>CM018697.1:66991968-68191968 GCA_009363875.1 Mikania micrantha
GAACTGGTTATTATTGGTTTCATAGGCGAAACAGCCAATAGCATAGCAATCTGTTCTCGCTTATCGATAGATAGCAGGTTGCTTCGAAGTCCGTAACTAGTTTTGGTTTATGTAAATTGTAACAGCCTAATATTTGTTATAATTTATCACAATTATTTTAAATTATTATCATAATGATAAACTCTCTTAGTAATTACGAATTGTTACTAGTTATTTTAATTTTTGTTAAAATTGAACTAACATACCAGAAAATTTCTAAAGGGAAAAAGCGTAAATATTAATATTCTTGCCAAGGTCTAAAAAATTGGACAATTTACTTGAAAAATTAGTTAAATCCAACGTTGATTAACTTGAAGACATGTTCCATTCGAGAGATAAACTTCTTGGAGTGAAAACCAAGCCATAAAATAAAACAAGATGCAGTCTGAAATTAGCCTCCATCTTAAAACTTCTTTCCAACATTCTTAAGCGATTATGATCATATATCGTTGATGCATTTAATTTCTTCCTTTAACTGATTTAATAATATTAAGCGAGAGTGGATGTAGTTTGTGTCAACCTCTCTACATCAGTGATCGCTACAAGTTATTAGGAACTATTATTTTCAATGATGATGCAAAACTAAATGATGTGATTTAATTGTGATAATTGTTATTTCTCGTGATTTGTTTGCTTCAGATAACACTTACTACGCCAAATTTTTGTGTGTATATATTTGTTTTAACAATAAATGTCCAGAGGTTACACTAAAAATAGTTTACCTTTTCACTCAAGAACATAACATGGTGACCTGATCCACTTGTTCAAGCAAAAATCCACAAAAAGGAAAATTTAAAGATTAACCCACATCAAAATTTATTTTAAACGAAACTCTAATTCATGACACTCTATTAGGAAACCTATCGGGTAGAATTGGTCTTTAGTGTCAAATTTGTATAGTGATTGACAAAATCTATACTAATAAACAAGTAGATAAACATACTTGTTATCTCATAAAAGTTTTAACTATTTGAATATGTTCTAATCAAAGTATTAAGTACGTGCATGAAACATAGTAAATAGAATATTTATTATGGTAAATAAGTTTATTTAAAATGTAATGAATATTTATTCTTTATGCAAAATCACTTACTTATACAGCGCAACTAACAATCCCTAAAAAAAGTTTACGAGATATTGGTTTCGAATCTTTGTTATGACAGGAAAGATTTTTCCTTCAAACTTTCTCGTAGATTAATTTTGAGTTGAAGCCTCACCTGCAATGTTTGCCATACAAAAGCTTGAACTTGAGTAATGACGTCGAATCACATGGCATTAAAAAATTATAACAATAAAAGAAAATCGCTTGCAAAAGTTTTCAAGGTTTTATGAAAAAATAAATAAGTAACCAGTGGATATTGGACCCATCGAACACTTAAAAAAAAAGAAATTTGAAAGATTTTCTATAGGATTTTCTAATGACCAAAAAATTTTTCTTAGGCCCACATTCTGAGGTTGCCCTAAGTTTAAGGGACATTCTAGAAAGGTATATACCATTTAAACCGTAAAAGGCATTACATTTTAATGGTGTTTTTCATAGTGAGATAAGACTCGAAATTATAAGATATTAGGTTTGAATTCAACAAAGGGGGTTTTTCTCAAGTTTCCTCTCTGGTGGGACAATGATACTCCACTAATCCGTTATTGATCCTAATTTATCGTTCAAAAGAAATATATCATTTTAATCGAGGGTTTTTAAGAATAAATAAAATAAAAATCTACACCTTTTATTTTGATTAACTTCTACAAAATAACACTACGTACAAAAATTAAATAAAACAAGTAAAATTGAGTTGTTAAAACGTGAATTACAAGTACAATAATATAAATAGTGTTTTGCGCAAATCTTAAAACAACTAAAGTATGGCTCAGTGCTTAGGTATCCTCGTTCATTTTTTCTTCTTATTATATTTGATATTTTCTTAAAACATGTGCGCCGTGTTTGCGTATTCATTTGTTTTTTGAACGGCCAACAAACTCATTGTATTAAAAACCGGACTAAGAGAAAATTAGTTGTTAGGGTCTGGATTAAGACAACAGAGGATTTTACTGAACACTGAATGGCGGAAACAACCAGGTTCAACTATTTAAGCAAATACTAGAAACTGAGATCAAACGAGCAGACAAACATTAATCAAATTCATTAATCATCAATCATTAATTACAAAGGAGCTAGGATCAGGAAACAAACTTCCGATCATAGAGCATCACTAGGTTAACAATTTCTCTCACTAAAACTTTCTCTCTCTAGGTGGCTATATTCAGAAATCACTATTGTGTATGTATTTGTTATTCTCTTTCTGTTGTTACCCTATTTCTATTACATCATTTTTATTTATATACAATTGGGGCCCATGAAACATCATTAATCATAGCCCAAAATACAATGTAAATGAAAAGGGCTATGTTGTCAAAAATAATCTTGTTAGCATCTTAGGTGTCAATCTCTGTCAGGAGTAGTAGCAACCTTGTCAGCATCAGTAGATACTAGATAGAAAAACTGCAAGTCATGATAGCACTGTGAACATTTGCGAACATCATATTACTTATTCGTAAAGTTCAGAGGTTCAGTTAGCTATGGGTTCATTCGTACAAGCTTCATCTTCAGAGAGCATCTTCATTCTCAAAGAGCAGCTATTTCTTCAAAGAGCTTTTCTACATATATGCAAGCTAAACAATTTAGAGCTAGAAAGTTCGTAAATGATCTGAGTGTGCATAAGTTGAACATTCGTGATGTGTACTTTCACCTATAACTATGTGTATATTCTATGTGATAAACAGTATGTGATAATATTTTTGTGAAAGCATTTTACAGTTTTATGTATTTCGATAAAAATTGAAATATTCATATACAACAAACCTTGTGAAATAGCAAGAATTCAATACAAATGACAAATACGATTCAGTTGTGATCTGATTTCCACAAATAATAGGAATTGGATAGCCGAAAATTTCAAGAGAAAACAATGTGAAATCATTCATAACAATGTGATAACAGTTAGTTTAGTTGAGTCCGTTTGTGAGAAAGTCAAGTTCAAAACAATTCAGTATCGTTTACGAATAATAAACTGACAGTGTGTTTGCGTGAGTGACGATTCACTCAAACATATCTGTAGGTTTAACGTTATGAATGATATCTGAAAAGTAGAAAACAAAATCAGAAAGTAAAGCCATCGTCGTGTTCGATCGGGTGACGATTCGAACGAATACGCGCGAAGGTGATACTATCTGACGAAACGGTAAAAATAAACGTTCTCGAAACTTTAAAATTAGAAAAAGAAACATGAAATATTTATTAGGAATTACAACCTTAAAAAGGTTAAAAGAAAACTATTTTATTTAAATTACGTAAAACACGCGTTACGTTTCGTACGTAACGTAAACGTAAAACCGAACGAACCCAAAACCACACAGTGTATAAAAACCCTCAAAAACATTAAATTTCACATTTAATTCTTCACCCACCACTTTCTCTCTCTAATTTCATGTTCCATTCTCTCTCTCTCTCTAAAAATTTCAATCAAAAACTCAAGCTAGAATCTTCAATACTTAACCAAATCATGCGATCTTGGTATCAAACTGAATCCCTCAACATAAGCAACATGAAAGTACAATAAATCGGGACTGAAAACAACTGAATCGAAGGTAACTTTGAGTTATAAGTCTTGGTTTTCAGGGTTTTTAACAAAACCGAAGAGCTAGACTTTGCACTTGAGTTTCGACTAACAAACTATGTTAGATTGGCATGAAAATGACTTCACCATGCTTGGATAACATCATAATAATGATTTGGAGTGGGTCATACTAGTATCGACATATGATACTATAGTATCGATGGATGAGATTGCAAGTGAATTGAGGGTAATATCGATGAACAATGAGCTGGACCAGTTACCATCGACACTAGCAAATTCGATGGACACAATCTCGACAAGCAGCTGTCGAACTTGTTAGGTTCGAAGACATCCAAGGATCTGAGCACCAGCTGCTGTCAATATTAAGTAGAATCGAGGTTAAGCCATCGATATTAAGCTACTGTCGACAGCTTCTCATCAAATATATTAAGTTTGACACTTTACTTAGGCTCCAAGATCCATCGATACTGATCCTTAAATGTTATCCAAGTATATTAAACTAAGAATTAAACAATGTGGTCTAGAAATGAAGTCGCAATGTCGATGGGAACATCATGGTATCAATTGAGAACCCATTAGGGTTCCGGTTGGTGTAATTCGAATATGGACCCATCGATACTAATGTTTTGTTCATCGATACTAACTAAAACAAGTTTTAAACATATATAGATTATAAAATCAAGTGTTTTATAACAAAATATGGTTTACAACATAACAAGGGATGATTGAATAAGTTACACTTTATTCAAGATTGTTAGGGTTTTCTTAAACTATTAATCAAACTTATAAAACCAAGTTCAAGTAATAATTTTTTTAAACCTTTTAAAAATGAATCAAATGAACATGTTTTATGTAACAAATAACTTAAAATGACAAACTTAGATTAAAAATAACAAGCCTAGTTTAATAAAAAGATAAAATCCAAGCTTTAATCTAAAGACTTAAGTTGTACTTAGAAAATAACTCATGAATTCTAAACTATTATAATATGTTAAAGTTTTATGTTAACTTTAAAATTTATAAACAAAGAATATTACAATATACTAAACTTAACCTAAATTTGCTAAGTGTTAGTATATTACACCACCAAGCAAGCTAAGGTTAATCAAACAACGAAGATTTATAAAGGCTAACCAACTTTAGGGTTAACATACGGAGTAACCACTCATACTTATAAATTGTCAAACACATTGAATCAAACACAGTATTGTGAATCCAACATACTACAACAACAATGAGAGCGTGCATTTCTTGATTCTTAGTCAACCACTACAACATCAAGGTGAGTTCATATGCCCCTTTTCTAATCTTTTGATTTTAAATGCGGGGCTGAGAAACATGCTAACTCTTTTACTTAAAAATTTTAGTACATTATTTCATTTATCATAGATAATAAAGGTTTTATCTTTATTATTATATCTATATGTATGCTTGTGTGTGAAATGATAAGTTGTAACATTTGTACATTTAGTCATGGTAGTCGTAAACAGTGTTAGAACAGTGTGTGTCAATGTTCAGTTAATCAATGTGATTCATATGTTCATAATGTGTGCTTGTGTGTTACAGGATCTTATTTATTTAGGAACAAGTATGTATTATTTATTTACAGTCGAGTTCACTAGGCAAGAACAGTATTGTGTTATATCGAAACAGTGGTGGGCAGCGAGAGTGAGCCCTATATATATACTGCGTTCGGTGTAACAGGATAGTGTTGGTGCGTAGTGATAAGACGAATATTATGACAAATAATTAATTCAACAAGAATCGTAATACGTAAGCGAGACTGAGTATAGTCATGGGTGACGATCCATAATAATACGAATGTTGAACTTATGATTATGATTAAACGACTTTAAATAATTAATACGATCGAAAAACGTACGCGATTGCGGGTATACACGTAATTGTGAATGTTTAACGATCTGACAACGCACGAAGAGTAAAATAATTAAATTAATTATTTTATATTTTTACAATTTTGAAACTCATCATTTTAATGAGTTTAATAACTATTTTAATTAAAAGTCGCGTAAAATACGCGTTACGTTCCGGAAACGCGAACCGAGTGACCGAAACGAACCCGAATACCACCCGGGCTATAAAATCCCTAAAGAAGGCCATTTCCTTCATTTATTATCAGCCAACCCTATCTCTCTCTAAGATTCCCGTCTACCCTCTCTCTCTAGAAAACCGAGCTTCAAACGCGCATAACTCGCTCATTTCTCAACGGAATTCGGTGTTCTTGGTGTCCACGTGAAGCTCTCGACATTCTCTACGTGAAAGTACAACGAATCAGTGGATTTGTCCGGCCAAAAACGAGGTATGCTTGAAAGAATAATCACGAAAATAGGGTTTTATATGTGTGTTTGTTGAAAATCCGACAACTAGCCGGTTCTAGCCCCTCATTTTCTGTTTCGCATCTATAACAACCCTTCGTGATGCTAGATTAACCTAGATAGGGATCGGGAACCAGAGATTTGATGATGATGCTGATGAAGATCGACAGGTTCGCGGCTGTGTAAAGGGCCGAACCCTGCTGAACCCTAATGGAGATCCCCGAACCTACATGGTTCGTTCATCTTCAGTCGAACCTTGAGAGGATCTCACGAACCATCATCTGCTTCCCAGCCGAGCCTTCATGCAGAAGCTAACCCAGACGAACCCTACATGGTTCGTTGCTCAACTTGCCGAACCAATTGAGGTCCAGCGAACCTCTCATCACCTTTGACCGAACCATAAGAAACGAACCCTAGTTCTGTCGAACCAGTGGAAGATCCATGAACCCTCGACCATGACGAATCTTCCACCTTGGCCAAATCCTTAACCATCATCACGAAACTTGCATGCAACCATGTTAAACGAACCTGTGATGCAGCAACCATGGAGCCGAACCTATGGAGTTAATCTAGCCGAACCCTAGATGAAAATGGGAAGGGTTCGCTGCCCAAAGTTGGCAGCCCACATTCTTTTTGGCCCAACTAAATTCCATCCGGCCCAACTCAATCGTACAAGGCCCAACTTCATTTAGTACTTGACCCATAGGTTAAACCAAGCCCAATGGTGATAGCTTTGGCCCATTATGATCTTAAGTTGGTCCAATATTGCCTTGGAAGCTTACATGACCTACATAAACATTGGTTGGCCCAACTCAAATTCCTTAGGCCCAATCCAAGTGCATTCGACTCACTAAGAACTTAATCGGGTCGATAATGTCTTGGCATGTTACAAGGCCTATATACATGTTGATGGGCCAACATCACACTCACTTGGCCCAACACCACATTCAATTGGCCCATCTTTAACTTAAGTGGCCCAGGGACTTGGTTTAAGGACCATCATGGTTACATAGACTCAAGGCCCAATATTGGATCATAAATTTGATAATTGTGAGTTGATCAATTATGGTTTAAGTTGCGACTTAACCTAATTATGGGATCAAGTCACAATCTCAAGAACTTAAACAATTGGAACATCTTTTCATAAGTCATGATAATCAATGGTTTGTTAAACTCTTAAACACGTGTGATGCGCAAACAAGTTGGTGCACTAAAGAACATTTCATATTCTTTTCATGGACCCATGATCAATCAAGTGATTCAAAATCATAACTTTCAAGTTTACACAACAATCATAATCATGAGATCAAGTATTCAAGTGTTAATCAATTTCAAGAGAACACGAGTCAATCAATGAATCAAAGTCTATACAACTATAAATATTATATCTTATGTATGATTACAATGATATAGGAACCAATTAGAAGTCCTGTTTGCTACTTGCTATCTGTTTTAGTTCAGAGTCTACTGCAGACAGGTGAGAACTTTAGCCCCTCTTTTACTGTTTTACAACTGTTTTGAGGCGGAACACGTGATCAAACTCTATCTTTACAATCGTATTTCATGGTTCAATATGTGCTCTACTTTACGAATATTACAGGTTCATTGCACTAATTCAAGGGATTCATCAAATGTTATAAAGGATTTTATCAAATATTAAACTCTTTTTATTAAAAAGGTTTTATAAAGGTTCTTTGAATTGTTTCATAACAGATTTACTCAAATGTTATTATAAATGATAAACATTTTTAATTAAAGGATTTTATAAACTCTTTTGTTATAAACCTTGTTATTATACAAGGTCACTAATTCATGGTATTCAAATCAAGAGGTTCATTTCATGGTATTCAAATCAAGAGATTCATTTCATATCAAGAGATTCATTTCATGGTATTCAAAACAAAGGATTTAATTCATGGAATTAAATCAAGGTTTTCAATTCTTGATATCAAATAAGGCATTAACACGTTCGGTTAAAGTAAGGTTCATAAACATGGTGTCTATTGTTGTAAAAAAACTTGTAAACGCATCAAGTGTCATATTCATTAGCGTTAGTACTGGGTGATCACAACAAGGGAAAGCGGACACATTGGTTCTTATCCAGGATGGAGTTAGCTTTTAAATTTGTTTTAAAAGCTAACTGCAGGTCTGGTGTCATTATGGTTTTCAATAATTGCTGATATATTATGTAACTCCAAACGTGGTTTGGGACTTGATATTATATGTTGGCTTTTGTGCAAACAGTGATTGGACTGTTTACACTCATTTTTCTTACTTGATGTTAGTTTGGGTTGCAGCTCATCCATGTGAATCATTTATTGCTTTAACATACCTATGCCTTATGTCATATATTCATGTTTACAAATGATTAAACCTATTGTTCTCCCCAACTACGTCTGTAGTTGACAGTTACTTTTCACGTGTTTCAGGTAATCAGGTTTAAGACATTCTCAGAGACAACTAAGGAGACCATTCTAAGATAGAACAAGATGAAGAAACATGCTAGGATGGAATAGAAACACACTAAATCCTAAATGTTTAATTGTCTTGTTTGAAGTCTTATTTTGTAACTATATTTTGGGTCTGTAGTTGTTTTCTTTTTGGTAGATAGATTGTCTGTAACTAAACAATTGTCTAAACATTATGAAACCTAGTAATTCATTGTAGTTGTTCTTATTCAATACTTGTGCATGATTCAACTGTTCATACGTCACCGCGCCGTGGATTCCGCACGCGGCGCAGGGGTGTGACAGGTTGGTATCAGAGCCAAGGTTGTAGAGAACTAGGAAAAACCCAATGTTTAATGACCTAGACTATAACCTAAGCTACCCAATAGGACTAAGTGCTATAGGCTTGAGGATACTTAGGACCTAAGTAACTTAAGTGAGCATTAAGTCTACATTAAGCTTGAAAGATCTTAGGGACATTTTACTAAGATTAGATATCGAGTCAAGGAATTTGAATCGGAATTCTATAATTTTAGAAACCGAATTAAATTTCTCACACGTATTCATTTAAGGATTTCAGAGGCAAGGATCTGTATTCTTAGTATCCTTGATCTGAAATTCTCACACAGAGTTCATTATAGGAATTTAGAGGCAAAGATCTATTAATTTAGTATCTTTGACCTAAAATCCTTGTCATATTCATTATAGGAAGTTAGAGGCAAAGATCTATTAATTTAGTATCTTTGACCTAAAATCCTTGTCATATTCATCATAGGAATTCAAAGGTCAAGGTCTATTAATTTAGAATCTTGATTTGAAATCCTTGTCATGTTATCATTATCAAGTGATCATTATCATAGGAACTTTATAACTTAGAATCTGTGTAACAGTATTCTTTAGTTGAAGTTCTCACAGGAAATCATTATACTCGATACTGTAGGTATTGAGAACCTAGGTTAATTAACCTAGGACACACATGCTAAAACCTAAGGTGTTAACTTCAAGTAAATTAAGAACCGTGGTTTACACAGTCATAATCATATCCATAGTACAAGAGGCAATCATGAAACAATCATAATCAATCAACAGTTGGAATCTTAGCCCCAAATATAAACGACGGATTAACGCTGATGTGCTGAGGTAAGTGGTGGGTCGGTGAGAGCTTACCCTATATATAAGCTTATTTCAGTATGTTAGGGGGAATCCGACGTTTGTATTTGGAGTGAGGATTCGGGAGCAACTGGGAACATTGAACATTAGTCAAACACATGGGATACAAACATTGGTGATACAATCAGTGGTGAATCAAATCATAGTACAATTCAAACTTGGATGAACCAAACATTATGGTGAATCAGTCAAGTTGTGAACATTCTTTAAATGTAAACCTTAAGTGAAATTCTTAAGTGATTACATCATTAGTACTTACTAACATGGTTTAACAAGAAAAATGTAGAGCACACGTATGATTTAGTGCTATATGTTAACAATTGTTAGTAGGTGCACGCATAACATAATCATAGTTCAATCATGGAATCAATCATAGTTCAAGTTGATCAAAGATCATGGGATTCTTAATCAATGGAACACACTTGCAATTCAGTACAAACGTATTGCCAAATGCTAGCAAGGGCATGATCGTGGTATATCAAAGCGGTGGTGGGATGGCGTCTGGGCTGGCAGTTTGCTTGACCCTTTCGTATGGCCTATATATAAGCTATCTTCGGTATATCGGGAAAGTGTCAGTGTGTAGGTTTGGTGGAGTGAAATCATGAGACATCGTACATATTCACATGATAAGTATGCAATTAAGTTGATAACCTATATGTGTATTAGATCATATCACAATTGAATGATAATATTAGTAGTATGGATATATTACTAACTTTATCATGTAAATTCAATTGTATCCTTCCTCATTACTGACCCGCTTGTGGCTTCTATTCGTAGAATGCCTCGACGTGACCCTAATGCTGGGGGTTCGACAAGTGGTAATGATGATGAGATCAACAAGATTGCCCGAGCCATCACTATACATATGAGAGATGTCATTCCGGGCATGGTCACTGATATCACCCAGAATCTTCGGGGGAGTACTAGTGACTCAGCTAACAACTCAAACACCAATCACTTAGGAACTGCTAACTTCACTTTCAAGCAGTTCAACGACGCTAAGCCTCCCAAGTACTCTGGTACGGAGGGAGCTACCGGCTTACTGCAATGGCTGGAGAGCATCGAGGATATTCTTGATTTTACAGGATGTCCGGAAAATTTAAAGGTCAAGATGGCCTCAAGCGCTTTTCACAAAGGCGCACTCACCTGGTGCAACTCTGAGAAGAACACCAGAGGACGCGAAGTTGCTTTAGCTTTACCGTGGGACGGTTTCAAGAACTTACTCGTGGAGAAGTTTTGCCCACGACATGAGCTGAAGAAACTCGAGGTGGAGATGTGGAATTTGGTGCAGGACAATGGTGAGAACGCAAAGTATACGACTCGATTCCATGAGTTGTGCATCCTGGTACCACATTTGGTTACTCCTCTATCTCGCAGGATAGAGAAATACATCGAAGGATTGCCTCTAGTTGTCCGAGGAACTGATATGGGGAACAACCCCACTACTTTGGAGGCAGTAATTCAGCTTGGTGCTACCCTCACTGAAGAATATGTAAAGTCTGGGGTGCTCACCCGGAAGGGATTTAAGAGAACACAGATTGAAGAAGGCAAGAAGCCTGAACAGCACCATCACAAGAAGAAGAAGCAAAAGACGATCAAGAACTTTGCAGCGTTGACTGCAGCTGCACCTACTCATGCTACACCTATTACCGGTATGCCACAACCTGCTAATGCCAGAAAGCCTTATACTGGCCTGTTTCCACTTTGCACCAAATGCCAGTATCCTCATCTGCCCAACACTCAATGCAAAAAGTGTCTCAAGTGTGGGCGTATGGGACACTTTGCAGCTACATGCCGAGCTGCTCATCTTGCTGTTACAACAACTGCTACCACAACTCCTATTGCTACAGGTGGAAGGGCTGTTATAATTGTGGAGCAGAGGGACACTTCAGAAACCAGTGTCCAAAACTCAACAACACTACTGCTCGTGCCTTTGTTATCGGAGCTGCCGAAGCACGTGAGGAGCCAGCAGTTGTCACGGGTACATTTCTCCTTCATGGTCATTACGTTTCTATCACATTTGATACTGGTGATGATAAAAGCTTTATCTCTGCCCATATTGCTTCTTTGCTTAACATAGAACCACCTATACTTACTGCACCCTATACCGTAGAAGTAGCTGATGGTAATACCATACTCGTAGATTCTGTAATACATGGTTGTGAATTGAGATTAAACGACCATCTTTTCCTCATCGATCTTATTCCTATGACACTCGGAAGTTTCGAAGTTGTGATAAGAATGGATTGGTTATCCAAAAACAATGCCGAAATTGTATGCTCGGAGAAACTTATTCGAATTCCTTTACCGTCCGGCGAAACGATGAGAATCTATGGCGAGAAACCCTGTCGCGGATTGAAGATTGTGTCGTGCATCAAGGCGAGGAAGTACTTGAGAAAGAAATACTATGCGTTCTTGGCTCACGTAGTAGAGAAGAAACCTGAGAAGAAAGCAGTTGAAGACGTTCCAGTAATCAGAGATTATCCTGACGTGTTTCCAGAAGACTTGCCTGGATTACCACCAATCCAACAAGTGGAGTTTAGAATCGATCTCGTCCCTGGAGCAAACCCAGTGGCGAAGTCACCGTATCGATTAGCACCATCTGAGATACAAGAACTGTCTAGTCAACTTCAGGAACTTTTAGACAAATGATTCATAAGATCGAGTTTCTCTCCATGGGGAGCTCCGGTTCTCTTTGTCAAGAAGAAAGACGGTTCATTTCGTATGTGCATCGATTATCGTGAGCTGAACAAGTTGACAATCAAGAATAGATATCCTCTGCCCAGAATCGATGATCTGTTTGATCATTTACAGGGAGCAACTTGCTTCTCTAAGATTGACTTACGATCCGGGTATCATCAGTTGAGAGTAAATGATGAGGATATACCAAAGACTGCATTTAGGACTCGATATGGACACTATGAGTTTGTGGTTATGCCATTTGGGCTGACCAATGCACCCGCAGTGTTCATGGATCTGATGAACCGAGTCTGCAGGCCATACTTAGACCAGTTTGTTATTATCTTTATTGATGATATACTGATCTATTCCAAGTCGGAACAAGAACATGAAGATCACTTGAGGAAAGTCTTAGAGTTACTAAGAACTGAACAACTATATGCTAAATTCTCAAAATGTGAATTTTGGCTAAAGGAGGTTCACTTCTTAGGACGTGTCATAAACAGAGATGGAATACATGTAGATCCAGCAAAGATTGAGGCGATTAAGAACTGGACTACTCCATCTACTCCAACAGAGATTCGTTCATTTCTGGGTCTGGCAGGTTATTACAGGAGATTCATTGCGAATTTCTCTAAGATTGCTTTGCCACTTACCACATTGACTCAGAAAAGTCAAGCCTTTATATGGGGACAGAAACAAGAAGATGCATTTCAACTTCTTAAACAGAAGTTATGCAACTCCCCTATCCTTAGTCTTCCAGAAGGCAGTGATGATTTCATTGTCTACTGTGATGCTTCAAACCTTGGTCTCGGTTGTGTACTTATGCAACGGGACAAGGTCATTGCGTATGCTTCAAGACAACTTAAGGTTCATGAGAAGAATTACACTACTCACGACCTTGAGTTAGGGGCTGTGGTCTTTGCATTGAAGATTTGGAGACACTACCTTTATGGTACTAAATGTGTCATCTATACAGACCACAAGAGCCTGCAACACATTCTCAATCAGAAAGAACTCAACATGAGACAACGACGTTGGGTTGAACTTCTGACTGATTACGACTGTGAGATTTGTTACCATCCGGGTAAAGCCAATGTGGTGGCGGATGCTCTTAGTCGTAAGGAGCAAGTCAAACCGATTCGTGTAAGAGCCATGGAGATCAACACACAGCCAAACTTGAAAGACTTGATTCGTATTGCACAACAACAAGTAGTAACAAATAATCAACTCAACACAGACTTGGACTGTGGCATTGAGAAGAAACTAGAACCTCGATCAGATGGGGTGTTATATCTCAACGGCCGCATTTAGGTTCCAAAGTCTGAAGAATTGCGCACACTCATATGTGATGAGGCTCATAAGTCGCGATATTCAGTTCATCCTGGAGCCGATAAGATGTATCAAGATTTGAGGACGTCTTACTGGTGGCCTGGAATGAAGAAAGACATAGCACTGTATGTGGGAAAATGTCTTACATGTTCAAAAGTCAAAGCTGAACATTAAAAGTTTTTAGGACTTCTGCAGCAACCTGAAATTCCTCAATGGAAATGGGAACAAATTTCCATGGATTTCATAACTAAGTTGCCGAGAACTCCGCGAGGTTTCGATTCGATTTGGGTGATCGTTGATCGACTCACCAAATCTGCTCATTTTCTCCCAATCCGAGAGGATTACAAGATGGAGAAGTTATCCACATTGTACATCAACGAAATCATTGCGCGTCATGGTACACCAACATCAATCATATCTGATCGTGATAGTCGTTTCACTTCTCGCTTCTGGCAATCATTGCAAAAGGCTTTGGGAACTCGTGTTAACCTTAGCACGGCGTACCATCCCCAAACCGACGGTCAAAGCGAAAGGACTATCCAAACACTCGAGGACATGCTTCGTTCTTGTGTCATAGACTTCGGTGGAAGTTGGGACACTCATCTTCCACTCATTGAGTTTTCATATAACAATAGCTATCATACAAGCATTCAATGTGCACCATTCGAAGCGTTGTATGGTAGGAAGTGCCGATCACCGGTCTGTTGGACTGAGGTTGGTGACTCACAGGTCGTAGGACCAGAACTCATTCAGGAAACATCAGACAAAATCACAATCATTCAGTCACGGCTTAAGGCCGCACGTGATCGGAAGAAGAGTTATGCTGATCGACGTCGGAAACCGCTTGAGTTTCAAGTCGGTGACCGAGTCTTACTCAAAGTTTCTCCCTGGAAAGGCGTTGTCCGATTCGGGAAGAAAGGGAAACTTGCACCAAGGTACGTTGGACCTTTTGAGATCCCGGAACGGATTGGTCCCGTAGCCTACAAACTCAAACTTCCAGTGTAGCTAAGCAATGTTCATGATACTTTTCATGTATCAAATCTTAAGAAATGCTTGGCAGATCATGATGTTCAGATTCCACTGGAAGAGATTCAGATTCAGAACAACATGCAATTCATAGAACGTCCAGTTGAGATCATGGATCATGGGGTCAAGAAACTTAAACGCAGCCGTATCCCGATCGTAAAGGTACGATGGGAGGGCAAACGCGGTGCTGAGTTCACCTGGGAACGTGAAGACCAGATGAAGCTTAAGTACCCTCATCTTTTTACAGTATCTTCGGCTAGTTAATTTCAGGACGAAATTCCCTTAACTAGGGGAGACTGTAACATTTGTACATTTAGTCATGGTAGTCGTAAACAGTGTTAGAACAGTGTGTGTCAATGTTCAGTTAATCAATGTGATTCATATGTTCATAATGTGTGCTTGTGTGTTACAGGATCTTATTTATTTAGGAACAAGTATGTATTATTTATTTACAGTCGAGTTCACTAGGCAAGAACAGTATTGTGTTATATCGAAACAGTGGTGGGTAGCGAGAGTGAGCCCTATATATATATTGCGTTCGGTGTAACAGGATAGTGTTGGTGCGTAGTGATAAGACGAATATTATGACAAATAATTAATTCAACAAGAATCGTAATACGTAAGCGAGACTGAGTATAGTCATGGGTGACGATCCATAATAATACGAATGTTGAACTTATGATTATGATTAAACGACTTTAAATAATTAATACGATCGAAAAACGTACGCGATTGCGGGTATACACGTAATTGTGAATGTTTAACGATCAGACAACGCACGAAGAGTAAAATAATTAAATTAATTATTTTATATTTTTACAATTTTGAAACTCATCATTTTAATGAGTTTAATAACTATTTTAATTAAAAGTCGCGTAAAATACGCGTTACGTTCCAGAAACGCGAACCGAGTGACCGAAACGAACCCGAATACCACCCGGGCTATAAAAGCCCTAAAGAAGGCCATTTCCTTCATTTATTATCAGCCAACCCTATCTCTCTCTAAGATTCCCGTCTACCTTCTCTCTCTAGAAAACCGAGCTTCAAACGCGCATAACTCGCTCATTTCTCAACGGAATTCGGTGTTCTTGGTGTCCACGTGAAGCTCTCGACATTCTCTACGTGAAAGTACAACGAATCAGTGGATTTGTCCGGCCAAAAACGAGGTATGCTTGAAAGAATAATCACGAAAATAGGGTTTTATATGTGTGTTTGTTGAAAATCCGACAACTAGCCGGTTCTAGCCCCTCATTTTCAGTTTCGCATCTATAACAACCCTTCGTGATGCTAGATTAACCTAGATAGGGATCGGGAACCAGAGATTTGATGATGATGCTGATGAAGATCGACAGGTTCGCGGCTGTGTAAAGGGCCGAACCCTGCCGAACCCTAATGGAGATCCCCGAACCTACATGGTTCGTTCATCTTCAGTCGAACCTTGAGAGGATCTCACGAACCATCATCTGCTTCCCAGCCGAGCCTTCATGCAGAAGCTAACCCAGACGAACCCTACAGGGTTCGTTGCTCAACTTGCCGAACCAATTGAGGTCCAGCGAACCTCTCATCACCTTTGACCGAACCATAAGAAACGAACCCTAGTTCTGTCGAACCTATGATGTCCCAGACGAACCCTCCTTGATGCTGCGAACCTTGCATGGTTCGTTGATCAGTGGCCGAACCAGTGGAAGATCCATGAACCCTCGACCATGACGAATCTTCCACCTTGGCCAAATCCTTAACCATCATCACGAAACTTGCATGCAACCATGTTAAACGAACCTGTGATGCAGCAACCATGGAGCCGAACCTATGGAGTTAGTCTAGCCGAACCCTAGATGAAAATGGGAAGGGTTCGCTGCCCAAAGTTGGCAGCCCACATTCTTTTTGGCCCAACTAAATTCCATCCGGCCCAACTCAATCGTACAAGGCCCAACTTCATTTAGTACTTGACCCATAGGTTAAACCAAGCCCAATGGTGATAGCTTTGGCCCATTATGATCTTAAGTTGGTCCAATATTGCCTTGGAAGCTTACATGACCTACATAAACATTGGTTGGCCCAACTCAAATTCCTTAGGCCCAATCCAAGTGCATTCGACTCACTAAGAACTTAATCGGGTCGATAATGTCTTGGCATGTTACAAGGCCTATATACATGTTGATGGGCCAACATCACACTCACTTGGCCCAACACCACATTCAATTGGCCCATCTTTAACTTAAGTGGCCCAGGGACTTGGTTTAAGGACCATCATGGTTACATAGACTCAAGGCCCAATATTGGATCATAAATTTGATAATTGTGAGTTGATCAATTATGGTTTAAGTTGCGACTTAACCTAATTATGGGATCAAGTCACAATCTCAAGAACTTAAACAATTGGAACATCTTTTCATAAGTCATGATAATCAATGGTTTGTTAAACTCTTAAACACGTGTGATGCGCAAACAAGTTGGTGCACAAAAGAACATTTCATATTCTTTTCATGGACCCATGATCAATCAAGTGATTCAAAATCATAACTTTCAAGTTTACACAACAATCATAATCATGAGATCAAGTATTCAAGTGTTAATCAATTTCAAGAGAACACGAGTCAATCAATGAATCAAAGTCTATACAACTATAAATATTATATCTTATGTATGATTACAATGATATAGGAACCAATTAGAAGTCCTGTTTGCTACTTGCTATCTGTTTTAGTTCAGAGTCTACTGCAGACAGGTGAGAACTTTAGCCCCTCTTTTACTGTTTTACAACTGTTTTGGGGTGGAACACGTGATCAAACTCTATCTTTACAATCGTATTTCATGGTTCAATATGTGCTCTACTTTACGAATATTACAGGTTCATTGCACTAATTCAAGGGATTCATCAAATGTTATAAAGGATTTTATCAAATATTAAACTCTTTTTATTAAAAAGGTTTTATAAAGGTTCTTTGAATTGTTTCATAACAGATTTACTCAAATGTTATTATAAATGATAAACATTTTTAATTAAAGGATTTTATAAACTCTTTTGTTATAAACCTTGTTATTATACAAGGTCACTAATTCATGGTATTCAAATCAAGAGGTTCATTTCATGGTATTCAAATCAAGAGATTCATTTCATATCAAGAGATTCATTTCATGGTATTCAAAACAAAGGATTTAATTCATGGAATTAAATCAAGGTTTTCAATTCTTGATATCAAATAAGGCATTAACACGTTCGGTGAAAGTAAGGTTCATAAACATGGTGTCTATTGTTGTAAACAAACTTGTAAACGCATCAAGTGTCATATTCATTAGCGTTAGTACTGGGTGTGATCACAACAAGGGAAAGCGGACACATTGGTTCTTATCCAGGATGGAGTTAGCTTTTAAATTTGTTTTAAAAGCTAACTGCAGGTCTGGTGTCATTATGGTTTTCAATAATTGCTGATATATTATCTAACTCCAAACGTGGTTTGGGACTTGATATTATATGTTGGCTTTTGTGCAAACAGTGATTGGACTGTTTACACTCATTTTTCTTACTTGATGTTAGTTTGGGTTGCAGCTCATCCATGTGAATCATTTATTGCTTTAACATACCTATGCCTTATGTCATATATTCATGTTTACAAATGATTAAACCTATTGTTCTCACCAACTACGTCTGTAGTTGACATTTACTTTTCACGTGTTTCTGGTAATCAGGTTTAAGACATTCTCAGAGACAACTAAGGAGACCATTCTAAGATAGAACAAGATGAAGAAACATGCTAGGATGGAATAGAAACACACTAAATCCTAAATGTTTAATTGTCTTGTTTGAAGTCTTATTTTGTAACTATATTTTGGGTCTGTAGTTGTTTTCTTTTTGGTAGATAGATTGTCTGTAACTAAACAATTGTCTAAACATTATGAAACCTAGTAATTCATTGTGGTTGTTCTTATTCAATACTTGTGCATGATTCAACTGTTCATACGTCACCGCGCCGTGGATTCCGCACGCGGCGCAGGGGTGTGACATAAGTATTACATATCAAGGATGATATCATGGTAACATAACTTCATGATATCATTAAATCATTGAAATAACATAGTGTATTAAGAATATAGGTCGGTATGTTATTCGTATATCATTATCTTTGGCCAGTATCGTATGACCGGTAACAGGGCGGCATCATTTCAGATTCGGTAAACGACCACATGGGTGAAATTAATCTTCAGACACTGATTGTAATTGTACACTTAGTTTCAGTTAACTAGTAGACTGAGGAATTAATTTTCACTCACGTCATATTACTGGTGGCAGATTCGTTGTGAAGGCACTGATTCTTATGAGACTACAAATGGATAGAGGTAAATTGGATGCATTGTGCTCTGATTACGTGAGGACCACAATGGGTCCCATTTACGCTCTATACATTCAAGATTGTGAACACTACAAATTGGGTAACTGCCACTTCTAATATTTGAAGTGATTTACAGTAAACTCTACAATTGAGAGAACATTAAAAAGGATAAGATTTGATTAATCTATTTCCTTAAAACAATAAGAGATTAGCATAACTTAGGTCATGGTAGATATACCCTTCAAAACACTGTTATTCTATACAAATAACACTATGGGGTGAGAACACATCTTATGGGATTAACAGGTTGGATATCAAGTGAGACAAGCATATGTGAGTTGAAAATGGGTATCCATAGTTGCAATACAGGTGGTGTTGAATTCAGTCAAGTGTGTGGTGGGCTGGCATCTTCATTCGTGATACGTAGGCCCTATATATAAGCATGCTTGATTTGGATGATACACTATCTGTAGATGTAACTATGGATAGAACATTGTGTGACACAAGATAGGACAAATTCAATAAGACTTGTGTTTGACATTATGACTTGTGAATGACAAAATTTCAATCACTTTCAAATACTAAATTTATGAACTCACCAACCAAGTGTTGACTTGTTTTAAATGCATGTTTTCTCAGGTGGCGAATAGGTTTAGTCACAGGCATCAGGGCATAAGCTAGTGTGTAGAGCCCATTCAGAGACAAAGACTAACAAAGTCAACCGATGACCAGATGAAGATCGGTTTTTTGTGTAGTTTCGTGTACTTAGTTTTTTGTGTATAGAGGTTCGAGTACTCCTAGAGTAGTATAAATAGACGTATTTTGTACTATTCTAGGGTTGGATTCCCGAGGCATTGCTCTCTAGATGTATTGAGGCATTGTTCTTGTGAAGTTCACGATTTATATAAAGCTTGTATTTTTACATCTCTTATGTTGATTCGAACCTGGATTCCGCACTCGTTAGAGTCATTTGGTGTTGAATGGAGTGATAAAGCTCATGTATTGATCTAGATATGTACCTACAAGTGGTACTAGAGCCTTCAAGCTCTTTTCTACACCAAGGTAACAACTTTTTCGTGCAATTTTGATACTTTCATAATCTTCTTCACATTATTTAGCTGCTGTCAAAATTTGGAGCTTTAGATCTTGAAAAGTTTTTCTCTGGAACTTTTCAAGCATTTTCGAGTTCTATTTTCGAGTACACTACTTCAAGTACAGCCTTCGAGAACAGGTCTTCGAGTACTATAGTTCAAACTCACCAGCCTTAGCAGAATTGATTCTGAGTTTTTGGTTTTCGAGTACTATACTTCAAGAACAGATTCGAGAACAAGTCTTCGAGTATAGGGCTATGGATGCTTGGTTTTCGAGATCTCTTTTTCGAGTTCTGCTTTTCATATACTACTGTTCGAACACTTGGAATTCGTGAACTCTTGTTTGAGTACAATACTTCGGGTATAAAGCTTCGAGTATCTTTGGATCTTCGAGAATGTAAGCTGCTCAAGTGTCACACCCCGAGACGGTGAGCCGGACCGTGTGTCCCGTCGGGCAGAATAGTCCCGGGGCGCGATATCGGAGTGATAATCGAAATGATCAGATTGTTTACATTGCACATGATATATATAATGAGAAATTACTAAATAAAATAGAATTACAAAGTTAAATTACATCAGTTTCGTTCATAATTTAACAATGTAAATGTATTATCAACATCATAATTCTTCTATCTTGTATCTGCACAAGATATACAAAATAATGTGTATAATGATGTTCAAAACTATGCATGTCCAAAATACTAGGTCCTCTATCTGGCATCCTAGTCAAAGCATAAACTTTTTAGTCAGACTTATTCGCCACCTGAGAAGTCATGCAAAAAGATCAAATCAACACATGGTTGGTGAGTTCATATAGTTTTGTTTAGAAATAAATTTTGTACAAACATGACCAGATGACAACCTTAACCTCACCATTAACCACCTATACCATCTAATTCAGTATGCTTATATATAGGGCATATGTAGGGTCAAGCTTACCGCCAGCCCAGCCACCAGCCCACCACATACCAAACCACATGATATATTGTTCCTGGTGATAATTAAGCGTTTCATCCCATACATTTGATGCACAACCTTTGAACAACCTGAAACTTGACTAAACAACCGCAATGACAACCTTAACCTCATCAACAACCACCTATGCTATCCAATCAAGTATGCTTATATATAGTGCATATGTAGGGTCAAGCTTACTGCCAGCCTAGCCACCAACCCACCACATACCGAACCGCATAACATATTGTTGTTAATGATAATTAAGCGTTTCATTCCACACCATCGACACAATAGTTCTTTAGCTCTTAGTTCTTGTCGTTCCACAAAAATATAAATTCTATTGATTCCTTAAGTTCATCACACAATCATGATCAACCACAGCATTTGTAGAAACATTACATTAAATGCTTAAATAAATAAATAAGTAAACATTTAATAAAATCTAAGACCTTATGATTGGGCCTTGGTCAACTCGAGTAGACTAGTCTAACAATCAAGGTTCTTAGTAGTAAAGGAGATCTGTAAACATCATCAAACATGCGACCTATAATCAATCAGTCTAGCTAGGACATCTTTTGATGTATAGGAATTTATAGTTCGTCTAGATCGTCCGTAGTTCGTATAGTTCTTTAGTTCTTTGGTACATGTTATCTTTAAGTATTTCCCAGATGTTCCTCAAAACTGGTTAGGGGATGTTGTAAATATCATCAAACATGCGTCTCATATTCAATCAGTCTAGCTAGGACATCTTTCAAACCTGAGATTGACACATGCTATCTTTGATATTTCCTAGACAGACCCTTGAAAAATGTTCTTTGTACATAGTTCGTTGAAATAGATCGTTAGTTCTTTGACAAACACCACCAAAAATAGTTCTTTGTACGTAGTTCTTTGAAATAGATCGTTAGTTCTTTGACAACACACCACAAAAAATAGTATTTTGATTTAGATCTTTAGTTCTTTGAAATTAGCTCTTTGAAAATAGTTCGTTGTTTTAGATCTTTAGTTCTTTAAAAATAGACCTTTGAAAATAGTTATCTACTCATGATGATTAATAACTCATTTTGAAATCCTGCAAATAGTTTACCTAGACAGAATCTAGGATAACTATACAAGTTAAACATATATTAAGTAAAAGCATTTAGGTAAATATAATCCACGGAAAATAATTTATGCATGCTTCTCAGCCCCACGTTTGTAAAACAAAAATGATTAGAAAAGGGGCAATGAACTCGCCTGTGTTGTTATGCTATGAATCACAAAAGATATGCGCACTCGTTGATTGTAGATTAAGTATATTCAGCACCTGTGTTGATTTATTATGATTTAAATACTATAAGTCTCGAAAGATACGTATATAGGATTTTGGTCTCGGTGTGCAACTATGTGTCCTAGATTTTACTAATGTGTTGCTATGATTTTCTCCAAGTTTTCTAAGTTATGTACCCCGTATAAACCCTTACCCTGTTGATAGTCACAACTAAACCTTAGTTATATAATGTTTATATTAAATACATCCATGATTCTTTTAAGTATAACATCATTTTTAAAATCCGTTTTAAGTTGTAAAACATTAAGTTTAAAAATCATTTAAGGTGCTTTAAATCATTTCATTTTATTTATAATATTTACTAAGGAAGTTTATAAATCATTTTATTCAATGTAAGCATAAGTTACTTTTTAGAAAAGTACAAGTTAAACATGTTAGAACTTAAGTTAATACCACTCGATTAACTCTAAGTCCTTCACTAGATCGTTGTTATCCATGGTTCTTTGATCGTTCTGATGTATAATTCATCTTAGAAATTTCAATTGAACCATCTAATTTAGTTATATATTTGCATAGAATTACTAAGTATTGTGTGTTAGCAATGTATTTAACACACACATATATACTTAGTTTGTTTCCAAATCCTTTAAGTAACCCTCAACAATCTTATTTATGATTTCGTTTAATGTAATCCGAGTGTTTTAAAACTCCCACTGATGGTTAAAACCCATGTCTATAGTTTAAAGTAATTTTGAAAGGAGTTGGTGTTGAAAACCCTAGCATAGATGTTTTGCCGAATGTAGAGCCCACTACATGATGAAGACTGATAAAGTCAACGCGGAAGAGTCAAAGATCAGATTTTTGATGAAAATTCGTGTACAGTATTTCGAGTACACGAACTGATCGTGTACTCGAACTTTTGTAATAGATTTCGTGTACTCCTAGGCCTAGTATAAATAGACGTATTTTGTACAGGTTTAGGTTGGAATCCCGAGGCATTTGCTCTCTAGACGTATTGAGGCACTTGTACTCGAACTTTTCAGATTTTATAAAAGTTTGCATTTTTCTTATAGTTTTCCTGATTCTAACTTGGATTCCACACTCGTTAGACATCAACGATGATAATTATGAAGATAAAGTTTGGATCTTGATCAGTTTAAGGACCTACAAGTGGTATCAGAGCTTGAGTGCTCTTTTCATCATCAAGGTAACAACTTTCTGAAGCAAGTTTTATACTTTATCATTCTTCTCTACTCCATCTAGCTACTGTGTAAAGTTAGGACTCCAAATCTTAAGAAATATTTTTATAAAATTTTTCTTAAGTGTTTTCGAGTTCAGCTATTTCGAGTATAGTTAGAGTGTTCGAAGTATAAATACTTTTCGAGTACAAGAGGAGTTCGACTACAGAATTTCGAATACAGAGTCAGATTCGAATACACACAGGATTTCGAGTATAAGAGAATTTTCGAGTACAAGAAGATTTTCGAGTACAGGGATATTTTCGATTACAAGGAGTTTCGAGTACCAATTTGTCTGTTTAACTTTGAGCAGTATCTACAGGGAGCTACAAGAAATTCGTTTACTGGACTTAGAAAATTTTCTGATTCATCATGGCTTCAAAGAATCTGACAAATTTGTCCAACTTACTCAGTCTGGACAATGAGATCGGCACCGGAACAAAGCCACCAAGGCTCGTGTCAGGAGATAACTTCCAAGATTGGAAGTTCAGATTTCAGTCATTCATCAAGTATACCGATCCAAAGCTTTGGAGATCGATTGAGGAGGGTCCCTATGTACCCTCATACCAGAGTGAGATCAATGGTCCTCTTGTTCCCAAGGATCCGGAATTGTACACCGACAATGACATACTCATGATGGAAAAGGATGAAAAGGCGTATGCTTCGATTACAATGGCCTTATTGACTGATGTTGCTCACGGATTTAAGGAGCACAAGACTGATAAGGAACTCTGGAATGCCTTGGTTGAAAGATTTGAAGGAAATGAGGACATGCGAGAAAGTCGGAAGGATATGCTCAGGCAAAGATTTAACATGTTTAATCACATCAAGGGAGAGTCTCTTGAAGCACAACTTAACAGATTCACACATCTGATGACTGAGATGACTAGTTCTGGAATTGAGATGACCAAGGGAGAGGTGAACAAGAAGCTGCTGAACTCATTACCTTACACTTGGAATTCAAATTGTACAACAATCAAAAGGACCAAAGATATGTACAAGACTTCTTTGAGTGAGCTGATCTCAATCATCAACTCCTATGATATGGATGATAAGCAGAGACCACTGAATCATGCCAGCTCAATGGGCATTGCTCCTGTATCAGAAAACTATGCCCTTCTGTCAGCAATCAATCTTCAATCATCAGGAATGCAGCACTATCAGCCTTCTTCATCTCATACAATTCTTTTTGAGACTGCATTCCTATCATCTGGACAAACCGGATCAGTTCCTAAAGTCAATCCAGAAAGCGAAGAGAATCTGTTGCTGTTTAAAGGATTCATGAACAGTTACAATGCTTTCATAGCAGGAGAATTGGCTCCATCCGATCTCACTCAAGACAATCTAGAGCAGATCAATCCAGCTGATGTTGAAGAAATGGATATCTCATGGCAGATGGCAATGGCAGTGTTTAGAGCAAAGAAGTTCATCAAGCGATATGGAAGAAATAGCTTTGGAAACAATCCTGGAAAGAAGCTTGGTTTTGATAAATCAAAGCTGCGATGTTACAACTGCGACCAACCAGGTCACTTTGCCAGAGAATGTAAGCAGCCGAAAGTGGCTAAAGAAGGAGAAAAGAAGACTGAAGAGAAATCTGTGACTGCAGCTGCGGGAGGAAGTGCTAGCACATCTAAAGCACTGGTGACTCAAGAGACTGACTCCTATGATTGGAGTGATCAGGTGCAGGAACTAGAGCTAACTCTGAGTCATGCATTCATGGCCGAGGTGGACGACAAACATAAGGAGGTAACTGAAAATCTTTGCTCTACCTCATGCATAAATAAAGTATTTAAGTACAGGTCACACAATGAATCTTTAATCAAAGAATTAAACAAACTTAAATACTTTAACTCAGAATTTCTTAAAAATGAAGGAATTTTTAAAAGGAAACTTGAAGCCGAGGGTCGGGATGTGGCAAGGCTAAAAGAACTTTTAGGTGATAAAGAGTCCAACTATCGTGATGCTAGACGCAAAATCGATGAACTCACTTTGGAGCTAGACCAAGCCAAAACTCAACTTTCTAAAATTTCAGTAAAATGTGAACAATTTGATTATTCAAGCAAAGTTTTAGAAAACATGGTAAGCATACAATTCAAGAGGGATAATAAGGGTCTTGGTTTTAAGGAGTGTGCACCACCCTTTAACCATAATTACTCATGCATGCCAAGGATCAACACATCTGTTGATGACTTGGAATTGGATTCTAGTCGTGCTTGTGATTTCCCCACCAAACCGGTTATGCTCACAGCTGACCCTGTTATGACTAATGATTGACTAATGATTCTAAGGTTTGTGTAGAAAAACTAAGTGTTGCAGGTTTAGAGGAGAAGAAGGTAGAAAGAAGTGCTGGGAGGAGCACAGATTGTTCAACATCTACAAGACAATCATCTTTTGTTCCAAAAACTGATTTTGTTGGAAAATTCGATGAAATTGACATTAATCTTAATGATATGTTGAAACATTTTCAAAAAACGTTTGCTAAAAAATCAGCCTTCTCTCCTTTGACAGCACAGACTGCACCGGCTCATTCCACAGTTACTAAAGAGGAAAGTTCACAGTTGAACCCTAACTGTGAACCTTATATTCCAACTGGGTCATTGGAACAAATTTCTTCAAACTCATCCTCTAGTCAAAGTAACTGTGATGTAAAGCCCTTTGACCCAATTGAATTTCACCAAAAGGTCTGCTGTTATGCATGTGCGAAACCAGGTCACATTGCTAGACACTGTCTGCACTGACCTACTGAATTCTTCTATGGGAAGAATCAGAAGGTCATCCCTAAGGCTAAACCGGTTAACAAACATGTGAGGACCGTACCTTCCTCCAAGCTTAAGGCAACCTCTCAAAAGGGGACTCAGATTCAAACTCCTTCCACTGCAAAAAGACATAAGAAATCTTGAGTGCACGAAATATACAACTTCGAGTACAGATATACTTCGTGTACAACCAGAATTTCGTGTACAGATTGTATTTCGTGTACAGATCACATTTCGTGTACAAGTTCCATTTCGTGTACAGAGTGGGTTTCGTGTACAGTATGTACTTCGTGTACATCTTGGTCTTCGTGTACACAAGACTTTAAAAAATTTTCAACAAATTAAACTTTCGTGAACATACTGGTCTTCGTGTACACTTAGACTTGGAAAGTTTTCAGCAAATCCAGTTTTTTTCTTGAACTTGAACTAACTTGATCTGTTTGTGTTTTTCAGATGGCTGATCTACGATTTGTGCACGACCACAACATGTCGGCATATCTTGGTGATCCACTGGAGAAGCATTCTGAGTTCAAGAGTATGATTGAGGGTTTGATATTATCACCAGTCAACTACGCCATCATGGAGCATCCTTTGATTGTGACCTCCTTTATTCGAGATTTCTGGAGTACAGTAGAGGAACATACTGATGATCAGGGAACTGTCAGCATCATTGGAGAAGTTCAAGGAACTCGCATTGTTATCACTGAGCAGATTCTTAGAGAATGCTTACAATTTGGAAACAAGGAAACTGATCCGGTTGAGCTTGATCAAGATTTGGTGAACAGAACTGTTTATCAAATGGGACAAGAAGGTGCCTATCCACCTACCGAGAAGAAGTTACTACACCCATATTGGAGATACCTGGCTCATGTCGTGACTCAGTGTTTATCCGGAAGAAAGGGTGGTTATGATGTACTCAATCAGACACTCAGTTCGTGTCTTGTAGCTCTGGCCTTAGGAGTTGATTTCAACTTCTCCAGGATGATATTCCTTGACATCAGAGGAAAAAGGAAAGAAAGATTTCTGGCTTTTCCCCGCTTCGTGCAAATTGTCATTGACAAGAGACACCCAGGCTTGGCACATACTTTCGTTTCTCTGGAGATCAAGAGAATGCGAGAAGATATTTTTGGATACATGAAGATGAACAAGCGTGGGAAAAAGCAGTACATAGGTCAAAGGCCACTGATAAAGTTTGGACGTTTTGTGGGGGATGAAAACATTGTGGAGGATCAAGGCACTCCTGTTGCCTTTGTGGCTGAGGAGCATGACGTCCAGGCTACTAGTTCAAAAGTTGATAAAGCTGCAGAGGATACTACTTTTGAGACTTCTTCTTCATCAAGTGAAGACTTTGTTCCTGAGAAGCCACCTCCCACCAGGCAAGAACGAGAAGAAGCACAGGACGCAGATTACACTCAAACTTCTGAGTCATCACCGAAAAGGAAGAGGCAAAAGACAATGGCCAAAAGAACCAGAGATCCCAGGATTCAAAAGATGTTCTCAAGCCTATCCTTCTCTTCTGCAGCTTCTATTATATCACAGGCACCTACACAACCACCTCCACCCCTAAAACCTTCTCAACCCACACAACCTAAACCTCCCATAAAAGCCAAGCCATCTAAACCAGCCAAACCATTACAAGCACCCACACAACCTCTTCCACATACAAAACCACAACCAACTCCACCAACTCAAACACAACCCACTCAGCAAGCCAAACCAAACTTAGTCATCAAATTACCAGCCAGATCCACAACTTCATCCTTTACTACATCCATCCCTCACACCAAAACTCCACCATCTCCTACTCGCTTGAGCAGTGACAAGGAAAATCTCCTTTGCATGCTGATTCACCATATGAGCCGGGACATGTGCCTGTTGATCTCATAGGCTTGCAAGAAAGAGTATTTCAACTTGAAAATGATTCCAAGCGCAAGGAGGGTCTTATTCTCAATTTGCAGGAGGGAAAGATCAGGATATGTAGCCAGCAAAACAAATGTCGTGGGAAGATAAAAGCTCACGAAAGGTTTATTAGATTTCTTTTGCTGGAGAACCACAAGATGAGCAAAGAGATTAAAAGTCTCAAAGGAGAAGAAGTCTCCGATTCAGATGACAATGTTCAAGATGATGGTGATGACAGTGATGATAGTGATGATGATGATGGTAATGACAAAAAGGAAAAGGATCAAGAAGAAAAGAAGGATGACAAGGAAAAGAAGGATGACAAAGATGAAGCTAAGGATGAGGGCAAAAAGGATAAGGATCAGGGACCCCCAGATGACAAGGATCAGGGAGGCGATACAGGAAATTCAACCTCGTCAGGAAAGCCTCCTGGACTTTATGATGATCTTTTTGGAGATATTCCCGATGACATCCTGTTCGGTGATTGTGTTAAACCGGATAAAACATCAGGAGCCGGGCTCGATAGCTTGTTTGATGATCTTCCTGATGATTTTGACTTTGAGTCACCTAGTGAGAAGACAAAGGAAGGTGCCGAATCCTCTGCAGGGGCATCTGTAGAGGAAGAACCAGAAAATATTATACTTAGCAACGTCTCATCCGATCCTTATATTGACTATTTGTATGCCCACAAATACATTGATGCATTGGAAAAGGAGGTTACTTCTCTTCATGAAGTGATCGACAGTTGGTTCGACAAAAAGAAGGATTGGACACCTTCTCCTCCTGTGGATAAAGCTGCATGGTTTAAGGAAATGGGTGACGAACATCAAGAGCATACCTTCATTTCAGACGACAGAAACCTGTTCGCGGTTCGTAATGACAGGTCCAACGTATGCTGCTGGATGTATGACAAAGTAAGGGACATTTATCTGGTAAAGAGAATGAATGGAAAGGTCGAATTCTATAAAAGGCCGAGAGACTTTTGCACCTTGCCAAAGGTTGACATTCGAAGCATCAACAACGCAATGTTCTTCAATCCCTCTAAAGACTCTCAGGCTGATCTATTTGCCAAATTTATTAAGGACCAATGTGAAAAGGACTTTCCAGTCATGCATATGGCCAAGGTAAGACGGTTTGTTTCTTCTTGTATTATCGATCCAAAGACGAAAAAGCCATGGGTATACTACAAGTACCCCCACCTCATGTCGAGCAAGCAGTGACCGTTTCGCCTAGAGTTCATGATAATTCATTGGCAAACTTCATGTCCTGGTATTATGACGATCTCAATCTTGCAGCAGTCATTATCAAGAATCAAGACGATATTAATGATCTCGACATCATTCTCGACCGTATGGATCTGCTGAAGTATGGGAAGGAAGATATGATGAGGCTGCATGAGTCTCCTATTCGAGTATACTCTGGAAAGGATGAGGAGGCAAAGCCTTTCACACGAGTAGTGGCCTTTGCTATTAAGCTAAAGCTGTATGCAGGAGCTGGGCCACATAATGTCACTCTTCCGATTGGATGACTTCACCAGTCTAGGGGGAGTTTGTAGAGCCCACTACACGATGAAGACTGATAAAGTCAACGCGGAAGAGTCAAAGATCAGATTTTTGATGAAAATTCGTGTACAGTATTTCGAGTACACGAACTGATCGTGTACTCGAACTTTTGTAATAGATTTCGTGTACTCCTAGGCCTAGTATAAATAGACGTATTTTGTACAGGTTTAGGTTGGAATCCCGAGGCATTTGCTCTCTAGACGTATTGAGGCACTTGTACTCGAACTTTTCAGATTTTATAAAAGTTTGCATTTTTCTTATAGTTTTCCTGATTCTAACCTGGATTCCCCACTCGTTAGACATCAACGATGATGATTATGAAGATAAAGTTTGGATCTTGATCAGTTTAAGGACCTACACCGAAACCAGTTAAAATACCCTCTTTCTTGTTGTGAATTGGTTATATAATCTAGTTCTTTAACTCATGATTTCTTTGCATTATTTCTGTGATAAGAAGGTGTTCTATTCATCTACATGGATCTTCACAATGCGGACGAATGGAGGAGGATCCTACGAATGGATACCCACCATACAAACCTACGAATGATGATATCATGTGACTGATCATGGTTGTGCGAATGAGGGTGATCGGCCGAATAATAAGTCCAGCCGAATGGGAGGCCATGCGAAAGGGAAGGCCATGCGAATGATGAGGCTCGACCGAATATACCTGGTCATGCGAATAGTGATGTTCATTCGGCCCACAGAGTCACTCGTTCGTACCCATTCGCTCCATGATCCATTCGGTTGAGCTGAAAAGGCTCATTCGCCTGGTTTAGGTCGAGCATGTGCAGAACTCCATCATCGAGTTTTCAGCTAAAGTTTTGGAGTCCCACTGGTTCCCACAACATCCTAGACCATTAACGTGTAGTTCCTAAGGGTTTGTGGTGGGTTAAACCGGTTACAAGTGGGTGTTCGAACCAAGGGGGTGAAAACCCTAAAATCGCGGCTTTGAGGTCAATATTACATCAGATTTGATGATCTTTAGCTCAAAATTATTTTACTTTCACGATCTACAAGTTGTTGTGGTTGTTTTGACACCAAAATGGCTTGATTTGGTGAAGATTTGAAGTTTCTATGGTTTGGGTTTCTAGAGAGAGAGTTTAGAGAGAGAGATAGTGACGGGAGAGAGAGAGGGAAAATGGTAGGTGGATGAAATGAATGGCATTTAATGCCATTTCATTGTTTAAGTCTTTCGGGTATTCAGGTTCGTTCGGTCTCGCTTGGTTTCGCGTAAAAGCATCGGTTTTCGGTCGTTTTCATAACGAAACGTTACTGTTTTAAAAATAGAGTTTATTAATTTAATTTAGGTGGTAATTCCAAGTAAATTAACTAACATCTTTTGTTTATTTTAAATTTATGAAAACATTAAATCTACTGTTTTAATCGAATTATGCAGTTGTCGCGCATATTAGTTCGGATCGTCACCCGAACGAACACGACGATAACTACACTTTTCGATGTGATTTTTTAATTATTGGACATCATTCAGAACATTAAACTTTCATATATATTCGTACAGATAACGACATCCATTATCATGTTGTTCTGTACAACCTCGCATACGTCTATACATAATAAAGTCCTAACTAACATTCATATAACAATTTTGTGTTGTCAAATGAAATTCTAACTGTTAAACCATGGTTTTGAAACAAGTTTCTGAAATGAATGTGTAATAGTTCTGTGTCAAGCATGAATTGATAATAGTTTACATGTAATACATATAGTTCGTACCTGAGTTACTGTTCAAGTCACTATTCCGGTTACGTTTCCGGCACTGATGTTACACCAAGGTTGTGAAAGAGACATACAAGAAGTCGGAAGAGAAGGCTTGAGCTGGAGCTGGAGCTAGCACATCCAAGGCACTGGTTACGTAAGAAACTGACCCTTATGACTGGAGTGACCTGGTGCAAGAGCTTGAGATGACTTTGAGCCATGAGTTCATGGCTGAGGTGGACAACAAACTCAATGAAGTAAAGAAACTCTCTGTTCTACTTCTTGCATTGAAAAGGTTTTCAAATATCGTTCTCACAATGAGGACTTAATCAAGGAAGTCACCAAACTTATATATTTCAACCCTGAATTATTTAAAAATGAAGAACTTTTCAAAAAGAAACTTGACGCTGAAAGGCGTGATATTTCACAATTATAAGAGCTTTTAAGTGACAAAGAGTCCAACTATCGGGACACCAGGCGTCAGATAGATGAATTCTCCTCAGAGTTAGAACAAGCTAAGACTCAATTATCCAAAGCTAAAATCAGAGCTGATAAATATGAATATTCTAGTACTGTGGTGGCTAACATGATTGATGTTCAGAATAGGAGAAAGGAGAAAATCGGGCTTGGTTTTACTAAGGTGCAACCTCCATTTAACCATAACTACTCCATCATACCCAATATCAACACATCTGTTGATGATCTGTTATTGAAGTCAGACCGAAAGTTTGAGTTCACCACTGGTTCTAACAAACAGTGCCACTTACAGCATATCCTGTCTTGACTGACCTTAATGATTTTGATAGTTCTGAGGTTTGTGCAGAAAGTTTGAGTGTTACAGGTTCAAGGGAGAAGAAGGAAGAAAGAAGTGATAGCAAGATCACATATTGTTCAACATCACATAGCAAATCACATTTTGTCCCATTAGTTGATTTTGTTGGAAGATTTGAATCAATCAAAACTAAACCAAATGAAATGATTATGAATTTTAAGACTAAGTTTGTTAAAAATGATGATGATGTTAAAAACAAAATTTTCTTAGAATCAGATTCTTCTCCTTTAACAGAGCAGGTAAATCAAGCTCATTCCACAGTCACTCCTGAGGTGGGTTCAAAGTTAAACCCTAATTGTGAACCTTATGTTCCAACTGGGTCATTGGAACAAGCCTCCATAAGTTATTTCTCTAGTCTGAGTGATTGTGATGCAAAGCCATTTGACCCAAAGGAGTTTCATGACAAGGTATGCTGCTATGCATGTGGAAGACCAGGCCACATTCCTAGACACTGTCTGCTCTGACCTACTGAATTCTTCTATGGGAAGAATCAGAAGGTCACACCCAAGGCTAAACCTGCTAAAAGACCAATGAGGACTAACCAATCCTCCAAGCCTAGGATAAAAACTCAAAAGATGACTCAGAATCATCCCACTGCTAAAAGGGCCAAAGAAACAAAACAAAATCAATCTGGTTTTCATAAACGAAAATCAAAGGTTTCCAAATCTAAAAGTAAACCACAGTGGAAGAAAAAGCTACATTTGAAACCTCAATTAAAACCAATTGATCATGGCAGTGGTGTCAGGCCCATGAATGTCAGGGCCAAATAAGACAAGCCCAAGGGCAATATCATGAAAGCGCCCAAAGTTCCACAAGCACCTAAATCTGTTATGATTTGGGTACCAGTTTCTCATGAAATGTGTGTGTACAATGAGGGACGACCAAATAAGCTGAAGAATGTTCGGTACATGGATAGTGGTTGTTCCCGGCATATGACTGGGGATTTTTCTCAGTTGCATGAAGCCACACCATTTAATGGAGGATACATCTCGTTTTCTGGAGACAAAGTTGGGAAGATCATCATGAAGGGCGCGGTTACTAATGGAACATTAAGTTTTGAGGATGTGTACTATGTTGAAGAACTCAACCACAGCCTCTTGAGTGTTTCTCAGATTTGTGACAAAATATTTTTCAACACACTTCACCAACAAAGAGTGTATTATCTTGAAGGCATGATTTTTCGTACCAGAGAAATGGATCTTGATGAGGACTCCAAGAATAAACAATTCCTACATCATCAACATGAATTCTGATTCATACACTGAAAACACATGCTTATTTTCTAAGGCATCGGAGACTGACTGTTTACTGTGGCATCGCCAACTGGGTCATGTTAACTTGAAGAATCTCAACAGACTGGCTAAGGGAGATCATGTCATTGGCCTACCGTCTAAGGACTTCTCCACAATTGAGAAGTGCATCGCATGTGGTAAGGGGAAGCAACAAGCTTAATTGTTTATCTCAATTTCATTAGTTATACAGCTTCTCCATATGGATCTATTCGGACCAGTTAATGTCATGAGAATCTATAAGAAGTCATACTATCTCGTTATAACAGATGATTATTCCAGATTTACTTTGGTGTTCTTTCTGGCCAAGAAGGATGAGACTCCAGAGATCATGAAGAAGTTTATCACCCTAATCGAGGATCAGAAGAATTTGAAACTAAAGGTGATCAAAACTGACAATGGCACCGAGTTTAGAAATAAGACACTTAATGGTTTCTTCGATGAGAAGGGAATTGCTCGACAGTATAGTGTAGCTCGTACCCCTCAGCAAAATTGAGTTGCTGAAAGAAGTAACAGAACGCTTACCGAGGCTACACGGACCATGCTGTCAGAATCTAAACTGCCAATCTTCTTCTGGGATTAAGTTGTTAACACAACTTGCTACGTTCAAAATCGAGCTCTACTGAACAAGCGCCATCAGAAGAGTCCCTATGAGATATTATTCAATCAGAAGCCGAAGGTCGGTCACTTCAAGTCGTTTGGATGTCCTTGCACTCTCCTCCACACTGAGCCAAATCATAAGTTGATGACAAGGCTGATGAGTGTTACTTCGTGGGATATTCGTCTAAGAAAGCTGCATACAGGGTATACAACAAGAAGACTAGGATAATTTTGGAGTCATACTACATTGATTGGCAAGAGATGAACAACACCCGGTTCTGGTCCAAACTGGCTATTTTAGTATGATTCTACATTTGAGCCCTTCAACACTTCATCTGAGAGTGCAGGACTATCTGAACCTAAAGACAGTTTCTACAAGAGTAACGACGTGGACTACAGGGTTGACTATGTTCCATGTGATCCTAAGCTTCTAACAGTTGACCCGCCATGCATGTATGATCGAGTTCCGCCCGTTCAGCCGACTCTAATCAGTGAAGTCATCCCATCTGATCCGGAGACCTCTCAGTCTGTTCAACCAACTTCGGAGACAGATCAAACGTCATCTTCTTCTCACCAGACGTTTGACAATCCACTTTTCTCAGATCACATCCCTAAGAAACATTGTGTGGATATTGGAGCTTAGGCAAGTGAAACTACTCCCGTTGACAACACCTCTTCTTCCATTGAGATCAGCTAACACACATCAGTAACCTGCTTGAAAATCTAGCTGTGGAGGAATTACCGACCTCAAGGATCAACAAGAATCACCTAGTGGAAAACATCATCGGACCTCTTTCGGAAGGAGTTCTTACTAGGAGCAGATCTATTCCAACTCAGAAGACCTTGCCTGAAGGAACTATCACACGAAGTCAATCGGGTCCAATTAATTCTTGTTTATATTCTTGCTTTATTTTGTAGGTAGAACCTAAGAATGTCAAGATAGCTCTTAAGGAGTCAAGCTGGGTTGAAGCGATGGAAGAAGAATTGATGCAGTTTTAGAACTCAAGGTGTGGAATCTGGTTCCATTGCTCAAAGGGAAACTGCCAGTCGGAACCAGATGGGTCTTCAGAAACAAGAGAGATGATTCGGGTGTGATCATCATGAATAAAGCTAGGTTGGTAGTCCAGGGCTTCTACCAACAGGAGGGTATTGACTATGAAGAAGTCTTTGCACCGGTCGCAAGACTTGAAGCTATCCGTATCTTTCTGGCCTATGCTTCCTACATGAACTTCACAGTTTATCAGATGGATGTGAAGACAACATTATTGTATGGAAAGGTCAAGGAAGAGATCTACGTATGTCAGCCCCCGGTGTTCAAGGATACGCAGTATCCCGACCATGTCTACAAGCTAGACAAAGCACTATACGGTCTTCATCAGGCACCGCGAGCATGGTATGCAACACTTACGGATCATCTACATGCAAATAGATATACCCGTGGAGCCATCAATCAGACATTGTTCGTCCGTAGAGATAAGCATGATTTGATTCTCGTCCAAATCTATGTGGATGACATTATTTTTGGTTCCATGAGCTCGGTGCTGTGCAAAGAGTTTGAGGTTGTGATGAAGAAGAAGTTTGAGATGAGTGCAATGGGGGAAATGACCTTTTTCTTGGGTCTTCAGGTAAGTAGGATCCAAAGGGTGTGCTGATTCATCAGGGCAAGTATGTTACCGACATTCTCACCAAGTTCAACATGTTGGACAAGAAGCCCGCATCCACTTCTATGGCTGCATGTCCCGTCTTGACTTCGGATTCTGATGGTGAAGATGTTGATCAGTATCTTTACCGTTCGATGATTGGTTCATTGATGTACCTGACCACTAGCCGACAAAACATTATGTTTTCTGTATGTCAGTGTGCCAGATATAAAGCAAATCCGAAGGCCTCTCACCTGATTGATGTCAAGAGGATCTTTTGCTACCTCGTCAGGAAACCTCATCTCGGTTTGTGGTATCCTAAGAACTCTGAGTTTAGTTCATTTTCTTACTCTGACAGTGATTTTGGTGTTTGCAACTTAGACAGGAAGTTATCCACAGGTGGATGTTAGTACTTATGAGATCGCCTCGTCTTGTGGCAATGCTAGAAGTAGACAACCGTGTCAACTTCCACTGTGGAAGCTGAGTATGTCGCTACCTCTAGTTGCTATTCTTAGGTTATTTGGATGCAACAACAACTTCTTGATTACAGTTTGAACTTTCTTGACTCTACTATATATTGTGATAATGAAGCCGCTCTACATATTGTCAAGAATCTGATACAACACTGAAAAACTAAACATATTGATATCCAGATTCACTTTATCCGCGACTGTTTCGAACGGAAGTTGATCCATCTTGAAAAGGTCCACACAGATGATAATCTGGTGGATCTTTTCACAAAACCGTTCGACACAGCCCGCTTCCACCATCTACTTTCCTCTCTCAAACTAATAAGTTTTGATTAAAACAACTTTTGTAAATACTGTAAAATTTGTGTTTTGTTTTATTTTAATTTTTAGATCACAAATGTGTCTGCATATCAATAAAATACTGAAGCATCGTCTGTTTTGCGTAAGCAAAGACCTGCATGTGTGACGTTAACACCAATGTGTCTGCATATCAATAAAATAAAAGATGCCAATGAGCACAAAGATGATAGAACCCCTTCTTGTTCTTGACTCTAATATGATAGATCTGTTCTTTTCTCTTCTCATATTAAAATCTGTCAAAACGTTTTAAGTTCGTTGAAACACAATCAAATTTTGAAACAAAAGACTTCGCAAAATTGGTAGGTTGCATGTTAATCTGGTTTAACTGTCTGACTGCCCATAAACTTCACAAAAGGATTTTCATAAAAAACGTTATAATATTTTTGATTATAAGTCTTGTTTTTGAATTATGGATAAATGAGTGAAAATCATTGGTGGGGTATAATTATTTTAAGGTTGGGTTTCTATAAGAAATTATGTCAAGGTGGCCAAATTTTTGATACAGATTTGATCCCACAAAATTGACCCAACTCAATTTTGAACTCGTCCAAAGTTTTTGAGTTAATTTAATTTAATTTTATTTAATTTTATTAAGTTTAAATTTTTAAAAAAATAATTAGTGTTCATATTTGTGTATTCGAAATATAGTACACGATTTTGTGTACACGTTTTCATGTACTCGAAGCCAGACTCTATATAAACCAGTGACATGCTCATTTTTTTGAATGCGCATTTTCGAGTACCTTTTTCTCTCTCTAGGCGATCTGATATTCTGGACTTGATTTCAAAATTCCACTCCGACCACCTTGTGGATCACACTTAGACGAACCTAGAAATAGATTTTTGTAGAATTTTGACCGTAGAATAAAAAGATATCGAACAAAAAGAGATTTTGAGTACTTGTGTTCGTTAATCGAGGGAATCTTGGCCAAATCACCTCGAAATACTCAAAATTGGAAACCGATCTTTTGATATGTTGGTCGCCTCCCAATTCCGAGCATTTTGAGTACAAATTGGATTTATAAGGAGCAAAATTGAAGAAGATATAAAGTATTTTCAGTACTCGAAATTTGAATTTCAAATAAACCATTTCAAGGACAAAATTTCGTGTACACAATTTCGAGAACAAGACTTCGTGTGCACGTGTTCAAGAACCAAGTTTCGTGTACTGACCTATCTTCGTGTACTCTCTCAGTTTCGTGAACTCCATGGATTTTGAACACTTCTGTTTTTCGTGAACTCCATTTTGACTTTGACTTTCAAATTAGGTTTGACCTTTGACCCCTTTGACTTTTAAGTTTGACTTTTGACTTTTGACTTTGATTTTTTCTTTCACTTTGAATTTTAATTTAGATAATTTTTAACTAACTTAGCTCGTTTTTGTTTCAGATGACTGAGTTAAGATTTATGCCTGGTCAGAACATGTCTGCTTATCTAGGTGATCCTCTGGAGAAGCACGCAATGTACAAGAGTATGGTGGACGGATTGATTCTCTAACCTGTTAACTACACTATTATGGAGCATTTACTTATCATCTCTTCTTTTATCCATGACTTCTGGAACTCCATTACAGAGAGAACTGACGCAAACGGGAACATTAGTTTGATTGGGAAGGTTCAAGGACAACCTGTGATCATAACAGAGCAGATCATCAGGGAATGCCTTCAGTTTGGTGACAAAGATACCGATCCTATTGAGCTCGATCAAGAGTTGATCCAGAGCACCGTATTCAAGATGGGGGACGAGGTTCTTACCCTCCCATGGATAAGAAGCTTCTTCACCCATACTGGAGATACTTAGCTCATGTCGTCACCCAATGCCTCTCAGGACGTAAGGGAGGATACGACGTTCTAAACCCGACTCTCAGTTCCTGTCTGGTGGCGATTGCGTTGGGACTTGAGTGCAACTATTAGAAGATGACTTTTCGAGACATGCATGCTAATATCAAGGGATAAAGGAAGGAGAGATTCTTAGCATTCCCCAGATTCATCCAGATCATCATCAACAAATGACATTAGAATCTCATCCCAACAGTTGGAACTCTAGGAATAAAAAGGATGAAGGAAGATATCTTCCCCTATATGATGATGAATAAGAAGGGAGAGAAGCAATATGTTGGTGGTCGCCCTGTTGAAAAGTTTGGGAGACTATCTGCGAGATTGGATGAGGAAACTGAAGAACAAGGTACTCGGACTGCTTTTTATGCAGACGAGCATGATCATACTCCAGCGGGCACAACTGCTGAAGCTAGTAAAGCTGCGAAGGACTCATCATTTGAGTCATCATCATCTGGCGAAGAACAATTCATTGTGGAGCCTGAGCCCGTGATTCCACCATCGTCTCGAGCAGAAAGGGAAGAAGTCCGAGATGTTAATTATGTTCCAATCCAGAGTCATCTCCCAAGAAGAAATTCCTAAAGATGGTGTCTAAATGAGCAAGGGATCCGAGGCTCAAGAAGAAGATCGTCGGCACCTCCTTATCTTCTCAAACACCTCCTACACAACCACCGCTACCACCACCTAAGCCACAACCCACACAACCTAAGCCTCAACCCACACAACCAAAACCTCCACCACCACCAAAGCCAAAGCCAAACCTCAACCTAAACCACCACAAAACCATCTGCATCCACCCAAACCACCATTCCACCATATACATCCACTACCACTGACACCACCCAAACAAACCCATTATCTCCTCAACTGCCACCCTTCTCACCACCACATTCCCTAACTCCTATCAGTTTTTCTGAACCACCACCATCACGACCCGAAGCCCAGAAGGATAAAGGCAAGGCATCACTGTAGACACCATCACCTTACTTGCCTGACTAGGTGCCGGTTGATATAGTTTGGCTGTAGGAAAGAGTATTCCTCCTTGAACAAGACTCAGCAACTAAAGACAATGTTATCAAGAATATGCAAGATGGAATGCTCAGAGTCTATGATTTCATCAACAAGCATCAAAAATTTATCGAGCTCATAAAGAATGAAATGCAGAGCTGCTTCAAGAGATTGATGCTCTTAAAGGAGCCAAACCAGTAGACAATGAAGAAAAAGATGATCATGATCAGGAAGACATGGAGAAGAAGGATGATGACAATGATGATGATGATAAAAAGGATGAAAAGAAAGAAAATTATGATGATGATGGTACTGGCAGTGATATGGGTCGGGAACAAGCTCCTGAGGCCAAAAGGATGATGAGCCCGCCAAAGATGATTAAGGCGATGATTACTCAGGCAAACAGTCATCCTCAGAGAAGCCTCTGGAAAATTATGATGATTTTTTTGACGATCTTCCTGAGAAATTCATCTCCGATGGGATTGGAGAAGAGCAGAAGGATGCAGGTCTGGGAGTGTGGACTCAGTTTTTGATGCTGTATGTGCTAAGGAACGGGAAGAGATTGCTGAGTCTTTTACGGGAGCATCCGCAGAAGAAGAACCTGAAAACATTATACTTGGCAACATCTCCACAAATCCCTATGTCGACTATTTGTAAGTCACAAATACGTAAACACACAAGGACAGAAGTCGCATCACTGGGCAAAATGATAGACAGCTGGTTCGACAAAAAGAGTGATTGGACTCCTCCTCCTCCTGAAGTACAACAATCCTGGATGGGTGAAGAACCAGCTGAACAGAATGATGTTCCTTGGACCTCCGAAGCTCGTGACATGCTTGCTGTGCGTAATGAAAGATCTGAAGTCACTTGCTGGATGTATGACAAAGATAAACAGCTGTATCTTGTGAAGAGGAGGAATGGAAAGCTGGAATACATCAAACGGCCACAAGAATTTTGTTCGATGCCAAAGTTTGATATCTGAAGCATCAACAACGCCGTATTCTATAACCCATCCAAGGATAGTCAGGCCAAACACTTTGCCAAGTTTATTAAGGACTAGTGCGACAAAGATTTCCCTACCATGAAGACTGCCAAAGGGAATCGATTTGTCTCGACATGCATACTGGATCCGGTGAAGAAAGAACCATGCGTTTATTACAAGTACCCTCCACCAGCTACTGAGAAGGCAATCCCATTGTCAACCAGAGTCCCGAACAACACGCTCAAGAACTTTGACTTCTGGTATTTTGACGAAAACACACACGCAGCCACCATTATGAAGACAAAGGGTGACATATACGATATCGACATCATTGTGGACCACATGGACCTACTCAAGTTTGGTAAAGAAGATATGTAGAAGCTGCATGATACTCTGATCAAAGTCTATGGGGGATGGGACGGGGAAGCAAAGCCTTTCACCAGGGTCGTTGCTTTTGCCATGGAGCTCGAGTTGTATGCTGGTGCAGGTCCTCATTCGGTCACACTTCCTATTGGTTGACTTCATCAGTCTAGGGCGAGTTTGTAGAGCCCATTCAGAGACAAATACTTACAATGTCAACCCATTACCATATGAAGACTAGTTTTTGTGTATTTTCGTGTACTTAGTTTTTCGTGTATAAAGGTTCGAGAACTCCTAGAGTAGTATAAATAGATGTATTTTGTACTATTCTAGGGTTGGATTCCCGAGGCATTGCTATGTAGATGTATTGAGGCATTGTTCTTGCGAAGTTCACAATTTATACAAAGCTTGCATTTTTACATCTCTTCTTTTGATTCTAACCTGGATTCTGCACTCGTTAGAGTCATTTGGTGTGGATTGGAGTGTTAAAGCTCATGTCTTGATCCAGATCTGGACCTACATAGTGGGACTTTATAGAGGACCTAGCTTACTTTTGTGTTGTGCATATTTTGGATGACATTATGTGAATCACTTTTGTAAATCTTGTGCAGATACAAGACCACAACTTTATGATTCTTTTGGGTAGATTTACTTAGTTAAATTATGAACATGAATTTCTCAATTTAAATTTTCAATTCTATATCAATGTCATTTTAGCATTTCTCATTATATATCATGTGCATTGGAAACAATCTGATTATCAAGATTATCACCCGATATCGCGCCCTAAGACATTTCCGTCGAACGGATAACTCAATCCAGCCGCCTGCTCGGGTGTGACAGATTGGTATCACAACCATGGTTATAGAGAAATATAGGTCATATTACTTAAACAATTTGGCCTAGACTATAACTTAGGGACCCTTCATGTAGAAAACATAAGACTTAGGATTTATTTGCATGTGTCTTCTGCATTCGATCATTGCACTAACCGATGTTATTTTGATTGTGATCAGAATGCTGCCGAGAAGACCACTACCACTACCTCAACCACCACCGCCACCTCCTCGTCCCCCACATACTCCACCTCACAATCAGAACCAAAATCAAGAGTTGGATCCTGCCACCATCGCATTAGCCACATTGCTAACCAGTCAACTGAGGGAGGTGATTCCTGACACGGTGAACAGGATAAACACCAACAACAGCAACAACATCGGTCACTCATCCTGTGAGGGTAGTGGAAACAAAGGAACCAACAAGACTATTCCTACAAGAACTTTGTAGGTTGTAAACCACCCAGCTTCAGTGGGAGCGGGGGAGCTGTCGGCTTGATCCAATGGATCGAGAAGATGGATACAACCCTTGACATTATTGGCTGCCCTGATTAGCACAGAGTGAGGTATGTTGCAGGCTCATTCAACAAGCGAGCATTAACCTAGTGTAATGCACATGTCCAAACTAGAGGAAGGGATGAGGCATTGGCGATGCCTTGGGATGATTTCAAGGTTTTACTAGGGGGCGAGTTTTGCCCAAGGAATGACTGAAAAAGGTTGAGACTGAACTACTCAATCATGTCATGGTGGGAGCTTGGCATCTAGCATACACCACCAGATTTCACGATTTAGCAACATTGGCGCCTGACAAAGTGCAAACACTAGAGAAAAGGATAGAGCGGTATGTCGGTGGACATTTGGCTTCTATCCAAGGGCATGTGATTGCTGCCTACCCAACCACACTAGAGATGGACGCCACATTGTCAGCACTTTGACTGATATAATGGTTGCCCCTAGTGCACTGAAGAAGGAGGCTGAAGCAGCCAAGGCTGGAACATCCAAGAAGCCAGACATACACCTGGCTAGGAAACAAAAAGTGGTCAAGAATTATGCTGCGTCCATACCTGCTCAACGGACAACACAACCACCACCACTACAGATCAAGAGGTTGTATACTGGAATGGCTCGTTAATACAATAGGTGTCAGTACCATCACCAACAAACCTCTCAGTGTAGGCAGTGAACTAGTTGTGGAAGGTTTGGTCATTTGGCTAATCACTGCAAGAACCTAGGGCCTCAGAACAGGAACAACAATGCAGTTGTGATGCCTGCTGCTGCTGCTGATAAGAGGTCCTGCAACACTTGTGGCGAACCTGTACACTTCTCGAGGGACTGCCCAAGAGAATTCAACCAAGAGCTACAGCAGCCAGAGGATGAGCCTTTGCATTCGGAGCTGCAGCTGCACGACAAGACTCTAATGTGGTCACTAGTACGTTTCTTTTACATGATTTTTATGCATCTATATTATTGGTCATTAGTGCGGATCAGAGTTTTATCTCTTCTGGATTTGCATATAAACTTAATCATATAGAGGAATCTGTAGACTCTCCTTACACCATAGAGGTAGCAAATGGCAAACAGATAACAGTTAGAACAGTACTTGGAACTACCCATTGACACTTGATGAAAACACATTTTCCATCGATTTGATACTGATGGAATTGGGAAATCTTGACATCGTTGTTGGAATGGACTGTTGTCCCTTAGCAGGGTTGAAATCATGTGTTCCGAAAAACTGTTACGTATTCTAGTGGAGAACGATCATGTGTTGGAGTGTAACATTAGTGCCGGAAACGTAACCGGAACAGTGATCTACACAGTAACATGAACGGTAATTCAGGTACGATCTATGTGTAATACTTGCATGCTATATTCATTTGATGTCGATAAAGAACTATTTCATATTCATTACAGAAACATAGTTCAAAATCCACGGTTTAACAGTCAGAAACATATCTGACAACACAGAACAGTTACATGAATACTTGTTAGGATTCTATTATGTATAACCGTATGTGAGGCTTAACAAAACAAAACAACAGTGGATGTCGTTACGTGAATGCTAAACTAACGGATTATTCGTATAGGTGACGATCTGTACGAATATATCTGAAAGTTTAACGTTCTAAATGATGTTCAGTAATTAGAAAACCATATTGAAAAGTGTAGTTATCGTCGTATTCGTACGGGTGACGATTCAAACGAATACGCGCGACGACTGTACGATTCGATTTAAACAACAAATTTAATATTTTCAGAAATTTAAAATAGACAAAAGATATTTGGTTAATTTACTAGGAATTACCACCTACAATTAATATATAAACTTTACTTTTAAAACCCTGATGTTTCGTAGTAAAACAAAATGAAACCGACGTTTTTACGTGAAACCGAGCCAAACCGAACGGACCCGAACACACCCAGGTATTTGAAAGCCATTAATATGGCATTAAATTCCATATTCAAACCCCCACCTACCATTCTTTTCCAAATTCCCGTCACTCTCTCTACTTTCTCTCTCTAGAATCCACAACTCCATATTTCTCATTTCTCCACGAAATCAAGCCCTCTTGGTATCAAAACGACCACTACAACTTGTAGAACATGAAAGTACAACCGATCTAAGATTTGAACCAGTCGATTTGAGGTAAATTCATGATTTATGTTCGGTTTTTAGGGTTTTCTAACCCTATGTTCGAACCCATGTAAATCATGTTCAAACCACTCAAAAATCTTAGGGAAACACCACAAAACTATACTAGGATGATGTAGGAACATGGGAATATGCTTGGGCTAGTCGATATTTTTGAAAAAAAAGGGCTGCACATTTCTGTGTTCGAAGGGCCGAAAGAAGAACATCAGGCCGGCCGAATGACCGGGCCGAATGGCTTCATTCTCTCGGCAACCTCTTTCGGCCAAGGCCTCATTCGCACGACCAGCTTACATGCGGCCATCTCATTCGGTCCAAGCCCTTCTCCCCATCTACCTTCGGTTCGAGCCTCATGCGGCCTACCTTCATTCGGCAAGGCTGGTTCAGTCGCATGGAGCCACTTCACTCGGCCAACCTCTCAGACGGTCGGATCTTGATAAGCCCTATCCGGCCGAATGTTTGGGTTAGAACTACTAATCGCAATCAAGGGTGTGTGAGTGCATGGTATGCATGGGAACCTACGTGGATGCATGCATGGGAGGGGAAACCTACTAGGGTTGTATACTAAAGTCTTCTAAGGAATAATAAGGCTTAATCATGAAATATTAGATACAAGTTGGGTTAAAACACATGGACTCATTTAAAGCAATCACGAATTAGGGTTTTCAAGTACAATGGATTCCTTAAATCATGTTGATGCCTAAACATGAATTGTGGAGATCATTTTAGCTTGACACGATTAAATTTAATCAAACTAAACTATAAACATCATGGTGAGAAATACACTATGGGTCAAGGCAATGGCTAGGTATATGAGTGTTGACTCCATTTTCAACATCTAACGTTTAGGAATTTCACGAAAACCTATAATTACATTGGATAGTTCACTCGAACTATCTAGGATGGGTTATACAATGAATTGAGCAAAGAACCGTGGGAAAACGAAAGACATATCATAAAAGACTTAGAGTTAATCGTATTGGATTATCTAAGTCTAATCATGTAACTTACACTTTTTTTTATATTAATTAATGTTTTAATAAAAGGAATTGATTTATAAACTTCTTTAAATCAAACAAAAGGATTTCTAACTTAATGATTTAACTTAAAATTGAATTATTTAAAATGTTTGATTAAAAGACTTTGGATAGAAATTAGCATAAACCTTACATCACTAAGGTTTAATAGTCATTACCTATGGGATAAGGGTATACAAACAGGTAATATACTTAGGTTAGCTAGAGAAGATCATAACAATACATTAGTAACATCCAGGACACATAGGTGCACACCAAGACCAAAAACCCTAGATACGTTTATTATAAATACTTATGGTATTCGAATCTTCTTAAAACAACTAAGGTGTTGAAGATACTTAAACCACAATTAACGAGCGCGCATTTATCTGTTGTGATTCAAGTCTTAGCAATACAGGTGAGTTCATTTGTCCCTTTTCAAACTATTTTGTTTTTACTTCGGGACTGAGAAGCATGTTTACACATCTTAAATAAATGTTTAAATGTTTCTTAAACGCTTTTACACTTATTCATAATGCTAATGCATTTTACACTTATCTTTAGTGCTAATACTATATACTATTATTCTTAATACAAATACTTCATACACTTATACTTGTTTTCTTAAAACCCTTGATGCTTTTAAATGCCTAAGAAAAACTAATACTAAAACTCTGAAATGCTTTTATAAACTATACTTTTGAAAGCTCGTATACTTAAAATCAGAAAGACTTATATGCTTGAAGTGCTTGATATGCTCGAAATGCTTGAAATGCTGGGAATGCTTTAAACACTTGAATGCTTGATATGCTTGAAATGCTAAAACAAACAGAATGGTATTCTGGTTGTGAAGCTGGTACTTGTGCACAGGATACGTAAATGCTAAGCTATGTGAATGCTATAAACTTGTATGCTAAAGCTATGGGTCTCGGTAAGACTGACTGATTGATCGTCAAGTGTTGACCTATGGTGTCAACCCCTACTAGTCATTCAGTGTTCTTCTTGATCCCACTCTGGTTTTGTGAGAAGTGACTAGGATGATTTAGGTTTCCTTTAGTTGACTTTGTGTCATCTTGAAAAACCCTTTATCAAAACACTGATGTTGCAAATCATATTTAGTTCCGTTATGGGTTGATACTGAATTTCCTGAGGGTGATTCAGTTGTCCATGAGGGTAACTTTTAAAACTTGACATCCAAATGCTATTGTATGCGTGTTTGAAACTCTCAACAGAATGCTTGAAACTATAACGGAAATGAAATTGGATGGTAGGTAAAATGCTTAATTATCATTAACAACAATGTCATATGTGGTGGGATGGCGTCTGGGGGGGTTGTAGGCTCGACCCTTTCGTATGCCCTATATATAAGCATACTGAATTGGATAGGACAGATGTTATTAATGAGGTTAAGGTTTCTACCAAAAAGGTTTGCAAAGCTATTTTTCAAATACTAAACTATATTAACTCACCAAGCATTGTGTTGACCTTGTTTTCTTACATGCTTTCTCTGGTGATGTATAGGAGTAAGCTAAGGCTCAAGAATGTATGCTAGGATGTCCAGTTAGAGGACCTAGTAGTTTTTGGGGAAAGCAATATTTTGCTGATTATTGTGAATCACTTTTGATATCTTGTATAGTTACAAGATAGTAAACTTATGATTCTTTTGATAGGTTTACTCAGTTAAACTATCAAACATTGAAAATTGTAATTTAACTTTGTAATCCTAGTTTAATGTCATTTGTGCTTTAGTTATTCTCAATGTTGATGCTATGTATACAGTCTGATCACTTTGATTATCATTTAGATATCGCGCCCCGAGGTCTTTCCGCCAGACGGGACACACGATCCGGCCCGCCGGCTTGGGGTGCGACATGGAGATTCATGGAGATCAAGCAAATCGCTATGTCAAAATAATATCGTGCATGAAGGCACGTAAGGGCTTAAGGAAACGGTGTGTAGCTTTTCTCGCTCACGTGGTGGAGAAAGACAAGAGGACAATCAAGATTCAAGATGTACCGGTTGTAAAAGACTATGCGGACGTGTTTCCGGATGATCTACCGGGATTTCCACCTGAGCGATCGGTGCAGTTACGAATTGATTTGATTCCGGGAGCAGTTCCTGTGGCTAAGTCTCCTTATAGACTTGCGCCATCTGAAATGAAGGAACTGTCCAATCAATTACAAGAGTTATTGGAAAAAGGTTTCATCTGACCGAGTTTCTCTCCATGGGGAGCTCCGGTCTTGTTTGTCAAAAAAAAGATGGATCCTTCAGAATGTGTATTGATTACAGAGAGATTAATAAGTTCACCATCAAGAATTGGTACCCATTACCGAGGATTGATGATCTGTTTGATCAATTGTAGGGAGCTCAGTATTTCTCAAAGATAGACATGCGTTCAGGTTATCACCAGCTTCGTATTCAAGAGAAGACATACACAATACGGCCTTTCATACCCGATATGGTCACTATGAGTTTATGGTGATGCCATTCGGATTGACGGATGCACCGGTAGTGTTCATGGATCTTATGAACCGGGTGTGCAAGCCATATTTAGATCAGTTTGTTGTTGTCTTTATTGATGATACACTGATCTATTACAAGAATGAGAAGGAACATGAGCAACATCTCAAAACAATCTTTGAACTGTTGAAGAATGAGCAACTCTACGCAAAATTCTCCAAGTGTGAATTTTGGTTAAGTGAAGTTCAGTTCTTGGGTCACGTCATTAACATCAATGGGATTCATGTGGACCCTACCAAGATTGAAGCAATCAAGAACATGGATGTACTCACAACACTGACAGAGATCAGATCATTTCTGGGTTTGGACGGCTATTATAGAAGGTTCATTTAGAATTTCTCTAAGATAGCATTGCCACTCACAAACCTAATCCAAAAGAGTGAACCATTTGTGTGGACACGGAAAAAGGAAGAGGCGTTCCAAACATTGAAAAAAAGATTGTGCAATGCTCCAATCTTAACACTCTCTGAGGAAAATGATTACTTTGTGGTATTTTGTGATGCGTCCCACTAGGGACTCGGTTGTGTTCTAATTGTCACACCCCCAAATTCTCACGTGCGGTGTCAGACCGCTGGGTGTGACGTGCCCAGAATCATAGCTCTCAGTCATATAGAACGACTCTATATGCGTTTGAAATGAACGTTTGAAATCACATTATTAATCAAGCTGATTAATTAATCATGCAGCGGAATATCATAAACAGTCTAAAACGTTTAAAGTAAGTGTCTATGTAGCGGAATTAATAAGTTGTTCAAATGCAATGGAAAGTAATATGATTAGGCACTATGTTGTTTGTAACGACATAATGAAATTAAATATTGTTTTTGAAAGACAAGGGATGAATGCATGTGACTTCAGTGCCTAGTTACCTGAGAATACATGTTAAGAAAAAGTGTCAACACATAGGTTGGCGAGTTCGCAGGTTTTGATATCAATACATAAGTATATGAAAATGTTTGTCACATGTCATGTTGTTTATTATATGTTTGTCCCGAGCCCTAGGCTCCAAGTGTCAGTTGCGTCTCTACCAAACTAGACTTGTTTGCTTTTGCCTCTGCCATGTCTATCGTATAAACAATGGTGTGATGGGTCGAGATTACACGCGTCCTGACCTCCAGTTAGTATTGGCGCCGCGTGGGGTTCATCACACCCAATAGTACTATCTAAACTCACGTTGTTGTGAATACATTAACGAAAAGGCTGTGCGAGGACTTATGTTACTATACAACACTTAATGTTTGTCCAATAAACCTGCATACACATTATGCTTGTACAACTAATAATGTTTGACTCTACAACATGTATTCTCCCCCTATTTTGAAAGCTAGTAAAAGAGTTCGAAAGAGGGGCCGTAAACTCACCTTGTACTCGTAGGTCATGATCCCCGGGCATAGTCAGCACAGCTCTTGAAATCGGGTCACATACATCTCAATCTCCGCTCCCACCATTTTGTGGACCCAAAACTCTTCCTCCAGCTTCTTGATTTCGTTACGTGGAAAATCCTCCTCCTGGAGCGTTTGGGTGAATTCCTCGCATGTGTTGGATTTTGCAGTCTCCAGCCATAGTGTCTGGACATGGGAGCTCCACCAGGTGAGAGCTGGGCCTTTGAGTGTTTCGGTAGCAAAGTTGACCCGGTTCTCTTCAACGCAGTCGCTTATTGAGAAGACAGACTCAGTCTTCTCAATCCAGCGGAGCAGTCCCACCACTTCCTCAGTACCCTTAAAGGTGTGCAGGTGGCAGCTTAGAAAGGTTTTGAACGAACACCCCTTGTTGCCGCTGCCGTGGGATCCTGTTCGTCAACAGTCAACGTCATGCGTTAGTGATCGGGTTTGTTACTCTAAGTTAGTAGAATTTAAGTTATAATTAGTACCGTTGTTAGTGCCACTTGTGTCACTATGCAGTCGGTTGGCCTCATATTTGGCTATTGCCTTGTTGACCATTCGCTCTACCATCGCTCGGATGGCTGCTGAGCCAATCGGTCGTTTGTGTGATCGGACGTATGTTCCTCTTCCGTCCATTGTTAGTTCTATATAAGATGGATAGTGTGTTAGCCATGGGTTGTGTTAGATGTTAAGTTAGCATGCAACATAAGTATAGTACACAGAGAATAAGTCCAAAATATCATTTCATTAAAATCGTTTTTCAAGTACAATCATAAGTTCAAAATCATTCTACTAGTAAAAGTTCCTATGAGCACAACCAGCTCATCTAGGTTTACAACTACTACTGGAACAAAAAATAAAATAAACTGAAATAAACTAACTACTCAGATGAGATCGTAGAGTGCGAGTCCCCACTAGCAGCAGGTCCATCGTCCTGCCCCTCGAAGGGCTCCTCCCTAGGATCCTTCTCTGGATCCTCATCATCGTCCTCGAATGACTGCTTCTCCTCTGGCTCGGGCTCTTCAATGAATTGTGATGCCCATGCGTTCTCCATCGCATCATTCGCCTGGATCTGGGCAGTGTTCTCTTCTGATAGGATCTCGACTGCCCCAAGTCGAGCTCCATGCTCCTGTAGTACGGTGGTGACAGCATCTCGATGCTCTTCCAGGTGTCCCATCCTAGCACACATCTCAGCCATCTCGGCTTCCATCTCCACCTGCCATCTCCTCCTGCCTTTGGATGGCACGTTGGGTCATGCGACCAAGCTATCGTGCATCCGATCAATGTAAGCCAGCTCCTCTCGCAGGTACTCAACCTGTATAGCCCGAACCTCTCCAAGAAGCTCGTACAGATGTCGGGCCTCCCGATCTGACTTGGAAATATGGGCCGCAAAAACCTGCTCCAACGGGTAATCCAACGCTGGTAGTCAGTGATCACGAGGTGTATCTCCTAGTGAAATCGTAGGTGGCAGTCGCTCCTCCTCAACCAGTTGTCGAATCGTCATGGGATACCAATCCCAAGCTCGGGTGTTGCTCGTCGTGCGAGCACGAATGAAATCTGCCTGTGATGTATCAGGAAGCGTACGACGCATCTTGCGTCGATCCTCCTTAGTCAGGTTGTCCTCAACCGGTCATTTGCCTAAGTTCCTCTCTTTTTTGTTGTCCATCCTCTAATCTCGGTTTAATAAGTAATCATATAACAACAAATAATAATATCATTGTGCAACGATTAAGTGTAGTATCTAGCGTAGAGCAATGGCTATTGTCTAAGTTTACTCAATGCAAACCTAGTTCTCTATAACCAACGCTCTGATACTAGTCTGTCACACCCCCAAATTCACACGTGCGGTGTCAGACAGATGGGTGTGACATGGCCAGAATCACAACTCTCAGTCATATAGAACGAATCTATATGCGTTTGAAACGTATGTTTGAAATCACATTATTAGGGCATGTTTGGCATTGCTTATTAAGTTTAAAAGGACTTTTTGTTAAAAGTGCTTATAAACTTATGACTTTTTGAAATGAAGTTTTAAAAATATGTTTGGAATAGCTTTTGTGTATGAAAAGGTCAAAAAAATGACTTTTTAGTCATAAAAAGTTAAAAAGCCAGAAAAAGTAGCTTATTAAAAATGACTTTTTAACACTGCTCAAAAAGTTAAAACTAAAAGTGCTTTTTAAATTACCAAACAACTTTTTAACTTAATAACTTTTTCATTAAGTCAATAAGTTAAAAAGTTAGCTTGGAATGGAATCCCAAACATGCACTTAATCAGTATAATTAATTAATCATGCAGCAGAATATTATAAACAGTCTAAAACATTTAAAATATGTGCCTACGCAGCGGAATTAATAAGTTGTTCAAATGCAGCGGAAAGTAGTATGATTAGACACTATGTTGTTTGCAAAGACATAATGAAATTAAATATTTTTTTGAAAGACAAGGGATGAATGCGTGTGACTTCAGTGCTTGTTCTCTTAAGTGCATCCCAATCCATGATCGAGCTAGTTTCTTGAGAATATATGTTAAGAAAAAGTGTCAACACATAGATTTGTGAGTTCACAGGTTTTGATATCAATACATAAGTATATGAAAATGTTTGTCACGTGTCATGCTGTTTATTATACGTTGTTCCGAGCCCTAGGCTCCAAGTGTCAGTTGTGTCTCTACCGAACTAGACTTGTTTGCTCTTGCCTCCAACATGTCTATCGTAAAAACAATGGCGCGGTGGGTCGAGATTACACGCGTCCTGAGCTCCAGTCAGTATTGTTGCCACGTGGGGTTCGTCACACCCAATAGTACTATCTAAATTCACCTCGTTGTGAATACATTAATGGTAAGACTATGCGAGGACTTATGTTACGATACAACACTTAATGTTTGTCCAATAAACCAGCATACACAATATGTATGTACAAGTAATAATGTTTGACTCAACAACACGTATTCTCCCCCAATTTTGAAAGCTTGTAAAAGAGTTTGAAAGAGGGGCTGTAAACTCACCTTAGTGATTGTCAAAGAATGCGTAAGCTCCTGTTTTCTTCGCGAGACTAGTTCACTGGTTACCTATACTGTACGGCTTACGTAAGTTTGTGTTTGTGATCGTGTTTCATGTTCGTGTTCGTGCTCAACAACCCTTGGTTGTTATGTTTGTCCATGCTTGTCCGTGTTTGACCATGTTGAAGTCAACGACCCGTTGGTGAACCGTGTGTTAGTTTTAATTCGTGTAATATTAGTTATCGTTCACGTAGTGCATTAAAACACGTAAGTCTCGTTAATGGACAACTTACTATTTATAGTAAGTTTCCATTTTTAGTAAGTTCACAACAAATTACATTTTAATGGTTCTAGCATGCTCATTACTCTTAAGTGATCATGTTAACACTTAGCACATTGTCACATACGATCTAATAAACACGTAAGTCTGTTTTTAGAAATTAAAGTTTCCTAAAATATAAAGTTTCTATATTTGGCATGTTTAGCAACAAAATTTGTTCAACAGTTACATTTTGGCATAATCATGTCAAAACACTATTCATATACCACAGTATCATGCATGTTATGAATTTTACAACTAAAGTTTCTATAAATAGAAACTGATGGCTAAAATTGCTCATTTAACATATTTAGTATACCAATCAATTCAATAACATCATTAATAGTTACAATACATCCATTGAATATGTTTACTTTACCAAATCATTACCCAACATGTTTTTGTACCAATAAAGTTACTATATTTAGTAAATTCTCAAATAAAAATCATTTCAATAGGTTTAAGCAATTTCTCTTGTTAAAATCATCAATCTAAATCATAAATCACCATTTACAATCACATGCAAAGTTCTATTTCATCATCTAGCAAGATTTGCACAAATAAAGTTACTATTTATAGTAACGATACCCAAATAGCACAAAATGGCCATAAAACCCACTTTGGGCCTTGTACATATTTGCAAATATCATCACTAATCGTTCTTTATCATCCAAAATCATCTAAAACACCTTAGATTGTACATGCATGTCCATAAAAGTTACTATTTAGGATGATATACATCCATACACATATCCTATATTCAAGTATCATCAAAATACCCATGCGAATCATTGTAGATCATCAAGTGAACCATCAAAGTGTCAAAACACAGAATCATTTAGGTAGAAATTCGCGCATGTTGAGATTGAGTGTGTGTATAAACTTGTAAAAACTACGTCACAAGAATTGTAAACACTGAGATATTGTTGTAGCAGCTCCTAAAACTCTTGGACAACAGGGTTTAGCAGAAACAAGAAGGTGGTGATGGTGTTCAAGCTCCAATAGTTCTTCCCTTCAAGCTTCCTATGAGTTCCCAAGCTTCAATCTTCAATAGATGGTGCTTATATGGCTTCCAGAAGGTAAATCAGAGTGTTTTGGGGAAGATAAGGTCGAGTGGTTTCGTGTAAGGCCGGAGGAAAGGAGTGGAAAGGGTAGAGTAGCTATAACTTTCTTGGTTTTATAAAGATAAGGTCGAGTGGTTTCGTTCATCGTTTATCGTTGTTTGAATCATTTTAGTTCAATGTTTGGTCATTCGTGAACTATTTAGTGTTTACTTACACGTTTTTTTTAATGTTCACCAACGCTCGTATATTATTCGACACATGCGTGTTTGTTCTAACGTGCCACGTGTCACTCTAAATGAAACTAATTCTAGTGCCACGTATGCAAATGTTAATTAAATAAACATTTAATTTAAAGAAAGACTGATCTAGAAATTACGGGTTGTGACATTAATGCAACGAGACAAAATCATTGCCTACGTGTTGTCACACCCCGAGCCGGCGGGCTGGATCGACTTTCCCATCAGGCGGAAGGTTCCCGGGGCGTGATATTATGTGATAATCGAAATGATGAGATTGTTTACATGGCACATGATGTAGAATGAGAAATGCTAACATGACATTGACATTGAATTACAAAGTTAAATTACACAATCTGTGTTTGTAACATTTGTGCATTTAGTCATGTAGTCGTGAACAGTGTTAGAACAGTGTGTGTCAATGTCCAGTAAATCAATGTGATTCATGTGTTCATTATGTGCTTGTGTGTTAGAATCATTATTTCTTGAGACAAGTATGTATTACTTATTTACAGTCGAGTTCACTAGGCAAGAACAGTATCTTGTTATATTGAAACAGTGGTGGGCAGCGAGAGTGAGCCCTATATATATACTGAGTTCGGTGTAACAGGTTAGTGTTAGTGCGTAGTGTCGAGACGAATATTATAACAATTAATTAATTCACAAGAATCGTAATACGTAAGCGAGACTGAGTATAGTTATGGTTGACGATCCATAATAATACGAATGTTGAACTTATAATTACGATTAAACGACTTTAAATAATAAATACGATCGGAAAACGTACGCGATTGCGGGTATACACGTAATTGTAAATGTTTAACGATCTGACAACACACGAAGAGTAAAAATAATTAAATTAATTATTTTATATTTTTACAATTTTGAAACTCATCATTTATTTGAGTTTAACAACTCTTTTTATTTAAAACCGCGTAAAATACGCGTTACGTTCCGGAAACGCGAACCGAGCGACCGAAACGAACCCGAATACCACCCGGGCTATAAAAGCCTTGAACAAGGCTTCTTTCTTCATTTAATTCCCCAACAACCACTCTCTCTCTAAAAATTTCGGCTCCCACCTCTCTCTAGAATTCCAAACTTTAAACGTTCGTATCTTCTTCGATTCTCAACGGATTCTGGTGTTCTTGGTGTCCACGCGAAGCTCTCAACGAGTACTACAAGAAAGTACAGCAGATCGGAAGTTTTCACCGGCCAAAAACGAGGTATGAACCGAAGAAGTTTCGGGAAAATAGGGTTTCTTGTGCCTTTTGTTAAAAACCGACTAAAAACCGGTTCTATCACTTCATGTTCTGATTTCGCACCCCTAGTAACCTCATCTGATGATGAACTAACCTAGATCGTGGTCTAGTGATGAAGATTCGATGAAGGAAACGATGCAGGTGTACAGGTTCGCGGTGGTCATGGAGCCGAACCATTAGGGTTTCCTAGCCGAACCCTTTTGGAGCTATGGCGAGCCCTTGCCGAACCAGGGACTTAGCGAACCCTCTTCTGGCGAACCACTATCAAGAACGAACCTATGGTTCGTCGGTTCCAGCCAGCCGAACCCTAAAGGGGTCTACGAACCTGCACGAGCCATGCTAATCTTTCACGAATCCTTCATGCATGCATGTCACGAACCTTGATGAGCTATGAACGAACCCTTCTGATGGTTATGGCCAACGAACCCTAGACGAAGCTCCATGTGACCGAACCATGCATGCAGCGAACCCTTGAGAACCACCGAACCCTTTTGTGATGTTGCCGAACCATAAGCAGTAACACGAACCCTCCTTGTTGCTACGAACCTTCATGCAATCGCTTAGCCTATGTCGAACCTTCACGAACCTAGTTGCTGCATATGGCGAACCCTAGTTGCTCCACGAACCCATGATGCAGCAACCCTAGGGCCGAACCTTGTTGTATTACTTGGCCGAACCTAAGGCAAAAACCATAATAGGTTCGCTGCCAATATAGTTAGCCGAGGCCCAACCTGCAAGTTTCTTTACATTACTTGGCCCAAATTGATTCCATCCGGCCCAAACCAATCATAATTGGCCCATTATTGAACTAGGTGGCCCATGGCCTTTGATAAACCTCATGGTTTCATGGACTTAAGGCCCAATGTGATGCCTCGATTGCGACAATTGTGAATTGATCATAAATGGGTTAAGTTTGTAACTTAACAATAATCATGAAGATCAATTCACAATCACAAGACTTAAAACAATTGGAACATTTTTTTTACAAATCATAGTAATCAATGGTTATCAAATTCTCAACACATTTATCATTTTATGCATAAGGTTTATGCAAAGGAACATTTCACATTCGTTTCTTGGACCCATGATCAAGCAAGTGATTCAAATCATAACTTTCAAGTTTTCACCACAATCATAATCATGAGAACAAGTTATCATGTGATAATCAATCTCAAGGGAACAAGTCAAACAATGAATCAAAGTTCATACAATTATAAATCCTATATCTTATGTATGATTACAATGTTATAGGAAACAATTAGAAGTCCTGTTTGCTACTTGCTATCTGTTTTAGTTCAGAGTCTACTGCAGACAGGTGAGAACTTTAGCCCCTCTTTTACTGTTTTTATAACTGTTTTGGGGTGGAACACGTGATCAAACCAATCATTTACAATCATATTTCATTACACAAGGTGTGTGTATTCTTATAAACATTACGGGTTCATTTTACGAATCCTAGGGATTCATCAACTGTTTTAAGGGAATTATCAACTATTAAACTCTTTTCACTAAAAAGGTTTTATAAAGGATCTTTGAACTGTTTTGTAACTGATTTACTCAAATGTATTTATGAAGGATAAACACTTTTAGATAAAGGATTTTATAAACTCTTTTGTTATAAACCTTGTTGTTACACAAGGTCACCACATCATGGTATTCAAATCAAGTGGTTCACATCATGGTATTCAAAACAAGTGGTTCACAACATGGTATTCAAATCAAGTGGTTCACAACATGGTATTCAAATCAAGTGGTTCACATTGTGGTATTCAAATCAAGTGGTTCTTTTCATGGTATTCAAAACAAAGGATTTAATTCGTGGAATTAAATCTAGGTTTTCAATTCATGTTATCAAATAAGGCATTAACACATCCGGTTAAAGTAAGGTTCAGAAACATGGTGTCTATTGTTGTAAACAAACTTGTAAAAGCATCAAGTATCATATTCATTAGCATTAGTACTGGGTGATCACAACAAGGGAAAGCGGACACACACATTGGGGCAGGCCGATTGCTGCAGTTAGTTTTTAAATCTGTTTTATAAACTAACTGCAGATTTCGGTTACATATGGTTTTATCAAAACTGTTGACACATTATCTAACTCCAAACGTGGTTTGGGACTTGATATTATATGTTGACTCTCGTGCAAACAGTGATTGGACTGTTTACACTCATTTTCTTACTTGATGTTAGTTTGGGTTGCAGCTCATCCGTGTGAATCTTATGTTGCTTTAACTTACCTATGCCTTAAATCATATACTCATGTTTACAAATGTTTAAACCTATTGTTCTCACCAACTACGTCTGTAGTTGACAGTTACTTTTCACGTGTTTCAGGTAATCAGGTTTAAGACATTCTCAGGGACAACTAAGGAGACCATTCTAAGATAGAACAAGATGAAGAAACATGCTAGGATGGATTAGAAACACACTAAATCCTAATTGTTTAATTGTCTTGTTTGAAGTCTTCTTTTGTAACTATATTTTGGGTCCGTAGTTGTCTTTCTTTTGGTAGATAGCTGTCTGTAACTAAACAATTGTCTTAACATTATGAAACATAGTAATCCGTTGTGGTTGTTCTTATTCAATACTTGTGCATGATTCAACTGTTCATACGTCACTGCGCCGTGGATTTCGCACGCGGCGCAGGGGTGTGACAGGTTGGTATTAGAGCCAAGGTTGTAGGGAACTAGGAAAAACCCAATGTTTAATGACCTAGACTATAACCTAAGCTACCCAATAGGATTAAGTGCTATAGACTTGAGGATACTTAGGATCTAAGTAACTTAAGTGAGCATTAAGTCTACATCAAGCTTGAAAGATCTTAGGGACATTTTACTAAGATTAGATATCGAGTCAAAGAATTTGAATCGGACTTCTATAATTTTAGAAACCGAATTAAATTCTCACACATATGCATTTAAGGATTTCAGAGGCAAGGATCTGTATTCTTAGTATCCTTGATCTAAAATTCTCACACAGAGATCATTATAGGATTTAGAGGCAAAGATTGATATCTTTGATCTAAAGTCCTTGTCATATTCATTATGGGATTTAGAGGCAAAGATCTATTAATTTAGTATCTTTGATCTAAGATCCTTGTCATATTCATTATGGGATTTAGAGGCAAAGATTGGTATCTTTGATCTAAAGTCCTTGTCATATTCATTATAGGAATTCAAATGTCAAGGTCTATTAATTTAGAGTCTTGATTTGAAATCCTTGTCATTGTTATCATTGTTATCAATATCAGGTGTTCATTATCATAGGAACTTTATAACTTAGAATCTGTGTAACAGTATTCTTTAGTTGAAGTTCTCACAAGGGATCATTATACTCGGTACTGTAAGTATTGAGAACCTAGGTTAATTAACCTAGGACACACATGCTAAAACCTAAGGTTTTAATTTCAAGCAAATTAAGAACCATGGTTTACATAATCATAAACATATCCACAGAACAAGAGGCAATCATGAAACAAACATAATCAATCAACAGTTGGAATCTTAGCCCCAAACATAGACGACGGATTAACGCTGATGTGTTGAGGTAAGTGGTGGGTCGGTGAGAGCTTACCCTATATATAAGCTTATTTCAGTACGTTAGGGGGAATCAGGCGTTTGTATTTGGAGTGAGGATTCGGGATCAACTGGAAACATGGAACATGAGTCAAACACATGGGATACAAACATTTGGGAAACAATCATTGGTGAATCAAATCATAGTGCAATTCAAACTTGGATGAACCAAACATTATGGTGAATCAATCAAGTTGTGAACATTCTGTAAATGTAAACCTTAAGTGAAATTCTTAAATGATTACATCATTAGTACTTACTAACATAGTTAACAAGAAAAATGTAGAGCACACGTATGATTTAGTTCTACATGTTAACAACTGTTAGTAGGTGCACGCATAACATAATCATAGTTCAATCATGGAATCAATCATAGTTCAAGTTGATCAAAGATCATGGGATTCTTAATCAATGGAACACACTTGCAAATCAGTACAAACGTGTTGCCAAATGCTAGCAAGGGCATGATCGTGGTATACCGAAACGGTGGTGGGCAGCGAGAGTGAGCCCTATATATAAGCTATTTTCGGTATATCGGGAAAGTGTCAGTGTGTAGGTTTGGTGGAGAGATCATGGAACATCGTACATATTCACATGATAAGTATGCAAATAAGTTGATAACTTATACGTGTACTGGATCATATTACAATTGAATGATAATACTAGTAGTATGGATATATTACTGACCTTATCATGAAAATTCAATTGTATCCTTCCTCATTACTGACCCACTTGTGGCTTCTATTCGTAGAATGCCTCCCCGACGTGATCCTAACGGAGGGGGTTCAACAAGTGGCAACGACGATGAGATCAACAAGATTGCTCGAGCTATCGCGGTTCATATGCGGGTTGTGATTCCTGGCATGGTCACTGATATCACCCAGAATCTTCGGGGAAGTACCAGTGATTCTGCACACAACTCCAATGCCACTAACGCTGGAACTGCTAACTTTACTTTCAAGCAGTTCAACGATGCTAAGCCTCCTAAGTACTCTGGTACCGAGGGAGCTACCGGCCTACTGCAGTGGCTGGAAAGCATTGAAGACATTCTCGACTTCACTGGATGTCCTGAGAATCTGAAGGTCAAGATGGCCTCAAGCGCTTTTCACAAAGGCGCACTCACCTGGTGGAATTCTGAGAAGAACACCAGAGGACGTGAAGTTGCATTAGCCTTACCGTGGGACGGTTTCAAGAACTTACTTGTGGAAAAGTTTTGTCCACGTCATGAACTGAAGAAACTGGAGGTGGAGATGTGGAATCTGGTGCAAGACAGTGGAGAGAACGCAAAGTATACAACTCGATTCCATGAGTTGTGCATTCTGGTACCCCATTTGGTTACTCCTCTATCCCGCAGGATAGAGAAATACATTGAAGGTCTACCTTTAGTAGTCAGGGGAACAGTCATGGGTAATAACCCTACTACTCTGGAGGCGGCGATTCAACTTGGTGCTACTCTTACTGAAGAGTATGTGAAGTCTGGAGTGCTCACCCGAAAGGGATTCAAGAGAGCACAGATTGAAGAAGGCAAGAAGCCTGAACAGCACCATCACAAGAAGAAGAAGCAAAAGACAATCAAGAACTTTGCAGCGTTGACTGCGGCTGCACCTACTCATGCCACACCTATTAATGCTATGCCACAACCTGCTAACGCCAGAAAGTCTTATACTGGCACATTTCCACTTTGCACCAAATGCCAGTATCATCATCTGCCCAACACTCCATGCAAGAAGTGTCTCAAATGTGGGCGTATGGGACACTTTGCAGCTACATGCCGAACTGCTCATCTTGCTGCTGCAACAACTGCTACCACTACCACTACTGCTACAGGTGGAAGAGCCTGTTACAATTGTGGAGCAGAGGGACACTTCAGAAATCAGTGTCCAAAACTCAACAACAATACCGCCGCTGCTCGTGCTTTTGTCATTGGAACTGCTGAAGCACGTGAAGAGCCGGCAGTCATCACGGGTACATTTCTTATCAATGATCATTATGTTCCTATCATATTTGATACTGGTGCCGATAAAAGTTTTATCTCTACTCATACTGCTTCTTTGCTTAATATGCAACTATCCACACTTACTGCTCCTTATACTGTAGAAGTAGCGAATGGTAAGACCATAGTTGTAGATTCCATAATTCATGCTTGTGAGCTAAGATTAAATGACCATCTCTTTTCCATCGATCTCATTCCTATGACTCTCGGAAGCTTCGAAGTTGTAGTAGGAATGGATTGGTTATCCAAAAACAATGCTGAAATCGTATGCTCGGAGAAACTTATCCGAATCCCCTTACCGTCCGGCGAAACGATGATAGTCTACGGTGAGAAACCATGCCGCGGATTGAAGCTTGTATCGTGCATCAAGGCGAGGAAGTACTTGAAGAAGAAATATTATGCTTTCCTAGCTCATGTAGTGGAAAAGAAACCTGAAAAGAAAGCAGTTGGAGATGTTCCAGTTATCAAAGAATATCCAGACGTATTTCCAGAAGACTTGCCTGGACTACCACCAGCCCAACAAGTGGAGTTTAGAATTGATCTCGTCCCTGGAGCAAACCCAGTGGCGAAGTCACCGTATCGATTAGCACCATCTGAGATGCAAGAACTGTCTAGTCAGCTTCAAGAACTTTTAGACAAAGGTTTCATAAGGCCGAGTTTCTCTCCATGGGGAGCTCCGGTTCTCTTTGTCAAAAAGAAAGACGGTTCATTTCGTATGTGCATCGACTATCGTGAGCTGAACAAGTTGACAATCAAGAATAGATATCCTCTGCCCAGGATCGATGATCTGTTTGATCAATTACAGGGAGCAACTTGTTTCTCTAAGATTGATTTGCGATCCGGGTATCATCAGTTAAGAGTAAATGATGAGGATATACCAAAGACGGCATTTAGGACTCGATATGGACACTATGAATTTGTGGTTATGCCATTTGGGCTGACCAATGCACCCGCAGTGTTCATGGACTTGATGAATCGAGTCTGCAGGCCTTACTTGGATCAGTTTGTTATCGTCTTTATTGATGATATACTGATTTATTCCAAGTCAGAACAAGAACATGAGGATCATTTGAAGAAAGTCTTGGAACTACTAAGAGAGGAACAACTTTATGCTAAATTCTCAAAGTGTGAATTTTGGCTAAAGGAGGTTCACTTCTTAGGACATGTCATAAACAAAGATGGGATACATGTAGATCCGGCGAAGATTGAGGCGATTAAGAACTGGACTACCCCATCTACTCCAACAGAGATTCGTTCATTTCTGGGTTTGGCAGGTTATTACAGAAGATTCATTGCAAACTTCTCTAAGATAGCCTTGCCACTTACCACACTAACTCAGAAAAGTCAAGCGTTTATATGGGGACAGAAACAGGAAGATGCATTTCAACTTCTTAAACAGAAGTTATGCAACTCCCCTATCCTTAGTCTCCCAGAAGGCAGTGATGATTTCATTGTCTACTGTGATGCTTCAAATCTTGGCCTCGGTTGTGTACTTATGCAACGGGACAAGGTCATTGCTTATGCTTCAAGACAACTTAAGGTTCACGAGAAGAATTACACTACTCATGACCTTGAGTTAGGGGCTGTGGTCTTTGCATTGAAAATTTGGAGACACTACCTTTATGGTACTAAATGTGTCATCTATACAGACCACAAGAGCCTGCAACACATTCTCAATCAGAAAGAACTTAACATGAGACAACGACGTTGGGTTGAGCTTCTAACTGATTACGACTGTGAGATTCGTTACCATCCGGGTAAAGCCAATGTGGTGGCGGATGCTCTTAGTCGCAAGGAACCAGTCAAACCGATTCGTGTAAGAGCCATGGAGATCAACACACAGCCAAACTTGAAAGACTTGATTCGCATTGCACAACAACAGGTAGTAACAGACAATCAACTCAAGACAGACTTGGATTGTGGCATTGAGAAGAAACTAGAACCTCGAGCTGATGGGGTGTTATATCTCAACGGCCGCATTTGGATTCCGAAGTCTGAAGAATTGCGCACACTCATCTGTGGTGAGGCTCATAAGTCGCGATACTCAGTTCATCCTGGAGCCGACAAGATGTATCAGGACTTGAGGACATCTCACTGGTGGCCGGGAATGAAGAAAGACATAGCACTGTATGTGGGAAAATGTCTTACATGTTCAAAGGTCAAAGCAGAACATCAAAAACCTTCGGGACTTCTACAGCAACCTGAAATTCCTCAATGGAAATGGGAGCAAATTTCCATGGATTTCATAACAAAGTTGCCGAGAACTCCGCGAGGCTACGATTCGATTTGGGTGATCGTTGATCGACTCACCAAATCTGCTCATTTTCTCCCTATCCGAGACGATTACAAGATGGAGAAGTTATCCACATTGTACATCAACGAAATCATTGCACGACATGGTACTCCAACATCAATCATATCTGATCGTGATAGTCGTTTCACTTCTCGCTTTTGGCAATCATTACAAAAGGCTTTGGGAACGCGTGTTAATCTTAGCACGGCGTATCATCCTCAAACCGACAGCCAAAGCGAAAGGACTATCCAAACACTTGAAGACATGCTTCGTTCTTGTGTCATTGACTTCGGTGGAAGTTGGGACACTCATCTCCCACTCATTGAGTTTTCATATAACAATAGCTATCTGTAGGATCAGATGTTCTCAATTGATACAATTAATAGAGTATAGCAGCGGAATTCAAAGTTGAATTAGCATAATCATCGCAAGAACAAAATTCAATCAAACAGTAAATGCAAGTTTGTTATAGAGAGAGAAACTTTCTGCAAAAGGAATATATCATTCAGATCATTAACTTCGTTTCTATTACAAACATGTCAACTGCCCTTATATAGAGACAATGACGTCTGATGATGTCACATGATGTTGACACCTAACAGACAAAACAAAACAACTGAAAATAACTAAAATACTGAGAATGTCTACAACATCTGAAGACATTCTCTTACAACTACTGAAGAACTGAAACTACTGAAGTAAAAAGACTAAAACATCTGATGAGTAAACTACTCATCAGACTTTTACAAATACTGAAAGAAAACTACTGAAGACTAAACTACACATTACAACATCTGATGAATTGCACTTCAGCTGTTGTATATCACTTCAGATCTTGTGTCTTCAGTACATTGAATGTCAGCTGTTGTGTTCTTCTTCAGTCGTTATAAGTGCTGTGAGACTTAGAGATTTTTCTGATCAGGCTCATTGGTTCTTTTAGTCCAACAAACTCCCCCTGAACCAATGCAGCCAAAAACCTCTAATTTATTGATGGTCTCACTTATTCATTCCCAGGCTGAAAGATAAGTCTTTTTCTTTGAGATCAGTATCAAAATGACCAGTTAAAGTGTATGCCTGATAATCAACAGCTTCCAAAAATCTAACAAGCAAAATATGAGAGGGAACTCCATTGGGGAAATGGACTATGAGCATTAACCCCTCTCATTAAAGCTATTGATTATATACTAACCTGAAGGACTCCCTGACATATGTCTCAAGCAGTATTACCTTTTCTTCTGGAGTCAGCCTCTCAGGTTCACCTTCAAAGAAAGACTCAGGTCCATAGTACTCAGATAAGTACCTGGCCGTTGTCCCATCATTCAGCTCAACTCTAGTGATCTCTCTGTATACAAACTCATCAGGATGCTTCCCTTCCAAAAATAGAGAAAGCTCATTTTGTTGAACATTTTCAAGTTTCCTATATACCAAGCCTTTCTTGATCATTTTGTTCTCTATAAACTTTGGAGCCTTTGAGCCAGAGTTGTACACACTCTTAAAGTCATTGATTATCTCCCAAGGATCAAGTACTGACCCTAGCATAATATCAGCACTTAAGACCCTTCTGATTCTTCTGGCATAAGATGCTGGAGCCTCTCTCTTGTGGATCCTATGAATGATTCTTGGATCAGGCCACATTCTAATCTGTTCCTTCCTATACTGATAGGTGAACCTCAGAGCATACAACCTTTGAGCTTCTTTCTTCATTGCAATAATGGTTGATGTCTGAGGATAATCCTTGTCAACCATCTTTAGGATTTGCTCATCATGTTGTTTCTGGTTCTCTTCTTCTTCAAGCTTCACTTTTACTGCCAACATTTGAGATTCTGGTGTGAGCTTTGGATGTTGTCCCAACACCAGTGGCTTCTCAGGCACATATTTGGCAGGAAGAGATACCTTCTTCTTTTGAATTGACAGATCCAACCCAGTTGTTGATGGTGCAGGCCTTTTAACATTTGGCTTGATAACTGTAGAGATAGGCATCCTGTCTTCTTCATCAGAACTCTCTTCTTCTTGAATTCTAAGTTGCCTTCTCTTCTTTGGAGGAGTCCTTACCTCAACAACCTGAGTTTGAACCTCTTGATTTTGTATCTCCTCTGGTTCAGTTTCTTGTACATCAGATGTTGTAGCCTGTTTTTGTACATCAGATGTTGTAACTTCCACTTGTTCTGCACTTGCTTCAATTACTTTCTCAGCCATTTCCTGCTCAACCTCCTCATCAGCTCTGTTGATAACCTCAACAGGTTTCTTCTTCTGTCTCTTATAAGTCACTTGAATTGCAGGAGACCTTTCAGAAGCAACATCTTCAGATCTTGGCCTTTTGGAAGCTGAAGTTGTGAGTGACTCTGTTCCTAACTCCCCCTTTTTGGCTGCAGGGGAAGAAGGAGTATGTAGAGTGGTAAGTCTGGCAGTCACAGCCTCTTCAACCATTTGTTGAATTTGAGATTTGGAGGGTAGCCTCTCATCAAGGGCTTGAACAATAATTGTTTTCAGTAATGGAGTGATGAGAGGGAGGATATTTAGAAAGGCAGCAGCTAATGCCTCTGGGGGGTTAGAACCCAAAGGATTAGTGCCTGAAGCAAAGGCTGGTGGCATTTGAAATTGTGAAGTAGTGGTTGAAGTGTTTGGGTGACCTTCAGAATAAGAAGGTGCCATCTGTGGGTTAAGTGGGGAAGATGGACTTTTGTCCTTGGACATTTTGGTGAGTAGCTCATTGAGTCTACATACCTCAGCCTCAAGGAGTTGGTTCTTTTTCAGAACCTCAGCAAGTGTTCTTTGGTCATCAGTAACCGTAGCTAAATCATCTGACCTCCTGAGATTATCAGGATCTACCTGAGTTGAGTGTGGCTCAACATGATCAGGTGCCCCTTTTTCTTGGTTCTGGGGACTTCCAACCTCAGGGGTAACCCCTTCATCAGTTGTTGCCTCTGACAAGGTCTTAGCAATGGTACCACTAGCAATCACTCCAAATGATGGAGGTGATGAAGTAGCAGCCTTGTCAGATATCAGAATCTCTCTTTCCACACTAGGAGATCTGATGTTGTAGGCATGATCCTGTGGGCTATCAGAGACACTTTGGTCCTCCCCCTCAATGTTGGAGCTTATCCCAGTAGTGATAGGTGTCTGGGAGGGGATAGGAGTGTTCAACTGATTCAGGATGTTTTCAATAACAAAAGTGGGACTATCTGGGGTGGTTTCCATAGGAATTGGTTTTGAAACAGATTGCACCCGGGGAGATTGGTGCTGTTCAATAGAAACCTTTTCAACTGAAAGAGGTTCTAGTGATGTGTCTGCCCCTTCAAAAGTTGCACCAGGTTCCTGTTGAGTGGAAACCTGGGCGGTTTGAGCCGGTGGAGTCTGATGGATCACTGGTTGACTACTCCCAGTGACCATGTCATGCCTTGGTGAGGCATGGGCAGACTCAGGGGACTCATTTCCCTGAGCAGCCTTTTTGGTTTGTTTGGATTTTGGTTTAGTGGGGACTCTGGATTTGGATTTTGTGGTGGAGGCTGTGGGTTCCCTCTGCTTGGGTTTTAGCTTTCGGGCAGCCTCTTTGAGAGTAGGGTTAGAGTTGTGTCGGGAATTAGTGCTGGAGTGTGTGTAGGTTGAGGCATGTAAAAGCAAGGGTATGGATATGGCATAGGATTTTGTTGAACAAAGTGAGCTGGATAGAATTGTTGTTGACTAGTACCAGAAGATTGTGGTCCTTTGCTTGATGTGTTGTTGTTTGGAAATGTCACAAAAGGTGCAGCAGAGTTGGAACCAGTAGATTTGCACTCCCTAGCAAAGTGACCAAGTCTATGACACTTATGGCACCTCAGCTTCCCTTTGTCAAATCCAACTTTGGTTTTGCCAGATAATCCAGGGAACTTTCTTCCTGTTCGTTTATAGAACTTTTGTGATCTGATGTTGATTAATGCCATTTGACTCAAAATGTACATCTCCTCTAAATCATCATCCGGGATTCCTTTCAAATCATCCATCACAAAACACAAGTTATCACCATAATTTCCTGCATTACCATCAACTCCCACAAAAGCATGTTCAGAATTGTTAGTAGAAAAATCAATATGTTCATCATAAGAACATTCAGACCCATTAAACTCTGACTCCTGACCTATCAAAGCAGTGTTACCAGGAACAAAATCATCAGCTAGTTTTCCAGATGAAGACAGTTTTCTCTTTTGTTCTACCTCTCTCTCAAATGTTAAGAGTTTCCCATGAAGTTGGGTGAGAGATAGATGTTCTAGAGTTGCACTGGAGCGTAGGATAATAGTATAAGTATCCCATCTCTCAGGTAGTGATCTGAGAAATCTGTTATTCATCTGACTATTAGTATATTCTTGCTTAACCATTTTCAACTCAGAAATTAGACATGAGAAACGCTCAAATTGTTGAGTCAATGATTCACCCTTCCTATGAGAGAACGTCTCATACTGTTGGGCAAGGATTTCTCTTGTGTTTGCTAAAACCTCATCGGTTCCACCAAATTGTTCTTTCAGTGCAACCCAGAGATCATGAGCAGTATCATGATGCATCAAGCCAGAGTAAATCTCATTCGGCAAAGCCATGGCCAGAATACCATGAGCTTTCGCATCAATTTCAAACAGTTTGATATCCTCATCCGAATACATATCCGAAGGTTTCGGAATCATTAGTTTAGTTTCAGGATCAGTAATCATGGGTTTATAAGGACCATGCACTACAGATTTCCAACATCCTGCACTGTTAATTGACAGGTGATGTAGCATTCTACGTTGCCATATGTTGTACTCACTCCGCACAAGCATCGGAGGCTTGGTTGCGGAGCCTGTATTGTGCGGATCATTGTTTGGAGTCGTCATGATCACAGATTCAAGCAATTAAACACAAGCTAATGCAAATTTCGATCAATTAATTCAAAACAAATTAATATTGAAGGACAAATCAACAGAAGTTAACAGAAAACTTCAATCTATAACAAATTCTTACTTAATCAGCTAATTCGATCAATTAGAGAACAAATTTGAGCAGTTTCAGAGATCAATTGTTTAATCGATCAATGATTAACCAGCTCTGATACCAATTGTAGGATCAGATGTTCTCAATTGATACAATTAATAGAGTATAGCAGCGGAATTCAAAGTTGAATTAGCATAATCATCGCAAGAACAAAATTCAATCAAACAGTAAATGCAAGTTTGTTATAGAGAGAGAAACTTTCTGCAAATGGAATATATCATTCAGATCATTAACTTCGTTTCTATTACAAACATGTCAACTGCCCTTATATAGAGACAGTGACGTCTGATGATGTCACATGATGTTGACACCTAACAGACAAAACAAAACAACTGAAAATAACTAAAATACTGAGAATGTCTACAACATCTGAAGACATTCTCTTACAACTACTGAAGAACTGAAACTACTGAAGTAAAAAGACTAAAACATCTGATGAGTAAACTACTCATCAGACTTTTACAAATACTGAAAGAAAACTACTGAAGACTAAACTACACATTACAACATCTGATGAATTGCACTTCAGCTGTTGTATATCACTTCAGATCTTGTGTCTTCAGTACATTGAATGTCAGCTGTTGTGTTCTTCTTCAGTCGTTATAAGTGCTGTGAGACTTAGAGATTTTTCTGATCAGGCTCATTGGTTCTTTTAGTCCAACCCTATCATACGAGCATTCAATGTGCACCATTCGAAGCTCTATATGGTAGAAAGTGCCGATCACCGGTCTGCTGGACCGATATTGGTGACTCACAGGTCGTAGGACCAGAACTCATTCAGGAAACATCAGACAAAATCACAATCATTCAATCACGGCTTAAGGCCGCACGAGATCGGCAGAAGAGTTAAGCTGATCGACGTCGGAAACCGCTTGAGTTTCAAGTCGGTGACCGAGTCTTACTCAAAGTTTCTCCCTGGAAAGGCGTTGTCCGATTCGGGAAGAAAGGGAAACTTGCACCAAGGTACGTTGGACCTTTTGAGATCCTGGAACGGATTGGTCCTGTAGCCTACAAACTCAAACTTCCAGTGGAGCTAAGCAATGTTCATGATACTTTTCATGTATCAAATCTTAAGAAATGCTTGGCGGATCATGATGTCCAGATTCCACTGGAAGACATACAGATTCAGAATAACATGCAATTCATAGAACGTCCAGTTGAGATCATGGATCATGGGGTCAAGAAACTTAAACGCAGCCGTATCCCGATCGTAAAGGTACGATGGGAGGGCAAACGCGGTGCTGAGTTCGCCTGGGAACGTGAAGACCAGATGAAGCATAAGTACCCTCATCTTTTTACAGTATCTTCGGCTAGTTAATTTCGGGACGAAATTCCCTTAACTAGGGGAGACTGTAACATTTGTGCATTTAGTCATGTAGTCGTGAACAGTGTTAGAACAGTGTGTGTCAATGTCCAGTAAATCAATGTGATTCATGTGTTCATTATGTGCTTGTGTGTTAGAATCATTATTTCTTGAGACAAGTATGTATTACTTATTTACAGTCGAGTTCACTAGGCAAGAACAGTATCTTGTTATATCGAAACAGTGGTGGGCAGCGAGAGTGAGCCCTATATATATACTGAGTTCGGTGTAACAGGTTAGTGTTAGTGCGTAGTGTCGAGACGAATATTATAACAATTAATTAATTCACAAGAATCGTAATACGTAAGCGAGACTGAGTATAGTTATGGGTGACGATCCATAATAATACGAATGTTGAACTTATAATTACGATTAAACGACTTTAAATAATTAATACAATCGGAAAACGTACGCGATTGCGGGTATACACGTAATTGTAAATGTTTAACGATCTGACAACGCACGAAGAGTAAAAATAATTAAATTAATTATTTTATATTTTTACAATTTTGAAACTCATCATTTATTTGAGTTTAACAACTCTTTTTATTTAAAACCGCGTAAAATACGCGTTACGTTCCGGAAACGCGAACCGAGCGACCGAAACGAACCCGAATACCACCCGGGCTATAAAAGCCTTGAACAAGGCTTCTTTCTTCATTTAATTCCCCAACAACCACTCTCTCTCTAAAAATTTCGGCTCCCACCTCTCTCTAGAATTCCAAACTTTAAACGTTCGTATCTTCTTCGATTCTCAACGGATTCTGGTGTTCTTGGTGTCCAGCGAAGCTCTCAACGAGTACTACAAGAAAGTACAGCGGATCGGAGGTTTTCACCGGCCAAAAACGAGGTATGAACCGAAGAAGTTTCGGGAAAATAGGGTTTCTTGTGCCTTTTGTTAAAAACCGACTAAAAACCGGTTCTATCACTTCATGTTCTGATTTCGCACCCCTAGTAACCTCATCTGATGATGAACTAACCTAGATCATGGTCTAGTGATGAAGATTCGATGAAGGAAACGATGCAGGTGTACATGTTCGCGGTGGTCATGGAGCCGAACCATTAGGGTTTCCTAGCCGAACCCTTTTGGAGCTATGGCGAGCCCTTGCGGAACCAGGGACTTAGCGAACCCTCTTCTGGCGAACCACTATCAAGAACGAACCTATGGTTCGTCGGTTCCAGCCAGCCGAACCCTAAAGGGGTCTACGAACTTGCACGAGCCGTGCTAATGTTTCACGAATCCTTCATGCATGCATGTCACGAACCTTGATGAGCTATGAACGAACCATTCTGATGGTTATGGCCAACGAACCCTAGACGAAGCTCCATGTGACCGAACCATGCATGCAGCGAACCCTTGAGAACCACCGAACCCTTTTGTGATGTTGCCGAACCATAAGCAGTAACACGAACCCTCCTTGTTGCTACGAACCTTCATGCAATCGCTTAGCCTATGTCGAACCTTCACGAACCTAGTTGCTGCATATGGCGAACCCTAGTTGCTCCACGAACCCATGATGCAGCAACCCTAGGGCCGAACCTTGTTGTATTACTTGGCCGAACCTAAGGCAAAAACCATAATAGGTTCGCTGCCAATATAGTTAGCCGAGGCCCAACCTGCAAGTTTCTTTACATTACTTGGCCCAAATTGATTCCATCCGGCCCAAACCAATCATAATTGGCCCATTATTGAACTAGGTGGCCCATGGCCTTTGATAAGCCTCATGGTTTCATGGGCTTAAGGCCCAATGTGAGGCCTTGATTGCGACAATTGTGAATTGATCATAAATGGGTTAAGTTTGTAACTTAACAATAATCATGAAGATCAATTCACAATCACAAGACTTAAAACAATTGGAACATTTTTTTTACAAATCATAGTAATCAATGGTTATCAAATTCTCAACACATTTATCATTTTATGCATAAGGTTTATGCAAAGGAACATTTCACATTCGTTTCTTGGACCCATGATCAAGCAAGTGATTCAAATCATAACTTTCAAGTTTTCACCACAATCATAATCATGAGAACAAGTTATCATGTGATAATCAATCTCAAGGGAACAAGTCAAACAATGAATCAAAGTTCATACAATTATAAATCCTATATCTTATGTATGATTACAATGTTATAGGAAACAATTAGAAGTCCTGTTTGCTACTTGCTATCTGTTTTAGTTCAGAGTCTACTGCAGACAGGTGAGAACTTTAGCCCCTCTTTTACTGTTTTTATAACTGTTTTGGGGTGGAACACGTGATCAAACCAATCATTTACAATCATATTTCATTACACAAGGTGTGTGTATTCTTATAAACATTACGGGTTCATTTTACGAATCCTAGGGATTCATCAACTGTTTTAAGGGAATTATCAACTATTAAACTCTTTTCACTAAAAAGGTTTTATAAAGGATCTTTGAACTGTTTTGTAACTGATTTACTCAAATGTATTTATGAAGGATAAACACTTTTAGATAAAGGATTTTATAAACTCTTTTGTTATAAACCTTGTTGTTACACAAGGTCACCATATCATGGTATTCAAATCAAGTGGTTCACATCATGGTATTCAAAACAAGTGGTTCACAACATGGTATTCAAATCAAGTGGTTCACAACATGGTATTCAAATCAAGTGGTTCACATTATGGTATTCAAATCAAGTGGTTCTTTTCATGGTATTCAAAACAAAGGATTTAATTCGTGGAATTAAATCTAGGTTTTCAATTCATGTTATCAAATAAGGCATTAACACATCTGGTTAAAGTAAGGTTCAGAAACATGGTGTCTATTGTTGTAAACAAACTTGTAAAAGCATCAAGTATCATATTCATTAGCGTTAGTACTGGGTGATCACAACAAGGGAAAGCGGACACACACATTGGGGCAGGCCGATTGCTGCAGTTAGTTTTTAAATCTGTTTTATAAACTAACTGCAGATTTCGGTTACATATGGTTTTATCAAAACTGTTGACACATTATCTAACTCCAAACGTGGTTTGGGACTTGATATTATATGTTGACTCTCGTGCAAACAGTGATTGGACTGTTTACACTCATTTTCTTACTTGATGTTAGTTTGGGTTGCAGCTCATCCGTGTGAATCTTATGTTGCTTTAACTTACCTATGCCTTAAATCATATACTCATGTTTACAAATGTTTAAACCTATTGTTCTCACCAACTACGTCTGTAGTTGACAGTTACTTTTCACGTGTTTCAGGTAATCAGGTTTAAGACATTCTCAGGGACAACTAAGGAGACCATTCTAAGATAGAACAAGATGAAGAAACATGCTAGGATGGATTAGAAACACACTAAATCCTAATTGTTTAATTGTCTTGTTTGAAGTCTTCTTTTGTAACTATATTTTGGGTCCGTAGATGTCTTTCTTTTGGTAGATAGCTGTCTGTAACTAAACAATTGTCTTAACATTATGAAACATAGTAATCCGTTGTGGTTGTTCTTATTCAATACTTGTGCATGATTCAACTGTTTATACGTCACCGCGCCGTGGATTCCGCACGCGGCGCAGGGGTGTGACAGTGTTCATAATTTAACTAAGTAAATCTACTCAAAAAGAATCATGAAGTTTCTATCTTGTATCTGCACAAGATTCACAAAAGATGATTCACCAATTTGTCATCCAAAATGTGCATAACACTAAAGTAAGCTATTGGTCCTCTATAAAGTCCAACTAGCTTATGTCCTGATGTCTGGTGACTAACCATGTTCGTCACCTGAGAAAACATTCATTTAAAACAAAGTCAACACTAGGTTGGTGAGTTCATAAGTTTAGTAATTGAAAATGCTTGTATTTATCATTCACATGTCATTGTGTCACACACAAGTCTCATTGTTATTGTCTTGTCTCACAAATGTCCTGACCATAGCTACCCTTACAAATAGTGTGTCATCCATATCAAGCATGCTTATATATACGACATACATATCATGAATAAAGCCGCCTGCCCACCACATACTTGACTGAATTCAATACCACTTATAATGCAACTATGGATGCCCATTATCATATCACATTCTATTTGTCTCATTTGATATCCAACTAGTTAATCCCATAAGATGTGCTCTCATCCAACCGTGTTATATGTATAGTATAGAAGTGTTTTGAAGGGAATATATTACCATGACCTAAGTTATGGTAATCCCTTAATGTTTTAAGGAAAATAGATTAATTTAATCTTATCCTTATTAGTTTTCTCTCAATTGTAGAATTAACTGTAATTCACTTCTAATATTAGTAGTGATAGTTAATTCATTGATATTGTTCACAATCTTTAATGTATAGAGCCTAAATGGAATCCATTGTGGTCCTCACATAATCAGACCACAATGCATCCAATTTACCTCTATCCCATTTGTAAGCTCAGTGCCTTCAACGAAACTATTACCAGTAATATGTCATGAGAGAAAGTCAATTCCTCAGTCTACCAGTTAATAGAAATGAAGGATTTAATTACAATAAGTATCTGAAGATTAATATCACCATGTGTCGTTTACCAATGAATATGTTACGATTAACGTACCGACCTCACTCACCGGAAATTTGTCTAACCTATGGTACCACTATGTTATCGTCGGTTTAGTCGCACTAAATCAATGGTAAACGATTTTCCTGAAGGGACAGAACATGTACACATGAACACATGATTGTTGTGATATAATACAAACAGTCTTAATAGTAATTAGTTGTTGTTATGTGTTCTCCCATTGTCATCATCTCAGTGTCATCTGTTCTCAATGTTATGTGTTCTCATAGTCTTTAACAAAGTGTTATAAGAACTTGTCTTATTACACTATGCTAGTATATGTGGTGAATGATATAATCATCATGAAATTATGTTCTCATGATTATCATTCTTGTTATCACTTGTAATTGTCTCATGTTATCTCAGTGTTATCTCATTGTAAATAACAAAGTGTTATAAGATCAAATCTTATTTCACTTGAGTTAATTAAAAGTTCAGTTGAATTCATGAAGTTATGTTATCATGAAACCTCCTTGATTGTCATTGTTGTTAATGCACACACAAGCATACACATTGATCTTGAATAAAGTATGATAATAAAGATAACATCTTTATTATGTAAATCCCATGATGTTTGAATAATGTACTAAAAGTTTTTATGATTTAAAAGAGTTAGCATGCTTCTCAGCCCCACATTTAAAATCAAATGATTAGAAAAGGGGCATATGAACTCACCTTGTGGTTGATGTGGTTAATTAAGAAATAAAGAAATGCACGCACTCTTTGTTTTTGTGATGATGTTGTATTCAAAACCTGTGTTGAATTCAATGTTGTTTGTAACTTATAAGTTCGAATTATCAATTCGTAGGTTAACCCTAAAGTTGGTTAACTTTTATAAGTAATATCTTGATTTTTCCTTGAACTCATTTGGTGGTATGGCATACTAATACTTAACCAGTTTAGATTAAGTTTAGTATGTAATACGTTCTTTGTTTATATGATTATCTTTATTATTGACTTTAACATATTGTAAAATCGTGGATATCATAGTACTTTCCTAAGTACAAGTTAGGTCTTTAGGTTAACATTTAGGATATTACCCTTAGGTCAACTTGAAATGGTTATCATCGCTTGAGTGTGTTAATATAAACATTATGTTATAAAAACATAATCATTTAATGTTTTACAAAAGGGTTTAGCAATTGGTATCTTACTTAAGTAAGTCCAACAACTTTGTAGTAAAACTGGTTTACCTATTTTATATAAGTAAACCCTATGGTTACTTTGATCAAAATAAGACTTAGTTATAAATCTTTGATATGTTTTAAAAACCATGTCTATGATTTAAACATTTGTTTTAAAGTTTATCTATGTTTTTAACCCAATGTTTAAGTAATATAAATGAGAATATCATGAAACTCGTTGCACCTAAACCCGATTGCATCTAATCCCCGTTGGGTTCTTGACTAACACGTTTTCTTTTGTGGTTATCCTCGGCTTTTGTGGCTGTCAAGTGGTTTTCGAATTAATATGGGTACCATAAATGGAGTTCTTGGATGGATAAGTACAACATAAATGAGGTTCTCGGATATATATGTGTCACCGTAATTGAGTTCTCAACCATAATATTTGTATTCTCGATCAGTAATATCAAAGTGAAGGGGTTCCTGGCCACTAGTGTGGTTCTCGAGTTTAACATATATTTTTATTATATGGTTCTCGGCCAAGTTGTTGAAAGAATTGGGTTCTCGAATCAAATTTAGGTGTTCTCAAATTCTTGTGAATGTTCTCGAGTTTGAGGTTTAAAGTAAAAGGGTTCTCGACAATTTAAAGGCCGGGTTGGTTCTCGAATGTGCAAGAAATATGGGGATTCTCAGCTTGGTTAAATGGTTCTCAACTTTGTGCTAAGATGTGTTCTCGGGTTATTCATTTTCAACCTTCCCGTTCTACCCAGAACTCCGTAACTTGCAGGTCCCTTAAAATCCCATATTTTAAGTCATTTTAAGCTCAAATGATTCAGCAAAAACTTATTTTAAAGTGAATATATCAAGGTTTAATGAGAAAAAGTCGAGTTCAAAGTTCATTCATCCGGGTTTGTTAAAAACCCTAAAATCCGAAAGTTTGAGCTCACATTACCTTCAAGTGGATTTCGAGCCCGATCTGCTGTACTTTCGTGTTCTACTCGTCAAGGGCTTCGATTTGGTACCAAATTCGAAGAATTTGAGCATGAAATGAGAGAGTTATGATGATTTTTGTGAAGAAATTCTAGAGAGAGAAACACAAATCGGGATTTAAGAGAGAGAGAGAGAGGTAGATGGGTAATAAATGAGGTATTAAATGCTGGGTTGGAGATTTTATACCCCGACAAAGTTCGGGTTCGTTTCGTTTGCTCGGTTCTCGTTTTCGTGACGTTTACGATTTAATAAAATAGTTTTCTTTTAACTTTTTTAAGGTGGTTATTCCTGTTAAATCTTTTATATTTCTTTTCTTAATTTTATTGTTTGGAAACATTTGTTTTATTTGTTTCGTCAGATCGTTTTACCTTCGCGCGTATTCGTTCGAATCGTCACCCAAACTAACACGACGACGGTTTCACTTTCTGATTTTTGTTTTCTACTTTTCAGTTATCATTCAGAACGTTAAACCCACAGATATGTTTTTGCAAATCGTCACCCATGCAAACACCTGTCAGTTTATTATTCTTAAACGATACTGAGTTGTTATTTTGAATTGTATTTCCTCACAGTCAGACTCAATTAACTGAACCATTTTCACATTGTTATGATCAAATTCGCATTGTTTTCTCACCGAATTTTCGGCCATATGATTCCTGTTATTTTTGGATATCAGATCGCAACCGATAAGTTTTTTTTGTCATTTGTTCTCACAATTGTTGTTTCACATGTGTTGTTGTATATTTTATATTTCAGTTTTCATTGAAATACATACAACTGTTAATTATTTTCATAGTCCTGTTGTCACACAACTGTTTACACATAGTATTTACACATAGTATATAGTGAAAGTACACGTACCGTACAGACTTGCTGGACGATCAGGTACTAGTTGTCACATGCGTCGCGACAGCTAAAGATGCATGAGAAGAATTACTGGCTTCAAAAAATGCCCCCCAAGGGATCAAACACGTGACCTGATAGATGGAAGCATGTGACAAAAAGTCTTTCTATTTCACCAGCTGATATAGGGCCTTGGCCGCGACATAATTTCATTCTAATTAAATTTAACATAACTGACTCTGGTTCCCCTCTCAATCCCCTTTGAAACCGAGGAACCCTAGCTTGGTTCTTGGTTTAATTCGGGCGATATGGAATTCGATTGATGTCACAACTATGGGCCTTTTGTTTAGGGATAGAAACCGATCAGATTAGTGTAAAGATGTGTACCTTTTTTTGCGTTTGAATGGGTTTCGAGTTAGAGCTCAAGAATGAACGACCGAAACTTTTTTTGATCTTGATTCGCGGCGGTTTTGAGTTGTGAATCCGTTTTGGGTGTACAGAAAGTTTCGACTGAGGCTATGAAATGATTTGGTAGAGTTAATTGTTTTTTTTACACAGCGTCTTCGAATTCAAATTTCGTCTGATTTGTTTGTATTTCGGGTACCGATTTTTTATTGATACGACATCGATTCGAATAAACGTTGATTGAGGATGATTATCATGATCATAAACCTTCCAAATCTAAGTTCAATCGATCTAGAGATAGCTTGTACACGCATGGGCACAATATAGGTCGAACAAGGGTGTTGGGTCGGGTTTCATGGCTGATTGGGTAAGGAAGGAGATATATTTTGAGGTATTGGCAGATTCAGTCCCTCCTTGTTTTTCTTTTGTAATCACAGTTTGTGTTTTGGAAGAAAGCACTCCTCTACTTTATATTACCTACTTTTTAATTGTTATAAATTTTATTCAACTCCATATTAATATAAATTGGTAAATGTTTATAAAACATTGCTTTAATGTTATATTAAAATTATAAAATTTAAAGCATAGTTATTTTTACTATTTATTTAAAGCTTACAACATTTAATTATGATTAGAGTTAAACAGTTTGTAATCATTTTAAAAAATAATTGTTTAAGTTATATATTTTATAAAAAAAATTCTAAATTATATATAAAAAAATATATTATAAACAATATATAAAAATGGAGTTTTACTTTTATTTCTTTGATTTATAAAAAAAATAATTATTCATACACGCACGCACGCACATACACACACACACATATATATATATATATATATATATATATATATATATATATATATGTATGTATATATCTGTGTGTCTGTGTGTGTATTAAAGTATGTTCAAATTTTTTTTCTAATATATATGTGTGTAAACTCATAGATGAAAATTTCAACGGACGTCATAAATTGCTTAATAAATATAATTGTTTATTAAAATTTTCAGAAATGTTACAGCCTCCCTTACTTTTAGGAATTTCCTCCCGAAATTAAGAAGAACTGTAGCGAAAAAGAGGTGGATACGTTGTTTCGTTTAATCTTATCGTACCAAGTAATATTTTAGATTTTCATGAGTCACGCATTTTCAAGTTCAACATGTGAAAGGTCAGTGATCGTTGCTTAGTTCAAATGGAATTTCAAGGTTTTGGATTCTTTAGTGTTATTTGACCCTACGTTAGAGGATAGTAAGTCGTGCTGAGATCCAATCGAATGACGAACGGCTCATGAAGAGGTTCTAAAACTAATGAGTCATGGAACGAGCATCATCATCGGATATGATGCTAAAAGCACAACATTAGCGGACTCGCAGATCCTTATACATTTTGTATGTACAAGGGTGAATAGAATAACGAGATTTTTAAGTGATTCGTACAGGAACGTTAGTCAAAGATTATTATGATTTCAAAAGATACAGCAAACCATCAAACTTGGTTGCTAATCGAAGTTCATCACCACAAGACATGCAAATTGCCTTAGGTCAAAGAAATTTGTTGAACCACAATTTAGTTTAAATTCGAACACTATGAAATTTTGGATATGGCTTCTTACAACTAAGAGCGTCAACCACAACATTCGATTCTCACAATCGAAATCGTTAAGCAATTTGTCCCAATAGTGTTGCCTCAAGTGGATTTCTTGTTAAGGCATAATGTCTTCAATAGGTTTTGGTTCTTAGTATGAAGTTTCGTTGTTTGTGATCAATAGAAAGTGCGAAAAATAATATGGTAACGTATTATGGTTTTATTAGTTTCATCGTTTAGATGTATGTGAATTGTTGTATTGTATATATGAGATCAAATCATTTGGGATGTTAATCTCATATGTTGATGTTCGATGTGAGACATGGAATTCGAAATTTTTCATTTAATTGTTTTACGTTAATGATTGCTTAATTTTCTCGATATAAGAACTACTAAGACCTTTGATTTAGCATATAAAAATATACACCAAGTCTTAGTATGCAAGAATCACTTATAGCTCTAATTAACTAAGATTTGTTCTCTTGATGATGACACTAAACTCTACAATCCTAACATTGATCAAGTTTTCGATTCTACTCCAGGTGTACTGTTGGTGCTTATATATAGGGTATACCGTAGCCAACCCACCACACTACCAATACCTTGAAAGCACACCAATCGCCAACCGATACTACACAACATAAAATATTTCACTTTGTTTGATGTTTACACGTAGTTCAGCATATAGGTATAGTTCACATAGTTTTGACCAAGATTAACTTCCTTGATGTTAACACTCAACTATATGAATCCTAACATTGGTCAAGCTTTCGATTCTACTCCCAATGTATTGTTGGTGCTTATATATAGGGTATATCGCAGCCAACCCATCACATCACCAATACTTTGAAAGCATACCAATCACCTACCAATACTACACAACATAAAATATTTCACTTTTGATGTTTACATGTAGTTGGCCATATAGGTATAGTTCATTCTTTTCAATCAAAATCTGATTGAGTTTAAGTTAATAATCCAAAGTTTGCACAATTGTGTCCGTTTTCTCGCATTGGTAGGATTTACATATACTGGAAATTTATGTTCCGTGTGCACCCGTAACGGAAATATGCCTTGTATGTTTACCCTACTTGCTGATTATAGCACACAAGTGAGTGGAAACAAGATCCATCAATGAACTGTGATCACTAAAGTTCAAAATACAACCAAGTACAATATAGTTAATGTTGATGGAGTTACTGTAGAACATTACTACGTCAAATGGTCTATCTAATCTAGTTTGAATTCTAACAAGTAAAAGCTCACAATGATAAACCACACAATTTTATTAGCACTAAAATTAGGTAATACAAATCATAACAATCATTGATCTAGAATGTATCGTTCAAACATCCTGATTAAGTTGAGCATCTTGGGCAATTAGTTGAAGATTTCGGGCATGAGCTACCATTTGGTTACTGACTGCAATCCTTTGGCATTGGTTTTTAAAGGGATTAGGGTCACCGCAGTCAAAGTAGGCCCTTTCATTTTTGTGGAGAAAATGGCAGGTGCTGCTGGTTGGTGGTTCATTGGTAGAGCATTTTGAGTTTGATGTCTTTGTTGCACCGGAGGTCCAATTCAGCACGTTTCAGCCAGATGGCCATACCTCCCACAAATGATGCAAACACGACAAGGTCGATTGTGAGGGTGATGTAACCCACAAGTGTTTCCAAGAGGTTGAATTCCCACATAGGGTTTCTTGTTTGTGTTTAGTGGTGCTTGCTGGTTCACATGGATAGACGAAATAGTAGGGGTCATTATTGAGAAGTTCCTAGCCTTTCGTTTATGAGTGTTTGGTTTGGCGGGGTTGATGTAACATTAGTACTAGAACCGTAGCCGGAATAGTGACTTGTACAGCAGATCAGGTACGAACTATGTATATTACATGTGTATTATTATCATTTGATGTTTAATACGAAACTATTACGCATCTATTACTGAATCATATCATGAATTCATGGTTTAACAGTCAGAATCTTATCTGACAACACAGAACTATTATGTGAATTGTAGTTAGGATTTATTATGTATAAACGTATGTGAGATTGTAAAGAGCAAAACAATAATGGATATCGTTATGTGAATATTAAACCGACGGAGTATTCGTGTGGGTGATGGTTAGCACGAATATATCTGTAAGTTTAACGTTCTGAATGATGTCCAATAATTAGAAAATCAAATCGAAAAGTATAGTTGTCGTCGTATTTGTACGGGTGACGATCAGAATGAATACACGCGAAAATTGTACATTTCGATTAAAAAGTAAAATTAAAAGTTTTTGAAATGCTAAAAATAAATAAAAGATATCTAGTTAATTTCTTAGGAATTACCACCTAAAATAATTTAGAAAACCTTATTTTAAAAGATCGTAATGTTTCGTTACGAGAAAAACCGAAAACGACGTGTTCGCGTGAAACCGAACAAACCCGAATGTTTAAGAACCATAAAAAGACATTAAATACCATTGAATCTTCACAAAAATCATCTTCTCTCTCTTGAAACCGTCCATCTCTCTCTACCTTTCCTCTCACTAAAACCTCCATATCTTGCTCAAATCTGCACCAAATTGGGTGTTTTTGGTGTCCAAACGATCGTAGAAACGTGTAGATCATGAAAAGACGAATAAATAGAGCTTTGAATCGCCAAAAATGAGGTAGAATTGAGTGAGAAATCACTGATTTACTAAAACATATACTATTCATCTTCTTCTTCGAACTCACTGAACTTTGCAGCTAACTTTCAATCTTTACACCTCTAGGACATGCACTAAATAAACTTGGGGAACTAAGGAACAACTTAGATTGAAGATTGGGTGGCTTGAACACCAGATTTGAGGTAAAACCGAACAAAATGTAGCCGTTTTTTTGTGCTAAAACACTGTTCCGAACACAGCAGATGTTCAGTCCATTTTGGAGCTGCAAAACCTTTAGGATTCATACTAAAACGAACTGGGATGTTAAGGATTCCATTAGATTGATGTTTGGGTCATTTTAAATTCAATTTGGGGCTGTGCATAGCAATTTCGATGACATAAGGGTTGTGCTAAGGGCTGGCCAATGATGATAGGATCGGCGGTGTTGCAACCCAGCTCCTTGTCGATACTAAGACTCCTTGACCCATTGATATTGCTTAATCTTGGTCGATACTAATACTCTGATATGTTCCAAGCAATTAGGACTTGGAATTAACTCCAATGGTTAAGAAATGAACTCGTGGAGTGGGCTGGAACACAAAAGGGTTGGGTGGTGACACAAGATGGTTGTGGTGTTAACCGGTTTACTGTTTTTGTTGATATTTAAGTATTAACCACACTAAAATTATCTAAAACACTTTCAAAGCTATAAGATCTAAGTTTTAAAAAATTTAAAACTACAAGACCTTAGACTTTTATCAAAACAAAACATCGTTTAAATATTGTTGGAAACCGATTGGGTTCAAGAATGAATCACTAAGTGTAAACTAAAACCCTAATAGTCTAAGTAATGACTAATGGTATTTTAAACTAATAAACTAAGTGTGATTAACTTAAAGGAAAGGCTATGATGTACGAAGAAACTAAAGAACGAGAAAACTTATGAGAAACTAAGGAAATACACTAAGTACGGATTATGTTAGTCTTGTATGATTAACTTCCAAATCCTTAATGATTTCATCCTATAGATAAAAACTTAGAATATTCAAATTGAATAACCTTAGTTAATTATCAACTCGAAAGCAAACACTATAAACGAAACAAATATAAGCTAATAAAGGACTTATGATTAACATAAAGGAGTTAATTCAAGTTCTTATATGTCTAACACAAGTTTTCATAAAATAACTTACGTTTTTGCAATAAAAGGTAATGTTTTTACAAAATGTAATTATAATTTATAAGCTTTATCAAAACTTGATATATTAATGTACCTTAAAATAAATTAAATGATTTTACACTTAAAATATGTTAATTAACTTAATAATGTTTATAAATGAAGATTTCTAAAATGTAGGGATTTAGTTTGTAAACCTTATGCAACTAAGGCTAATTAATATGAATTAATGATTCAGGGTTACGGGAAATGCTTAGCCTAGAATACTTAGAGAAACTTAGAAACACATTAGCAAGTATGTAGGACACATAGTCGCACACCGAGACCAAAATCTTATATACGTCATCTTCCGAAACTTATCGTATTCGAATAATAAATCAACACAGGTGCTGAAGATACTTAATTTACAACAAACGAGCGCACATATTTTCTTGGTTAAATTATAAGAGCTACAATAGCGGTGAGTTCATTGCTCCTTTTATAAACACTTTATTTTATAAACGCGGGGCTGAGAAGCATGCGTAAATTATTTTCCTTAGATTATATTTACTTAAATTATATAATGGATATTGGAGAGAGAAAGTGGAGTGTCTTAAAATTATGAACTATACAAGTGTGGAAGCTTCATGTACAACTACTCATGCATGGCTCGGTACCTCGGTTCATTCACCCCCCCCCCATCTGGTTCTATTCCTACAGCTCCCCTCACCAAATCAGAAAGGAATTTCTTCTAGGGTTTTCACCCCTGCTCTTGGTTTCCATACTCGGCATCAAAAGCAACTGCTTCATTGCATCTGATCGAGGACGATAAGCAAGGGTACGAAAGAGGGAGGCATCAATTCTTGGAGTTTTCACTTCTGAATCATAGATGCAGTATAAGGTAATCGTCAATTCTTGGCTCTACCTTCAAAATTTGAATTCACTTATATCTTCTTTAAGTTAAATCTCCCTCGCATTTGAAATTGCAGACATAAGTTCGTAACACCACTGCTCTATAATCATAGAAGCGACGGTTTAAACCTATTTCTTTACCTAATTTCTTATTTGGAAGCTCCTCAATTTGAAATTGCAGACATCGTGCCTCTCCTACGGTGCGTAATTTCTTAACCGAATTTGTTATATGTATGTTTTGAATATGTTAGTTTAATGGTTGTTTGATTTCAGCTTACGGGTTATGTTTTTGCAGCTCCATGTTAAAGAGTTTTTAAGGTACATTTACTCAAACCTTTGAATAATTATGTTCTTGCGGCTCCATGTTAATTATTCATTTATATGTTGTTGAATGTAGTCTCAAAATGATTGTTTGTGCATTTTTTTATGTATGAAATCGGTATTTATGTGCATGTATATGTAAGATTTAATTACGGTTTGTGTTGGGAAGTTGAGTGAGGTGATTGATGGTGGCTTTAGCCCTGAAATGGATCATTTGGTGAGTTATATATTGACTTCTAGCTTTATTGTTATATTGTTATTATCTAGCCTTATCGTTATGTTGTTAAAGGTTTTAAGGTTTTAAAGTAGTGAAAAGGCTATAAATTATTAATCACACAGCAAAATCATATGAACTGTAATTTTTGCATTGGCCAGTTCAATATTAAAGTTCACATATAATTCATATTCAATATTAAAGTTCAGATTTAAACGATGCATATGTAGTCTTAAATGGTAAAATCTTAAAGTGGTATAAAACTTAAAAAGATGTATTGTATGTCATAGTCAATCATGCAAAATGACGAAACTGTTAGAACTTCATTGATAACATTCTGTTTTGTAATATAAGCTAACACGAAGATTTATAATCATTTTTTTGTTCAGCCTTCCTCTCCAATTGTCATTTTGTTTTTGTTAAGCTTTACATACAGCTTGGGTTCATCAGCTTATACCCAAACCACATAGAAGTATATATGTATGTATGTGTATGCATGTATATTACTATATTTGTTCTAATATTATCACTGTATGTCATTTTGGTATAGTTCATTTTTGAATTTTTTATGTTTTTACTGTATGTATGTATGTGTTTGTTATTGTCATTGTATGTCATTGTTTATCCAACTCTTTTCTGCAGATGAATGCCCATCTTCATCAATTTTACTTTTGGGTTTGTAATAATCAATTTCACAACAAATAAAGAACAAGAAACTGAGAAGCTTGAAGAAAAAGAAGAAGAAATGGGGCTGCAAATCAACGCGCAACACCTTTCCTATGTGGTGCACGTGATGGGGGTCACCGGTGCGCTTTTGGTTCTGGTTTGGAACATCTTTTTCAGAGGCGGCTTGGCTTGGTAATCATCCAACAAGAATCTCCTCTTCTACTTAAGTTTTTCGATGTTATATCTATTGTATTATTGCGAGGAAACACTGCATTTAAAGTTCACATTTGCAAATGGAAAATTAACCAAAAGGATGAAATTTGCAAAAGGTAATAAACAACTTCAGTTTGTTCTTTATTTCAAGAGTTTAGGTTCATTGTCAGATGAGATTGATTACCTCCCTAATTTGGACCGGTTTCTTATTTTGCAGCCACATGTCAAATTATGGCTGTATTTGTGTGACCAAATGCGTGTTCCTTTTTTTTTTGATATATCTTTGTTCGTTAGTTTTGATTTATCCTTTATCTTATAGTGAATTGACCCTTTTAAATTACCAAGCATTTTATGAAGACAAGTTGGTCCTACTAAGAAGGTAAATGCAACAGACCTCACCATTTTGGAGGAGGTAATGCCGATATATACATTCCGTGTGCATGTATGTTATATTATTTAATTGCAACTACCTCTGGCAAGGACAATAGAGTGATTATTTTTTTGCTATATGATGATGGTGGATGTGATATAAATTTTTGTGTAAATGTTTGTGTATTTTGTCCTTTTCATTCTTTTAATCATCCAACAGACGAGTATGATTTCTTCTCGTTCTATATTTTTGTTGTATATGAATCGATCTAAGAAAATAGGAGTCAATATTTGAAAGATTTGAATAAGCTCACCCATCGAGTATTAGATTCTAAGAAATACTACCCAATATACTTGTATATGTTTTATGATTTTTTTAATAATTTTAGGACGGGTGCAACTGGTGGATGCTTTAGGTTCAATTAGTCATCTTCATCCTTATTTGTCAATACATTATGTAAATGAGACCTACATGTTACCCATGTTGTTTTTAACTACTTTATCATTCAGTCAAGATTGAATTTGGTTGTATGGAAACTTGTAGAAACACTGCAAATGCAGGTAGGTTCATATGGTTTGGGAATTCTATTAACTCTCTCATCTTGAAGTAGGACTCAAAAGTGTATCTTTTCAAATTCATAATAAGAAAAGTGCAATAAAAACCTCATCATGCTTTGATTATGTAGGATCTATTGCCCCAATTTCTTCACTACAACTTGAGTCATCAACCAAGCAGTTTCTTTCTTAGATTCTGATCAACCACCCACATATGGTACTAGCAGGTCCAGCACCACTTGAACAACAACATGAAGAGATTCAGATTAATCATGATGCTCATGAACAAAAGAAAGGACTTTCTACTATAGGCAGTGATCTTGTCATGTACATGGACCTTTACGTCTTTTCTATTGTTATGTTTATTATTTCTGTTTATATGATGTTCTTTACTCTTGAAAAAAATAAAAATACAACTTCTATCATTCACCTTCGAGCTATATAGAGTAAAGATTGAGTGATCTTTAACATTTTGCTGCGTGAATCTGAATCCTTATGCCAAAAAAGATTGTTGATAATATGCGTAATGATATTATTAATAGTGTAGGTGGTTTGTTGTGTATAATCGGACACTCTACAGAAGGATAGTTGGCTCGGGTATATATGAAAGAGATCGCCAAGGAAAATAACAAAATTTCTTTGCTTCTCACTCTGGGATCGCCTCTTCGGTATATATATTTGTCAAACACCTAAAACTTTGCATCAATTCAAGACTATATATGTTTTAATTCATGTTTTCTTTCACTTTTGAAGTCTGGAGTTGTTGATTAAACAAGGGGTCTGTTGGATTAATCACTTATTAAGTGATCATCTGGAGTCTCCAAGTTACATTAATCACTTAAAAAACACATCTATATGAATTATCTAAATCTAAGTGTGTGTTGTATAGTTAACGGTTATTCATTTATGTCTCAAACCAAAAAAGCTATATCAAATATTATTATAGAAGGCACTTGGAGTGAAGCTTTTGGTGGGATTGGCGTATCTTTACTTTTAACTTCCAACTATGTAATTCAGGCACATTACCCATCTTTGAGGGTATTGCTTCCATGCACAACAATTTTATAATTTTTAATTTGTCTTCTTCCAGGTTTGTGTAATTTTGAATCATACTACCAGGTTTGATTTAGGTTCTCTGTTTTGACCTACATGTTGGTGACACATTTGTAAATTTTGTCCACCTGTCATCTTGGGGTGGTGAGTCATACTATCCTATTTTGGTCTTATTAGGTTTGTTTTTTAGGAATGTTATTTTACCGATTCACATGTACAATTTCATGTATATCATATTCATCTACTTAAAAGTTACATGCCTTTGATCTAGATTACATATTTTAGAACTATCTCTAGAAAGTATTCCATCTGTGTTTTCATTTTTGTATTACATGATTTGATTAGATGTTGCAACTTCCAACGAAAATTTATGTTTACAATGCACAAAGATTATCCACGTTTATACACAAAATTGCATACTTACATAAACTCCTACATACAAAATTTTACATGCATGCCTACAAGGTCACCATATTAAAGCATTAGTAAAGTTTATGAAAGTTATTATATTTTTAATAAATATCATTAAAATAATAGGTAGTTTTTGTTGTGTATCAAGATAAATTTAAGTTATTTATATGTTTTTAAAGGCAAAATTTAAATTAGTTAGGGGTTGTTTGTTTGCATCTGAATGACATTAAGAGGTTACCTCATAACCTCTTAACCATTCAGAGGTTATGAACCATTGCCAATCTCTTAACCATTCAGACATAAGGATATTTTTTAACCATTCAGATGCTATGAACCATTAAGAGGTAGCCTCTGAATGAGATTAAGAGGCTACCAAACATGGCCTTAATGCTTGTAATTATGAATGTTTGTCTTGAAATGTTGGTTTATAAAACCATTTGTAGAGAACATATGTATTTTGACTTATAGGCAAGACAAGATTTTCCAAATCAAACTTTTAATCCAAATTTGCAAACATGATAAAGATAAATTTTGGACTTGAAATGACTTCTTTTTCTCTATTCTAGGACAAGCAATTGGCAAGAGTAAGAAAACTACCATACATGTTATACAATATATCATGAGAGGAATGATAAACTAACAGAAAATGAGAAACACGTGTAAATTCTGGTCGTCGCCGCATCGCGCGGGTTTCCGACTAGTTTACTTAAATGCTTTTACTTCATGAATGTTTTATATGTATAATTTTTATCCTAGATTATGTCTAGGTAAACTATTTACAAGTTTCAAAAAGGACTATTTACTCAACATAAGTAAATAATTGTTTCATTCAAAGAACTAATCCCAAAGATCTATTCTCAAATAACTGTTTTAAATAGTCTATTTTGAAAGAACTAAAGATCTAATTCAAAGGACTGTTTGCGACGGTCTATTTTCAAAGAACTAAAGATCTATTTCAAAGAACTATTTTTAATAATCTATTTTCAGAGGAACATCTGGGAAATATTCGAAGATAGCATGTGCCAGAGAACTAAACGATCTATACGAACAAGAACGATGTAGAACGAACTATAAAATCATATATTTCAAAAGATGTCCTAGCTAGACTGATTGATTATAGGTCGCATGTTTGATGACATTTTCATATTTCCTCAACTACTAATAACCTTGATTGCTAGACTAGTCTACTCGAGTTGACCAAAGCCTAATCATTAGGACTTAGATTTTAATTAAATGTTTATTTATTCATTTATTTAAGCATTTTAATTAATTACGATCTATATTTCCTATGGTTGTCATATGCGTATGATGTTGGTTAAAGTTGTCATTTCCGATTTTCAAAAGTCAACATTTCCAGATTATTCAAAGTTGTCAGTTCAGTTTGTGGGATGAAACGCTTAATTATCATTAATAAGAATATTCTATGCGGTTCGGTATGTGGTGGGTTTGCGGCTAGGCTTGACCCTATGTATGCCCTATATATAAGCATAATTGGCTGCATAGTTTAGGTGGTTGTTAATGAGGTTAAGGTTTTCATTCGGTCAGGTTTGTACAAATTCATTTAAAAAAAAAAAAACTATATGAACTCACCAACCATGTGTTGACTTTATTTTTGCATAACTTCTCAGGTGACGAACAGGTTTAACTAAGAAGTCCGTGCTTGTGACTAGGATGCCCAGATAGAGGACCTAGTATTTTGGACGTGCATATTTTGAACATCATTATACATATTATTTTGTACATCTTGTGCAGATACAAGTTGGAAGTTTTATGATGTTATTAGTAGATTTACATTGTTAAATTATAAACGACACTGATGTAATTTAACTTTGTAATTATATTTCATTTAGTGCTTTTCTCATTTTATATCATGTGCAATGTAACAATCTGATAACTTCGATTATCATCCCGATATCATGCCCTGGGATCATTCCGCCCGACGGGACATTCGATCCGGCCCGCCGGCTCGGGGTGTGACAGTTGATGGGTTCAGTTTTGACCTCCTTAGTAGTGTCATCGGTGTTGGCCTTTGTTTCAACTTTATTGGCCCCCTTCTTGGTTAGAGTTCCAGCCTTTACAAGATTTTCGGTTAAGGTTGCACCAAGTCGGATCGCATCTTCAAGTGTGGTAGGCTTGCTACCAAAAGCAGTGTCTTGGATTTGCATAAGAAGACCGCCAATATATTTTTAAATGGCCCGAGACAAGGATGTCACCAAGTGTGGCACAAGCAAAATGAGTTCATGAAAACGAGTCGTATAATCAAGGTTCTCTCCACTATCCTACTTGAGTTCCCAAAATTCGGCTTCAAGTTTCCTCATTTCGTTACAAGGACAAAATTCCTCGGTCATAAGTTGCTTGACCTCAAAGCAGGTCAAAGCTATAGCTGCATCTGAACCCCTTGTTTGCTTTTCACCATTCCACCAAGTGAGTTCCCTCTTTTGAAAGACACTCGTGGGATAACGAACCTTAAGGTTCTCAAGACAGTCAGAATGAAGGAACGTGCTTTCTATGCTTTCAAACCATTCCACCAAGTGAGTGCCCATCATTGCCATTATTTTGAACTGGGTTCACATTAGCAGCTTGATTGAGCTAAGTCACCAAATTTTGTAGCACAACAGCCACTTGCTGAGAAATGATCTGGGCCAATTCTTGAATAGTGGGGTTATTGGTGTTGGTGGTGTTGTTGGCATTGGTGTTGGTGTTGGTGTTGTTGGCGTTGCTACGAAGAAGACGAGACATGTATCTACAAGAGTTCAATTGAAAAGAATAAGGATTTATATAACTCGAAGAGTTCAAATAATAAATTGAGGGTTCAAATGAAAGTTCAATCACAAGCAATACTTGGATTGCATTCCTAAGGAATACTTTTGGAAAATCAAAGTGCTTAAGTTCAATTTAACTTTTAGAAAGACATACTTTAGCCTATAGGTTCATACTCACTTCAAGGGTTCCCAGGAAAGCATAACATGTCCATCGGTTGATTTGGATTTATACGAAATGCTTTCCTAGACAGAATCCCCAAAGTACATGTATTCCCCCTTCCAGATTGTATGTGTTGTTTACTCACTAATATGAACCTAAAGATGTTTGACGGGATTCAAAATATTTATTAAACTTAAAAGTCTAAGATCATTCTTCGCAGTGACGATCCTCTTGCAATTCGTAAGAATGGGGTTGAGAAGTTTTGAACCCTAAATTCTAGTATGTGAAGGCATCCTAAACTAAGTTCAAACATTTGACCTATCAAATAACTAGTCAAGTAGCACAAACAATTCACATATTCAATTTGACCTATGATGGCAACTATAAAGTTCAAGTAACAGTTCAAAGCCTAGCATGGCAACTAATGAGTTCATCTAACAGTTCATGGCCTATCATGGCACCTATAGAGTTCATACATCCTATGGTTATAGTCTAGGCCATCTAATTATAATAACCTAATTCTCTATAACCCAGGCTCTGATACTAATCTGTAACACCCCGACCGATGGCGGAAACATCAGAGCGGCACGAAGTGTAGATTGTTCATAGCACAATGTATATAGTTGTAAATAAACAAACTTCAATTCCTCATTAATTTTAGCATTCCATACATAGTTTCAAAATTCAAACGCTAAATATTACATCAATGGAATTCAAAACCCTAAACATAAGAAATTTCAAATCCAAGCTCAAGAATATAGCTAATTGGCATTCACACCTGAAACATGTTTAAAATCAAGTGTCAACTACAAAGAATTGGTGAGTTTCATAGGTTTGAACACACACAGAAAAATAAATTGTTAAAAGATAAGTTGTCACATGTGGTAACAAGCCAATATGAACTAGAACATGTAATCAAACCATACGCAGATCAGATAATGTTAACAAATGATTTTTGAGCAAATTAGCATTCCTAACAATGTGTGACACCCCGTAAATTCCAGGTCAGCTTATTATTTATTTAAATGTTTATGTAAATGATTAATGTACACGTAGCACTAGAATTATTTTAATTTAGTGTGACACGTGGCACGACAGTACGAACACTGACACACAACAAGATAATTCGAGGAATTATCGAGAAAACCACACACACGTGTCAAAACACACAAACGTTGGTGAACATTTATCACATCGTGTAACCAAACACTCGAAACGCTCAAACATTGAACTTTGAAGTTCAAATGAGGCCAAACGATAGTTCGTAAGCGTGAAAACGACGACGAACGGATCAAACCCATGAAACTGGGCCTATTGGGCTCCTCTGGGACCCATCACGGTACGCGATGGCCCACTAAGAATAGCATAGCGGTACGCAAAGAATCTCGGAGAAATTTGAATCCCGAAATCCATCGCGGTACGCAGAAGGAATCTTGGAGCCTATTCGCGGTACGCGGCGACGCCAGCACGCAAAATCATTATAAAACCAAGATGCAATCATTCCTAGCCACTCTATTTTGTAATTCTCGAGCACCATACCACTCAAGTTTGTCTTCCTCGCCTGGAAACTCTGTTGGAAGCCATAGAAGTCCATCTTTGAGCTTTAGAAGCTTAGGGGAACCACTAGAAAGCTTGAAGTACACGTTGGAGCCCAAACCACCACCATTATCACTACGTTTCTGCTAAGAACAAGCTGTCCAGAAGTCTTGGAAGCTGCTAATATCATCATTCATCAGTTCTTGGAGCATTTGAGGTAGTTCTCATGGCCAAGACTCACTTTTCACACTATTACACACACATGCATGTGTAAATCTCACATGCAAGCACTATCATCAAACATCCACGAATTTCTTGTGATATTAACCTGGTTTTGATGATTAATCAACTGCTATTGATGAAATATGATGTTTAAATAATGATTTATGACGATCTATGAGGTTGTGTATATAGTAATGTCATGATTTGGTCATAAACTAGTGAAAAACCCACATGCATGTATGATCCATGGCATGTGGGATGATTTTGAATGTTCAAGTATGTTTCTTGATGATATTGGAAGTATACTTCAAGATTTGTTATTGTTGAAATGGTTAAAAAATGTGATTATTGATGAACTTTCCATTAATAATAACTTTTTAGTTACAAAAGGATGATATGGATGATTTTATGAACATGCATGGGTGTATACTTGCTATTAGAATGTTGTTAGGATGTTATTGATGCTTAGAATGAGATTTCGATATCGATTATGATCATTTTTAGCAAAGTTACTATATATAGTAACTTTTACAAGCTAAATATTGATAAATGGTGATTTTGACCAAATGTGTATGATTAAATTATGTTAGATGGCTTATTATGATAATTTGTGACATAAAAATGGATTAGAAGCGCTTAGAATAATCATTTTTAGGCAAAGTTACATAGTTACTATTTATAGTAACTTTATTTTTAGAAATGTTGGTTTATGAATGTCTTGTATGCTTTGAACATGCTAAATGGTCGAACATGATATAATATGATGATTGAAAACTAAGTTAGATGGTTTCTGATATCATGCATGCTAGAAATGGAAACTTTCCATTTTAGGAAACTTTTGTATTGCAAACGTGACTTATGTGCTTATTTGAATCACATGACAAGGTGCTAAGTGTTAACATGATCACATATGACTTAACAAGCATGCTAGAACTTTAAAATCGATATGTTTTGTGAAACTTCCCATAAATGGAAACTTACTATAGACGCGACTTACGCGTTTTGCACACAACGAGCACTTACACGAATGTTACCCGATTCACAACCAACACATGGTTCACCAACGGGTCGTTGACTTGACACGGTCAAACGTGGTCAAACACGGTCAATGTGGACCAACATGAGCAAACACGGTCAATGTGGACCGATACGGACAAACTTGAACAACCAAGGGTTGTTGAGCACAAACACGAGCACGAACACGAAGCACGGTCACTTACACGAAACTCACATATGGTATACGATATAGGTAGCCGGTGACCGATGTGCTTTCTACATGAGGAACTTACGCTTATATTCTCATATTCATACTAAGGTGAGTTTACGGCCCCTCTTTACTCTTTTACAAACTTTTCAAATAGGGGGAGAATACTTGTTGCATCGAGTCAAACACTTACTATTACTAAACAACCATTTATCGTGTATGCTGGTTTATTAGACAAACATTAAGTGTTGTAATCGTAACAATCCCTCACAAAGTCTTACCATTAATGTACGAACATCGAGGTGAGTTTGAATGGATCCGTTTGGGTGTGACGAACCCCGCGTGGCACAATATTGACTGGAGGTCATAACACGCGAAATCTCGACCTATCTTGCTATGTTATTACGAGACATAGCGGAGGCAAGGACAAACAAGTCTAGTTCGGTAGTGAAACACTGACACTTGGAGCCTAGGGCTTGGTACTAACATATGATAAACAGCATGACACATGTTTTCTATTAGTTATATGTATCTATGAAAACCTGTGTACTCACCAACCATTGTGTTGACACTTTTTCTCAAACTTGTATTCTCAGGTAACTAGCTGGCATATGGATTCAGGGAACGCACCTAAGGACTTGAGCTTAGGATTCATATGCATTACATTCTGTCATTTGATCAAACAATATTTGTTTATGTTATGTATTTTGAAACAGTGTAATGTTTGACAACATATTTTCCGCTGCTTAACACATTTTATCATTTTCCGCTGCAATACTATTTAATTTCCGCTGCAAACTTTTTATTACTTTTATGTCAAATAGTGTGTTTGAAAACGCATATAGAGTTGTTCTATATGACCTTGAGCTGTGATTCTGGCCTCGTCACACCCATGTGGACTGACACCACGAGTGCGAATTAGGGGGTGTGATAGACTGGTATCAGAGCCTTGGTTATAGAGAACTAGGTTTGCATGTAGTAAACTTAGACTATAGCCAATGCTCAGCATTAGACACTACACTTAGAACTTGCACACTGATGATGTTATTATTACTATTAAACTGTTATTTACTAACTCGAGACCTACCGGATGGCCGACAACGATGAGGACGCTAGGAGGAACCCGGGAAAGCGCCCGGTGAGTGATGAGCTGACGGAGGAGAGCCGTCGGAGAGTCCAGGACATCGTGGTCCAGGTTGACGAGGAGATGGACCAACGAGCCCGACGGGTTATGCATGACCGGTTTTGGGGATGGTACCCCATGACCATTCGGGAGTGGATCGAGGGGGAGAGAGTACCCCCACCACGATATCCCGGTGATACATCCACTGGCCATCGATTACCACCTCTTGGAGTACCGATGGAGCGGGCATTCGCAGCCCCCGTAGCCTACACCCGACACGAGGCTAGGAGGAACCATGAGCTGTCAGACGAGGTCCGAGTTCTTCGTGAGAAGAACCAACGCCTTGAGAGGCGGAATGATAGCCTGCAGGAGCAGGTAGAGACGCTGCGGACTCAGATGGCGCAGTTTATGGGCCAGCACGGGCAGATAGTCGAGATCATGCAGGAGCATGATGGACGCATAGCTGCGACTGAGGTTGCTACGGAGGAGAATCATGCTATGATTCAGGCCAGCGACGCCATGCTCAACGCATGGGCGGAGCAGTTTATTGTTGAACCACCTCCCGAGGATGGACCGCAGTTCGAGGTCGAGGACCTCGAGGAAGGTGACTTCGACGAGGATCCCGAGGAGGATGGAGACGACGAGGCAGCCGAGAGTGATGTCTCACACTCTAATATAGATTAAGACTAGCAGGTTATTTTATTTTGTATTTCATTTTGTATTGCCTGGACGAGCGGGATGTGCTTGTATGAATTTGTAGTATTGTTATCTTTTAAAAATTATTGTACTTCAAAGCTTCAATTAATGAGAATGATATTTTGTTTTATTTATCGCATATTCTGACTATGGTTGTTTGCTAACATAACATCTAACATGACATCTAACATGACATCTGACATGACATCTGGCTAACACTCAAACTCATAATGACTAACACTTTATCCCTTCCATATAGAAATCGTCTATGGCTGGAAGAGGAACATATGCACGAAACCCCAAGCGAACAATGGATGCGGCAGTAATCAAAATGATGGTTGACCGTCGGGTCAACAAGGCGTTTGCTGAGTACGAAGAAAGTCGCCAACACAGCGAAACCAGCGGGACGAACAATGGTAATAGCACTCGCCTAACATGAGTAACATAGTGTAGCTAACACGATTTCTAACACGCGACATTGGTTTCTGACAAACAGGATCGCATGGCAGCACCAACAAGGGGTGCTCATTCAAATCATTTCTGAACTGCCACCCGCACTCTTTCAGGGGAACCGAGGGAGCTGTTGGGATGCTCCTGTGGATTGAAAAGGCTGAATCTGTATTCGCAATGTGTGAATGTGCTGAGGAAAACCGGGTCAAGTATGCGATCGGTACTCTGGAGGGACCAGTCCTTACTTGGTGGAACACTTACGTTCAAACACTAGGTTTGGACGGAGCCAACTCAATGACATGGGCTGCTTTCACCAGACTGCTGCAGGAGGAATACTGTCCACGCGATGAGATTAGGAAGCTGGAGGCTGAATTCTGGGTTCTCAAGATGGTCGGATCGGAAATCGAGCAGTACTATACTCGGTTTCATGAGCTCTGTAAACTATGTCCGGCTATGGTGACACCGGAGTACAAAAAGATCGAGCAGTTCATCAGCGGACTGCCCGAACAAATTCAGAGCATGGTGACAGCATCTGACCTCACCACCATCCAACCATTGATCAGACTGGCACACAAAATCACTGATCAAGCTGTAGCTTAGGGAAAGCTACCGACAACGAGGTGACATCTAAAACCTCAAGAAAGCCACAAACAAAAGTGGGAACCCAGCCACCATCAATCTCAACTATCTCATCAACAAAAACAAAGATCTACACCGGCCAGAGCCTTTACTGCCACCCAACCTGATGACAAGGGGAAGGGGGTATACCAGGGAAAATACACTTTGTGCAACCGGTGTTCATACCACCACTTCATGCAATGTGAGCGGTACCGTTGCCTAAAGTGCGGAAGACATGGCCATATGGCCAAAAATTGCAGAACCAAGCAACTCAACAACAACAACAATTCCAACCACAATCTAAACAACAACAACAACCAGAACACCCTCAGAGGGTGTTACGAATGTGGAAAGCCGGGTCATATGAGGCAGGATTGCCCTCAATTGAAGAAAGCCGGAGGTGGAGCGGCGAAGGGTCGAGCATTTGTAATTGGCTCGGGGGAAGCCAAGGATGACACGAACATCATAACCGGTACATTCCTTTTAAAAAATGTCTATGCTAGTATATTATTTGATACCGGTGCTGATAGGAGCTTTATATCTAGTGAGTTTAGTAAATTACTAGATATTACCCCAACACCACTAGACTATAAGTACACCGTAGAGTTAGCCGGCGGCAAACTAATTGAAACACAACACGTCTTTCGGGGATGCGTCATGGTATTGGCGGATCACAAGCTCGAAATCGACTTGATGCCGGTGACTCTCGGGAGTTTCGATGTGGTTGTCGGAATGGACTGGCTATCCGCGAACCAAGCTGAGATCGTATGCAATGAGAAGATCGTGCGAGTAACATTGCAGAACGGGGAACATATCTCTATTCAGGGAGAACGACGGGGAATACAACTTAACATCATGTCTTTCATGAAGGCGAATAAGTACATACAGAAAGGATACACCGCAATATTGGCCCTTATCACGGAGCAACCAAAGAAAGAAAGGAAGATTGAGGACATTGCTGTAGTCCGAGATTTCCCTAAAGTATTTCTCGAAGAACTACCTGGATTACCGCCGAAACGATAAGTCGAGTTCCAGATAGACCTCACTCCAAGAGCAGTGCCAATTGCTAAAGCTCCATACCGACTAGCACCGACTGAAATGCAAGACTTGTCTAACCAGTTGCAGGAACTGTTAGACAAGGGATTTATCAGACCGAGCTTCTCACCTTGGGGAGAACCGGTCTTATTCGTGAAAAAGAAAGACGGATCATTCCGTATGTGCATCGACTACAGAGAGCTGAAGTAGGTGACGATCAAGAATCGATACCCGTTGCCGAGAATAGACGATTTGTTTGACCAATTGCAAGGGTCAAGCTACTATTCGAAGATCGATTTAAGATCGGGCTACCATCAACTGAGGATACAGGAAGATGATATTCCTAAGACTGCCTCTAGAACTCGATACGGACACTACGAATTTCTGGTTATGCCCTTTGGACTGACCAACGCACCAGCAGTATTCATGGACCTCATGAATAGAGTGCGCAAGCCTTATCTTGACAAATTCGTAATAGTATTCATTGACGATATCCTGATTTATTCGAAGAATCAGGAAGAACATGCTGAAGATCTAAGGTTAGTCTTGCAGTTACTGAAGAACGAGCAACTGTATGCAAAGTTTTCAAAATGTGATTTTTGGATTCGCGAAGTCCAATTCCTTGGACATGTGGTTAACGAGAAAGGAATACATGTAGACCCAGCCAAAATTGAAGCCATTAAGAACTGGGAAGCACCCAAGACTCCAACCGAGGTGCGACAATTCCTAGGACTGGCCGGGTACTACCGAAGATTCGTCGAAGGATTTTCAAAGATCGCCCAATCACAAACATACCTAACTCACAAAGACAAGAAGTTCGATTGGGGAGACAAACAGGAAGCTGCTTTCAACTTGTTGAAGCAGAAACTATGTACTGCACCAATCCTATCTTTGCCTAAAGGATGCGATGATTTCGTGGTGTACTATGACGCCTTGAAACAAGGACTTGGTTACGTGCTGATGCAACGCGAAGGTTATAGCATACGCTTCACGACAACTGAAGGTGCATGAGAAAAACTACACGACTCATGACCTTGAGTTGGGAGGCGTGGTGTTTGCCTTGAAGATATGGAGACACTACCTATACGGCACAAAATGCACTATCTTTACCGATCATAAAAGTCTGTAACATATCTTCGATCAAAAGGAGCTGAAAATGAGACAACGAAGATGGGTCGAACTTATTGGCGATTATGATTGTGCTATCAAATACCATCCCGGTAAAGCAAATGTAGTGGCTGACGCGTTGAGCCGGAAGGAAACAACAAAACCCGTGCGTGCTCTACAACTTACCATTCATTCTGAGTTGCCACAACAGATCCGGAACGCTCAAAAGAGGCTCTAAAGGTCGAAAACCTCACCCAGGAATCCTTGCGTGGCATGGACAAACATATGGAGATAAAGGCCTACGGAGCGTACTACGTTATGGATCGAATCTGGATTCCACATCACGGGGGATTAAGGGACGTGGTGATGGATGAAGCGCACAAGAGCCGAAATTTGGTACATCCGGGCTCAGAAAACATGTACCATGATCTGAAGAAAACTTACTGGTGGCCAAACATGAAAGCTGAAATAGCAACTTACGTATGTAAGTGTTTAACGTGCTCAAAGGTCAAGGTTGAGTACCAGAAGCCATCAGGACTACTTCAACAACTCGAGATACCGATGCGGAAATGGGAGCAAATTTCCATGGACCTCATAACTAAACTGCCTAAGACGGCAAGTGGTTGCGATACCATCTGGGTTATCGTAGACCGACTAACGAAGTCTGCACACTTTTTACCTATCAAATAGATCGACAAACTAGATAAATTGACTCGGATTTATCTGAAGGAAGTGGTCAATCAACATGTAGTACCAATCTCAATCATCTCTGATCGCGACAGTCGATTCACGTCCCACTTATGGAAGTCCTTGCATAAGGCATTGGGCACAAGATTGGACATGAGTACCGCTTACCACCCGCAGACTGATGGGCAGAGCAAGCGAACTATACAAACACTAGAATACATGCTCCGTGCATGTGTTATTGATTTTGGCAGTAGCTGGGAGACTCATCTGCCGTTAGTTGAGTTCTCGTACAATAACAGCCACCACACTAGCATACAAGCTGCACCATTCGAGGCACTTTACGAACGTAAGTGTCGATCACCTATCTGCTGGGCGGAAGTTGAAGAGAGTCAACTAACTGGCCTAGAGCTTGTGCACGAAACAAATGAGAAAATCGTGCAAATACGCAAGCGAATGGCAGCAGCTCGAGACCGACAGAAAAGCTATGCTGACAGACGACACAAACCATTGGAATTCCAGGTGGGAGACAAAGTGCTGCTCAAAGTCTCGCCTTGGAAGGAAGTTATTCGATTTGGCAAACGAGGAAAGTTAAATCCTCGTTACATTGGACCTTTTAAGATCACAAAACGAATAGGCCCTGTGGCCTACTAGCTAAATCTGCCGAACGAGCTGAGCAGTGTACACAACATATTCCACATCTGGAACCTCAATAAGTATCTGTCCGATGAAACACTTGTTATCCCTCTTGAGGAGATACAAATAGACAAACAACTTAACTGCATTGAGGAACCGGTAGAGATTATGGACCGGGAAACCAAGAAACTCAAACTCAGCAAAATACCGATTGTGAAAGTGCGATGGAATTCGCGACGTGGACCAGAATTTACGTGGGAGCGTGAGGATCAAATGAAACAGAAATACCCACACCTGTTCGCGGAACAGACAAACACTGGCAACGCAAGCTGAATTTCAGGACGAAATTCTTTCTAACAAGGGGATGATGTGACACCCCATAAATTCCAGGTCAGCTTATTATTTATTTAAATGTTTATTTATATGATTAATGTGCACGTAGCACTAGAATTAGTTTAATTTAGTGTGACACGTGGCACGACAGTACGAACACTAACACACAACAAGATAATTAGAGGAATTATCGAGAAAACCGCACACACGTGTCAAAACACACAAACTTTGGGGAACATTTAGCACATCGTGTAACCAAACACTCAAAACCTCGCGAAACGCTCAAACATTGAACTTGGAAGTTCAAACGAGGCCAAACGATAGTTCGTAAGCGTGAAAACGACGACGAACGGATCAAACCCATGAAACTGGGCCTATTGGGCTCCTATGGGACCCATCGCGGTACGCGATGGCCTACTAAGAATAGCATAGCGGTACGCAAAGGATCTCGGGGAAGTTTGAATCCCGAAATCCATCGCGGTACGCAGAAGGAATCTTGGAGCCTATTCACGGTACGCGGCGACGCCAGCACGCAAAATCTTTCTACACGAGGAGCTTAAGCTTATATTCTCGTATTCATACTAATGTGAGTTTATGGCCCCTCTTTACTCTTTTTCAAAATTTTCAAATAGGGGGAGAGTACTTGTTGCATCGAGTCAAACACTTACTATTACTGAACAAACGTTTATCGTGTATGCTGGTTTATTAGACAAACATTAAGTGTTGTAATCGTAAAAAGCCCTCATAAAGTCTTACCGTTAATGTACGAACAACGAGATGAGTTTGAATTGATCCGTTTGGGTGTGACGAACCCCGTGTGGCAAAATATTGACTGGAGGTCATAACACGCGAAATCTCGACCTATCTTGCTATGTTATTACGAGACATAGAGGAGGCAAGGACAAACAAGTCTAGTTCGGTAGTGACGCACTGACACTTGGAGCCTAGGGCTCGGTACTAACATATCATAAACAACATGACACATGTTTTCTATTACTATATGTATCTATCAAAACCTGTGAACACATCAACCATTGCGTTGACACTTTTTCTTAAACTTGTATTCTCAGGTAACTAGCTGGCATATGTATTCAGGGAACACACCTAAGGACTTGAGCTTAGGATTCATATGCATTACATTATGTCATTTGATCACACAATATTTTTTTATGTTATGTATTTTGAAACAGTGTAATGTTTGACAACATATTTTCCGCTGCTTAACTCATTTTATCATTTTCCGCTGCAATACTATTTAATTTCCGCTGCAAACTGTTTTTTTACTTTTATGTCAAACAGTGTGTTTGAAAACACATATAGAGTTTTTCTATATGATCTTGAGCTGTGATTCTGGCCACGTCACATCCACGTGGACTGACACCACGAGTGCGAATTTGGGGGTGTGACACAATGCTGAAGTAGTAAACAATCACTGCGGAGGACCGAAGTCAACTCAACCAACAATGGGATGGTCGGTCCAATAGATCAATCATTGTTACTAAATAGTTAAGTTGTGATCAATGCAAGCTCAAGATAAGTTTACACTACAGTTTAGATCACAAAGCTAAGTTCACATGTACATAAGTTAAAGATAAGTTCAAAGTTACATGTTTCACTCCATAAGTTCAAAACAAGTTAAAGAGGGGCTATGAAGACTCACCTTTTGATGAGTTTGATAACTTTGCAATAGAAAAGCAAATAGTAGTCAAGTTGTCCAACAAGTTCAGTATCAACCTAGATAGTTAATGATGCATAAGTGTATGTTGTTATGTAGCTATGACTTCTATTTAACATCTAGATAGGTAGTAGAGTTTGGTTATGTTTTTAGACATTGTTAAACGTTTAACAATTTCTTTGTTTACAATAAATTTGGTTTTTATTGTAAGAGCTTAAATGTACATTTTAAATAGATTTATAAAGCTGAAATATTTAAAATTTTAATCCATTCAAATGATTTAAGGATTAATAGAACTTTAAGTTTATAAGCTTAAAATAGGTTTTAAAGGTATTTTAAGTTAACAACCAATATTAAAAGGGTTGATTTAATAAATTGTGGATAATTTTAATATCATATTTACAATAGAGTAAATGTTTTAGATTTATAATTCTAATTAATTTAATAATAAAGTCTCTTTTAAAATTTATAGTTACAACTATAAAATGTTAACAAGTATTTGTAACAAGTTATAAATAATATAGAATTTTAAAAAATATATGTGAACATATATATGTATATTCGTACAAAACCTTTTATATAATATATTAAAAATGTTAAATTAAAAGTTAACTATTTAAAAGTATTATAACTACGTTGTATCATTTTATTTATAAGAAATAAATCAACTAATAATTTATATACATATATATATAATATTTATCTTAATCCAGTTTATAAAATTAAGTTTATAAAAATTTTCTGTTAAAACATAATTTTAAAAAAATTAATAGATTTAAAGTTATAAAAATTAAAAACATTCTGGCTCCAAAAAACGCCCTCCCCCCCCCCCCCAGTGATCGAACACGCGACTTGATTGATGGAAGCATGTGACAATACCGGCTGATCTAGGGCCTTGGCCGCGAAATAAGTTCATTCTAATTAAATTTAGCATAACTAACTCTGGTTCCCCTCTCAATCCCCTTTGAAACCAAGGAACCCTAGCTTGGTTCTTGGTTTAATTCGGTCGATATGGAATCCGATTGATGTCACAACGATTGGTCTTTTGTTTAGGGATAGAAACCGATCAGATTAGTGTAAATAATGTGTACCTTTGTTTGCGTTTGAATGGGTTTTGAGTTAGAGCTCAAGAACGAATGACCGAAGCTTTTTTTGATCTTGATTCGCGGCGGTTTTGAGTTGTGAATCCGTTTTGGGTTTACAGAAAGTTTCAACTGAGGCTATGAAATGATTTGGTAGAGCTAATTGGTTTTTTTATGCACAGCATCTTCAAATTCAAATTTCGTGTGATTCGTTTGTATTTCGGGTACCGATTTTTGATTGATACGACATCAATTTGAATAACGTTGATTGAGGATAATTATCGTGATCATAAACCTTCAAAATCTAAGTTCAATCGATCTAGAGACAGCCTGTACATGCGTGGGCTCAATATGGGTCGAACAAGGGTGTTGGGTCGGGTTCCATGGCTGATTGGGTAAGGAAGGAGATAGATTTTGGGGTATTGGCAGATTCAGTCCCTCTTTGTTTTTCCTTTGTAATCACAGTTTGTGTTTTGGCAAAAACCATCCCTCTACTTTATATTATCTAGTTTTTATTTGTTATAAATTTTATTTAACTCCATAGTTAATATAAATTGGTAAATGTTTATAAAACATTACTTTAATGTTATATTAAAATTATAAAATTTAAAGCATAGTTATTTTTACTATATATTTAAGGCTTATAACATTTAATTATGATTAGAGTTAAAATTTTGTATTCATTTAAAAAAAAATTGTTTAAGTTATTTATTTATAAAAAAAATTCTAAATTATATATAAAAAACTTATATTATAAACAATATATAAAAATGAAGTTTTACTTTTATTTATTTGATTTATGAAAAAATAATTACTCATACACACACACACATATATGTGTGTGTGTGTATTAAAGTATGTTCAAAATTTTTTTTCTAATATATGTGTGTAAACTCATAGATGAAAATTTCAGCTGATGTTATAAATTGTTTAATAAATATAATTGTTTATTAAAATTTTCAGAAATGTTACAGTGGGAACAAATAGCTATGGATTTTATTACCAAGTTACACCGTACTTCCAGCGGACATGCTTCAATATGGGTCATCATTGATAGATTGACCAAGTCTGCTCACTTTTTTCCAATTTGGGAGAATTAAAAGATGGAGAAACTAGCGAGACTTTATGCCAATGAAATAGTAGAGCAACATGGTGTGCCACTATCTATTATCACTGCAACAATCTCTAGGGACAAACGTGAACTTGAGCACTGCTTATCATCCTCAAACGGATGGACAAAGCGAGCGAACAATACAAACCCTAGAGGATATGTTGAGAACATGCGTCTTGGACTTCGGGGGAAGTTGGGATACACATTTACCACCCATTGAATTCTCCTACAACAATAGCTACCACAGCAGTATCGGATGTGCCCTGTTCGAAGCACTGTATGGTAGGTAATGTCAGTCGCCAATTTGTTGGACTGAAGTGGGAGACAACATGATCACTGGGCCTGAGCTTATTCAGGAAACTACCGATAAGATTGCCCAGATCCAGCAAAGGTTACAAGCAGCACGTAGTCGCCAAAAATAACTACGCAGACAAACGACAAAAGACTTTGGAATTCCAAGTGGGTGACCGAGTCATGTTAAAAGTGTCCCCGTGGAAAGGCATGGTTCGTTTTGGGGTTAAAGGCAAGTTAGCACCAAGGTATGTCGGACCGTTCGAGATAACACAACGAATTGGTCTTGTGGCATACAGACTCAGACTTCCTGATGAACTCAGTGGGGAACACGATGTGTTTCATGTGTCTAATCTCATGAAATGCCTCGCTAAATGAATCGTTAGTCATACCACTCGAGGAAATACAAGTTGATGAGCAACTACACTTCATTGAAGAATCTGTAGAGATTATGTATCGTGAAGTCAAGAGACTGAACGAAGCCGTATCCCTGTCTTGAAGGTTCGTTGGAACTCCAAACACGGCCGAGAATTTACTTGGGAGCGTGAGGACCACATGAAGACAAAGTATCCCCACCTGTTTACATTGAAGTAGTACCCGACAATGATGCTTAAATTTTAGGACGAAATTTCTTTAACAAGGGGAGACTGTGACAACTAGTAACTAATCATCCCGCAATCCGTACGGTATGTGTACTTTCACCAATAACTATTTGTATATTCTATGTGACAAACAGTATGTGATAACAATTTTGTGGAAACATTTAACAGTTATATGTATTTCCATGAAAATTGAAATATTCATATACAACAAACCTTGTGAAATAGCAAGAGTTCAGTACGAATGACAAATACGATTCAGATGTGATCTGATTTGCACAAATAACAGGAATCAGATAGCCGACAATTTCATGAGAAAACAATGTGAAATCGCTCATAATAGAGTGAAAACAGTTAGTTTAGTTGAGTTTGTTTGTGAGAAAGTCAGGTTCAAAACAACAATTCAGTAATGTTTACGAATAATAAACTGAGAGTTTGTTTGCGTGAATGTGGGTTTAACGTTTTGAATGATATCTGAAAAGTAGAAAACAAAATCAGAAAGTAAAGCATCGGCGTGTTCGATCGGGTGACAATTCGACAAATACGCTCGAAGGTGACACGATGTGACGAAACGGTAAAAATAAACGTTTTCGAAACTTTAAAATTAGAAAAATAAACGTAAAATATTTATTAAGAATTACAACCTTAAAAAGGTTAAAAGAAAACTATTTTATTTAAATTACGTGAAACACGCGTTATGTTTCGTAAACGTAAAACCAAACGAACCAAAAGAACCTGAAACCACACACGGTATACAAACCCTCAAAAACATTAAATTTCACATTTAATTCTTCGCCCACCACTTTCTCTCTCTAATTTCCGGTTCCATTCTCTCTCTAAAAATTTCAATCAAAAACTCAAGCTAGAATCTTCAATACTTAACTAAATCGTGCAATCTTGGTATCAAACTAAAGCCCTCAACATAAGCAACACGAAAGTACAAGAAATTGGGACTGAAAACAACTATATTAAAGGTAACTTTGCGCTATAAGTCTCGGTTTTCAGGGTTTTTAACAAAAGCAAAGAACTAGACTTTGCACTTAAATTTTGACCACAAACTATGTTAGATTGGCATGAAAACGACTTCACCATGCTTAGATAACATCACAATAATGATTTGGAGTGGGTCATACTAGTATCGACATATGGTATTATAGTATCGATGGATGAGATTGCAAGTGAAGGGTAATATCGATGAACAATGAGTTGGACCAGTTACCATCGACACTAGCAAGTTTGATGGACACAATCTCGACAAGTAGTTTTCGAACTTGTTAGGTTTGAAGACTTCCAAGGATCTAGTCACTAGTTGCTGTCGATATTAAGTAGAATCAGGGATAAGCCATCGATATTAAGCTACTATCGACACTACTAGTGTCGACAGAATAAGGGCCAGTTTCTCATCGAAGATATTAAGTTCGACACTTCACTCAAGCTCCAAGATCCATCGATACTGATCCTTAAATGTAATCCAAGTAAATTAAACTAAGAATTAAACAATGTGGTCTAAAAATGAAGTCGCAATGTTGATGGGAACATCATGGTATCAACAGAGAACCCATTAAGGTTCCGGTTGGTGTAATTCGAATATGGACCCATCGATACTAATGTTTTGTTCATTGATACTAACTAAAACAAGTTTTAAACTTATAGAGATTATAAAATCAAGTGTTTTTACTAAAACAAGTTTTAAACTTATATAGATTATAAAATCAAGTGTTTTATAAAAAAAATATGGTTTACAACGTAACAAGGGATGATTGAATAAGTTACACTTTATTCAAGTTTGTTAGGGTTTTCTTAAACTATTAATCAAACTTATAAAACCATGTTCAAGTAATACTTTTTAAACCTTTTAAAATGAATCAAATAAACATGTTTTATGTAACAAATAACTTAAAATGGCATACATAAATTAATAATAACAAGCCTAGTTTAATAAAAATATAAAATCAATGCTTTAATCTAAAGACTTAAGTTGTACTTAGAAAATAACTCATGAATTCTAAACTATTATAATGTGTTAAAGTTTTATGTAAAGTGTAAAACTTATAAACAAAGAATATTACAATTTACTAAGCTTAACCTAAATTGGCTAAATGTTAGTATATTACACCACCAAGCAAGCTAAGGTTAATCAAACAACGAAGATTTATAAAGGTTGGCCAACTTTAGGGTTAACATACGGAGTAAGCACTCATACTTATAAATTGTGAAACATATTGAATCAAACACAGGATTGTGAATTCAACCACTACAACATCAAGGTGAGTTCATATGCCTCCTTTCTAATCTTTTGATTTTAAATGCGGGGCTGAGAAACATGCTTACTCTTTTACTTAAAAGTTTTAGTACATTATTTCATTTATCATAGATAATAAAGGTTTTATCTTTATTATCATATCTATATGTATGCTTGTGTGTGAAATGACAATTATTACATATCAAGGATGATATCATAGTAACATAAGTTCATGATATCATTAAATCATTGAAATAACATAGTGTATTAACGCTAAATCTTATAACACTGTGCTTGCAAAATTGTGATGACATTGAGATGACAATGAGATAATCACAAGTGATAACAAGAATATTATTCATGATAACATAACTTCATGATGATATCATTCACAACATATACTAACATTGTGTAATAAGACAAGTTCTTATAACACCTTATTAAAGGCGTTGAGAACACATAACATTGAGAACAGATGACAATGAGACAATGAAAATGGGATAACACATAACAACAAACTGATTACTAATAAGCCTGATTGCATTATATCACTGTATTCATGTGCCCATGTATTCATGTCCAGTCGTAAGTCCCTTATTTTGTTGTTTACCATTCATTTAGTAAAGGCTAAACTGACGATAGCGTAGTGGTAACATAGGTTTAACAAACCGTTGGCGAGTGAGGTCGGTACGTTATTCGTATATCGTTATCATTGGCCGATATCGTATGACCGATAACAGGGCAGCATCATGTCAGGTTTGGTATCGTGTGTGAATCACTTTTGTAAATCTTGTGCAGATACAAGATCAAAACTTTATGATTCTTTTGGGTATATTTACTTTAAATTAAATTATGAACATGGATTTTGTAATTTAACTTTGTAATTCTATATCAATGTCATTTTAGCATTTCTCATTATATATCATGTGCATTGTAAAAGATATGATCATCACGATTATCACTCGATATCGAGCCCTAAGACCTTTCCGCCTGACGGGAAAGTCGATCCAGCCCGCCGGCTCAGGGTGTGATAATTCGCAAATGATCTGAGTGTGCACAAGTTGAACAATCGTAAATGTTCTAACTATGCAATACTTATTCATTCGCAAATTATCTGAGTGTGCACAAGTTGAATATTCGTAAATGTTCTAACTGTGCAACATGTATTCATTCGCAAATGATTTGAGTGTGCACAAGTTGAACATTCGTAAATGTTCTAACTGTGCAACACTTATTCATTCGCAAATGATCTAAGTTTGCACAAGTTGAACATTCGTAAATGTTCTAACTGTGCAACACTTATTCATTCGCAAATGATCTGAGTGTGTACAAGTTGAACATTCGTAAATGTTCTAACTGGGCAACACTTGTTCACTTGCTAAAGTTGCATTATCTCAAAATATTACATGTGCTGTACACCATCATTTGTAGACACTGTTCACTGAATAATAATAAAACATGTCCATCTGTTATATATTAAGAATATAAATATGTAAGTATCTCACAATGGACAAGTTAATAAACATCATATTAACTGTGCTATATTATAAAATAATTTTGGATATAGTATCTATCCTTTTAAATACCCAACAAATGATTAATGATTAGTCAGCTAAACATTTCTTAATGTTTGAGACATGAAATACATAATGCACACAGCCGAGTTCATCTTGTAATCTCAGCCTATACGCCACAGGACCAGTTCATTGAACTATTTCAAACGGTCCGACGTATCGCGGTGCTAGCTTGCCTTTCTTTCCAAAGCGAACTACGCCCTTCCAAGGAGACACCTTCAACATAACTCGGTCTCCCACTATGAGCTCTAGAGGCTTACGCCATTTGTCAGCGTAGCTCTTTTGTCGACTTCTAGAAGCTTCTAACTTTTGTTTGATTTGGGTTATCTTATCAGTGGTTTCCTGTATAAGCTCAGGCCCAGTTATTCTATAATCTCATACTTCTGTCCAACAGATGGGTGACCAACATTTCCTACCATATAGTGCTTCGAATGAAGCACATCCGATGCTACTATGATAACTGTTATTATAGGAGAACTCTATCAGTGGTAAATGGTAATCCGAATTCCCACCGAAATCCAAAACACAGGTCCTCTAGGGTTTGGATGATATGTTCTCTTTGACCATCCGTTTGTGGATGGTAAGCGGTACTTAAGTTTACATTTCTCCCTAAAGATTTCTGCAATGATTGCCAAAACCTTGACGTGAATCGACTGTCTCTGTCGGAAATAATGGACAATGGCACACCATGGTGTACTACTACTTCTTTTATGTACAATCTCGCCAACTTATCCATCGTGAAGTTTTCACGCATCAGCAAGAATGACGAGATTTGGTCAAACGATCAATGATAACCTAGATCATATCATGACCACTGGAAGTGCGGGGTAGCTTGGTAATAAAATCCACAGAGATCTGTTCCCACTTCCATTGCGGAATCTCAGGTTGTTCCAGTAATCCAGACGACTTCTGGTGTTCCGCTTTAACCTACGCACATGTCAGACACTGATCAACGTACTCAGCTATATCTTTCTTCATCCCCGGCTACCAATAAAATCCCCGTAGATCTTGGTACATTTTTCCAGTGCCTGGGCGCACCGAGTATCGGGTCTTGTATGCTTTATCAAAGATGAGCTTTCTCAATTCATCTACCACTGGAATCCACACATGATCCTGATAGTAGACAACACCATCCTATTTAGTCTTGAATTTTCGTTCTGCTCCACAATCGAGTTCTTTCTTCATATTCCCTCGTTCCACTGTTTCTTGTTGAGCTTGTAGGATTCTGTCACGTAGACTCATTTGCACAGGCATTCCCATTGCTCTTACGAGCAAAGGTTTGACTCGTTCCTTCCAGCTCAAAGCATCTGCTACAACGTTTGCTTTGCCCAGATGGTACTTGAGCACGCAATCATAATGATTCAGAATCCTAATCCAACATCGTTGTCGCATGTTGAGTTCTATATAATCAAATATGTGTTGTAGACTCTTGTGATCAGTAAATATGGTACACTTAGTGCCATATAAGTAATGTCTCCAAATCTTGAACGCGAAGACTCTTGCTCCCAGTTCCAGATCATGCATTGTGTAGTTATTCTCGCGTATCTTCAATTGTCTTGATGCGTACGCGATGACTCTGTATCGTTGCATTAGTATGAATCCGAGTCCCTGATGGGAAGCATCACAATAAACTACAAAGTCATCGTTACCTTCTGGGAGAGCCAAGATTGGAGCATCACACAACCTCTGCTTCAATGTTTGGAAAGCATCTTCTTGTTACTGCTCCCAAACAAACGATTCGCTTTTTTGAGTTAACTTGGTAAAACGCTATCTTAGAAAAGTTTGAAATAAACCTTCTATAATAACCCGCCAAACCCAGAAATGACCGTATTTCCGTAGGCGTCATCGGGGTATCCAGTTCTTGATCGCCTCTATCTTGGTAGGGTCTACATGAATTCCTTCACTGTTAATCACATGACCTAAGAACTGAACCTCTCTTTGCCAAAATTCACATTTTGAGAACTTGACATATAGTTGCTCATTCTTTAACAACTCCAGGATCTTCCTAAGGTGTTGCTCGTGTTCTGCTTCACTTTTGGAATAAATCAGTACGTCGTCAATAAAGAAAATGAAAAACTAATCAAAATGCAGCTTGCACACACGGTTCATGAGGTCTATGAAAACCGCTGGTGCATTCGTCAATTCGAAATGCATCACCATGAACTCATAGTGTCCGTATCTCGTTCGGAAAGCCGTTTTTGGAGTATCTTCGTCTTGAATCCTCAACTGGTGATAACCGTAACGCATCTTAATCTTCGAAATGTACCATGCTCCTTCTAACTGATCAAACAAATCATCAATCCTCGGTTATGGATACCGATTCTTGATGGTCAGTTTGTTCAGCTCTCTGTAATCTATGCACATTCGAAAGGATCCGTCCTTCTTCTTCACAAAATCGAAGCTCCCTACGGCGATTAGCTCGGTCGGATGAAACCCTTATCTAATAATTCCTTTAACTGATTTGACAACTCTTGCATCTCAGAAGGTGCTAGTCTGTAAGGAATTTTAGCTACAGGAGTTGCTCTATGAATTAGATCTATGCGAAAATGAGAGAGAGAGGGGTGAGGTCTGCAATAAATGAGAGGGAAAGAAGAAAATTTAGTGCTTTTATAGCTCGGTGTATTCGGTTTTGTTCGTTTTTGTTTTAACGCATCGTTTCCGTTACGTTACGTAGAAATACGTAACTTTGTAAAAATAAAAGTTTATAAATTATTTTAGGTTGCAATTCCTAATATATATTCTAAATATCTTTTTCTTATTTTTAAAATTTCGAAAATGTTTATTTTAACTATTTCGTCGGATCATATCGTTTTCGTGCGTATTCGTACAGATTGTTCAGAAAATTAAACTCGTAGATATATTAGTGCGAATCGTCACCCACACGAATACATTGTTATTTTAATATTCACGTAACGACATCTGTTATCGTTTTAAATTGTTCTTCCTCACATAAGTTTATACATAGTAATATCCTAAATAACATTCACATTATTGATTCGTGTTCTAAGATATAATTCTAACTGTTAAACACTGATTTCACACAATGTTTCTGAATAGTTTCGTATTGTATTCACATTACAAGTATTACATATAGTTCCGCACATGATTCTATTGTACAATCTATTGTTCCAAACTACTGTTCAGGCACTGATGTTACACCTGTGAATCATTTTGATATCTTTTACAGCTACAAGATAGTAAACTCATGATTCTTTTAGTTAGGTTTACTTTGTTAAATTATCGAACTTGACAGCGTAATTTAACTTTGTAATCCTAGATTAAATGTCATTATGCTTTAGCTATTCTTAAATGTTGTGCTATGTATACAATCTGATCATCCCGATTATCACCTGATATCGCACCCCGAGAGCATTCCGCCCGACGGGAAAGTCGATCACCCGATATCGCACCCCAAGACCATTCCGCCCGGCGAGAAAGTCGATCCAACCTGCCGGCTCGGGGTGTGACAGGTTTCAACATGAAATCAATGAGTGTTTAACTTGGCCAAACTTAATTAACACTCATCACAAATGATCGTTTAACCAAGTAGGAAAATGTTAGAAATAATCTGTCATGTGACCTACATATCATTTGATTAACTTTGCCTCAATGACATAACTAGTCTCTGAACGTATATTAAGGTTATTTGATTGGCATAAGTATAAATATGGTTAGTTTCTCTTTTTATGTCATAACAACATTAAAGAGAATGAAGAACACCCAAGAAGAACATCATTTAATTTCTCTTTAAGATCATCCAACAATCATTAACATCATAACAGGAACAATCTTTGTTCAAATATAAATTCTAATTAGTTATTCCTAGAAGTAAGTTTTATTATTTTGATTATTGATTATGATTTATTGATTAATGATCCGCTTAGGATGTTGAAGTAACCAATACATTATTTGTCAAGACATTGAGCCAGCAGTTTGGTTTTTTTTAGATGAAACAATCGCGATCCAGACCTATGAGAGCAGATAAGACTTTCCTTCATATGGGAAAGTTTAAAGAAATTAGTTTGATGGGAACATGGGTGCTGGAAGTACTGATATGAGAATGACTAGGTTTTGTGAAGAAGTCATGAATGATGCATCGGTCGGATTGAAGCAGTTGACTTGATTGAGCCTTTTTGCGATTATGAAACCATAAAGAACTTTGACGTAGAAAGCTTTTATATTATTCGTCTATTATACGGATTGAATAATGAAATATAACGTATAATTATTAATAAAAATTTAGAAAATATAAGATGATTTTAATATAAAATATCATTACGATTTCGTATGATTTGATATTTTAAGTACCTAAATAATAATTTTATTTCTTTAAATACTAACTTTTTTTATACTTTGTTTTTCTTTAAACATTATGTTTCAAATAATTTTTTTTGAAAATTATATAATTTATAATATATTTTTTAAAAAAGTGTGTTTTTAATATTAATATATGTTAATGTATTAAAAAAAATTTTATTTTAAAATGTATAAAGAGTATATTTAGTATTTAATATTTAATATTATTATTTAATATTAAATATATTTAATAGGGAAGAGAGACGATAAATGAATGTTGAGATGTTTTAAAACATAACATGTGATACTGAAAATATTTATTTATTAGTATAGGTAGATTCGTTTTCTACATTACAATAAAGAAAAATATACTAGTTCACATAACAGTTACGTGAGTAATTAAGCCATGAACGATAAATATGCAACAATTAGATTGATTGAGTCTTTGATTTAGTCATCAGTTGGATTTAGGGGTTGTTCGGTAGTCTTTTAATAATCATTATGAGACTACCTCTTAATGAATTATGTCCCTGCGATGGTGGCCTAATGGTAAGGGTGAGAATCTATAATGAAGATCTATGGTTCAAAGTCTGGTACCACCCAATTTTCCCTGGATCACGCGATTTACCTCCTTCATGTTGGCAGTGAGACCGGTCGGTGAGGGCGCCTAATGGTGTGACGTTCACCATTTTTTTAATAAATCATAACATCTTAATAGTTAAAAGGTAACAGTCTGTCAGCCATTAAAACTCAAGGTTGCCTCTTAATTATTAATTAATAGGTTATGAATCACTAAAAAGAGAATTTGAGCAAGTAAAAAAAAACTTATAAAATATTAAAAGGTAACATGTTAATGAATAGTTCAAGGATAACAAGTAACCTCTTAGTCTTTGATTTAGCCTAGAAGGGTGTATCATCCTTAATATGAACAATCATCATGTAAAATACACATGACAGTTTTGGACGAACTTTTCAAACATCCTTCTATATAATTTAAAAAGTTACACCAAAATTATAATCACAAAAACCATCATGACAATTTACTCGTAGGTTACTCTGATTGGACTTCCATTTTCCTCTTTTAAGACTCGTTAATTGACCAAACCGTAATCACAAACAATTTCAAAATTGTTTTCAATTTGTACCATTTACTAGAATAATTCAACCCGTTTTATTCCCATGTATAATTATGAATCGAGGTACATGTAAGCATATGCAAATTGCATGTTGTCTGCTGATGCAGTGGAATTTCGGTGTAACGTAATGGTGGTAGATTTGGGTACCCATCACTATTCGTTGATGGTGGGAAAAAGATTTGGTCCACAGTAAGTGTTAAAAGTGGGTTGGGTCTGTCTTTCTTTGTTAAACAAATAAATAAATAAAAAAGAATTAATTTTATTTTTAATGTATATTATTTTTTAACAACTTGGATAACTAGAGGCATGATTCTTATATAATAAAATATAGTAAATTACACTTTTAGTCCTTTATGTTTTATTAAAAATTCAAAGATGGTTCTTAATGTTTCAAAATTTAAGAATCGGTACTTGTGGCGTTAAAATCTTCCACTGTAGGTATTTTTTCCGTTAACACCATTAAGTTTTGAATTAAATGGAGGGCAGAATAGTAATATCACTCTTGTCTGTGTTGATTTTGGCCTAGGCCGCCTAGACACCGTCTGGGCCAAAATCAACACAGTAGAGGGCCACTTAACGCCTAGACGGCCGCCTATGCCGATTTTTACCACAGTGATAAATTGTAAACTTAGTGAACAAGAAAGACACCGAAATTCATAACTTGAAAGGGAGTTCTTCCTTGTGATTTAATTCCAGTCTAACAATTGAATATTTAACCAAATCAGTAGACTACTCGATCCAACTTGTGATTTATGTCAGACCCCGAGCCGGCGGGGTTGGATCGAAGTCCCCGTCGGGCGGAAGGTTCTCGGGGCGCGATATCTTGAGTGATAATCGTAATGATCAGATTGTTTACATAGCATCAATGTTAAGAATAACTAAAGCACAATCAAGCATTAACTAGGATTACAAAGTTAAATTACAATATCAGTGTTCAGTAATTTAACTAAGTAAACCTAACAAAAGAATCAAATGTTTTTCTATCTTGTATTCTGTACAAGACATTCAAAAGTGATTCGTATGATTAACAAAATATGTGCTTCCAAAATCAACTAGGTCCTCTATCTAGGCCGCCTAGCATGCAATCCAAAAGCCTTAGCTTACACCTGTTGTTCACCTGAGAAAGCATGTAAGAAAAACAAAGTCAACACAATGGTTGGAGAGTTCATAATGTTTATAAGTTTTAAAAATAGCTTTAGCAAACCTCTTTCGGTAAAACCTTAACCTCATTAACTCCACATGTAATATCCAAATCGGTATGCTTATATATAGGGCATACCCCTGAGTCGAGCCTACAACCCGCCCAGACGCCGTCCCACCACATACTAATTCGCATATGACACTGTTATTAATAATAATTAAGCTTTTACCTACCAATCAACCCATTCCTCATCATAGCTTTAGTTTTCTGTTTCAAAGTTTATAAGTCTATAGCATTCATAAGTTTTAGCTTCAAAGTAAGTTTAACAAGCATCATAGTTTCACACGCACAAAGTTTAGCTTTCCCTAATCTCATGCATGAGTACAAGCTCTGCTATAGCAGAAGTTTAGCAATTACGTAGTTGTAACATCAGTGCCGGAACCGCCACCGGAACAGTGATCTCTACAACATATGAACAGTAAACAGGTACGAATCATATACATTTCAATATGTTTCATCATTCATATCAGTTATCATTATCATTCTGTGTGTTGTCATAAATCAAATTCAGAAACATTTAACAGAAACACAGTTCGGAACTGTGGTTCTTGAGTCAGATAATTATCTGGCAACATAGAACCATCATAGGTTTATTTGTTAGGATTTTATTATGTATAAACGTATGTGAGGCTTTAAAGAACAAAACACATGAATATTGTTACATGAATGCTAAATTGACGGGTTATTCGTATAGGTGACGATCTGTACGAATATATCTGAAAGTTAAAGTTCTGAATGATATTCTATAATTAGAAAACAAGATTGAAAAGTATAGTTATCACCGTGTTCGTACGGGTGACGATTCGAACGAATACGCGCGACGACCGTACATTTTGATTTAAACAGTAAATTAACATTTTAAATTTAAAATAAATAGAAGTTATTAGTTAATTTATTAGGAATCACAACCTACAATAATTAAATGATTTCTAATTTTATAATCGTGTCGTTTAGTCGCGAAAACTACGTGAAACGGCATTTTACGCGAAACCGATCGAGACCGAATAACCGGGGGTGATGGAATCATTTATTATGGCATTAAATTGCCATAACCAACACCACCAACCCCTCTCTCTCTTTATCTCGTCTTTCTCTCTCTCTCTAGCCCCTCTCAAGAACACAAACTTCTCACTAAGATTTGGAACCCATTTCAATTCGGATTCAAGCTTATTTGGTGTCAAAACGATCATCATACTACAAGGATCAAGGAAGTACAAGAATTTCACGAGGTTACCCACTGATTTTAAGGTAAATCTTTGATTTTGTTCGGTTTTAGAAGGTGTGCCACGAAATTTTGTTTGATGAATCTAATCGGCCAAGACCTTCACTAAACACGTAGATATACCATAGGAATAGGGTAGATTAATGTTATAACAGGTGATGCTTGTGAAAATGGGGCTAGTGATGCACGAAATTGTACAGGTTCGTGGGGGTATAATAGTCGGCTGAACCTTGTTGATCAAGAAAGGGGAGAGCCGAACCTGTTAGGGTGGCGAACCTTGGAAGCCGAACCCTGCAAACCCTGGGCACCGAACCCTGCAGCCTGACTCACGAACCTGTCCATCTGATCGACCTACAGCGAACCTGTGTAGCCACCTGCACCGAACCCTGACACGAACCTAAGTAAACCCTAGAACCACGAACCTTGCATGGCCGAACCATGGCCATGCATATCGCGAATTCTTTACACAAGCCTAGTAACAGGAATGGATGAGCCAAACCTTTGGATCAAACTCAGCTGCGAACCATCACATGACAGCCGAACCCCTGACCTACGAACCATGACCCACGAACCTTCAAACTGAAACAGTAGCCGAACCATTATGGTTCGTCAAGGTTAGAAGATGGCCGAACCTATCCTTGAACATAGCCGAACCTAAGACCAACTCCTCTAAAAGGTTCGCTGCCCTGGACCATATGTCGGATCTAGGAGTCGATTAATGAGGTTAGTATGGACTTAGGATCAATGAAACTCATGATATAAACTAGGAACTGAATTGTGGATCACTAAACTAACAAATTCATGAGGAGTTAATCATATAAGTTGCATGCATGTGTGTGCAGGGGAAAATAAGTGCATGGGAAATCACATGAATGCATGCATATCTAACACTAAATGTTGGCCATACAAGATAGTTTAACAATTAAGGTGAATTGGTTACAAATTCTTGAGAATCAACAACACAAGTTGGGTAATCAACTAGAAGCAAAAGATATTCAATTGGGCCAAAGTGGCCCAATGGGGTTTAACTAAGCCCATTATACATTAGATGTTGTTTAAACTCAAATAATGATGTTTATATAAGATGAAGACATTTTAAATTTGTGAAAGTTGGTTTAATAATTTCTAAAGTTTTGCTTAAGTTGAAATGTGAATTATAAATGGCATTGGTTTCTTTTAAGTTGATTTTTGTTGATTGGGATTTGTCATAAAATAGACAATGTATTTGTCTGGATTTTAAACGAAAAACAAAGGAAACTCTGCCGAAATTTTCTAAAATATAAAAGTAAGTTATTATAATTAATCATGGGATTTGGGATCATAAGGAGGGTAATTAAGATAGATTAGATCTTAGGTACATTTAGTACTAAGACACTTAGTTGCACACACAACAAGACCCAACCTTAGGCACAACGATTACTACGCGTACTTATTGTATTCGAATTATATTAAAATAACTCAGGAACTGAAGAAACTTAGCTACAAAGAAGAGCGCGCATTTTGCGTTAGATCAATTACCTAGTAGCACAGGTGAGTTCATTGCCCCTTTTCTAACATTTTGTTTTAAAACGCGGGGCTGAGAAGCATGCGTAAACTGTTTTATATAAACTGTTTATTTAAATGCTTTTATTTATTATATGTTTTCCATATATTTGTTGTTGATACTCCTAGACTCCTGTCTAGGAAATTATTAAATAGATCAAATATCCAAATTTATTAAAGTACTCTTATGAGTAATACTTTAAATTTAAACTCTAAATCAATCCTTAGTCCATCAACTCAAATTCTAGAATCTAAACTCAAAGTGAAATCAAATGAACAAAATCAAAAGATCATATCCAAAGGATTCATAACTCAGTGTGGGATCTGAGAACAAAGAATCATAATCAAATCAATTATCATTGTGAATCATGGGAATTCAAAAGATCAAGATCAAGAGACTCAAGGAATCAGAAATCATAAATGTGTGTGAATCATTATAATAATGAAATCATTATGATCTAATGAAATCATTAATATTCAAGTTAAGGTGGATGTCAGTTGCATAGGGAATCAAGACCACGTGTAACACACATATAAAGTCCCTCTCAGATACAGAAGACCTTTGGGTCAGGCTGTAACGGGCAATAACATGAACGATCAATGAAATCAATATCAAAGTCAAATCATGAGAATCAAGAGATCAAGAATCAACGGATATCCTTAAAGTCCCTTTCAGATGCAGAAGACCATTGGGTCAGGCTGTAACGAGCAAAACATTAAAATCCCGCTCAGTTCAGGGGTACTCCTTGTGAGTTATGCCTGACATGGGTCACCTGTGAGAGGTTACAACTTGGACAACCACCAACAACTAAGTCTAGTTGATTGAGTCAAATAAGGCCCAATCATCATGTCTTAGTTGTATTTAAATGTTTTATTTAATTATTTAATTAAATATTCAACATTTTATTTCTATCACTGACTTTTGGGAAATCATATATCTATGAGGAACTCAAGAGGTTCAAAGGTAAATCAAGTTTTGGAAAACATAACTCAAATCAGAGGTTTGTAGGGTAAAAATGCTTAATTATCATTAACAACAGTGTCATATGCGTATTAGTATGTGGTGGGATGGCGTCTTGGCGGGCTTGTGGGCTCGACTCAGGGGTATGCCCTATATATAAGCATACCGATATGGATATAACATTGAAGTTAATGAGGTTAGGGTCTTTACCGAAAGGGATTTTCAATTCATTTCCAAATCATTTTCAAATACTAAGCTAAATGAACTCACCAACCATGTGTTGACTTTATTTTTGCATGACTTCTCAGGTGACGAACAGGTCAACTGAAGAATTGTTTCTTTTGGACTAGGTTACAGATAGAGGACCTAGCTTTTTGGACCTGCATATTTTTGGACATCATACACCATTATTTTGTATATGTTGTGCATATACAAGATTGAAGATTTATGATGTTATAGTAGATTTACATTGTTAAATTATAAACTTAACTGATGTAATTTAACTTTGTAATTCTATTTTATTTTAGCAAGTTTCTCATTTATATCTCATGTGCAATGTAAACAATCTGATCACTTTGATTATCACCCACGATATCACGCCCCGGGAACCTTCCGCCCGACGGGGACTCCGATCCAACCCCGCCGGCTCGGGGTGTGACAGATTGGTATCAGAGCCATGGTTATAGAGAAATATAGGTCACTTATTTATACGGTTTGGCCTAAACTATAACCTAGGGACCCTGCATGTAGAGAAAACAGGATTTAGGAAATTACTTGCATACTGTCTCCTATAATTGATCATTGCACTAACCGATAACTTTATTGGTTATGATCAGAATGCCGCCCAGGAGACAGCCTCCCTTGATACAGCTACCACAGACAGATTTGGCTCCACATTCCTCCACACTGTCACCAAATGACTCTCCACCACCACCTCCTCCTCCACCTCCTCCTCCCCCTCCTCCGTTGATGAACCAAGCATCTGGTTCGGGCACAACACCGACTCTGGATCCTACTACTATCGCTCTGGTGACGTTACTGAGTAGCCAGATGACAAGTCAGATGAAAGAAGGAATACCGGAGATGTTCCTTCGTCTTCGTAATGAAATCCTCAACACTGGCAACACCTCAGGAGAAGCCAGTGGAAATACTGGAGATTCATCTCATTACTCCTACAAGTCCTTTGTAGGATGTAAACCACCCAGCTTTAGTGGGTGTGAAGGCGCCGTTGGATTAATCCAATGGATTGAGAAGATCGAGACAACTTTGGATCTTTGCAGCTGCCCCGAACACCACAAGGTCCGCTACTCCGCGGGAACATTCAACAAGCGGGCTCTGACTTGGTGGAATAGTCAGATCAACGCCCGAGGAAGAGAGGAAGCTATGGCAATGCCATGGGAAGACTTCAAGGCGCTACTGCGAACAGAGTTCTGCCCCAAGAATGAGCTGCAGAAGTTGGAGGTTGAACTGTCCAACCATGTGATGAAGGGGGCAGATCACATAGGTTACACTACTTGTTACCACGAGTTAGTTGCTTTGGTACCTGACATGGTACCAACATTGGAGAAAAGGATAGACAGATATGTGGGTGGACTCCCCGCCTGCATCCAGGACACGGTTGTTTCAGCCAACCCTACCACTGTCGAATCAGCAGTGAGATTGTCTGGAAAACTCACTGATCTAATGGTTGCCTCTGGATTTCTGAAGAAAGAGGCCGACACTGGTAAGAGAAAGGAAGAGTCTTCAAAGAAACCTCATCACCAGCAACATCTGAAGAAGAAACAGAAATTCATCAAGAACTACACTGTGGCTACTCCCCTCAACCAAGTTGCCGTGGCACAACAAAATGTGCCCAAGAAATAGTATACTGGCCCACACCCTCTGTGTGCCAAATGTCAGTATCACCACATTGCAAACACTCCCTGCAAGCAATGTACGGGATGTGGAAGAAAGGGCCATTGGGTCCAACACTGACGGATGACACCAAACCAAGCAGTCAACAATGCTTCTTTGGCTATTCCTCCACCAGCTAATCAGAACAATGGTGGATGCTTCAGTTGTGGCGAACAAGGCCACTTTGCAAAGAACTGCCCGAAGAAGGCTCAACAGGCGGTTCAAGCTCCTCGTGGACGAGCCTTTGCCATTGGAGCACCAGCTGCGCGCCAGGACCCGAATGTGGTCACTGGTACGTTTCTCTTACATGACTTTTATGCTTCTGTTCTATTTGACACTGGTGCGGATCAGAGTTTTATCTCTGCCGATTTTGCATGCCAATTAGATTCTATAGAAGAATAGCTAGACTCCCCTTATATTATAGAAGTAGCTAACGGGAAACAGATTACAGTTAGCACCGTTTATAGAAATTGCCCATTGACACTTAATGATTATACATTTACCATCGATTTGATACCGATGGAGTTGGGTAGTTTCGACATCATAGTTGGGATGGATTGGCTTTCGTCCCATCGAGTGGAGGTCATCTGCTCTGAAAAGCTGCTTCGAATTCCATTGCCTAGTGATTGTGTATTGGAAATGAAAGGGGATCAAGCAAAACGAAGTGTCAAGATCATCTCTTGTATAAAAGCGCGTAAGTGTCTACAGAAGCGGTGCGTGGCGTTCTTGGCTCATGTGGTGGAAAAAGTGGAAGATAAGAAGAAAATTCAAGATGTACAGGTAGTGAAGGAATATCCTAAAGTGTTTCCTGAAGATCTACCAGGTTTGCCACCTGTGCGACTGGTAGAGTTTCGTATTGATTTGATTCCTGGAGCAACTCCTGTTGCTAAACCTCCTTACAGGTTAGCACCTTCAGAGATGCATTAATTGTCTAATCAATTACAGGAGCTACTTGACAAGGGTTTCATCAGACCGAGCTACTCACCTTGGGGAGCTCCGGTCTTGTTCGTAAAGAAGAAAGACGGATCGTTCAGAATGTGCATAGATTACAGGTAGCAGAACAAACTAACCATCAAGAATCGGTTTCCGTTGCCGAGGATTGATGATTTGTTTGACCAACTGCAAGGAGCTCAGTATTTCTCAAAGATTGACTTGCGATCTGGATATCATCAGCAGAGAGTTCAAGATTAAGACATACCGAAGATACGGGCACTATGAATTTTTGGTGATGCCCTTCGGATTGACAAATGCACCAGCGGTTTTCATGGACCTCATGAACCGAGTGTGCAAGCCGTACTTGGATCAGTTTGTCATTGTTTTCATTGATGACATACTGATTTATTCCAAGACCAAGACGGAACATGAGCAGCACCTCAGAAAGATCTTCGAGCTGTTGAAGGAAAAGAAACTCTATGCCAAATTCTCCAAATGTGAATTCTGGCTAAAAGAAGTTCAGTTTCTGGGTCACGTAGTCAACAGCGAGGGGATTCATGTAGATCCTGCCAAGATCGAGGACATAAAGAATTGGGACATTCCGAAGACACCGACGGAGATACGGTCTTTTCTGGGATTGGCAGGTTATTATAGAAGGTTTATCTCAAACTTTTCTAAGATAGCCTTGCCACTCACCAAACTAACTCAGAAAAGTGAACCGTTCGTCTGGGAGCAGAAACAAGAAGATGCTTTCCAGACATTGAAACAGAAACTATGTGATGCTCCAATTCTATCTCTTCCAGAGGGCTGTGATGACTTTGTTGTATACTGTGATGCCTCCCATCAGGGCCTAGGCTGTGTATTAATGCAACGCGACAAAGTTATTGCTTATGCTTCGAGACAATTAAAGGTTCATGAGAAGAACTACACTACTCATGATCTTGAACTAGGAGCAGTAATCTTCGCACTGAAGATTTGGAGACATTACTTATATGGCACCAAGTGTACCATATTCACTGATCACAAGAGTCTGCAACACATCTTTGATCAGAAGGAGCTCAACATGCGACAATGCCGTTGGGGTGAACTTCTGAACGACTACGATTGTGTGATCAAGTACCATCCGGGAAAGGCGAACGTTGTAGCTGACGCCTTGAGCCGGAAGGAACGGGTCAAACCCATACGTGTTAGAGCAATAGGGATAACCGTGCAGACCAGTTTAAGTGACAAGATTATTCAAGCACAACACGAAGCATTTGAACGAGGTAATTCGAAGAAGGAACTTGATTGCGGAGTAGATAAACAGTTTGACACAAAGCCCGATGGAATGATCTACTACCGAGAACGCATATGGATCCCGGCGGTAGATGAATTGAGAAAACTCATCTTCGATGAGGCACACAAGACCAAATACTCTGTTTATCCAGGCGCTAATAAAATGTACCAAGACTTGCGTGGATTTTATTGGTGGCATGGGATGAAGAAAGACATAGCTGAATATGTCGGTCAATGTCTAACGTGTGCAAAGGTAAAGGCAGAACATCAGAGACCGTCTGGTCTACTGGAACAGCCTGAGATTCCGCTGTGGAAGTGGGAACAAATAGCTATGGATTTCATTACCAAGCTACCCCGCACTTCCAGTGGTCACGATGCAATTTGGGTGATCATTGACCGTTTAACCAAATCTGCTCACTTCTTGCCTATGCGTGAAACTGGCAAGATTATACATCAATGAGATAGTGGTGCGCCACGGTGTGCCATTGTCTATTATCTCTGATAGAGACAGCAGATTATCATCAAGGTTCTGGCAATCACTGCAGAAGTCTCTAGGGACACAGTTAAATCTGAGTACAGCTTATCATCCACAAACGGATGGTCAAAGCGAACGTACTATCCAGACCTTAGAGGACATGTTGAGAACCTGCGTACTGGACTTCGGTGGGAATTGGGACTCACATTTGCCACTGATCGAGTTCTCCTACAACAACAGTTATCACAGCAGTATCGGATGTGCACCATTCGAGGCTCTCTATGGTGGGAAATGTCGATCACCGATCTGCTGGACTGAAATTGGAGACAAACGAATCACTGGGCCTGAACTTATCCAAGAAACCACTGACAAGATAACTCAGATTCAAAGAAGACTACAAGCAACAAGGAGTAGACAAAAGAGCTACGCCGACAAACGGCGCAAGCCGTTGGAATTCCAAGTGGGAGACCGTGTAATGTTGAAGGTATCCCCATGGAAAGGCGTTGTACGCTTTGGAAAGAAAGGCAAATTAGCACCACGATACGTGGGACCGTTCGAGATCATCGAGCGTATTGGTCCTGTAGCTTATCGACTGAGATTACCAGATGAACTCAGTGGGGTGCATGACGTGTTTCACGTCTCGAACCTAAAGAAATGCCTTGCTGACGAGTCTCTCGTCATTCCGATTGAAGAAATTCAAGTGGATAAACAGTTACATTTCATAGAAGAACCTTTGGAAATTATGGATCGCAAGGTTAAACAACTAAGGCGAAGCCGTATTCCGATTGTAAAGGTTCGATGGAATTCAATACGTGGACCCGAATTTACTTGGGAACGCGAGGATCACATGAAGTTAAAGTACCCCCAACTGTTTGAAGAGGAAGCTTTACCCGATAACAACTCTTAAATTTCGGGACGAAATTTCTCTAACAAGGGGAGACTGTAACATCAGTGCCGGAACCGCCACCGGAACTGTGATCTCTACAACATATGAACAGTAAACAGGTACGAATCATATACATTTCAATATGTTTCATCATTCATATCAGTTATCATTATCATTATGTGTGTTGTCATAAATCAAATTCAGAAACATTTAACGGAAACACAGTTCAGAACTGTGGTTCTTGAGTCAGATAATTATCTGGCAACATAGAACCATCTTAGGTTTATTTGTTACGATTTTATTATGTATAAACGTATGTGAGGCTTTAAAGAACAAAACACACGAATATTGTTACGTGAATGCTAAATTGACGGGTTATTCGTATAGGTGACGATCTGTACGAATATATCTGAAAGTTTAACGTTCTGAATGATATTCTATAATTATAAAACAAGATTGAAAAGTATAGTTATCACCGTGTTCGTACGGGTGACGATTCGAACGAATACGCGCGACGACCGTACATTTTGATTTAAACAGTAAATTAACATTTTAAATTTAAAATAAATAGAAGATATTAGTTAATTTATTAGGAATCACAACCTAGAATAATTAAATGATTTCTAATTTTATAATCGTGTCGTTTAGTCGCGAAAACTACGTGAAACAGCATTTTACGCGAAACCGATCGAGACCGAATAACCGGGGGTGATGGAATCATTTATTATGGCATTAAATTGCCATAACCAACACCACCAACCCCTCTCTCTCTTTATCTCGTCTTTCTCTCTCTCTCTAACCCCTCTCAAGAACACAAACTTCTCACTAAGATTTGGAACCCATTTCAATTCGGATTCAAGCTTATTTGGTGTGAAAACGATCATCACACTACAAGGATCAAGGAAGTACAAGAATTTGACGAGGTTACCCACTGATTTTAAGGTAAATCTTTGATTTTGTTCGGTTTTAGAAGGTGTGCCACGAAATTTTGTTTGATGAATCTAATCGGCCAAGACCTTCACTAAACACGTAGATATACCATCGGAATAGATAGATTAATGTTATAACAGGTGATGCTTGTGAAAATGGGGCTAGTGATGCACGAAATTGTACAGGTTCGTGGGGTATAATAGTCGGCCGAACCTTGTTGATCAAGAAAGGGGAGAGCCGAACCTGTTAGGGTGGCGAACCCTGGAAGCCGAACCCTACAAACCCTGGGCACCGAACCCTGCAGCCTGACTCACGAACCTGTCCATCTGATCGACCTGCAGCGAACCTGTGTAGCCACATGCACCGAACCCTGACACGAACCATATCGTTCTTAGCCGAACTATGGAAGCCGAATCCTGGGTAAACCCTAGAACCACGAACCTTGCATGGCCGAACCCTGGCAATGCAGATCGCGAACCTTTACACAAGCCTAGTAACAGGAATGGATGAGCCGAACCTTTGGATCAAACTCAGCTGCGAACCATCAAATGATAGCCGAACCCCTGACCTACGAACCATGAGCCACGAACCTTCAAACTGAAACAGTAGCCGAACCATTATGGTTCGTCAAGGTTAGAAGATGGCCGAACCTATCCTTGAACATAGCCGAACCTAAGACCAACTCCTCTAAAAGGTTCGCTGCCCTGGACCATATGTCGGATCTAGGAGTCGATTAATGAGGTTAGTATGGACTTAGGATCAATGAAACTCATGATATAAACAAGGAAATGAATTGTGGATCACTAAACTAACAAATTCATGAGGAGTTAATCATATAAGTTGCATGCATGTGTGTGCATGCGAAATCACATGAATGCATGCATATCTAACACTAAATTTTGGCCATACAAGATAGTTTAACAATTAAGGTGAATTGGTTGCAAATTCATGAAAATTAACAACACAAGTTGGGTAATCAACTAGAAGCAAAAGATATTCAATTGGGTCAAAGTGGCCCAATGGGGTTTAACTAAGCCCATTATACATTAGATGTTGTTTAAACTCAAATAATGATGTTTATATAAGATGAAGACATTTTAAATTTGTGAAAGTTGGTTTAATAATTTCTAAAGTTTTGCTTAAGTTGAAATGTGAATTATAAATGGCGTTGGTTTCTTTTAAGTTGATTTTTGTTGATTTGGATTTGTCATAAAATAGACAATGTATTTGTCTGGATTTTAAACGAAAAACAAAGGAAACTCTGCCGAAATTTTCTAAAATATAAAAGTAAGTTATTATAATTAATCTTGGGATTTGGGATCATAAGGAGGGTAATTAAGATAGATTAGATCTTAAGTACATTTAGTACTAAGACACTTAGTTGCACACACAACAAGACCCAACCTTAGGCACAACGATTACTACGCGTACTTATTGTATTCGAATTATATTAAAATAACTCAGGAACTGAAGAAACTTAGCTACAAACAAGAGCGTGCATTTTGTGTTAGATCAATTACCTAGTAGCACAGGTGAGTTCATTGCCCCTTTTCTAACATTTTGTTTTAAAACGCGGGGCTGAGAAGCATGCGTAAACTGTTTTATTTAAACTGTTTATTTAAATGCTTTTATTTATTATATGTTTTACAAATATTTGTTGTTGATACTCCTAGACTCCTGTCTAGGAAATTATTAAATAGATCAAATATCCAAATTTATTAAAGTACTCTTATGAGTAATACTTTAAATTTAAACTCTAAATCAACCCTTAGTCCATCAACTCAAATTCTAGAATCTAAACTCAAAGTGAAATCAAATGAACAAAATCAAAAGATCATATCCAAAGGATTCATAACTCAGTGTGGGATCTGAGAACAAAGAATCATAATCAAATCAATTATCATTGTGAATCATGGGAATTCAAAAGATCAAGATCAAGAGACTCAAGGAATCAGAAATCATAAATGTGTGTGAATCATTATAATAATGAAATCATTATGATCTAATGAAATCATTAATATTCAAGTTAAGGTGGATGTCAGTTGTATAGGGAATCAAGACCACGTGTAACACACATATAAAGTCCCTCTCAGATACAGAAGACCTTTGGGTCAGGCTGTAACGGGCAATAACATGAACGATCAATGAAATCAATATCAAAGTCAAATCATGAGAATCAAGAGATCAAGAATCAACGGATATCCTTAAAGTCCCTTTCAGATGCAGAAGACCATTGGGTCAGGCTGTAACGGGCAAAACATTAAAATCCCGCTCAGTTCAGGGGTACTCCTTGTGAGTTATGCCTGACATGGGTCACGTGTGAGAGGTTACAACTTGGATAACCACCAACAACTAAGTCTAGTTGATTGAGTCAAATAAGGCCCAATCATCATGTCTTAGTTGTATTTAAATGTTTTATTTAATTATTTAATTAAATATTCAACATTTTATTTCTATCACTGACTTTTGGGAAATCATATATCTATGAGGAACTCAAGAGGTTCAAAGGTAAATCAAGTTTTGGAAAACATAAGTCAAATCAGAGGTTTGTAGGGTAAAAATGCTTAATTATCATTAACAACAGTGTCATATGCGTATTAGTATGTGGTGGGATGGCGTCTGGGCGGGCTTGTGGGCTCGACTCAGGGGTATGCCCTATATATAAGCATACCGATATGGATATTACATTGAAGTTAATGAGGTTTGGGTCTTTACCGAAAGGGATTTTCAATTCATTTCCAAATCATTTTCAAATACTAAGCTAAATGAACTCACCAACCATGTGTTGACTTTATTTTTGCATGACTTCTCAGGTGACGAACATGTCAACTGAAGAATTGTTTCTTTTGGACTAGGTTACAGATAAAGGACCTAGCTTTTTGGACCTGCATATTTTTGGACATCATACACCATTATTTTGTATATCTTGTGCAGATACAAGATTGAAGATTTATGATGTTATAGTAGATTTACATTGTTAAATTATAAACTTAACTGATGTAATTTAAATTTGTAATTCTATTTTATTTTAGCAAGTTTCTCATTTATATCTCATGTGCAATGTAAACAATATGATCACTTTGATTATCACCCACGATATCACGCCCCGGGAACCTTCCGCCCGACGGGGACTCCGATCCAACCCCGCCGGCTCGGGGTGTGACAGTAGCTCACGGCTAGATACAAGCTCTGCTGTAGCAGAAGTTTAGCCATTACGTATCTCATGAATTAGTTAAGCTTAGTCTAGCAATTACGTGTCTCCTATACAAGATACAAGCGCTGCTCTAGAAGAAGTTTAGCAATTACGTATCTCGTACATAGACACAAGCCATGCATACACAAACAATCCAGCAATTACATATCTCATATAAGTAGACAAAAGCTCTGCTATAGCAGAAGTTTAGCAATTACATGTCTCTTATATAGATAATTGTAACATCTGTGCCGGAATCGTTACCAGAACAGTAATCTGTACAGTAACTTGTACAGTAACTCAGATACAATCAAGGCAAAATACTTAGAAGATATTAACGTTCGATGCTAAACATAAACTATTACACGATGTTTCTGAAATTCTGATTTAAACCTTATGGTTTAAACAGTTAGAAAACACATCAGACAATCATGAACAGATGCATACATGTTTGATTTTATGTTATTAGGTTTAAACGTATGTGAGGATAAATAGAGCAAAACTATAACAGTTGCTGTTACAGAATGCTAAACTGACGAACTATTCGTATAGGTGACGATCTGTACGAATAGATCTGATAGTTTAATGATCTGAAACGATGACTGAAAAGTAGAAAACAAAATCAGAAAGTGAAACGTACGATCGTGTTCATACAGTTAGCGCTATGTACGAAAACGCGCGTAAGTGACGTTTTCCGACGAAACGAAAACGAAGACGAATCGAACGAAAATAAAATTTAAGGAAATATAATATTTCCTGTTTAACAATTTTGAAACTCATCAGAAATAAATGAAAACAGAATTATTTTAACTAACGTATAAAACATAAAATACGTGAAAGAATTAACGAAAAGCAGAAAATAACGAATTATTACGAACAAATCCAGAAAATAATATTTAAAATAAATTTTAGAAATAACCATCTTTCGAACATTTATAATATAACCTTTTATTTTAAATTGATAAAAACGCGCGTTACGATCCGGAAACGAAACGGAGACGAAAACCGAGCAACCAAAACGAACCCGAATACCCTCGGGGTATATAAACGTTGAAAGAACACATTTCTTTCATTTTCACACATCTCTTTCTCTCACTACACTCTCTCTCCCGTTTTTCTCCCTCTCACTAGAAGATCAAGACTTCAAACGAGCATAACTCGCTCGTTTCTTGGCGAAATCACGTGTTCTTGGTGTCCACGCGAAGCTCTCGACTCCCTCTATACGGAAGTACAACTGATCTGAGAGTTTCTCCGGCCGAATTTGAGGTATGAAGCTTTGAATCTCCCGAATAGTAGGGTTTTCTTTGGATTTGATGTACTCCCACACACCACCGATTGTTGGGCTTTCGATTCGAACCCGCTTTCTTTCGAGGACATGTATATATGTAGCACCCGCATGGCAAGGGTTAGACCGAGGGTTGGGGCTACATGAGGAAGATGAACTGGTGCAGGTTCGTGGGGAACGAACCCGTCCTACCCTGGCCGAACCTTTCATTGGTGGACGAACCCTCGATGTCTGAACCTGACACGCGAACCCAGCCACGAACAGAGGGACGAAACTAGCACATCAGCCGAACCCATGGAGTCATCACGAACCTGCATATTCCATCCGAGACTCACGAACCTAACGCTTGCATGGAAAAACCTAGCCGAACCTTGATTAGCATCAACTCAGCCGAACTAGCTCATGCAACGAACCATTTTACTATTGCGAACCATATGGCGAACCACTATGAAACGAACCTCCTTCTTGCGAACCAATGAGCCACAGGGGCCGAACCGTTTCAGTTAGTTACCCACGAACCTTTGTTCACAAACCACTAGCCCCGAACCTGTTCATGCTGTGAGCCACGAATCAAGGACCGGCGAACCCTTGGACACATGCGGCAAACCTTAGGCTAAAAGCCAAAAGGTTCGCTGGACAATAGATCGGGAATAGGAAGTATTGGGCTGGATCGGTTGTAGACCCAACTTCAATTCTTAAAGCCCACGCCCCACTTAAACAGGCCCAACTCCTCCATGAAGCCCAATAGGTCGGCCCACACACCCTTGATTCGACCTGAATGGCATACCTCGGCCCACTTCATTTGATTGGCCCTAGTCCATTTCGGTCTAATGGGATTAAGTAACCAACACCCTTAATCGGCCCATTCATGTGCTAGGCCCAAACCATAGGCTTAAACTTTTGACTTTGGCCAACACATCCTATTTCGGCCCAAGACTATTGATGGGCCCATGTATTAGGTCCAAGTAGCAATCTCAAGCCCAAATCATTCGGCCCAATTTCACTTGATAATCCGATTAAAATGACTTACATGATTAGTGTGGAAACAAAAGAAATTGATTAATTCTAGAACTTATAATACTTAAACAACAGAAGCCTAAGTCTTTGTACTTAGAATCTCGAGGTGATGAAACTAAATCAAAGTGAATTTTAGAGAAATAACAAAGTGTTAATTCAATTGAGTTAAGTGTTCTAAAGTCACTAACAGGTTAATAGGGCCGAATGAGGACTGAGACTCATGGGTGTTAGCCGACTTTAGGGCTAACACCTACACGCACATAAATCCTTACAACTTATACTTATAAGTTGTAAACAACATGAAATCAATACAGGAACTTGAACACAACAACGAATACTACAAAGAGCGCGTGCATTCTTGTATTTACATAGTCAACCACTTCAAACACCAGGTGAGTTCATTTGTCCCTTTTCAAACCTTTTGTTTTAATTCAGGACTGAGAAGCATGTTAAACATTTTATTAAACTATTGAAATGTTATGTAATGCTTTTAAACTTATACATGATGCTTACAATAAGGCTTATGCTTGGAATCTAATATAATTGAGAAGCTATAAACTTGATGCTTATTCTATAAACTAGAAGTTTAATCTATATACTTGAGGCTTACACTATAGACTTGAAGTCTAAACGTTATGCTAGACACTTATGAAATAAATTTAATACTTAAACTTTGAGCTAAATACTTATGCTTTAAGCTATATGCTTAAACTATACATTTGACGTTTGAATTATAAACTCTATGTTTAAACTACATACTCAATGTAAAGGCTTTGAAAATACTTATACTAAACACTAATACTCTATATAATTATTTCAGAAAGTTAACGTTCTAGACTCTTAGTAAAGTGTTAAATTGCTTTACACTTACAACTATTTGCTTAAACATAACTTGAAAACTTATATGTTTAGAAATACTTGTATACGTGAGATACTTGAAAATACGTGAAGACTTGATATACTTGGAACACTTGAAACACGTGAAAACTTGTTATACTTAGAATACTTGAAACACGTGAATGCTTGATACAATTGGGATACTTGAATACATGAATGCGTGATATACTTGGGATACATGAACACTTGGAATGCTTGATACACTTGGATGCTTAAACAAAAGACTGATTGACCGCCGCGTGTTGACCTGTGTGTCAACCCCTACTAGTCATCAGTGAAACTATGTGGATGCGTTAAACTTGTATGCTAAAGCTATAGGACATTGTAAGATAGACTGTTGGCCACCGTGTGTTGACCTGTGTGTCAACCCCTACTAGTCATCAGTGTTCTTCTTTGTCAGAGTCATGTAAGACAGACTGATTGGCCACCGCGTGTTGACCTGTGTGTCAACCCCTACTAGTCATTCAGTGCTCTTCTTGATTCATCCATGGTTATGACAAGTGACTAGAATGATTGGGTTTTTCTAGTTGACTTTTTGTTAACATTGAAGGTTCCTATATCATAACACGTCATGAGTTATATTTAGGACTATTATGGATGGATGCTGAATTCCCTAGGGTGTTCAGCTGTCCATAATGGTGCCTCTTAAACTAAATACTAATATGCTATGGAATCAATAGGGTGGAGTGAAACGCTTAATTATCATTAATAACAATATGTTAAGTTGCCCGGTATGTGGAGGGACGGTGGTTGGGGCTTGTCCCCTACATATGCCCTATATATAAGCATACTTGGTTGAATAGCATAGGTGGTTGTTAGTGAGGTTGAGGTTGTCATTTCGGGGGAAACAAAGTAAACATTGGCAGGGAAAAACAAATGCTAAGAATCATATGTCATGGAATTAAAGTAGTGGAATGAAATTCTTAATTATCATTAACAACAATATGTTAAGCAGCCCGGTATGTGGTGGGACGATGGTTGGGGCTTGTCCCCTACATATGCCCTATATATAAGCATACTTGGTTGGATAGCATAGGTGGTTGTTAGTGAGGTTAAGGTTGTCATTCAGGGAATCAAGGTAAACAATTACAGGGTAATCGAATTCAAAGAATCAAACGTTATGGAATCAAACATGTAGGATGAGACTCTTAATTATCATCAGGAACAATATATCATGTGGTTTGGTATGTGGTGGGACGGTGGCTGGGGCTTGTCCCCTACATATTCCCTATATATAAGCATACTGAAACAGATGGTATAGGTGGTTAATGGTGAGGTTAAGGTTCTCATTCAAAGGATTTTTCAAACTATTTTTACATAAAAACTACATGATCTCACCAACCATTGTGTTGACTTTGTTTTCTTACATGTCTTCTCAGGTGACGCACAGGATTAAACTAAGATTCAGGAATGCATGCTAGGATGCCCAGATATAGACCCTAGTTGACTTTTGAAGAAGCACATCTTTTGAGATCAATATGAATCTCTTTTGATATCTTGTACAGATACAAGATAGATACATTTGATTCTTTTGGATAGGTTTACTTAGTTAAATTACCAAACCTTGCCATTTGTAATTTAACTTTGTAATCCTAGTTTATGTTTTATTGCGCTTAATTATTCTTAACATTGATGCTATGTAAACAATCTGATCATCACGATTATCATTCACGATATCGCGTTCCGAGAACCTTCCGCCTGACAGGGACTTCAATCCAACCCCGCCGGCTCGGGGTGTGACAGATTGGTATCAGAGCTCAAGGTTATAGAGAATAATAGGTCATTTACTTAAACGGTTTGGCCTACACTATAACTTTGGGACCCTCATGTAGAGAACATAAGACTTAAGTTGCATTGTGTCTTCTGCATTCGATCACTGCACTAACCAATATCTTTTGGTTATGATCAGAATGCCGCCCAGAAAATAACCGACTCCGGCACCTACACCACATAATTCTGCACCTCATTCATCAACACCATCACCGCCAGATTCACCACCGCCGCCTCCTCCTCCACTGGACCCTCCTCCGAACCCGACTGCAGCTATAGTTTTGGATCCTGCTACTGTTGCCTTGGCAACATTACTGAGCAGCCAGCTGACTAATCAAATGAAGGATATCATCCCGGAGATGATCAACAGGATTCAAAGCCACAGTAACAACTCTGGGCATACTGCGGGAGAAACTAGTGGAAACACTGGCGCTAAATCAGACTGTTCGTACAAGTCATTCATAGGATGCAAACCACCAAGTTTTAGCGGCGTTGAAGGAGCTGTTGGACTCATTCAATGGTTAGAAAAGATGGAGGCTACATTGGACCTAAGCAGTTGTCCGGAAAGACATAAGGTTTGCTATGCTGTTGGATATTTCAGTAAGCGTGCCCTAACTTGGTGGAACTCCCAGATAAATGCTCGAGGTAGAGATGAAGTGCTAGCCATGCCTTGGGCAGAATTCAAAACCCTTCTGAGGAATGAATTCTGTCCTAAGCACGAATTACAGAGTTTGGAAGTTAAACTCTCAAATCATGTAATGAAAGGAGCTGATCACATGGCATTCACTACCAGATATCATGAATTGGTAGCCTTGGTGCCTGAGATGGTGCCAACTCTGGAAAAGCGAATTGACCGATATGTAGGAGGATTACCATCCTGCATTCAGGGCATTGTACTTGTTGCAAACCCTGCAACTTTAGAGTCTGCCATTTCTCTATCCGCCAAACTTACTGACGTGATGGTGAAGTCCGGGGAGTTGAAAGACGACTCAGGCAAGGTTAAAGAGAAACAACCAAAGAAGAAGCAAAAAAAGGCATCCAACAATATGTAATGCCCACACCACTTAATCAAGTTGCTGCAGTACCTGCGAAAGCTGCACGCAAACCTTATACTGGCGTACATCCTCAATGTGCACAATGTCAGTATCATCATGCTGCCACCATGCCGTGTAGGCAGTGTACCAACTGTGGCCGAAAAGGCCATCTGGCTCAACACTGTCGAACTTCACCGGCACCGGCAGTGAACAATGCTGCTATGGCAAAACCACCACCGCAAAACCCTGGCATCTACAACAACAACAATTGGGGATGCTTTAACTGTGGAGAACTAGGTCATTTCTTCAGGAACTGCCCAAAGAGGGCACAACCGGGAGATCAAGGATCAAGGGGAAGAGCTTTCATGATAGGAGCTCCTGCTGCACGCCAAGACCCAGAAACGGGTACTGGTATGTGACACCCTTTAACTCATAAGTGCTTATGTTATCTTGGTGCTAGTAGGAGTAAGAAATTTATCTTATTTCTATTAAGTATAACCACACACGTATTCCATTAGAACTTAGGAACTCTTTTATTGCTTAGAAACAATGAAAGAATCCGTAGTTAATGCATAGAACATACACAGGAAACCACCACTAACACTAAGGTTGTGCAACAATTGATACTCATAGCATCAGTTTGTTTAGAACAACAAAGTGTTAGAACCTTGTAGCAGTAGAACAAGTATGAGCAATAAGATTAGCAAAACTTCGAGGTCATACATAAGAATCCCAAACACGACCCAGATTTCACTTGGGAGCGTAGGGATATCACATCAAACAAGGAGTTCTCACTTGTTTACAAAGAAAGTCGTACCGATAATAACTTTTCAATTTCGGGACGAAATTTCTTTAATAAGGGAGACTATTAACAAATTCTAAGAATCATATGTCATGGAATTAAAGTAGTGGAATGAAATGCTTAATTATCATTAACAACAATATGTTAAGCAACCCGGTATGTGGTGGGACGGTGGCTGGGGCTTGTCCCCTACATATGCCCTATATATAAGCATACTTGGTTGGATAGCATAGGTGGTTGTTAGTGAGGTTAAGGTTGTCATTCAGGGAATCAAGGTAAACAATTACAGGGTAATCGAATTCAAAGAATCAAACGTTATGGAATCAAACATGTAGGATGAGACTCTTAATTATCATCAGGAACAATATATCATGTGGTTTGGTATGTGGTGGGACGGTGGCTGGGGCTTGTCCCCTACATATGCCCTATATATAAGCATACTGAAGTAGATGGTATAGGTGGTTAATGGTGAGGTTAAGGTTGTCATTCAAAGGATTTTTCAAACTATTTTTACATAAAAACTACATGATCTCACCAACCATTGTGTTGACTTTGTTTTCTTACATGTCTTCTCAGGTGACGCAGAGGATTAAACTAAGATTCAGGAATGCATGCTAGGATGCCCAGATATAGACCCTAGTTGACTTTTGAAGAAGCACATCTTTTGAGATCAATATGAATCTCTTTTGATATTGTATAGATACAAGATAGATATATTTGATTCTTTTGGATAGGTTTACTTAGTTAAATTACCAAACCTTGACATTTGTAATTTAACTTTGTAATCCTAGTTTATGTTTTATTGTGCTTAATTATTCTTAACATTGATGCTATGTAAACAATCTGATCATCACGATTATAATTCACGATATCGCGCTCTGAGAACCTTCAGCCCGACGGGGACTTCGATCCAACCCCGCCGGCTCAGGGTGTGACAATAATAGCTTAGCCTCGTCATGGTTTAGTCTTCATGTATCTCAATACATAGGTACAAGCTCTGCTCTAGCAGAAGTTTAGCAATTACGTAGCCTATGATTAGATACATGCATAGTATTTCGCGAACAATCATAGTTTCAAGCACATAAAATCAAGCATTCACTTATAGTTTCATCATGAATTCCATAACATAATCATCAAGTCTCAAGTTTAAGCATCTCGTTTCAAGCATAAGCATCAAGTCTAAAGTTTAAGTATCTCGTTTCAAGCATAAGCATCAAGTCTAAAGTTTAAGTATCTCGTTTCAAGCATAAGCATCAAGTCTAAAGTTTAAGTATATCGTTTCAAGCATAAGCATCAAGTTTGTAGAATAAATATCAAGTTTATAGCTTCTCAAAGTATACTAGTTTCCAAGCATAATCCCTATTGTAAGCATCATGTTTAAGTTTCAAAAGCATTAAATAACATTTCAATATTTTATGAAAATGTTTAACATGCTCCTCAGTCCCGAAGTAAAACAAATAAGTTTAAAACGGGACAAATGAACTCACCTTGTGTTTGATGCGGTTGAATATGTAAAATACAAGAATGGACGCGCTCTTCGTTTGTACTTGTGATGATATTCACAATCCTGTATTGATTCCATAGTGTTTGTAGTTTATAAACATTTGTTTGTAATAATTCGTTGTGCGTATGAGTATTGGTGTTAGCCCTAAAGTTGGCTAACACTAGTGAGTCACGGTCTTTATTCAGCCCTTATTCATGTAACATATGTGCCGGAATCGTTACCGGAACAGTAATCTGTACAGTAACTGGCACAGTAACTTAGGCACAAACTACGTGAAACTATGTTCATGCTATTTACACTTGATGCTTAACACTAGACTATTATGCGATTGTCTGCAATCTGACTTAAACCTCATGTTTTAAACAGTCAGAAACACATCAGACAACACAGAACAGATGCACACAAGCTTGATTTGATGCTATTATGTATAAACGTATGTGAGGATAAACAGAATAAACCCATAACAGTTGTTGTTACAGAATGCTAAACCGACAAACTATTCGTATAGGTGACGATCTGTACGAATAAATCTTAGGGTTTAACAATCTGAAATGATGACTGAAAAGTAGAAAACAAAATCAGAAAGTGAAACGTACGATCGTGTTCGTACAGTTAGCGCTCTGTACGAAAACGCGCGTAAGTGACGTTTTCTGACGAAAGCGATACGAACGATAATAAATTTAAGAAAATATAGTATTTTCTATTTTACAATTTTGAAACTCATCAGAAATAAATTAAACGAAAACTATTTTTTTTTGTTAAAATAAGTAAACGCTCGCGCAACGATCTGGAAACGCAACGGAGATGCGAACCGAGCAAACGAAACGAACCCGAACTCACTCAGGGTATAAATACCCTAAATGAACTCATTCCCCTCATTTCTCTCATCTTCTTCTTTCTCCAAAAAACCCTAATCCCGGAACTTTACTCCCACCAACATTTTTGAACTTCGAATCCACATAACTCACTCATTTCTCAATGAAATCGAGTGGTTCTTGAGCCTAAACGACGATCTCGACCTCCTTTACACGAAAGTACAACCGATCTAAGCCAAAATCCACTGAGATTTGAGGTACGAAGCTGCAAATAGTCCGAAAATTAGGGTTTTATATCCTTTTGTTTGAGCCGTCACCTTCAACCGGCCATGGACCATCCCCCCTCGAACCCTGCATCCTTGAGGACCCCTCTGTGCACACCACGACCATGGAATCTACATCCTTCAGTCGTGGGATCCCACATGGGCGGTCGGCCGAACCACACCTTGGCCGAATGGCCTAAGCCGAAGAAGCCTCCAACCAGTCGTCCGAATGGCCTAGCCACCTTCATTCGCCAGCTGCTGCCTATTCGACCACCCTCATTCTTCAACCATTCGCCAATACCATTCGGCGTAGCACATTCATATGGCCAAGAATCTCATTCTCTCGGTCAAGGGGCATCATTTTCATTCGGCCATGTAAGTCAGCCAAATCTCTCCATTCGGCAGTTCCACTGATTCGGCCCAGCAGTAATTTTCAGCCCACATACTCAGCCCACCTTGATCTAATTGGCCTATGGGGTTTGCGATTGGGCCCAACACAGTTTTGACCCATGAAATTCTTCCAGCCCAATAGTTTGGCTCACTTCTGTCTCAGGCCCAACATATGCAATGGGCAATGCCTTCAGCCCATTTGGCTATGATTGGCCCACTTTTCTTTCGGCCTACACCATGTCACCCATACGGTCAACCTCATTAATTGAATCAAGCCCAGTTGGCCTAGGCCCAAAACTCATTCGGCCCACGTTGACCCATTCGGCGAAGCTAATGAATTGGTCCACACAATTGGCCCATTCACCCATGATGTAAACACATTTTAAAGAAAAGTGAAGGGTGGGGTATCATACATTTCATAAAACTTAAGCAACAAGTTTAAAAGGGTTATTATTTAGTTAATTGTTGACTAAGTGACAACTAATTCAAGTTTAACCAAGATAACATGTCAAGCTTTAAACTATAAACCTAAGCTATATTCATGACTTGGGTTAGTTACAAAGATTCTATTAATACAAGTAATTAACATAGCATGATAAAGATTTGAAAATTCGAGAAGGGGTAAAGGCAAGTGAAACATAAAGCCAACAATACTAGGTAGTAAGCTTAACGGAAAGTAGCTAAGTGTTAGCATAAACTATACTCATGGGATCAAGGCCGAATGATGACCGAGACTTACGAGTGTTAGCCAAAGTTTATGGCTAACACATACACACACACACGAATCTCTACAAACTTATATTTATAAGTACAAACAACATGAAATCAATACAGGATCGTGAACACAACAACAAGTACAAACAAAGAGCGCGTGCTTTCTTGTTTAGACTTAGTCAACCACACAACAACTACAAGGTGAGTTCATTTGTCCCTTTTCTAGCTATTTTGATTTTACTTCGGAACTGAGAAGCATGTTATACATTTTAAACAAATGATTTATAAAATGCTTTTACACTTAATCTTAATGCTTATGCTATAAACTATATGCTTAAACCATACGCTTAATGCTTATGTTATAAACTATATGCTTAAACAATATACTCGATGTTAAAGCTTGAACATTTGTACTAAATGCTAATGCTACATGCTAACACTAAATGCTAATGCTAAATGCTAACTCTAAATGCTAATGCTACATGCTAACACTAGATGCTAATGCTATATGCTAATACTAAATGTTAATGCTACATGCTAACACTAAATGCTAATGCTAAATGCTAACTCTAAATGCTAATGCTACATGCTAACACTAGATGCTAATGCTATATGCTAATACTAAAAGCTAATGCTACATGCTAACACTAAACTCTAATGCTAAATGCTAACTCTAGATGCTAATGCTACATGCTAACACAAGATGCTAATGCTATATGCTAATATTAAATGCTAATGCTACATGCTAACACAAGATGCCAATGCTACAATGCTAATACTACAATGCTAATGCTAAATGCTAACTCTAAATGCTAATGCTACATGCTAACACTAGATGCTAATGTTATATGCTAATACTAAATGCTAATGCTACATGCTAACACTAGATGCCAATGCTACAATGCTAATACTACAATGCTAATGCTAAATGCTAACTCTAAATTATAATGCTACATGCTAACACTAGATGCTAATGCTATATGCTAATACTAAATGCTAATGCTAAACGCTAACATTAGATGCCAATGCTACAATGCTAATACTACAATGCTAATGCTAAATGCTAACACTAAATGTTAATGCTAAATGCTAATACTAAATGCTAAAGCAAACACTATATGCTAAAGCTACGGTTACTAGAAACACTTGTATGCTTATATGCTTGAATGCTAAAACAACGGTTGGGTCTCTCAGTGCTTGCCTTACAGGTTGTGAAACTATTTGAATGCTAAAACTATCAACTATGGTAGAACATACCTAATTGGCCTGTCAGTGCTTGCCATGGGGTGTTCTTCATAATTGGGACTTGAAGGAACAGACCGTTGGTCTCTTAGTGCTTGCCATAGGGTGACCTTCATAGTCATGACTTGAGGAGTAGACTGATGGCCTCTCAGTGCTTGCCATACAGTGTTTCCTCAATGTTCACTCATGCTACAAACTTAAACATAATGCTAAAGCTATTGGCTATTAGAATGGACCAACTGGCCTCTCAGTGCTTGCCAGGTGTGTTCTTGTAGCTATGACTATTGTAGATCATGTCGTTGGCCTCTCAGTGCTTGCCAAAGGGGTGTTCTACATAGTCGGGATTCTGAGAAGTAGACTGATGGCCTCTCAGTGCTTGCCATACAGTGATTCCTCATTATCCACTCATGTTGTAAACTTAACGAAATGCTAAAGCTATAAACGAAATGGATGGTGGGTAAGATGCTTAATTATCATTAACAGCGATGTCCTATGCGACTTAGTATGTGGTGGGACGGCGTCTGGGCGGGTCGTAGGCTCGACTCAGGGGTATGCCGTATATATAAGCATACCGAGTTGGATGATACATGTGGTGTTAATGAGATTAAGGTTGTTACCGAGGGGACGGATGAATGCTTTTGGGTCAATATCATAAACTTTTAAACACAATGTTTGTTAAACTTATATTGAAGCTAATACATACAAATGCTATAGACTTGTAAACTTTGAAAAAGTAAACTCAAGCTATGATGAATAATGAATCGAATGGTAGGTAAAATGCTTAGTTATCATTAATAGCAATGTCCTATGCGACTTAGTATGTGGTGGGACGGTGTCTGGGCGGTTCGTAGGCTCGACTCAGGGGTATGCCGTATATATAAGCATACCGAGTTGGATGATACAGGTGTTGTTAATGAGATTAAGGTTTTACTGAAGAGGTTTGCAAAAGCTATTTTACAAATACGAAAACTACATGAACTCACCAACCATTGTGTTGATTTTGTTTTCTTACATGCTTTCTCAGGTGATGCACAGGTATAGGCTCAGACTTCAGGAATGCATACTAGGATACTCAGATAGAGGACCTAGTAAACTTTTGGAAAGCACGTATTTTGTTACAGAAGCAAATCACTTTTAATATCTTGTACAGATACAAGATAGATACATTTGATTCTTTTGATAGGTTTATTTAGTTAAATTACTGAACATTTTCAAATGTAATTTAACTTTGTAATCCTAGTTTGATGCTATTGTGCTTTAGTTTTATTAACATTGATGCTATGTAAAACAATCTGATCATCACGATTATCACTCACGATATCGCGCCCCGAGAACCTTCCGCCCAACGGGGACTTCGATCCAACCCGCCGGCTCGGGGTGTGACAGATTGGTATCAGAGCTCAAGGTTATAGAGAATAATAGGTCATTTATTTAAACGGTTTGGCCTAGACTATAACTTAGGGACCCTTCATGTAGAGAACATAGGAATTAGGAAATTACTTGCATTATGTCTTCTGCATTTGATCATTGCACTAACCGATATCCTATTGGTTACGATCAGAATGTCACCGAGAAGACAACCATCACCGTCTATTCCTTCACAGGAGATGGAAGCAGCAGTCGAGGCACTCGCAACTCTGATCACTGAAGAGTTGATGGCGGTTCTTCCTAGAATCATCACCCGAATCCGAAACAGTGAGGAGTTTACTAGGAACTTCCCACTCCTCTCTGCAGAGGAGAAATAATCGGAAAAAGGAGAAACCAGCAAGAAACCTAAACCTCGTTCTGCAAAAAGGCGAAAAAGAACTGTGAACTACACTGAAGCTGTACCTGTCAGTCAAATTATGCCAGATTTGACTACGAGAGTCAATGCTCATTATGAGGGAAAAGCCCCTCTCTGTTCAGCTTGTCACTACTATCATCGAGCTGAACTTCCATGTGTACGATGCACACGCTGTGGGAAGGCGGGCCACTGGATGCAACAATGCAGGACACCAATGACCCATATTCCCCGTTAATATGTTGGTACATTTCCTAAATGTGCCACATGTGGTTTTCACCATGACGAGAGTAAACCTTGTAGACACTGTCTGAATTGTGGGAAATATGGACACTGGATCCAACAGTGCCAGTTTATTTCCACTAGGAAACAGGAGCAAAGAGCAAATACCTCTGTTCCCTCACAACATAACCACAACTGCTACACATGCGGAATGATCGGACATTTCGCGAGGGACTGCCCTAGGAGGATGCCTCCAGCTGACCCAACAATCACCGAGGAATTACTTGCTTTACCAACTCCTGGGGATCACTCGGAGTCTGATGACCCCATAGGTATGCAAATTTCATCATGTTACGATGAATTATTTATTGATTTATTACCGAGGAACGCATGATCTGTTGTGATTTTAGAAACAATAAACCTAGGGTAACGGTGAGCAAACTCAGTGTCAATAAGATAATCGAAATAGTAACCTAAGAAATCCTTAGGTCAGATAAGCGTTAAATGATTAAATAAAGAAAGGATAATTCTTGATTATAGTTTAACTACTATATTTAGAAAGAGGACCTTACCTACTTAGAACACAAAAAGTCGTAGAAAGTCAAAATGCTAAGACTAGAGTGTAAGCTGTTACTCCTCACCTAGACATCATAGAACTCGAAATTACTTAATTTGGAGAACTTTGGTTCTAGGAGGTTAATAAAGGATGAATGTTAGCACTGTGCTGGAGTCATAGTTAAACTACATAAGTAGACAAGGAAAATCAGTTATGGGTACAAGACAAAGATATGCCAAAGACGGGTACTGGTATGTGATATGCTTTAAACCATAAGTGCTCGTTTCATTTTGATACTAGTATGCATAAGAAATTTAACTTGTTCCTATTAGTATAATCACATAAGTAATTTCATGGAACTTAGGAATTCTTTTATTGCGATAGAACCAATGAAAGGATCCTTGGTTAATGCACATAACATACGTAGGAAACCATAGCTAACACTAAGATTGTGTAACAATTGATGCTCATAGCATCAGTTAATTTTGAACAATAAGGTGTTAGAGTCATACAGAAATTTAGCAAGCCGTAATAGTAAGACAACTATAAGCAATAAGATTAGCAAAACTCTGAGGCCATACATAAGAATCCCAAACGCGACCCAGAGTTTATTTGGGAGCGTAGGGACATCACATCAAACAAAGATTTCCCACTTGTTACAAAGAAAGTAGTACCGATAATAACTTTTAAATTTCGAGACGAAATTTCTTTAACAAGGGGAGACTGTAACATCTGTGCCGGAATCGTTACCGGAACAGTAATCTGTACAGTAACTGGCACAGTAACTTAGGCACAAACCACGTGAAACTATGTTCATGCTATTTACATTTGATGCTTAACACTAGACTATTATGCGATTGTCTGCAATCTGACTTAAAACTCATGGTTTAAACAGCCAGAAACACATCAGACAACATAGAACAGATGCACACAAGCTTGATTTGATGCTATTATGTATAAATGTATGTGAGGATAAACAGAATAAACCCATAACAGTTGTTACATAATGCTAAACCGACGAACTATTCGTATAGGTGACGATCTGTACGAATAAATCTGAGGGTTTAATAATCTGAAATGATGACTGAAAAGTAGAAAACAAAATCAGAAAGTGAAACGTACGATCGTGTTCGTACAGTTAGCGCTCTGTACGAAAACGCGCGTAAGTGACGTTTTCTGACGAAAAAGATACGAACGATAATAAATTTAAGAAAATATAGTATTTTCTGTTTTACAATTTTGAAACTCATCAGAAATAAATTAAACGGAAACTGTTTTTTTTGTTAAAATAAGTAAACGCGCGCGCAACGATCCGGAAACGCAACGGAGATGCGAACCGAGCAAACGAAACGAACCCGAACTCACTCGGGGTATAAATACCCTAAATGAACTCATTCCCCTCATTTCTCTCATCTTCTTCTTTCTCCAAAAAACCCTAATCCCGAAACTTTACTCCCACCACCATTTTTGAACTTCAAATCCACATAACTCAGTCATTTCTCAATGAAATCGAGTGGTTCTTGAGCCTAAACGACGATCTCGACCTCCTTTACACGAAAGTACAACCGATCTAAGCCAAAATCCACTAAGATTTGAGGTATGAAGCTGCAAATAGTCCAAAAATTAGGGTTTTATATCCTTTTGTTTGAGCTGTCACCTTCAACCGGCCATGTGTCACACCCCGAGCCGGCGGGATAGGATCGGTTGTCCCGTCGGGCGGAAGGTTCCCGGGGCGCGATATCGGGAGTGATAATCGTGGTGATCAGATTGTTTACATTGCACATGATACAAATGAGAAATGCTAAATCTAATAGAATTACAAAGTTAAATTACATCAGTATTGTTTATAATTTAACGATGTAAATCTACCATAAACATCATATATATTTCTATCTTGTATTTACACAAGATATACAAAATAATTTGTATAATGATGTCTTTAAAATGTGTGCAGGTCCAAAAAGCTAAGTCTTCTATTTGAAGTCCTAGTCCAAAGGAATAACTCCTTAGTTGACCTGTTCGTCACCTGAGAAGTCATGCAAAAATCAAGTCAACACATGGTTGGTGAGTTCATATTGTTTAATGTTTGAAAATGATTTGAAAAATGATTTGAAACCTCCTTTGGTAAAGACCCTAACCTCATTAACACCACATGTAATATCCACATCGGTATGCTTATATATAGGGCATATGTAAGGGGCAAGCCCTAGCCAACATCCCACCACATACTAATATGCATATGACACTGCTGTTAATGATAATTAAGCATTTTTACCCTACAAACCTCTGATTTGAACTATGTTTTTCCCATAACTTGATTTACCTTTGATTCCCTTGATTTTTGAACATAGATACATGATTTTCCCCAAAAATCAGTGATAGTGAATAAAATGTAATTATTTAATGAAATAAATAAATAAACATTTAAAACAACTAAGACATGATGATTGGGTAAAATTTTACTCAATCAATTAGACTTAGTTATTGGTGGTTGTCCAAGTTGTAACCTCTCACACGTGACCCATACCAGGCATAACTCACAAGGAGTATACCTGGGCGTGACGGGATTTTAATGATGCCCATACAGCCTGACCCGAAGGTCTTCCGTACATGCGGGGACTTTAATGTTTTGCCCTTACAGCTTGACCCAAAGGTCTTCTGTACATGCGGGGACTTTAAGGATATCCTTTGATTCTCGATCTCTTGATTCTCTTAGACTTTGATATTGATTTCAATGATTGTTCACGTTGTTGCCCGTATAGCCTGACTACAAGAGTCTTCTATACCTGAAGGGACTTTATATGTGTGTTACACGTGGTCTTGATTCCATATACAACTGACATCCACCTTGACTTGAGTATTAATGATTTCATTAGATTGTAATGATTTCATTATTTCAATGATTCACACACATTTATGATTTCTGATTCCTTGAGCCTCTTGATCTTGATCTTTAGAATTTCCATGATTCACAATGATGTTTGATTCTTGATTATGATTCTTTGGATATGATCTTTTGATTTTGTTCATTTGATTTCACTTTGAATTTAGATTCTTGAATTTGAACTTGATGAACTAAGGGTTGATTTAGAGTTTAAATTTAAGGTATTACTCATAAGAGTACTTAAATTTATTTGATAACTTGATCTGTTTAATAATTTCCTAGACAGGAGTCTAGGAGTATCAACAATCATATATATGTAAAACATATATTAAATAAAGCATTTAAATAAACAGTTTAAATAAAACAGTTTACGCATGCTTCTCAGCCCCGCGTTTAAAAACAAAATGTTTAGAAAAGGGGCAATGAACTCACCTGTGTTGCTGTGTATTGAATTACCACAAAATGCGCGCTCGTTGGTTGTAGCTTAAGTATCTTCGGTTCCTGAGTTATTTTAAAAGAATTCGCATACGATGAGTATATATAGTAGACGTTGGATCTAGGGTTTGGTCTCGGTGTGCAACTAAGTGTCCTAGATTACTAATATATTTCTAGAATTCTATCTAACTTGTTCTAATTCATTACCCGTTAGTCAACCCTTATCCCACAATTCATTATCACAAGTCCCCAGTTAAAACACGTTTAATTCATTTCATTCTAGATTAATTATTTAGAAAACTTTATTTAATATGATTTAATAAAGTTATGTGTTTAGTTTCCTTTATTCAAAACATATTTAATTTAAATAAACTATTTAACATATGATGGGCTTAAATTTGCCCATTGGGCCATCCCCGGCCCATTTGTTTGCTCATGGTTCTTTAGACGATTCCTTGATACTTCCTTGATGAACTAAGCCTAGATGATTCCATTAAATCATCTAAGTTAGTTAATGGTCCCTACAAGATTTTAGTAAAGTTTAGATATTAGTTATTAAATTAACACATCCAAACCCTAGGTTATTGCCTCATCCCACTTTGATTTCATGAAATTCCTAAGCGTTTTGATCTACTCTTTAATGGTTGTTATTTGCTTGTCCAAGAGATCCTTTATTCCTTAGAAACCCTAATGTATTACCCCATGCACACACAACACATATTATAAAGTGCATGCACACACACTATAACCATGTCCCATGAACTCACAAACCCTCCATCATTCCCATGCATTGTACCATGATAACCATTTGAATTTCCCTTAGGTCGACTGAATCTATGTGGTGTGGGTGAATGAGGGCTTGACCGAATAACAATGGCCGAATGGGAGTGAGGGTCGAATGATGCCTTGGGCGAATGAGACATGGTTCGAATGAGTGTCATGGTCGAATAAGGGTGCCGGTCGAATGTGGGTTGCCGAATGAATAAAGGTCGAATGAACGGGTGTGCTGGCGAAAGGCTATGTCGGCGAATGGACATGGTCGAATGGCTAAGTTGGCGAAAGGCTGCTTCGGCGGTGCTCATTCGGCGAACCAACATGCTTCGGCCAAAGGCCATTCGGCGGCCTGATGAGGCTCATTCGACCGCGACGGCCTGATGGGTGGCTACCATGGTTTTTGAGCAAATCAGTAGCGGATTCAAGTGGGCCTTGTTCTTACATTGTTCTAAGGTGTTGTGATGTAGTTCCTATGGTTCGAAATGTCCCAAATCTGCTTAAACGAAGGGGTGTGAGATTAGGGTTTTCAAAACCCAAAACCGAACAAAAACGTGGTCTTTACCTCAAATCTGATGGATGAACGTTTAGATCTGTTGTACTTCCACAATCTACAAGTGATGGTGGTGATTTTGACACCAAGAACACACGAAATGGTGAAGAAACAAGCAAGAAATCGTAGTGAGAAGTTGTGGGTTTTTAGAGAGAGAGTGAGGAGAGGATGAGTTGAACGAAAATGTGGTTGGTGGCTGGTGGTTGTGTGATTTAATGGCATTAAAAGCCATGATAAATGACTAAGGTTTACCCGGGTATGTTCGGGTTCGTTCGGTTTCGCGTGGTTTCGCGTAAAAATGTCAGTTTCTCGTCGTTTTCATTACGAAACGACTCGGTTGTAAAATAGAATCATAAAATTTATTTTAGATTGTGATTCCTAATAAATTAACTAAATATCTTTTAATTATTAATTTTACCAGGTATTTATTTAACGTTTAAATCGAATCGCGCGGTCATCGCGCGTATTTGTTCGAATCGTCACCCGATCAAACACGACGATAACTACACTTTTCAATATTGTTTTCTAATTATCGAATATCATTCAGAACGTTAAACTTTCAGATTTATTCGTACAGATCGTCACCTATACGAATAATCTGTCGGTTTAGCATTCACTTAACGATATTCGTGTTGTTTTGTCCTGTAAGGCCTCACATACGTTTATACATAATAAGACCCTAACAAATAATTCACATGATGATTCTGTGTTGCCAGATAATTATCTGACTCAAGAACCATTGTTCTGAATTGATTTCTCTGAAATAACTGTGAATTTGTTGTTTTGATAATATGAAATGATACTGAGACTTGATATGAATTTGAAATACACTGAATTATAAGAGATTTGTACCTGATTACTGTTCACGTACTGTTTACGATCACTGTTCCGGTGACGGTTCCGGCACTGATGTTACAGTCTCCCCTTGTTAAAGAAATTTCGTCCCGAAATTTAAGAATTGTTATCGGGTACGGCTTCCTCTTCAAACAACTGGGGATACTTTAACTTCATGTGATCTTCACGTTCCCAAGTAAACTCGGGTCCGCGTCTTGAATTCCAACGAACCTTTATTATCGGAATACGGCTTCGCCTCAGTTGCTTGACTTTGCGATCCATAATCTCTAAAGGTTCTTCGATAAAGTGCAACTGTTCATCAACTTGAATCTCTTCGAGTGGAATGACGAGTGATTCGTCAGCAAGGCATTTCTTTAAATTCGAGACATGAAACACGTCATGCACACCACTGAGTTCATCTGGTAATCTCAGTCGATAAGCTACAGGACCAATACGTTCGATGATTTCAAACGGTCCCACGTATCGTGGTGCCAATTTGCCTTTCTTCCCAAAGCGTACTACACCCTTCCATGGAGAAACCTTCAACATGACACGGTCTCCCACTTGGAATTCCAATGGCTTACGCCGTTTGTCAGCGTAGCTTTTCTGTCTGCTTCTTGTAGCTTGCAATCTTCTCTGAATCTGAGCAATCTTGTCAGTGGTCTCCTGAATAAGTTCTGGCCCAGTTATACGATTATCTCCCACTTCGGCCCAGCAGATCGGTGATCGACATTTCCGGCCATAGAGAGCCTCGAATGGTGCACATCCGATACTGCTGTGGTAACTGTTGTTGTAGGAGAACTCAATCAGTGGCAAATGAGAATCCCAATTCCCACCGAAATCCAAAATACAGGTTCTTAACATGTCCTCCAGGGTCTGAATCGTACGTTCGCTTTGGCCGTCCGTTTGTGGATGGTAAGCTGTACTCAGATTCAACTGTGTCCCTAGAGATTTCTGCAGTGATTGCCAGAACCTTGAAGTAAATCTGCCGTCTCTATCAGAAATAATTGACAATGGCACACCATGGTGTACCACTATCTCATCGATGTACAATCTCGCCAGTTTATCCATCGTGAAAGTCTCACGCATCGGCAACAAGTGAGCAGATTTCGTCAAACGATCAATGATAACCCAGATAGTATCATGACCACTGGAAGTGCGGGGTAGCTTGGTAATGAAATCCATAGCTATTTGTTCCCACTTCCAGAGCGGAATCTCAGGCTGTTCCAGTAAACCAGACGGTCTCTGGTGTTCCGCCTTTACCTTCGCACACGTTAGACATTGGCCGACGTACTCGGCTATGTCTTTCTTCATTCCCGGCCACCAATAAAATCCACGTAAGTCTTGGTACATTTTATCGGCGCCTGGATGAACAAAATATCTAGTCTTGTGTGCTTCATCGAATATAAGCTTTCTCAATTCATCTACCGCAGGAATCCATATACGATCCTGGTAGTAGATCATTCCATCAAGCTTAGTCTCTAAATGTTTCTCTGCTCCGCAGTCAAGTTCTTTCTTCAAGTTTCCCTTATCAACTGATTCCTGTTGGGTTTGAATGATTTTGTCTTGTAAGCTTGTCTGCACAGTCATTCCCATAGCCCTAACGCGTAGAGGTTTGACCCGTTCCTTCCGGCTCAAGGCATCAGCAACAACGTTTGCCTTGCCCGGATGGTATTTGATCACACAATCATAATCATTCAGAAGTTCAACCCAACGGCGTTGTCGCATGTTGAGCTCCTTCTGATCAAAGATGTGCTGCAGACTCTTGTGATCGGTAAATATGGTGCACTTGGTGCCATATAAATAATGTCTCCAGATCTTCAGTGCGAAGATCACTGCTCCCAGTTCAAGATCATGAGTAGTGTAATTCTTCTCATGAACTTTTAACTGTCTTGATGCATAGGCTATGACTTTGTCCCGTTGCATTAAAACACAACCAAGTCCCTGATGGGATGCATCACAATAAACAACAAAGTCATCACATCCTTCCGGGAGAGATAGGATTGGAGCATTACATAACTTCTGCTTCAGTGTCTGAAAAGCATCTTCTTGTTTCTCTTCCCAGATAAACGGTTCACTCTTCTGAGTTAGCTTAGTGAGAGGCAAAGCTATCTTAGAAAAGTTCGAGATGAACCTCCTATAATAACCCGCCAATCCCAGGAAAGACCGTATCTCCGTTGGCGTTCTCGGAGTGTCCCAGTTCTTTATTGCTTCAATCTTGGCAGGATCTACGTGTAATCCCTCACTGTTGACTACGTGTCCAAGAAACTGAACTTCTCTCAGCCAAAATTCACACTTAGAGAACTTGGCGTAGAGCTTCTGTTCTGTCAACAGTTCCAAGATCTTTCTGAGATGTTGCTCGTGTTCTGCTTTGCTCTTGGAATAAATCAGTATGTCATCGATAAAGACAATAACAAACTGATCTAAATACGGCTTGCACACTCGGTTCATGAGATCCATGAAAACCGCTGGTGCGTTCGTTAATCCGAAAGGCATCACCATGAATTCGTAATGCCCGTATCTGGTTCGGAAGGCCGTCTTAGGTATATCTTCGTCTTGGACTCTGAGCTGATGATAACCAGACCGTAAATCAATCTTCGAGAAGTACTGAGCTCCTTGCAGCTGGTCAAACAAATCATCAATCCTCGGCAATGGATACCGATTCTTGATAGTTAACTTGTTCAACTCTCTATAGTCGATACACATTCTGAACGATCCGTCTTTCTTCTTTACGAACAAAACTGGAGCTCCCCAAGGTGAGTAGCTCGGTCTAATAAATCATTTATCCAGTAATTCCTGCAACTGGTTGGACAATTCCTGCATCTCCGAAGGTGCTAGCCTATAAGGAGATTTAGCAACAGGAGTTGCTCCAGGAACTAAGTCAATTCGGAACTCTACTGGTCGCGCTGGTGGCAAACCAGGTAGGTCTTCAGGAAACACTTCTGGATACTCTTTCACTACGGGTACGTCTTGAATCTCTTTCTTGGCTTTCTCCTTTTTCACTACATGAGCAAGGAAAGCTACACATTGCTTCTGTAAACACTTACGCGCCTTTATGCATGAAATGATTTTAACACTTCGTTTTGCTTGATCCCCTTTAACTTCCAACACACGATCATCTGGTACTGGAACTCGAAGCAGCTTCTCAGAACAGATGACTTCCACTCGGTTAGAGGAAAGCCAATCCATTCCAACAATGACGTCGAAACTACCCAACTCCATCGGTATAAAGTCGATGGCAAATGTATGACCATTAAGCGTCAATGGGAAATTTATGTATACTGTATTAACCGTGATCTGTTTTCCATTAGCTACTTCTATAATGTAAGGGGAATCTAACTGTTCCTCTATAGAATCTAGTTGGCATGCAAAATCGGCAGAGATAAAACTCTGATCCGCACCAGTGTCAAATAGAACAGATGCATAAAAGTCATGTAAGAGAAACGTACCAGTGACCACATTTGGGTCCTGGCGTGCAGCTGGTGCTCCAATAACAAAAGCTCTTCCACGAGGAGCTTGAACTGCTTGTTGAGCCTTCTTCGGGCAGTTCTTTGCAAAGTGGCCTTGTTCGCCACAGTTGAAGCATCCACCGTTGTTCTGGTTAGTTGGTGGAGGGAGAGCTAGAGCAGCATTATTGACTGTTGGGTTGGGTGTCATCCGGCATTATTGAACCCAATGGCCCTTCCTTCCACATCCCGTGCATTGTCTGCAGGGAGTGTTAGCATTGTGGTGATACTGGCACTTAGTACACTAAGGATGTGGGCCAGTATATTGTCTCTTGGGCACATTTGGTTGTGCTGCTGCTACTTGATTCAGGGGAGTAGCCACAATGTAGTTCTTGATTAATTTCTGCTTATTCTTTTGGTGTTGCTGATGTTGTGGCTTCTTTGAAGATTCTTCCTTGCGCTTCCCGGTGTCAGCCTCTTTCTTCAGAACTCCAGAGGCAACCATCAAATCAGTGAGTTTTCCAGACAGTCTCACTGCAGACTCAACAGTAGTAGGGTTGGCTGAGACAACCATTCCCTGAATGCAGGCGGGAAGTCCACCTACATATCTGTCAATTCTCTTCTCTAAAGTCGGTACCATGTCTGGCACCAAAGCAACTAACTCGTGATAACGAGTAGTGTAACCGATGTGATCAGCACCTTTCATCACATGGTTGGATAGCTCAACTTCCAACTTCTGCAGCTTATTCTTAGGGCAGAATTCTGTTCGCAGCAGTGCTTTAAAGTCTTCCCATGGCATTACCATAGCTTCATCTCTTCCCCGGGCGTTGATCTGACTATTCCACCAAGTCAGAGCCCGTTTGTTGAATGTTACAGCAGAGTAGCGGACTTTATGGTGCTCTGGACAGCTGCAAAGATCCAGAATAGCCTCAATCTTTTCAATCCATTGGATTAATCCAACGGCTCCTTCAGATCCGCTAAAGCTAGGCGGCTTACATCCTACAAAGGACTTGTAGGAATAGTGTGAAGTACCACCAGTATTTCCACTGGCTTCTCCTGATGAATTGCCAGTGTTGTTGATCTCATTACGGAGAAGGTTAAACATCTCCGGTATCGCTTCCTTCATCTGATTGGTCATCTGGCTGCTCAATAAAGTCACCAAAGCGATGGTGGTAGGATCCAGTATAGGAGTTGTTCCTGAACCTGATGCCTCGGTGATCAGTGGAGGAGGAGGTGGAGGCGGTGGAGGAGGTGGCGGTGGTGAATCGGCTGGAGATGGTGTCGAGGAATGTGGAGCCAAGTCTAGAGGTGGTAACGAGGGAGTCTGTCTTCGCGGCGGCATTCTGATCATAACCAAAATAATATTGGTTAGTGCAAAGATCGAATGCAGAAGACATAATGCAACAAAGTCTTAAATCTTAGATTCTCTACATGCAGGGTCCCTAGGTTATAGTCTAGGCCAAACCGTTTAAATAAATGACCTATATTTCTCTATAACCATGGCTCTGATACCAATCTGTCACACCCAGAGCCGGCGGGATAGGATCGGTTGTCCCGTCGGGCGGAAGGTTCCCGGGGCGCGATATCGGGAGTGATAATCGTGGTGATCAGATTGTTTACATTGCACATGATACAAATGAGAAATGCTAAATCTAATAGAATTACAAAGTTAAATTACATCAGTATTGTTTATAATTTAACGATGTAAATCTACCATAAACATCATATATATTTCTATCTTGTATTTACACAAGATATACAAAATAATTTGTATAATGATGTCTTTAAAATGTGTGCAGGTCCAAAAAGCTAAGTCTTCTATTTGAAGTCCTAGTCCAAAGGAATAACTCCTTAGTTGACCTGTTCGTCACCTGAGAAGTCATGCAAAAATCAAGTCAACACATGGTTGGTGAGTTCATATTGTTTAATGTTTGAAAATGATTTGAAAAATGATTTGAAACCTCCTTTGGTAAAGACCCTAACCTCATTAACACCACATGTAATATCCACATCGGTATGCTTATATATAGGGCATATGTAAGGGGCAAGCCCTAGCCAACATCCCACCACATACTAATATGCATATGACACTGCTGTTAATGATAATTAAGCATTTTTACCCTACAAACCTCTGATTTGAACTATGTTTTTCCCATAACTTGATTTACCTTTGATTCCCTTGATTTTTGAACATAGATACATGATTTTCCCCAAAAATCAGTGATAGTGAATAAAATGTAATTATTTAATGAAATAAATAAATAAACATTTAAAACAACTAAGACATGATGATTGGGTAAAATTTTACTCAATCAATTAGACTTAGTTATTGGTGGTTGTCCAAGTTGTAACCTCTCACACGTGACCCATACCAGGCATAACTCACAAGGAGTATACCTGGGCGTGACGGGATTTTAATGATGCCCATACAGCCTGACCCGAAGGTCTTCCGTACATGCGGGGACTTTAATGTTTTGCCCTTACAGCTTGACCCAAAGGTCTTCTGTACATGCGGGGACTTTAAGGATATCCTTTGATTCTCGATCTCTTGATTCTCTTAGACTTTGATATTGATTTCAATGATTGTTCACGTTGTTGCCCGTATAGCCTGACTACAAGAGTCTTCTATACCTGAAGGGACTTTATATGTGTGTTACACGTGGTCTTGATTCCATATACAACTGACATCCACCTTGACTTGAGTATTAATGATTTCATTAGATTGTAATGATTTCATTATTTCAATGATTCACACACATTTATGATTTCTGATTCCTTGAGCCTCTTGATCTTGATCTTTAGAATTTCCATGATTCACAATGATGTTTGATTCTTGATTATGATTCTTTGGATATGATCTTTTGATTTTGTTCATTTGATTTCACTTTGAATTTAGATTCTTGAATTTGAACTTGATGAACTAAGGGTTGATTTAGAGTTTAAATTTAAGGTATTACTCATAAGAGTACTTAAATTTATTTGATAACTTGATCTATTTAATAATTTCCTAGACAGGAGTCTAGGAGTATCAACAATCATATATATGTAAAACATATATTAAATAAAGCATTTAAATAAACAGTTTAAATAAAACAGTTTACGCATGCTTCTCAGCCCCGCGTTTAAAAACAAAATGTTTAGAAAAGGGGCAATGAACTCACCTGTGTTGCTGTGTATTGAATTACCACAAAATGCGCGCTCGTTGGTTGTAGCTTAAGTATCTTCGGTTCCTGAGTTATTTTAAAAGAATTCGCATACGATGAGTATATATAGTAGACGTTGGATCTAGGGTTTGGTCTCGGTGTGCAACTAAGTGTCCTAGATTACTAATATATTTCTAGAATTCTATCTAACTTGTTCTAATTCATTACCCGTTAGTCAACCCTTATCCCACAATTCATTATCACAAGTCCCCAGTTAAAACACGTTTAATTCATTTCATTCTAGATTAATTATTTAGAAAACTTTATTTAATATGATTTAATAAAGTTATGTGTTTAGTTTCCTTTATTCAAAACATATTTAATTTAAATAAACTATTTAACATATGATGGGCTTAAATTTGCCCATTGGGCCATCCCCGGCCCATTTGTTTGCTCATGGTTCTTTAGACGATTCCTTGATACTTCCTTGATGAACTAAGCCTAGATGATTCCATTAAATCATCTAAGTTAGTTAATGGTCCCTACAAGATTTTAGTAAAGTTTAGATATTAGTTATTAAATTAACACATCCAAACCCTAGGTTATTGCCTCATCCCACTTTGATTTCATGAAATTCCTAAGCGTTTTGATCTACTCTTTAATGGTTGTTATTTGCTTGTCCAAGAGATCCTTTATTCCTTAGAAACCCTAATGTATTACCCCATGCACACACAACACATATTATAAAGTGCATGCACACACACTATAACCATGTCCCATGCACTCACAAACCCTCCATCATTCCCATGCATTGTACCATGATAACCATTTGAATTTCCCTTAGGTCGACTGAATCTATGTGGTGTGGGTGAATGAGGGCTTGACCGAATAACAATGGCCGAATGGGAGTGAGGGTCGAATGATGCCTTGGGCGAATGAGACATGGTTCGAATGAGTGTCATGGTCGAATAAGGGTGCCGGTCGAATGTGGGTTGCCGAATGAATAAAGGTCGAATGAACGGGTGTGCTGGCGAAAGGCAATGTCGGCGAATGGACATGGTCGAATGGCTAAGTTGGCGAAAGGCTGCTTCGGCGGTGCTCATTCGGCGAACCAACATGCTTCGGCCAAAGGCCATTCGGCGGCCTGATGAGGCTCATTCGACCGCGACGGCCTGATGGGTGGCTACCATGGTTTTTGAGCAAATCAGTAGGGGATTCAAGTGGGCCTTGTTCTTACATTGTTCTAAGGTGTTGTGATGTAGTTCCTATGGTTCGAAATGGCCCAAATCTGCTTAAACGAAGGGGTGTGAGATTAGGGTTTTCAAAACCCAAAACCGAACAAAAACGTGGTCTTTACCTCAAATCTGATGGATGAACGTTTAGATATGTTGTACTTCCACAATCTACAAGTGATGGTGGTGATTTTGACACCAAGAACACACGAAATGGTGAAGAAACAAGCAAGAAATCGTAGTGAGAAGTTGTGGGTTTTTAGAGAGAGAGTGGGGAGAGGATGAGTTGAACGAAAATGTGGTTGGTGGCTGGTGGTTGTGTGATTTAATGGCATTAAAAGCCATGATAAATGACTAAGGTTTGCCCGGGTATGTTCGGGTTCGTTCGGTTTCGCGTGGTTTCGCGTAAAAATGTCAGTTTCTCGTCGTTTTCGTTACGAAACGACTCGGTTGTAAAATAGAATCATAAAATTTATTTTAGATTGTGATTCCTAATAAATTAACTAAATATCTTTTAATTATTAATTTTACCAGGTATTTATTTAACGTTTAAATCGAATCGCGCGGTCATCGCGCGTATTTGTTCGAATCGTCACCCGATCAAACACGACGATAACTACACTTTTCAATATTGTTTTCTAATTATCGAATATCATTCAGAACGTTAAACTTTCAGATTTATTCGTACAGATCGTCACCTATACGAATAATCTGTCGGTTTAGCATTCACTTAACGATATTCGTGTTGTTTTGTCCTGTAAGGCCTCACATACGTTTATACATAATAAGATCCTAACAAATAATTCACATGATGATTCTGTGTTGCCAGATAATTATCTGACTCAAGAACCATTGTTCTGAATTGATTTCTCTGAAATAACTGTGAATTTGCTGTTTTGATAATATGAAATGATACTGAGACTTGATATGAATTTGAAATACACTGAATTATAAGAGATTTGTACCTGATTACTGTTCACGTACTGTTTACGATCACTGTTCCGGTGACGGTTCCGGCACTGATGTTACACCATGGACCATCCCCCCTCGAACCCTGCATCCTTGAGGACCCCTCTGTGCACACCACGACCATGGAATCCACATCCTTCAGTCGTGGGATCCCACCTGGGCGGTCGGCCGAACCACACCGTGGCCGAATGGCCTTAGCCGAAGAAGCCTCCAACCAGTCGGCCGAATGGCCTAGCCACCTTCATTCGACAGCTGCTGCCTATTCGACCACCCTCATTCTTCAACCATTCGCCAATCCCATTAGGCGTAGCACCTTCATATGGCCAAGAATCTCATTCTCTCGGTCAAGGGGCATCATTTTCATTCGGCCATGTAAGTCAGCCGAATCTCTCCATTCGGCAGTTCCACTGATTTGGCCCAGCAGTAATTTTCAGCCCACATACTCAGCCCACCTTGATCTAATTGGCCTATGGGGTTTGCGATTGGGCCCAACACACTGTTTTGACCCATGAAATTCTTCCAGCCCAATAGTTTGGCTCACTTCTGTCTCAGGCCCAACATATGCAATGGGCGACGCCTTCGGCCCATTTGGCTATGATTGGCCCACTTTTCTTTCGGCCTACACCATGTCACCCATACGGTCAACCTCATTAATCGAATCAAGCCCAGTTGGCTTAGGTCCAAAACTCATTCGGCCCACGTTGACCCATTCGGCCAAGCTAATGAATTGGTCCACACAATTGGCCCATTCACCCATGATGTAAACACATTTTAAAGAAAAGTGAAGGGTGGGGTATCATACATTTCATAAAACTTAAGCAACAAGTTTAAAAGGGTTATTATTTAGTTAATTGTCAACTAAGTGACAACCAATTCAAGTTTAACCAAGATAACATGTCAAGCTTTAAACTATAAACCTAAGCTATATTCATGACTTGGGTTAGTTACAAAGATTCTATTAATACAAGTAATTAACATAGCATGATAAAGATTTGGGAATTCGAGAAGCGGTAAAGGCAAGTGAAACATAAAGCCAACAATACTAGGTACTAAGCTTAACGGAAAATAGCTAAGTGTTAGCATAAACTATACTCATGGGATCAAGGCCGAATGATGACCGAGACTTACGAGTGTTAGCCAAAGTTTATGGCTAACACATATACACACACACACGAAAATCTACAAACTTATATTTATAAGTACAAACAACATGAAATCAATACAGGATCGTGAATACAAGAACAAGTACAAACAAAGAGCGCTTGCATTCTTGTTTAGACTTAGTCAACCACACAACAACTACAAGGTGAGTTCATTTGTCCCTTTTCTAGCTATTTTGATTTTACTTCGGGACTGAGAAGCATGTTCTACATTTAAAACAAATGATTTATAAAATGCTTTTACACTTAATCTTAATGCATATGCTATAAACTATATGCTTAAACCATATGCTTAATGCTTATGTTATAAACTATATGCTTAAACAATATACTCGATGTTAAAGCTTGAACATTTGTACTAAATGCTAATGCTACATGCTAACACTAAATGCTCATGCTAAATGCTAACTCTAAATTCTAATGCTACATGCTAACACTAGATGCTAATGCTATATGCTAATACTAAATGCTAATGCTACATGCTAACACTAAATGCTAATGCTAAATGCTAACTCTAAATGCTAATGCTACATGCTAACACTAGATGCTAATGCTATATGCTAATACTAAATGCTAATGCTACATGCTAACCCTAATGCTAATGCTAAATGCTAACTCTAGATGCTAATGCTACATGCTAACACTGGATGCTAATGCTATATGCTAATACTAAATGCTAATGCTACATGCTAACACTAGATGCCAATGCTACAATGCTAATACTACAATGCTAATGCTAAATGCAAACTCTAAATGCTAATGCTACATGCTAACACTAGATGCTAATGCTATATGCTAATACTAAATGCTAATGCTACATGCCAACACTAGATGCCAATGCTACAATGCTAATACTACAATGATAATGCTAAATTCTAACTCTAAATGCTAATGTTACATGCTAACACTAGATGCTAATGCTATATACTAATACTAAATGCTAATGCTACATGCTAACATTAGATGCCAATGCTACAATGCTAATACTATAATGCAAATGCTAAATGCTAACACTAAATGCTAATACTAAATGCTAAAGCAAACACTATATGCTAAAGATACGGTTACTATAAACACTTGTATGCTTATATGCTTGAATGCTAAAACAACGGTTGGGTCTCTCAGTGCTTGCATTACCGGTTGTGAAACTATTTGAATGCTAAAACTATCAACTATGGTAGAACATACCTAATTGGCCTCTCAGTGCTTGCCATGGGGTGTTCTTCATAGTTGGGACTTGAAGGAATAGACCGTTGGTCTCTTAGTGCTTGCCATAGGGTGACCATCATAGTCATGACTTAAGGAGAAGACTGATGGCCTCTCAGTGCTTGCCATACAGTGTTTCCTCAATGTTCACTCATGCTACAAACTTAAACATAATGCTAAAGCTATTGGCTATTAGAATGGACCAACTGGCCTCTCAGTGCTTGCCAGGGGGTGTTCTTGTTGCTATGACTATTGTAGATCATGTCGTTGGCCTCTCAGTGCTTGCCAAAGGGGCGTTCTACATAGTCGGGATTCTGAGAAATAGACTGATGGCCTCTCAGTGCTTGCCATACAGTGATTCCTCATTATCCACTCATGTTGTAAACTTAACGAAATGCTAAAGCTATAAACGAAATGGATGGTGGGTAAGATGCTTAATTATCATTAACAGCGATGTCCTAGGCGACTTAGTATGTGGTGGGACGGCGTCTAGGCGGGTTGTAGGCTCGACTCAGGGGTATGCCCTATATATAAGCATACCGAGTTGGATGATACAGGTGGTGTTAATGAGATTAAGGTTGTTACCGAGGGGACGGATGAATGCTTTTGGGTCAATATCATAAACTTTTAAACACAATGCTTGTTAAACTTATATTGAAGCTAATACATACAAATGCTATAGACTTGTAAACTTTGAAACAGTAAACTCAAGCTATGATGAAGAATGAATCGAATGGTAGGTAAAATGCTTAATTATCATTAATAGCAATGTCCTATGCGACTTAGTATGTGGTGGGACGGCGTCTGGGCGGGTCGTAGGCTCGACTTAGGGGTATGCCCTATATATAAGCATACCGAGTTGGATGATACAGGTGTTGTTAATGAGATTAAGGTTTTACTGAAGAGGTTTGCAAAAGCTATTTTACAAATACTAAAACTACATGAACTCACCAACCATTGTGTTGATTTTGTTTTCTTACATGCTTTCTCAGGTGATGCACAGGTATAGGCTCAGACATCAGGAATGCATACTAGGATACTCAGATAGAGGACCAAGTAGAGTTTTGGAAAGCACATATTTTGTTACAGAAGCAAATCACTTTTGATATCTTGTACAGATACAAGATAGATACATTTGATTCTTTTGATAGGTTTATTTAGTTAAATTACTGAACATTGTCAAATGTAATTTAACTTTGTAATCCTAGTTTGATGCTATTGTGCTTTAGTTATTATTAACATTGATGCTATGTAAAACAATCTGATCATCACGATTATCACTCACGATATCGCGCCACGAGAACCTTCCGCCCGATTGGGACTTCGATCCAACCCCGCCGGCTCGGGGTGTGACAATTCACTTGTTATTTCTTATATTAATAGAACACGTCTTCCCATTATATGTTTAATGCACTTCTTGTCACCATTAGATTCGTAATGTTTTGTTGCATCATAATTGTAGAAATTAAAGTTTCAAGTATGATTTTCCATTTCTTTTGCTATCTTCATAGCAATGAACATAAATTCTCTTTCGTTGCATTTAATATCATTTATTTAAATGGCTAGTTAATGTCCTTAAGTTCATGGGCCGAATAATGGGTTGACTCTACGATACACATATGGGCCGAAATGAATTGGATTGGGCCGGCTAGGTGTATGAGGCCAGAGACATTGGGCCGAAGCCCATAAATTGGATTTTAGTTTGGGCCGAGTGATGTTTGGGCTTCATGCGTACTGGTCGGTTGATTAAAGGGGTTTGGGGAAATCAATTGTTGGGCCAAGATGGTTCCATGGGTCGATCAATTGAAGTTGGGCCGTAGCAAGGGGTGGGCCGAAGAAGATTAGCTGAACTTAGAATTGTTCTGGCTGAGGTTCGTGCATGAAGATCAAGGTTCGGCTGCATGAGTTTTAGCCCCTAGGTTCGTTAGTCCTTCCATAGGTTCGGCTGGGTTATATTGCCAGCTCTAAGGTTTGTTTAGAATGAGGAAGGTTCGCTGCTTTAAGATTTGCTAGCCATAGGTTCGGTGGGGAAATGGTCCGGCTAGTCTCCAACAGGTTCGGCCATTGTGGCTTCAGCATGAAGAGAAGGTTCGTTCAAGTGTTGAGGTTTGCAAGGCAGGAGGTTCGTGGCAGAAGGCTCGGCTGGTTTGATTCGTGGATGGGGATAGGGTTCGGTGAATTAAGGGTTCATGGGTTGTCATGCATAGGTTCGGCCGGGTGGGGTTGGTGACTAGAGTTTCCAGGTTTGCTCCTTGGGAGATGGTTTGTAGCCGCATGCTAGTTAGATCAACAGGGTTCGGCCCTTAAAGCTTAGGTTCGGCCAAGATAGCTCACGAACCCTGCATGTTTCTCCTTATCACCGAGCTCACCCGTCGATCTAGTTTTTCCCAACGCTTGTTCGCATGCAGGTCAGCTCCTCATGGTGCTACGTCCGTGTGGTGTAAGGTTTTACACCGGTTGGAAGTTGGGTCGAACAAGTAATAAGAAAAACCTAATTTTCAGCCACTTTGTGGCTACATACCTTCGATTCAGCTGGATAGAACTTCAGATTCCTTGTACTTTCACGTAGAGGACACCAAGGGCTTCAAGTGGACACCGAAATTTCTTGATTTCATCCACAAATGAGAGAGATCTTGGTGTTCGAAGGTGAAAAAAAATCTTAGAGAGAGATATGAACAGGAATGGTGGTTTAGAGAGAGAAAGGGTTAGTTGAAAATGAAATAAATGCCATCACTCAAGGTTTATATACCACGAGGGTATTCGGGTTCGTTTCGGTTACTCGGTTCCTATTTTCGTCGCGTTTCCGAATTGTTACGCGTGTTTATCATAAATTTAATAAAAAGAATTATTTTAGGATGTTTAGAATACAATTATTATTAGAAATCATTTTAAATATCGTGGTATTAAATTATTTATCAATTTATATCATTTTACGCGTTTAGTAAATTTGTTCGCGATTTATTAAGATAGTTTCGTTTAAGTTTTGTTAATGATGAGTTTCAAAATTGTAAAATAAGAAATATTATATTTCCTTAAAATTATTATCATTCGTATCGTTTTTCGTTTTCTTTTCGTTTCGTTTCATCAGAACGCGTCACCGTCGCGCGTATTCGTTCAAATCGTCATTCGAACGAACACGACGATGGTTTGGCTTTCTGATTCTTGTTCTCTACTGTTCAGTCATTATTTCAGAACGTTAAACTCTTAGAATCATTTGTACAGATCGTCACCTATACGAATAATTCGTCGGTTTAGCATTCTGTAACAATAACAGTTATGGTTTCGTTCTGTTTAAACTCACATACGTTTATACCCAAAAGCATCAAATCAAGTATCTGTGTTTCGATTCTGTGTTGTCTGATATGTTTCTGACTGTTAAACCCTAAGGTTTTAGCCAGATTTCAGACAATCGCATAATAGTTTCGTGTTAAGCATAATGTATCAATAGTATAAACATAGTTTCATGTAATGTGTACCTGAATTACTGTACGAGTTACTGTTGCAATCACTGTTCGAGCACGCGTCCGGCACTGATGTTACAATTTACGCTTGATTTTGTGTCCAATTTATATTTTTAAGACAAAGTACGATCGTGGACGTCTTTTTATGTTTTAATTTTATAATTTGTAATATTGTACGCTTATAATTATGTTTATGTCCATTGCAATTGACGCTTGCTTTTGCCGTAAATTGATTTATAGTTTTAGTACAAATTAACAAAGGTTACGACCGATTTTTGGTTTGTGTTCTAATATTTTTAATGTTGTCACCGTCATCATATACAAATACACATATCGCCATAGCATTATGACTTTTTTTTTTGAATTTGTATTGGGTAAATATCATTTTTTTTCCTGTTTAACGCGAGGTTACCATCATGACTTAGGGGTTAAACATAAACTTGTATTTTCTAGACTTGGATGTTAATATGTGATTATTGTTTACAGTCCACCCTTCTTTAATAAACAATATAACTTAAAAGACTTATTTTATGGGATGCGAAATCAAGTCGGGAATAACATTGGCGTTGACATATTCCATTTGATTATTCATTATTCTCAGATCACATAGGGTAGGGTATAAAACATAACATTCTTCTTTATCTTTTAACTTCTACCCACTCTTAATTAATGAACATGTATTAAATTTGTTGCGCCAGCGTGCTGTGAAGGTGACATTAACTTAATTTGATACTTCAAAAGAAGTATATGAGGTTATAACGTTACAATATTAAATATCGTAAATAGATTAAAAAAATAACGTGAAGCCATGTCGAAAGATACAAAAGTTAAGTTGTAAAAATAAACATTAAAAATTACGAAACTAAATTTACAAGAACTATGGTACAAGAAAATGAAAGCTAGTATGACGCAAATGAAAATAAACTAGGGGTTATCCCGCGCTTCGCCGCGGGTTTTATTTTAATATGTCGTTTCTCAGTTAGTTTGTCGATCACCGAATGAAACGGCTAATATTAAGAAATTTTTGATAATTTTAAGAAAATACCCGGTTTAACCACCGGTTTCCCGGTTAAGCTTTCGTTCGCCGCCCAGTTCAACTACCGGATTCTTCGTTAGCCCGACTTTCACCGGTTGAGACGGTTAATATTAAAAAAAATTATTAGGGGCGGTTCAACCACCGGTTCCCAGTTATACCTTCGTTCTTTGCCCGATTCAACTACCGGCTTCCAAGTTAGCTCGCCTTTCACCAGTTGTGACGGCTAATATTAAGAAAATTTTTTATTAGAGGCATTTATGGATTTGAATTATTATTTAAATAATATTAAGAAAACATCCGATTCAAACACTGGCTTCCTGGTTATGCCGTCGTTCACCGGTTGAAACAACTATATCACCGGTTAAAATGGCTAAGAATAAAACACTTTTAAATAATACTTAGGAAATAACTAATATTAAGAAAATATTTTATTCTACCACCGGTTAACTGTTCAAGCCATCATTCTCCGTCTGCTTCAACCACCGATTTCCCGATTAACCCGCCGTTCACGGTTTAAAACGACTAATATTAAGACAATTAAATAATATTAAGAAAATACCCGATTCAACCACCGGTTTCCCAGTTAGTCCACTGTTAGCCATCTGGGTCAAACACGGCTTTCCCGATTAAGTAAATATTATTAAAGTGATATTATTATTTAAATCGTTTGTGGGAATGTATTTATAACTATTTACTTAATATTATTTATTCTATAAATAATATTAAGTAAATACTTGGTTTATTTTTTTAAGTCGTTGTTCGCCGAGCAGTTCAACTGTCGGTAATTCAGTTAGCCCACTATCTTGAAATGACTGCTGCAACCATCACTTGCCCGGCTAGCCTGTCGAACACCAGTTGAAACGACTATTGTTAATAAAAATTTGATAATATTAAGAAAATTCATAGTTAAATCACATTTTTCCCTATTAGGCCGCCGGTTCAAACATCGCGTTTTCAGTAAAACAAATATGATTGGTCAAGTAATATAATTATTTAAATTGTTTGTGGTAGTAGTGTAATATTATTTTTTATGAATAATATGTGTGAGGGGCAATTTTGGAATTGAATTATTATTATAATACTATTACTGTTCAGTTTGTTTCAAAATGTATATAGGATAATGTGCCGCGACAATATATATAAGTCATTTATGTGAATTTAATTTTAATATTATAAAAGATTAATTATAGAAACCAAATCGTAAAAAACTAAAAATAAATAAAAACTTTGGTGGCCAAAGTTTAAAACATAAAGCTATACCATTATTTTTCCAATCGCAGCTTCACTATCATATATTCTACTTCAAAATATACTTTAATTTGTCTATGATAAAACTAAGGTTTTAAGGATATACTTAATATATACTTTAAAAATTCTAACAAACACTAAGGTTACATTGGGCTTGAATTGAAATAATATATACACTATAATAAAAGAATAAATTTTTGTCACATGTTACATTCACACACTACTATATGCCACATGTCACATTCTCACATCACTATTGACATTTGTCATTTTCTTATCAATCTACTTAATTCTCTCTCCTATTAAATAACTATATATTTCTTTTTCTTGTTAAATAATTATAATACTAATAACTAATATATTATTTATTTTTTTATAATAAAACACACTTATAATTTTTATAAAATACATCAAAATTTTGTAAAGAAAGAAATATTTTATTTTCAAAAAAAAAATTATGTAAAAAACAAGTATCTTATAAAATGATTTTTTTTTAAAATATACCATAAAATGAGTTCTTAAACAATGAAATTTTTATAAAGAATGACATTTTTAATTTATTTAAAAACTGAAGTAATAAAAATAATAGAGAAAGTTACACTTTTGTTCTGTTATGTTTAACGCTATTTTTAAATTGGGTTGTTTAACATTAATAATTACAAAAAATATATTTTATATTATTGATTTATAAAAGTTAGTTTTTTTAATATAATACAAACTGAAGTTTTAACGTCAGTTTTTTCAAAAATATCAATTGGTATACATCATACGTTCATATATCATTTGTATAGTGATTAAAATTTTTAAGTATTTATTTATTACTTCAAATATTTATTAGTATGTCAAATATCGTTTTATAATTGTTAAATTTTCATTACTATTTATTTAATAATTTATATTAAACCCGTGTAATACACGGGTTAATAACCTAGTTATAATATAAACTAGTAGGTGATTGCTCGCTATGTGTATTTATTTGATTTTAAATACAATTTATACTAAATGTTTGTAACATTAATGACGTCACAATGATACATTTCAATTTAAGAAAACATTATATCATTTCTAAAATAAGTATTATAAAGTACGAAAAAAAGTTGAAAGCAAACCGATCATGATCCACACTCGATAATCCATATCGACATGCGTACTGACAATAAATTTAATCACAAACATAAAAAAAAAATTAAAAAAGAAAACTTGAAAGTTAAAAGTAAATAAATAAAGTCATATATACAAGAGTAAATTACATAAATCATATTTTATATTTACTTATTTGTGACATTTTTTATTAAAAATAGTTACAGAAAACATTTTTAAAATAGAAATTTATAATAAATTTCATGCTTAAAATCACATAAACATCCTTTAATAAGTTACGTAAATCGTCTTTTATTTTAAAAAATGATGAAATTCATTATAAATTTTTATTTTTAAGGATGATTTATGTAGCTATTTTAAGAAAGAATGTTATTTATAAAATAGGTGGATATAAAGGACAATTTATATAATTTACTTTATAAACAAATATAGAGCGTAAAAAAAAAATAAATCAAAGTGCAAGAAAATTAAATTTCAATAACATATAAAAAAATAGAAAAATGAATCATAGACTTAATACATATATGTACAAGAATAAATATGTATCTATAATTAAGAAATTTATCATTTGATAACTTAACCTTATTAATTTTTTTCCATCAAAATAGAAGTGTAAAAATTCAAATGAAACATTAGTATTAAGTTTAAGTTTAAGGGTTAACATCATAAGATTGATTTAGTAAAGGAAATTGTGTGTCTAAACAAAGTATAATTTTGAAACCATCTTAAGTTAATCCAGTGAATCCAGCGTCAATTAATTTTTTTTTATTTAGATATGTAATATATGGTATTATAATAAAATAAAAAAAATAACTATTTGTTACACATATATTACAAAATGATTTTTTTAAATTGTTTAATCAGGAAAACCAAATATGTAACATATTATTTGGCTCTGATGCCGACTTCCAAACAACTTACACCTGTTTGACCCATTATCACCGTTTCAATCTAATTTTTCATCCAATTGACCCACATTCATACCAATTCACCAATTTTGATTTTATACATACATAGCTCATGTCACCATAAACTTAAAACTAAGTTTTAAGTTAAACACGACATTTCATCAAACACCTCATATGCATGGATTTACCACCATATAACTAGCATGTTTTAAACTCCACCAAAACCTCTTTTTATGCTATATTCGTAATCATCTTCATTCACCAATTTCATTACTTTCAAAATCTTATTAATCATCATATTATCGTATAAACTACCACCAAACACTCATTTTAACATTTTAGTTCATCTTTCTCATGAACCATAAAAAAAATCCATTCTTATAAACTTACTCAAATCTTCAGAGAAAGATTAAAAACTAGTTCTTAGATGATATGTATGATGATTAACAAAATATAAGACCAACTAAACCTCCAAATTTCGGATTTCACCACCTCCTACTCATACCAAATATGAGATGCACGTAAATTTACACCAAAACATACAAAATTTCTTACCTAGATTTTGCTTGATGCAAGAATAACTCAATTCCTTGATTGCATTAACGATTATACCATGAATCGAGCTACAATTTGATCATTCTCCCTTGGCTCCTTCTTTCTCTTGTCTCTAAGCACCCACAAACATACACATGGTATGTGAATTTTGACCAAGTCAAAGTTTTATCTCCCTTTCATATTAACTTTGCCCATTTACCAATTTTAGTCCCTCAAACTTTTTAATTAGTTAACTTACTTAACCAACCTAATAAAGTTAGTTACTATTTATCTTTTATCACCCAAATATTGTTTAAAAACACCTACCAAATAAACTAATTTAGATAATTAAAAGTTCTTTATAACACCATCAATTAAAATATAACAATAATTATACTCTAATTATATTATATTTTAATGTTCTCCCAAAATGGGTCGTTACAAATTTCTTCCCACCTTACAAAGGTTTTGTCCCCGAAACCTCGTTATATCTAATAAAGAAAAGGATAAAATTTTCCGCAATTCATCCTTGGACTCCCAAGTTACTTCAAAACCCCTCCGGTTTTTTCATTTCACCATCACCTCATTAACCGCCTCATTTCGCAATTGCTTATTTTTTTTATCTAATAAAGCCACGTGTTTCTCCTTAATTCAATTTATAATTGATCACCAATTTCTCGAATGACACATAGCCGATTCACCTGCCAAGCATTACCGCAAATAAGACATATGGAATGTATTATGAATTCCACTCAACTCCTCTGGTAGCCATAAGCGATATATAACACCTGTAAAATTTAACTAATACGTATTACTTAAAAATTTATAATTTTGGAATAAGTAATAAATATGTACATAAACTAATAATAAAAAAAATGATAATAACAATTAGGTATTATAGGTTCTCATCAAAAACTCATTTACGGAGGTCCTAAATTAATTAATTCATTAATACAAATTAAATTAGATTTAATGATCATAAAGGAAAAGAAACCGATTGAAAATCATTTTAACTTTAAAATTGGTATTTGCTCATCACCACATCTCAATCAAAACCATTTTCTTTCTTAAATTCTCGACTTTTGATGCATCGCTATGTAGTCAGCCAGAGAAAACTATAATACAATTTATGTTTGATACTTTTGATCGACTGAAACCATCATCGAACCACCGCCATGCCATCACCGGTTTATCACTCGGATCGAAAGGAAAACAGGAACTTCACGTGAAGGTCCTGCCTATCACATTCGTCTAATGTTAAAGAGTGTTGAATCGCAAGAGGTTGGGATTGCTTACGTATTATCGGAGATCAATTCGCTAATAAATTGTTAAGGCTAAGGTACGGATTCCGTTTATCTAACTCATAGTATATTTTGTTTGTCTCGTTTGTTTTATTCGTTTCATTAAGTTAAACCGTTTGGTTTTCGAACATCCGTTAGTTCTAATTCTGATTGATTCTGCATGCGATATAATTATATAATTTGTATTCATTATCGCATGTTCCGTTATATTGATTTATAAGATTATTTGGTGCGACTTTTGTTTAGATATTCGATTTGTTGTATCCTCATTTGTTTCGATTCCGATACTCGAGCAGAGCCTCCGGTAGGTGATTCTACCGGTGCGTCATTGGGGCATCAATGGCGTAGCACTTTCCGTGACGGTGTGACTGGTTCACGGCGTCTCTATTTAGTACTCTGATAGTACAATTGTGCACCCACTGAATTTTGAAGAGGCGTATGGACTGGTCCTAGGATAATTGTTTCGTTTTGGTGAGTGTTGGTGTGTGCCCACATACAGCTCACAATTTGGTACATTAGGCCGACGGGTCTGTGTACACCATTTGTTTTGTTTTGTTTGTGCTCAAATGGGTATCTCCTTACCATACGACTTATTTGATATGTATCCGCTCTGATTAATTAATATTGTTAATCGTATGGTTAATTTGTTCTGACATTCGTTATCATATGTTATCTTTTATTTATTATAGTTGTAATGCTTCCGCTGAATTTGCAACCACTATATTTTGCCACTTTTATAATCGTTTCTCTTTTTAGATTTCACCACCATTACTGTTGTTCTTCCGTTACTGAGCAATTTTTGGCTCAGCCGTATTTCTTTTTGTTGTTTTTCTTCATTTTTATAACAGGTACACATGGGATTTCAGGGATGTGTGAAGAGAAGATAAAGTGATTAGAGAGTTTAAATTAATTTTGTTAATAAGTGATGTAATTAGGTATTGGTATTCCTTTAGTCAAACTATGTATTTATTTAGGGTTAAATTCATTAATTAAGGAATATGAATTGTTCTGATTTTGTAATAGTGACACGTCAGCCCTAGCCGGGTTGGGGTGTTACACGATAAGTAACCTTTCTAATCTGAGATATAATTTTGAAAGATCCAATAAATCGTTGACTTAGTTTCCCCGGCTTTTGAAGATGAATCACACCCTTCCACATAGAAACATTTAACCACTGAGTTCCCCACTTGGAATTCAATTAGTCTCCTCCATTTATCTGCATAAGGTTTATTGTGTTCTTACGCCACCTTTTAATGAGCCTGAATTTGATTGGTTTGTTCATACATCACCTTTACTGCCTGTTTGCTGGCATGTTTTCACTTTTCCACTTCTCCCCAACACCCGGGAGTTCAACTCGTGCTTCCAGAAACGAGAAGTGAACCGAGTGTCGCGGTAGGACACAATTGCCACTAGCATCCCCTATCGAGATACCACCTCATTCACACTTCATTAACTTTATCTTTTAACGACTCGGTTTGCAATGCTTTAATTTGGTTTACCAAACCCAACACCAACACATTTTTCTTAGATTTCACCCTAATGGGTGAATGTTCTAGCTTTCTTCCCAAAGCATCCACTATTGTGTTTGCTTTCCTAATTGAAAGAGGATTTCGCGATTGTAATCCTTGAGTAACTCCACACACCACCACAATCTCCATATCGTAAAAAAATTAGTTAACCTCATGAACTTTCAACTAAACTGAAGCTTAATAATAACTTCCCCCGTTTTCGCATCAAAGTACACCCAACCACCACATACGACGCGTCAAATTAGACCATGTGATCACCAGGTCCATCTAATAAATCAACACCTAAACATGTCTTTTCTTGATTGTTTATTACGAAATTGAAACATAACAACTTGCATTTTATTCATAAGAGCACCCATATCCATCATAAGTTAAAATCTTAACAATCAAGTATAAGTATAGTTTTTGGTTCATTCGCACCTAAACTTCTCTTACTTATAATTGCCAACAAACACTCCTGATACTTAGGTATTACACACTCTTGTACATTATCTAATAGCACACATATTTTTATAGATGTTCACACTGTTTGTGAATCATCTTCATCAAGACTCAACCACACAAATCATAATTTATGTGTGAATCTAATTTACAAGCTAACAGATTCATTTCTCCTAACCATAACCCATAAAGAATGTCCATTCCCCTATGAATCATCCTCAAGAAACTTCATATCTTTTAAAAGATACATTACACTACTTTCCATATCAACATACGTATACACGTCATTTCCACCCAACTATATTCAAGTGTTATGGTACATCCACATCTATACATAATCATATATGTTCACACCACTTGTGAATCATCCATGAAATAAGGATTCTAGCATGAAGGTTCTGTTCAAATACTGACCTTCTAAATCCCTTTCTCAACTCATATCAAATAACCACACCAGTCAATAAACATGTAACATTTAGACTTATTTCAAGGAAAACACACAAATCATTATAATCTTTTGTTTATAGCCACAACTTCCTAGTTAAGACTTTTTTTCAAGACCTTAATATATTCAACTTTAATCAGTGAGAACTTGTCATTATCAAGTTTTATTTCCTTTAAGGCATTCATCCCAAAATGTTTAAAGTCCATTTTCTCACCCAAACCTGTCCTTTGTGTAACATCATTGTTTGAATCGTAGATCAGAACAGTAGAATGTATAGTAGATTCAAGTACGAAACTCTGTGTAATACTTGTTATGTGAATTCAATATTAAACGATTATGAAATTCTTTTAGAAACACTGTGGAAAACTATGGAAACTATGGTTTTAACAGTCAGACTAATGTCTGACAACATGAATTTATTTTGTGTATTTTAGTTAGGATTTATTATGTATAAACGTATGTGAGAATGATTATAACAAAACAATAACGGACGTCGTTATATGAGCATTAAACTGACTGAGTATTCGTGTGGGTGACGATTCACATGAATATATTTGTAGGTTTAATGTTCTGAATGATGTCTAATAATTTGAAAATCAAATCGGAAAGTACGGTTGTGGACATGTTTGTACGGGTGACGATCTGTACGAATACGCGCGAAAACCGTACGATTCGATGAAACAGTTAAATTAAACGTTTTTTAAATTTTAAAAATAAACAAAAGATATTTAGTTAATTTACTAGGAATTACCATCTAAAATAATTTAGAAAACTCTATTTTAAAACATGGTAACGTTTCGTTACGAGATTTGAGTTACCTTAAACCACCCGGCTTCGTGATCGAATCTCGGATTAAACATTCCTCTCCATATTGATGCACATATATTGAGTTCAAGTTTTCGCGACGCACTTCAATCCCTCAAACCATTGGCTCTGATGCCAACTTCCAAACAACTTACACCTATTTGACCCATTATCACCATTTCAATCGAATTCTTCATCCAATTGACCCACATTCATACCAATTCACCATTTTTGATTTTATACATACATTTTTCATTTCACCATAAACTTAAAACTAAGTTTTAAGTTAAATACCTTAATTGAAATTTCATCAAACACCTCATATGCATGGATTTACCGTCATATAAATAACATGTTTTAAACTCCACCAAAACCCCTTTTTATGCAATATTCATAATCATCTTCATTCACCAATTTCATTACTTTCAAAATGTTATTAATCATCATATTATGATATAAACTAGCGCCAAACTCATTTTAACATTTCTAGTTCATTTTGCTCATGAACCAAAAAAAAGTCCATTCTTATAAACTTACTCAAATCTTCAGAGAAAGATTAAAAACTAGTTCTTAGATGATATGTATGATGATTAACAATATATAAGACCAACTAAACCTCCAAATTTTGGATTTCATCACATCCTACTCATACCCTATTGATGCATATAGTGGCCCAGTTCGATGTAATAGTCTATCTTGATTGTACAAAGTTGATATTAGTTATGAAATCATGTATTTCCTATTGTTTGGTTATGTTTGTATATGTTTATCATGTTTGACTTTGAATTTTTATATCAAACAGGACCATTCGTACGAATGAACCTAAACGTGAGTTCATTCGCACGAATGATGTAACGACCCATTTTGGGAAAATATTAAAATATAATATAATTGGTGGATAATTATCGTTATATTTTAACTGATGGGTGTTTTAATAACAGTTGAGGTGTTAGAGTTAGCTAGTAATTAACTTGATTATGTTGATTAAGTAGTTAGCTAATTTAAAGGTTGTGGGACCAAAGTTGTCAAGTAGGCAAAATTGGCATGAAAGAGGGATAAGACCTTCACTATGGTCAAAATCCCTATTTATTTTTATACGTGTGTGCCATTCAAGAGAGGAGCAAGAGAAGAGAAAACACAAAAACTCAAGATTGATCAAATTGGTGCATGGTTCATGGTTTGATCTTGGATGCAAGTATATATTTGAGTTCTCCTAACAACATACAACATCAAGCTATGAAATTTTGGGTGTTTTGGTTGTAAATTTCGTGGGTATCATGTAGGGGTGTGGGTAAAATGGGCGAAACTCTAAATTGGGTGTTTGGAGGGTCTTAAATGTTGTTATTCTTAGTGATAATCATCTAAGAACAACTTTTTGATTGTTTTCTTTCTTATTGTTGTAAGATGATAAATGGGGTTTTGTAAGGTTCATGAGGTATATGAACTAGGTGGTTAAATTTGGTGTTAAATTGTTGGGTGTGATGATTTCATGGGGTTTTGTAATTTGTTTGTGAAAATGATGAATTTGTTCATTTAGAAACCTAAATGAAGTTTGATATAGTTGTTATTGGTCAATGATCATAAGCAAATAAATATATGCATAGGAGGTGTTTGATGAAATGTCAATTAAGGTGTTTAACTTATAAATGAGTTTTTAAGTTGTTGTGGTATGAAACAAGCATATATATAATCATAAATAGTGAATTGGGTAATAATGGATCATTTGGGTGTAAATTAGATAAAATGGTGATAATGGTCAAGTAGGTTGAAAGAATATGAATATGAGTTACATGTATTGAATAGTTGTGTGTGTGTAATACAACTAGGTAGTGGTGGTGAAAGTCAAGGAATAAGTCAAAGGCTTGGGAAAGAACAAGATGATTTTGATGGTGTTCCTACGGGCTAAGGTGAGTAACCTACTCACTAAATATGCAACCATAAGTCATATTTGTGTTGGTGTGTTGGTGTGTTGGTGTTGAATGTTGACTACTTGATTTATGTCTTGTAGTATTTGGTGAATGTTATGCGTTAAATCTATAAATTGACAATGTAGGTAGAATATTGTCATGATGAATTGGTGTTTAACTTGACAATGTATGTGGAAAATGCATTGTTGGGATGAATTGGTGTTTAACTTGACAATGTATGTTGAATATGCATTGTTGGGATGAATTGGCGTTTAAATTGACAATGTAGGTGGAATATGCATTGTTATGATGAATTGGTATTTAGCTTGGAAATGTGTGAGGATTATGATTGCTAAGGTAGTTTATATACCTAAGACCGCATATAATGGCAATCAGAGTGTTTGACTTAATTGTTGACTATTTGTTGTGAGTTTTGGTGTGAATGTTATGTTATAATTACATAACATAATATGGTTTCATTAAGTGTTTGATAATAATTGTAGAAACTAGTATGGGGGGTGATTGACTATTAGTGGAATTAGTCAAAATGGATAGTTGATCCGTTAGTAAAATCAAATAGAATGGGTGTTTGGTGATTAAATAGTTGTATAATTGGTGTTTGATTGGTGTTGACAATAACATGAATATGTGTTTAATTGCTTAGTTATTGTGATTTGGTATGTTTACATGTGGTGTGTAAGAATATGAATGATTCTCAAGAGGTGTGAACTTCTTATTAGAAGCTTGACTGAAAATGGTCAAACAATTCAAATTGATATTTGTATAATTGTTGCTTGACAATAACATGCAATGGGTGTTATATTTGCTTAGTTATTGTAATGTAGTATGTTTACAATTGGTGTGGAGAAATTAGAATGATTCACAAGTGGTGTGAACTTCTTATTTGCAGTTTGACTTTAAATGGTCAAACAATTCACAAGAGGTGTGAATGTGAAATGGGTCGAATCATAAGTGGTGTGATCTACCTGTGATGAATTTATGGAGTTTAGGTAAATCACAAGTGGTGTGATTACCTACCTTGGAAATCCTTGGTGAAAAAGGAGGTCTCAAAGGATTAAGGTAGAAATTGACCGAAATTGGTCAAACGATTCACAAGAGGTGTGAATGTGGAATGGGTTGAATCACAAGTGGTGTGATCTTCCTATGGTGAATTTATGGAGTTTAGGTAAATTACAAGTGGTGTGAGTACCTACCTTGAGAATTCTTGGTGAAAAAGGAGGTCTTAAGGAAAATGTGTGAAATTTGACTTTTATTGGGTGGTTTCAAGTTCTAACACTTTAACTGTGTTTTAAAATGCTTATGAACATGAGTTTCATGTGTTGAATATATTTTTGGGATTGTAAAATTTGAAATCCTTGGTGATAAGAAATGAGGGAAGAGAACAAAGAAAATATATGTACATGGAAGGAGTTTCGACATGGTCATGTTCCCTGGAACACGCCCATGTCACATCTGCACATCAGATTCTAGAAACCTTCTGACATGGCCATGTTCCCCCAGAACATGCCCGTGTTGCGTCTGTATCTTTGAAAATGTCATAAATTGACTTATTTCAACTTTGATGGGATTCTAAGGGTAAATCTAATTCGTTTGGGCAAGAATTGGAGATTTAAGGGGTTTTGGGTGAAAACGACCCGTTAGTAAATCGTTTTGGGCTTGAGTTGAATAATGTTACCAAATTATATTTGGGACATTATTATTGTATCCATATGGTGTTATGGAACACACTTGGGAAATAGCGGGGTGATCTTACTTAGTTCTAACGAACTAACGGTGATTTAAAGGTGGTGTTTTTCAGGTGAACGTAAAGGGTGAAGGAGACCGTGATCGGATATCTTGAGAAGGCTCAGATTGAACACGTTTTTTGTTGAAAACCCAACTTTTTGTGAACGGTTATAAACGACGTAGAGTGGGATTACGATTAGCATGTTTGTAAACGGTTTTAATGACGGGTTGTGTTATGTTGGGTGTTTAACATTGATGTTTAATTTTTGAAAAATCTAACTCCGAGGGTGTTTTAAAACACGTGTCACACGTGGAGGATTTTGAGGCTTACAAATGAACACATAGCGAATGTACAGTCAAACGAATGAATTAAAAAACTGATTCATTTGTGTTGTTGGCTCATTTGTGGGTTGTCGTTCATGTGAGTGATTCATGAGCATGACTCATTCGCATGAAGTGCTGATACCTATAAATACCTGAAAAAACAGAATCTTCAATACCTCTGCACATTCCCTTGTCACATCACCTAGGTTTCAGCGCTCCTTGCTCTCCAATTTCGTTTCCAAACCCGTGGTGGTTGATTTTGATCAAAACGTTGATTCTCAACCTTTGGATTACCACGTGGTGCCTATATATCGATTGGAAAACCCCCGAATAGGATTCCGCACTATTCGAGGGCCTACCGAGCAGAATCCGTAAGGAACTTAGGCGTTTACAAGGTCCTACAATGTGGTATAAGACATATGGCTCTTGATTCTGCCTGGTTTCAAATAAATCTATTGATTTTCAGCTTGTGTTATTGATTTTTTGCAAAAACCCTGTTTTCTCCTATCAAAAAGTCCACTTTTCAATGATGATGCATGTGTTTTTGATCTTTTTTTGATGATCCATTGATTCAAGGTGTATACAAGTTTTGGTGTGAAAATTCGGTCTAAAAATTGAGTTTGAAGGATTTTCGTGTGGCTGAAAACCCGGATCATACGAATAGGGTCCTTGGGTGAATAGAGATTCAAACGAATAGCTTTCTCGGCGAATAACCATTCATTCGCTCCATCCTCACACGAATTGGTCATCATTCGCTAGTACATTGCATGAATGGCCTTCTCATTCGTCAGTTTGACTATTCATTCGTTTGTTCTTCCACTCATTCGTTTAACCACTTCATTTGTTCGTCTGAGTTGTTCACGAATTAAATCCCATTCGCATTTATTTTTCCATTCGTCTCAACCTTCACTCGTGCATGTTATCCATTCGTTTGAACTTACCATTTGTCCCTTCATTCGCATAATACATAGTCATTCATAATTGTCATTCGCACAAGTCAATATCATTCGTCCGAAAGAGCTGAAAATTGGCTAAGTGTCAAATCAGATTGTTTTCATTGATATGGATGAACTTGCATTAATGGCTAACCAACATCACATGATTCAGGACCTTTTACTTACAGAAACGGAGACAGGGAACTCTAACAAAGCTCCAAAGTTTCTTTATTTGGATGATTATCCTCATTGGAAGTATAAGTTTGAGATCCACATTAATGGATTGGACACTAATCTATGGATGATGATTGAAGGAGGGTACATTAGACAACTCAATTGTAACATCACTTCTTGAACAGTGGATCGGAACAGTAGGGTTTTACTGTAGATGAGTGTACGAAAATTATCTGTACACTATTTCTTGTAATTCTATGTGAAACTGTGACAGGATATTATGTGTGAATGTTAGATTCGATTAACGTATGTGAGAATGTATAAATCAAAACAACAATGGACGTCGTTATGTGAATATTAAACTGAAAATGTATTCGTGTGGGTAACGATTCACATGAATATATCTGTGGTTTAACATTCTAAATGATATCTAATAAACAGAAAACCATATTGGAAAGTAATATTGTCGTCGTATTCGAACGAGTGACGATTCGTACGATACACGCGAGAACAATACGATTCAATGAAACACTTAAATTAAACGTTTTCAAAATTCTAAAAATTAATATAAGATATTTAGTTAATTTATTAGGAATTACCACCTAAAATAATTTGAAAATATCTATTTTAATTAACGTTACGTGTCATTACGCGAAATCTCAAAAACGAAGCGTTCAAGCTAAACCGAGCGAAACCGAACGAACCCGAACAGGCCCGAATTATAAAAGCTCTAGAAAATGACATTCAATCTCATTTATTACCCCTCAACCACCTTTTTCTCTTTCTAAACCTGCCATTTCTCTCTACATTTTCTCTCAAGAAAACACACCCAAATAACTCAAATATCAACCAAATTGGGCGAATTTGGTGTCAAAACGACTGTGGAAACGTGTAGATTGTGAAGAGACTAAGAAATAAGCTTTGGATCGACGATTTTGAGGTTAAAATGAGCTTGAACGACCTGTTTTTGTGGGTTTTGTGTTTGCCAAAACCCAGCAGCATATCAGCCGATTTTCGAGCTTCAAGACTTTAGGATTTCGCTAAAAAATGATGTGGTAATGTAAGGATGACATTATATTGAAGTTTTCTATGGCTAGAATCGAAGTTAAACATGGAAAAATTAATATCGGAGGAAGAACAACAAGGTGAAGCTAGTGTCGATGTATGATGAAGGCGACTGTGTTCTTGAGCCGATATTGATAGCATCGACCAAAGAAAATCAATGGCCATCCTTCGACACTGCAAATATCGACATTCTCCAAGTCTAGGATGCAAAGCACCATCGATACTACTAGTGTCGATGGGCTGGGGAACCGTCGAACTTAGTTGGTCGATCTGATAATCTTGGTGGGTGAACAACTGACCTCTCATCGATATTACCAGCCTTATGATCATCGATATTGATATGGTCCATCGATATTAGTCATTTTCATGTCTTCCAAGTAATCCAAGCTTGGGGCCAACTAAAAACATCAAGAAATGAGTTCATGAGATGGGATAGAACATGGGTTAGTCGAATATAGAGCCACTAGGGTTTTATGAGTGTCAAACCGGGTTCATCCTTAGTCGATACTAAGGATTGTTAACCCCAAAGTTTTATAAACACTGTTAAAAATCAAACTCATATGTTAGCAATCAAAAGGCAATACGATACTTAAATTTTTAGTCAAATAGAACCATGGGATATGGGGTTAGAATCAGTTAGGACACAAAGGGGGTTTTCTAAGCTATCAAAACCCTAATGTCACATAATATAAATTTAAGGTTTTCTAAGCTATCAAACATAAGTTTGGGGTATATTACACCAAGAAATAACGTTATAAGTGGCTAATAGATTTCAAGGAAACTAAAGAACTAAGTGAGAGCATTGGTGTTCAAAGAAATTTACTAAGTATGGATGTGTTGATCCTATGTTACAACTTCCAACACTTAGTGATTTCATGAATTATATAATCAATTTAGATTGTTCAAGATTGAAGAATCTAAACTGATGAATCACTCAAGGATGAACAAGAACAATGTTATAACAAATAACTAATGAGGGATTTAGAGTTAATCTAGTAAGATTAACTTCAGTTCTAACATGTTTAACTTACATTTCTCATAAAAATAACTTATGTTTTATTAAAATGTAATGATTTGTAAATCATCATAACTTAAATTACTAAAACTTAGATGGTTTTCTAAACTTAATATTTTGTAACTAAATAAGATTTTATAAATGGTGATCTATTAAAAGGTCATGTCTTTTACTAGTATAAACATTATGTAAATAAGGTTTAGTGGTTATCAACTAAAAGATAAGGGTTTATAGAAGGCACATAACATAGAATAATTAGAGGGATCTTAGTAACACATTAGAAAGTATATAGGACACTTAGTTGCACACCGAGACCGAAACCCTATATACGTTGAACTACAATTACTTATAGTATTCGAATCGTAATAAATCAAATCAGGTATTGAAGCTACGTAATCTACAACAAACGAGAGCGCATATTTCTTGGTTGAATTACAAATGCTACAACATAGGTGAGTTCATTTGTCCCTTTTCAAACTATTTTGTTTTACTACGTGACTGAAAAGCATGTTAAAAGTTTTATATAACTATTTTTTTTATATAAATGTTTGTCATGTTTATTGAACTGCTTACTGTTAAATTGTATACTTGTTGTGTTTATGCATGAAACATTATGATTTCATTTATAAACAAATTTTGAACATATATACTATTTCAAACATATACTTTCTCATACAAACTCATAAATTCTCATACAAACTCATACGTACTCATACTTTCACATACAAACTCATACTTTCTCATACAAATTCATACTTACATATACAAACTCATACTTTTCTCATACGTACTCATAAAAGTATTCATACTCATACGAATACTCAAACTCAAACACAAACATACTCAAATGGATGAATGGGATCCAGTTGGTAAACAGGTACATGTGCAAATGGTATCGGAGAGTCTCAAGTCTGAATAACAAGCATTAGGACTTCGTAAGACAGACTGATTGGCCATCTCGTGTTGACCTGTGGTGTCAACCCTTACTCGTCATTCAATGTTCTTCATTGTCAAGGCCTTGTAAGATAGACTGATTGGCCATCATGTGTTGACCTATGGTGTCAACCCATACTCGTCATTAAGTGTTATTCATTACCCATCCATGTTTTGTAACGGTGGCTAGGATGATTATGGTACCAATTAATAGATCTAGTGTCTACTAATAAATATCCTCTAACTACGCACCGATGTAGACCGTTTCACCCCATTTGCTTTTATGGATTGATACTGAATGCCAACAGGTGTGTCCTTTGGTGACGCCCCTCTCAATATTCAGTTGTCCACAGATGTGAATTCAAAACTTGTTTTCAAACTCTAACGAATGTGGTTATGGTAGAGAGTGAGACACTTAGTTATCGTCAATAACAGTGTCTTATGTGGTCGGTATGTGGTGGGCTGGTGGTAAGGTTGATCCTATGTATGCCCTATACATAAGCATACTTGGTTGGATAGGATATGTGTCATTGGTGAGGTTAAGGTTGTCACTCGGTTAAGGATGATGTTGGAATTAGTAGGGAGAGAAATGCTTAATTATCATTAACAACAATATCATATGTGGTTCGATATGTGGTGGGCTGGCGGTAAGCTTGACCCTACGTATGCCCTATATATAAGCATACTTAACTGGATAGGATATGTGTTGTTGGTGAGGTTAAGTTTGTCATTCTGAAAGGTTGATTGAAATGGGTTACACGCTTAATTATCATTAACAAAAATATTATATGTGATCCGGTATGTGGTGGGCTGGCTGCTGGGCTAGCGGTAAGCGTGACCCTACGTATGCCCTATATATAAGCATACTTGGCCGGATAGGATAGGTGTTGTTATTGAGGTTAAGGTTGTTACTCTAAAAGTTTGTAAACTCATTTTTAATTACAAAACACTATTAACTCACCTACCATGTGTTGACTTTGTTTTCTTATATGTCTTTCTCAGGTGATGTACATGATTAAGATATAGTTTAGGATGCACATAGGATGCCAGATAGAGGACCAAGTAACCTTTGGAAGCACATATTTTTTTATTTACTTGTGAATCATTTTTGACATCTTGTATAATTACAATATAGTGAACTGATGATTCTTTTGAATAAGGGTTACATAGTTAGATTATCAAACGTCAATTGTAATTTAACTTTTAATCCTAGTTAAATGTCACACCCCCAATTTTCAACTAACGGAATCATACCATTTGGGTCGTGACAAACCAGGATCTCAGATCATTAGACATAACGAAGACCTCTATATGATATTCAAACATACTTTGGTCTAAAACTGTAAAATCAAAGTTTAACATTTGCGGAAGCGTTTGAAAACTAATAATAGAAAGTAACTATTGCAAAACCATAAATACAATGTTCAATGTTTTAAATCAAAAACTAAAGTAAACGGTATGCATGAGACTCAATATCCTAGTCCCTGCTTGTCCTTGCTTGTGCCTTAGTGTCCTGAGAAAACATGTAAATCAAGTCAACACAAAGGTTGGTGCATACACAGGTTTGTATGAGTAATCACAAATATTTGAACCAAATGTTTGAACAAGCTGTTTGTAAGAAATGTTTGTAGATCACATAATCACACATTGCATAGTCATGATAGCTAGTCATTGTACTATTTACATAAGTGGTCGACACCGAAGCTGACTGTTGTTGCAATGTTTGATAGCCTTTTCCCTATTGTCTAGCATAAACAATAGTAATGTGTGTTTGGTCAGTTAAACACTTGCGTAGATCCCATCTACCAAGTGAGGTTTGTCAAACCCAATAGATCTATTTCCAACTACCACGCTTTGCGCTACGGCAAACTAAACGGTTCGAAGTGTAAGGACTTTTAAATGCTATGTTGTCACATAATGTAAACAGCTAACTCATGCAAGTGATATGTATCTAAAAGAGTTTGTTGCACATGTTTTCTCCCCCAAAACAGTTAAAATAAGAAAGGGGCTGTGTACGCACCTGATAATGCGAATTGAATGATCAAATGCTCGCGAAATCACGTAGATTAACTTCTACTAGGAATCTGTGTTATTCAATAACGTTGCGTTATTCGATATGTCAGATTGCGTTTATAATTACATACGTGTCAACACACGTATGTTAGTTTGTCTGAAACATTCATATTAATGTACGCATGGTTTCAAATTCGTTTGTTTAACTCATATGTATAGTTATGATTATGTTTACACACGCGATTAAAGCTTCGAGTCAAAATATAAATTTTATTACTTTATTTCGTTCGGTATTCCATTACGGTTCCAACGTAACTCGAACGGGTTAAATCAAAGTTGAAATGAGAAAGATATGGGCAAAACACCAAAAATGGTGTTTTTAAGCAAAACCAGAGCCCCTGGGTTCGAACCCGTGACCTCCCACACACAACACACCCATCCTACCATCTCAGCCCGCTAGGGAATCGCATTAGACTTTGGTTTTTAATTCTTTTAACCACAAACCACCCGGTTCCCTTTTGTTTAATCAACCGAACCACTTGGTTCCAATTGAACCCGATATTGAATCCGATCCATCCTCAATCCATGGGGCTCTGGTTCAATGGTTCTAAACGAGTACATGTGTGTTTAATCGATCCATATCAGCAAAATCATATGATTTTTATATCCCACTCGAACTCGAACCTAACCCTTTTTCCCCTGCTTCAATTTCGTTAAATCTGATTATGTTAAGTTGTAAATCCATGGGGTTTTCATTACATATCAGATTCCGAACCTTTCTGTATCTTTTTATTAGATTACAATGCTTGTTTGAATACAAATCCCCAATTCGTTTTATATCAAAAACCCTAGATATTGATCCTATAAAATTTGTTGTTATATCTAATTAACATGGGTCTTTTCATCTAAAGGTCAAAACGAGTCTTTTTGTATAAATACATTTGATTATTGATATTGTTTTCATCAAAAACCCCAAATCACTTTGTTTTAAGAAGCCTAGAATTAGAAATTCATCAATTAGTTATTGTTTTATCAATTTAGCATAGGGATTTTGTTAGAAACATCATTTAGAAGCTGTGGGTAAGTTTAGTTGTGTGTTTTTTTTTGTTTGGACCGTAAACCCCAAATTCGTTCTTGATATGAACCCTAATAATCGAACTTATGAAATTCAATGTTGTTTGATGAATTAATGTTAGGGCTTTGCATAGTCGAATCTTTTAGAATATGTAGGAGTCGATTGTTACCCGGATTGGTCTCGAATTGAAGTGGTTCGACTTGAAGCTTGAGTTCGGTCATCCTCTAGATCAACTCTTCTTCCTGAACTTCTGGAAATCAAGTTGTGATGTTCTAAAGCCTCTAAAGTTGCCGATTTGTGAGTAGAGATGTTCAAATGTGTGAATTTTTGTCGAATTGTGAGGATTTTATAATTGTTTAATAACGGTTTCATCATTATGAGTTTTAATTGGTTTTAATTCGACATTATGATCGAATTAATTATTGAATTAATAATAAGTATCATTAATATGATGATTAATGATAATTTAATAGAATTAAAATCGGTATTAATGCAAATTTCGGTTTCAATTAGGGTTATAGATCGAATTTTGACTTTTCCGAGTCACAATTGACACTTTGATGCAATTACATGTGTAATCCTCATAGTTTGGATGTTTGTAAACTTGTTTTGTTAAATTTCTGTCCTTCTAGTTCGATTTTGTATGATTTCATATCGTTTATGTCAACTTTTGGTTAACGTGGTTAATCTGAAATACCGGATTGTCACATTAATTATTATTGTTCTTTAGTTATCCTTAAATGTTGATTTTATGTATACAATCTGATCATTTCGATTATCACCCGATATCGCGCCCCAAGAATGTTCCTCCCTTACGAGAAAGTCGATGCAACCCGTCGGCTCGGGGTGTGACATCAATGAAGATAGAACTCCAATGCTTTTCACTTGAATGAATGAACCTCAACGAAAGTCACATGATTTTGAGAAGAGCACTTATGCTATACTGTATCAGTCTATAGCCACATATATATTTCATTAGTTCAGATAGTTTACTTCTTCCAAATTGTTATGAGATGCATTACAACAGAGATATGAGGGAAATGATGCTCTGAAGAACATCAAGTCTAAAGCTTTGAGGAAGGAGTTCAACAACTTTATGTATGTGGGAAACGAGTCCCTAGATGAACTCATTTCCAGAGTTTATCATCTTCTTAGAGAGCTCTTCAATCATCAAGTCAAGACAACAACTCAGGAGAAGATTCAATGTCTGGCTGATGCGTTACCTCCTAAGCGGGAATCTTTTCTTATGGTGCTAAAGCAGAGTAAGATGCTTGCCACTATGGACATTAATGATTTTATTCAAAAGCTGAAGGAGTAGGAGATAGAAAACAAGTGGAAAGCCAAGAGAGTGGCTCAAGTTCAAGATCCTTCCATCTACTACTCTACTCCCACTTTGGACAGAACTTCTTCCTATGCTCCTTTGAAGACTGCCTTTGTAACTCAGACAACAGAGGTTCCCAGTTCAAATAATCCTTATTTCAGTCAGTCTGCTTCCATTACCACATCTCAGTCAAAGGATAGCCATTCTGTCATCAACTTGAAGATAGATAATTTTGACAAAGTGACAGTGGAGATAGCTAAAGAGCACATGGGTCTTCTATCAACTCTTGTGAGTTCATATGATCGATTGCTTGCGGGACAAATTGGAAATCCACACTTGACCAATGAAGATTACTCACAGATTGATCCAGATGACATGGAAAGAATTGATATTATGTGGGCTTTTTTAAGTGCAGTCAGAAGGGCTAAGAATTTTGTCAGAAGAACAGGGAAGGACAACAACCTAAACAAGGATTCAAAATTTGGATTTGACATGTCCTCAATTGCCTGCTACAATTGTGGTGACAAGGGACACTTTTCTAGACAGTGCAACAAGCCAAAGAAGATCAAAAACAAGAATCCATTCCAGAATCAAAGATCATCTTCTTCAAATCCTGAGAGACGTTTAGTTCCAATTGAGACTCCTTCTCAGGCTAGTTCTTCAAATGCAAACAAGGCCCTGATGGTTCAGAATGATGAAAGGGAGAAATGGGAATTCCGAGTTGATTATGATAAAGGAATAGAAGAGAAAGCTTGTATTGCTCAGATCAAGAAGGAAGCTGAAGCTGGTGCAGATAGTGACTCGGAAGAAAGGAACTCAGGATTGGATGAGTCATCTGTTTCAGAGAATGAAATCACTTTCGATTTAGATACTCAATAAGAAACTGATGTTGATTATGAAGATCAACGTATCACACAATTTGCTTTGATGGTTGAAATTGCTTCATCATCCTAGAATGGTCAGGTATATGATGACTGTCCATTACTTAATTCCGAGTGTTTTAACTGTGTTGACCATGAAAGTAAGGTCTTGGCATATCAAGAGCATAATGTTGCTCTTATTAGTGATTTCAACCAATGCATTGAAGCAAATCGGATTTTAAAATCAAATGAAAAAGATTTTTAGGCAAAAATTGATTCTTTGAATAAACAGATGCATGAGATTGAGATCACGTGCTTAACAAGCAAGATGCCATAAATTCTTATCTCAATACCATCAATGAGACTAAGAAGAAATTAGCTATTTTTGACTGCGACTATGAGACCTTGAGTCGCAAGCTAATGAGTTATGATAGTTCTTCTTACATCATTGAGCACATGATCAGTGATGGGACTGATCTAAAAGGGAAGGGTAAAGAAGCAAAGTACAACCATTGTCCTCCACCAGTCCTAAATTGTTTTGTCAATTCACCTCATGACATATCTTCTAAAGAATCATTTGTGGAAGGAGTGGTTGATGATTGGGTCTCTGATTCTGTGGATGATTTGTCTTCTTCATCCTGTGCTACTACTGTTATGAATAAAACAAATAGTGTCAAAAAGGTTGACCCAATCCCATCAAAGTCAAAGTTACCCTCTTTGACAAACTTTCTAAAGCTATAGGCTTTCTGAAAGCTTCACAAAAGGGTGAAGAAAGTGTGTCCAACAAGACTGACAATCTTGTTTTCAATGGGACAAAGGGTTTGGGTTTTAAGCATGATAAAACAAAATCAACTAATTTGCATAGAAACCATGTTTCTAAATTTCAAAACAAACAATTTCAGAATAAAACTAAAAAGTTTTCTTCAAAAGATAAAAGAGCTTTTTTGAATGTGGTGCATTAGGGCATTTTGCTAGATTTTGCCCTCATCTGAGAAGATCACATTTTGCACTACATAGAAATATAGACCAGTCTTTTGTTAATGAGGCCAAATCAGATAAACACTTACCTCAAGTCAAACCCAAACACCCAACTCCCATCAAGTCCCAGGATAAGGGTAAACGAGTAATGGTTGATCATAATATACCCAAGATTGTTCTTGTCAAACAATCCAAACCATCCTTTGTCTATTTGAAAAACTCTTTCAACAAAAATACTATCTGGAAGGCAAAGTCTTATGAGACTTCCATTTCAAACAATGAAAAATCTTCAAATCTTTCGGATAAAATGACTCAGGATGGACAATGGATTGAGTTGAAGATCCTAGACTCATTGGGTCAACCTAAGACTGTAAAGGCTTGGGTTTCTAATTTTAACTAATGATTTGTGTATGTACAGGTTGCCACAAATGTTGCTTTTAACAGCACTTGGATCGTTGATAGCGGGGCATAAAGGCACATGACTGGAGACATATCTCTTATTACAAATGTCAATCCCATTAGAGGAGGATATGTAGCTTTTTCTAGAGATAAAGGAGGATTTATTACTAGAGAAGGAATTCTTTCAAATGGTCAAGTTTCTTTTGACAAAGTGAAGTATGTGAAACAGCTTGAAAATAATCTTCTCTTAGTGTCACAAATCTGTGACAAGAAATACAAAGTTCTTTTTGATGATCCGAGCTGCTACATTCTCAAGAAAGGTATCACAATTCCTGAAGATTGGAATTTAATGTCAGCTCCACAAAAGCAGGATCTTTATTTTCTCAGTATGGCCACAGCTTCAACTACATCTTATACAGCTTCATGTTTTATGTCTAAGGCTACAGAGAAAGATTATATCCTTTGGCATAAGAAGATGTGTCATTTGAGTCGACGTAAGATGAATCATTTGGTTCACAACAATCTGGTGAAGGAGTGAGTTTAAAGAACTTCAAACTGTCTGAATCACTTTATATGCTCAAGGTTAGCATGCTCAAAACAGAGAATGGGACAGAATTAAAGAATCACAACATGGAGACTTTCTGCAATGAATGTGGAATTGTCCAACAGTATAGTGCTTCATATGTCCCACAGATGAATGGTGTTGCTGCTCGGACTATGCTTGCTGACTCCTGACTACCGGTTCAATTATGGAATGAAGTTATTGCCAATGCTTATTATACTTAGAACTGGGTGTTGATTGTCAAGAGACATGGGAAAACTTGCTTTGAATTGCTCCATAACAGAAAGCTAAATCTTAAGTATCTTGAACTGTTTGGTGCTCCATGCACAATGCTTAAGAAACATGAGCAAGGCAAGTTTAATGAAAAGGTGGAAGAAGGCTATTTTCTTAGGTACAACACTCCAAATAAAAGATTTTACAATAGATCAACTCATAATGTTGAGGAGTGGTACCATGTTGATGTTTGAAGATATTCTATGCCACCACCTAGAAAGGGTCCAGATGGGATGTTTGATTATTCAGATCTATTTGACTCCTTCAATATGCCTCCCATGTACTCTGATGAAGATGTTGATGTTCAAATGATGTATGATGCACAGATAGCTCCTGATGAACCAGTGTAACCTTCATCTGTTCCAGATCCTATGCAGTCAAATGATGACAGTTCAGACTAAGACGATCACCACTTTTAACCAAATGCTGCAGAACGAGATGTTGACAATATTGTACCTGCACTTGAGGATCTTAATCTTAACAATCTTGATCCAGAAGTTGTTGTTGTTGCTCTTCCAGTGGGTAGAATAAACAACATGCATCCTCAGATGAACATCATTGGAAGTTTGAATGATGGAGTGAATAATCATAATCATTTATCTTCAGGAGGCCTTGTTGACATACTTGACTTTGGAGATGTAAACTTCTGTTCCCATTCATGTTTTATCTCCCAAGTTGATCCCAGAACAATTACAGAAGCCTTGAAAGAGGAATCATGGGTAGACATAATGCAAGAAGAGCTACTGCAATTCAAGAAACTTGGTGTTTGGCAGCTTGTTGATAGACCCAAGGGTGCTAAAGTGATTGGCACTAGATGGGTTCTTCTTTGCAAGCGTGATGATCATGTCATTGTGGACAGAAACAAAGCACGTTGGGTGGTTCAAGGCTTTAGACAGATTGAATGGATTGACTATAATGAAGTGTTTAAACCAGTTGCTCATCTAGAAAGCAATCGGAATTTTCTTGGCATATGCATCCTACAAGAAGTTCAGATTCTATCAGATGGATGTCAAGAGTGCATTCCTTCATGGTGTGATCAATGGAACTATGTATGTCAATCAACCTCCCGGGTTTGAAGATCCAGTACATCGTGACCAAGTCTATAAGTTGGACAAGGCTCTATATGGATTGTACCAAGCTCCACGAGCGTGGTATGAGACACTTTCTACTCACCTTCTGAACAATGAGTTCAGAAGAGGTGTCATTGACTGCACGTTGTTCATTCAAGAAAAAGATGGAGATTTGCTCTTGGTGCAAGTATATGTGGATGATATCATATATCCACAAATGATGTTCTATTCAAGGATTTTGAAAGGGTTATTAAAGATAAGTTTGATATGAGCTCAATGGGAGAGATGACGTTCTTTTTGGATTGCAGGTGGATCAGTCTAAGGCAGGATTTTCTTTCATCAGACCAAGTATGTTGGTGACATTCTGAGCTATGTCAGATGCAAAACCTGCTGGTACTCCACTTGCTCTTAATCACAGGATTACTCCAGAAGAAAAGGGGGAGTTAATTGATGCCACTATGTATCGGGGAATGATCAAATCTCTTATGTATCTCACAGCCTCTCAGCCGCACATCATGTTTGCTACTTGCTTGTGTGCACGTTATCAATCAAATCCAAGAGTATCTCATATTATTGTTGTGAAAAGGATTTTTCGTTATCTGAAGGGTACCCCAGATCTAGGCTCATGGTACCCTAATGATGATAATTTTGAACTTACTGCTTACAGTGACTCAGACTATGGTGGATGCAAGTGGGATTGCAAGTCAACATTTGCAGGGTGTCAGTTCTTTGAAAAACGTCTAGTTACCTGACAGTGGAAGAAGCAGACGCCAGTGTCTCCTTCCATATGTGATGCTGAATATATTGCTGCTGCAAGTTGTTGCTCTCAAATAACCTAGATTGAACAACAACTCAGGGACTATGGGTTAAATTTTTCTAACACCCTTATATTTGTTGATAATACTGCTGCCATAGCTATCACTAAAAATCATGTCCAACACTCAAAAACAAAACACATCGACATTAAATATCACTTCATACGTGATTATTTTGAAAAAAGACTAATCGATGTTGTTAAAATTCACATAGATCACCAGAAAGCCGATCTTTATACTCAAGCTTTTGATAAACCCATATTACTATATCTGCTATTGGCTAATGGTGTTTTCCAGAAAACTGAAGGCATTCCGTCATCTGAATCAAACAAATAATCATTTTTTCTGCTTTTATGTATATAGTTTCCTTTTCATTTCTTTTACTTATTCAAAAACCCAAAAATATTTTCAGTTTTAGGTTTTTAGAGGGAGAAAAATTATTACATTGAAAAACCAAAAACATTAAAAAAAATTGTAAAAAATGAGAAAGTCGTAGTTGGGAAGTGATGTATTAACTAGTCATATTCTTTGAAGCAAAATTGAGTGCATCAACTGAAAGCACAAGGGTATTATGGTAGGATGTACTGATAGGCCTGCTTTACATGTTTTAGACAATTAGTGATTGTTCAGAATGTCTGATTTGTGAGATCTAATCTAGAAGACTGACTTAAGAGATAAACAAGTTATAATTCAAGTCAGGCATACACCTGGTATCATAGGATCTTATGAGGTTTCAAATGATTCATGAGTTCAATTCCGTATACGTGCCATATTGCTGGGTCACAGCCTGGTTGAAGTCGTCCATTCAGATAAGAATGATTGAGTCACATAAAAATAAAAGCAAGTCCGATTCTTTATACGTGCCATATACTAGGTTACAGCCTAGTTGAAGCCGTCCATTCAGATGAGGATAAGCTAGAAAAATACAAAAATATAATAAGTTCAATTCCATACATGTGCTAAACACTGGATTGCACCCTAGTTGAAGCCATCCATTTGGATAGAACAAAATTCTCTGTCAATACAGTTCTGACACGTGCCATATTGCTTTGTAAAGATGTAGCTGAAGCCATCCATGAGAACGTGTTGAACTTGAGAATGTTATTCAAAGAAAATTGCAAAAATATAATAAATTGGAACCTTATAGAATTTATGATCCTAGGTATTAAGTTATGATGAGATGAGTTATAAGCTAGTTTTGATCTTTACAAGTTGACTAGAATGGGTAACTCAATCAGAAATTATTGTAGATCACTGAGCTGTTGAAAAACGAAGCATGGTAAGGTTTAATATGGACAGCGATATCAGTAATTGCATCATAAACCTAATTTGTCATAGGTATTATATTCAAGGATGCTGAATTGATATGTTTAGGTATATAAATCACTTTCCTGAAAGAATTCTCATAAAAATATGTGTTCTTCTTTTAATATTTAGTTATACAGTTTCTTTTCTTTGAAAAATAAAAAAATATTATTTTATGTTTTAGTTGTTTTAAAGTGATCATTTGTTAGTTCAGTTGATAAATCGGGTCTCAAGCCTTCATCAAACCAGACAAAACTTCATAATTTTTAAATCACAACATGGATATGATTTAATATTTAACATCTATTATGTCTGAGTGTTTGTTCTGATTGAACTGTGGAAAGGATTTAAAGTTCACTAATTCGGACAAATGATCCGTCTTGGAGGGTCATTCGCACGAATGAAACATACAAACGAATGGCTGATTCGTTTGAACTTCTTAGGCGAATAACTCTAAAGCACAAATGAAAAGAAAGGATGAATGACAACCTCACACAAATGAGGTGTGCATTATTTCTCCTCATTCGTTTGTTACTCCCATTCTCCCATTTTATTTTTTCATGTGACTGTGTGCTACTCATTCGCCTGATTCATCACTTTCGATCATCATCTTTTTATTTAGTCGTGATTCTGAGCTACTCTGATTGTGTTAGTGCATGAAATGTCCCTAGTTCAGCTTTTGTATGATCCTTGTTGTATAAAGTTTATGTTGTCAATGAAATCAGTCTTTCTATATGGTTCTTCATGTTTATATGTGTTTGACTATGTTTAACTTTGATTATATATGTCTTATAGACCCATTCGTACAAATGACCCTAAGAATGAGGTCATTCGGGCGAATGAACGCCTAGCGAATGACTAGGGCGATCATATGAGTCATCCCCATGACTCATTCGGTTGACCAAGCTCATTAGGCTGAGCCATTCGTCGAATGAGTTGCTTCGGCCACTCATTCGGCCGAATGAGTACAACCTATGTATACCTGTTTAAATGGATTCAAACCTAAATTTTCCCGAGCCTTCTCTCTTCCCAGAGCACTCCTGTGTCAAATATTTAGGGTTTTGAGCCGTTCTTCCCTGTCCAACTTCGATTCTAAACCCATGGGCTTTGATCTTGATCCAAACGTTCATTCCTCACCTTCGAATTGCCACGGGACATGTTGGTTTCGATTGGAAAACCCTGGAATAGGATTCCGCACTATCCCAGAGACTGTCGAGCATATCTACATAGGAACCGGATTGTTTCCGGGCTCCAAGTTGGTCCTACAAAGTGGTATCAAAGCTTTGGCTCTTGATTCTGCTCGATTTTCAATCCATATCATCATTTCTGAGATTGCTTGTTCGAGATCTATGAAAACCCTAAGTTTCTTGCCCTTCAAGTTACTGTTTCATCACAAATCCGTGGGTTTTTGTGGATGTTTTGAGAAATAGATCATTCCAGTTGCTTGGTAATGATGTCTTGAGGTTCTGTACCAATTTTGGTGGTTAGATTCGCTCTACATCAAAAGTTATCGCGATTTTTGCAGCTGAAAACCCCAGATGGTCCGAATGAGCCGCTCATCCGAATAAATCGTCCGAATAACCCTCATTCAGCCGAATAGCTTCATTCGCCGGATAGCTCTCTTTCGGCCTATACATTCGGTCTTCTGCTCAGTCGGTCGCCTATTCATTCGGTTGTTCATTCGTTCGGTCCAACTGTCATTCGGAGCTTCTCATTCAGCTTTCAAGTTCATTATGTCATCTGTTTCTTCGGTCTCCCTATCACATTCGGTCAGTTCACCTCCATTCGGTCCCTGATATTTGGTCAAGTTATATACATTCGACCCATCAGATTTCAAATTTTTCTAAGTGTTGCATCTACTTGTTCTTGGTATAATGGAAGACTTAGCTTTGATGGCTAACCAGAATCATTGGATTCAGACTTTATTACTCACTAAGACGGAGACAGGGAACTCTAATAAAGCTCATAAGTTGCTTTCATTAGATGATTACCCTCATTGGAAATATAGATTTGAGATACATATCAATGGGGTTGATACAAACTTATGGATGATGATAGAGGGTGGTTACTTGAGACCTCTAAATGAAGATGGAACTCCAATGTTAGTCACCCGGATGACTGAACCCCAGAGGAAATTATGACTTTGAGAAGAAAGCCTATGCTATTATGTCCCAGTCCATTGCAACTGATATTTTTCATCTGTTCAGACAGTTTACATCTTCTAAGTTACTTTGGGATGCGTTACAACAGAGATATGAGGGGAATGATGCCTTGAAGAACATCAAGTCCAATGCTTTTAGGAAGGAGTTTAATAGTTTCATGTATGTGGGAAATGAGTCCCTAGTTGATCTGATTGCAAGATACTACCATCTTCTAAGTGAGCTGTTTAATCATCAGGTCAAGACTACAAATCAAGAGAAGATTCAATGCTTGGCAGATGCTTTACCTCCCAAATGGGAGTCATTCCTCATGGTCTTGAAACAAAATGAGATTATGGCAAGTATGGACATCAATGATTTTATCCAGAAACTGAAAGAACAGGAGATTGAGAACAAATGGAAGGAAAAAAGAGTTGCTCAAGTTCAGGACCCTTCATTGTATTATTCTACTCCTACTGTAGAGACAACTTCTTCTCATGCTCCACTAAAGACTGCCTTTGTCTCTCAGACTAAAGAAGCTCCTGTTCCCAATCAGATTCATTTTTATCAGTCATCTTCAACATCAACCTCTCAGAAAGAAAATAGTCATCCAGTCACCAGTCTGAAGACAGAAAACTTTGATAAAGTGAATGTAGAGGTTGCAAAGGAGCATATGGGTCTTCTGTCTTCTCTTGTTAGCTCCTATGATGGATTATTAGCTGGGCAAATTGGTAATCCTTACTTGACAAATGATGATTATTCTCAGATAGACCGGATGACATGGAGAGGATAGACATCATGTGGGCTCTAGCTAGTGCTGTAAGAAGAGCTAAGGATTTTGTGAGAAGAACTGGAAAAGATATTAATCTAAACAAGGATTCAAAATTTGGTTTTGATATGGCTTCTGTCACTTGTTATAAATGTGGAGATAAGGGACACTTTGCAAGACAGTGCAAACAACCAAATCCAGAAACAGAGATCTTCTGCAGCAAATCCAGAGAGAAGACTTGTACCTATTGATGCTCCCACTCATGCAAGTTCTTCAAATGCTAGCAAAGCCTTGATGGTACAAAATGATGAAGGCGAGAACTGGGATTTCAGATTCAATCCTGATCAAGGAGGAAAGGATAAAGCCTGTGTTGCTGAAATCTAGAAGACTGATGAATCCAGTGAAGAAAGCACTTCTGAAGAAGCAAAGACCATTCTGGAGGAATCATCTGGATCTGAATCCGAGAGCACTTTAGAGTCAGCCACTCAAGGAGATTCTGACGCTGAGCTTGAAGAACCTGCTACCCAGTTTGCTATGATGGTGAACACTTCTGTTACCTCTCAGCCAGATCAAGTATTTGATGAATGTTCTTCTTTTCATTCTAGATGCTTTAACTGTATTGACCTTGACAGTAAGGTCCTGGCTTATCAGAAGCACAATGCTGACTTGATAAGCGATCTCAACCAAATGATTGAAGAAAACAGAATTTTAAAATCTAATGAAAAAGATTTTAAGGCTAAAATTGATTTGTTAAACATACAGTTACATGTGGCTGAGATCGCTGTGATCAACAAGCAGGATGCAGTTACTTCTTATCTTATCGAGTGTGACTATGAGACATTTAGCCAGAAGCTCAAGATCTATGAGAGCTCATCATACATTATTGAGCACATGATCAGTAATGGGACTGATCAGTTTGGGAAGGGTAAAGACACAAGGTACAATCACTGTCCCCCACCAGTCTTTAACAGCTTTGTCAATTCTCTGAATGACAAAGAGGTTAAAGACTTTCAGGTGAAAACTCCATTAGTTATTGATCCCATTGGGATAATATCTGATGAGGGTTCCTCAATGTCTGAGAAATCTTTTGTGGAGGGTGTGGTTGAAGATTGGGTTTCTGATTCTGAGGAAGAGTCTGATGTCACTCATCAAGTGTCTTATGTCAAGAATCAGACATTTGTTGCCAAGAAGGCTGACCCAATCTTAACCAAGACAAACATGGCTTCAAATTTATCCAAAGCCATTTTTTTGTAAAGTCTTCACAGGATGGTGAAGCAAGTGAGACCAAAGAAACTGAAAAACCTGTTTTTAATGGCACAAAGGGTTTGGGTTTTGTGCAAGGTAAGGCTAAGAAAAATGTTTTTGAAACCAAAAACTCTCAGGCTAAAGCCAAACAGTTTTCTAACAAAGACAAAAGATTTTGTTTTGAGTGTGGTGCACCTGGACATGTTGTCAGATTTTGTCCTCAGTTGATCAGACCTAAGGTTGCACCACCTAGAAAACAAAATCAGAATTTTAACAAACAGGTCAAATCTGATTTTAAATCATCTCAAGCAAAGCCCAAACAACCCAATCTTGTTAAGCCTTTGGATAAGGGTAAAGAGAAATTAGTGAACTTGGATGTTCCCAAGGTTGTTAATGTCAGTCAATCAAAACCATCCATTTACTTGAAAAAATCTTTCAATAAAAACTCAGTCTGGAAAGTCAAGTCTTCTGAGACTTCAGTTTTAAACGCTCCAGAAAAGGCAAACCCAAATGGTAAATGGTTTGATGTTTAAATCCGAGACTCATTGGGTCAACCCAAGTCTGTAGAGGCTTGGGTTCCCAAATTAAACTAATCGTTTGTGTTTGTGCAGATTGCCCTAACAGCTGCTCTTAACAGCTCTTGGATCGTTGATAGTGGGGCTTCAAGGCACATGACTGGAGATATTTTGCTGCTCACCAATGTTAATGCAATTCGAGGTGGATATGTAGCGTTTGCCGGTGATAAAGGCGGGTTCATTACTGGAGAGGGTATTTTGTCAAACAGCCAGGTTTCCTTTGAGAAAGTCAGATATGTAAAGCAACTGGAGAACAATATTCTTTCAGTGTCATAGATTTGTGACAAATAGTATAAAGTTCTTTTTCATGACTCTAGTTGCTACATACGCAAACAAGACTTTACTATTCCTGAAGATTGGATTTTGATGTCTGCACCCCTTAAGCAGGACTTGTATGCACTCAACATGGCTACAGCTTCAACAAGATCCTCCTCAGCTTCATCTTTATGTCAAAAGCTACAGAGAAAGATTCTATTCTTTGGCATAAGCGGATGGGGCCATTTGAGTCTACGCAAGATGAATCATTTGGTACACAACAACTTGGTTGAGGGTGTCAGTTTGAAGAATTTTAAGCTGTCTGATATATGTGTGTTGTGCAAGAAGGGAAAGCAGACCAAGCAGTCTCACAAGGTGAAAAAGTATCAATCAATCACTGTTCCCCTTGAGCTTCTCCATATGGATTTATTTGGTCCAGTAAACCGCAAGAGTATAACTGAAGATCAAAACTGTTTAGTCATCACTAATGAGTATTCCAGATATTCTTGGGTTTTCTTTCTGAATGAGAAATTAGAAACGTCTAAGTGTATTCAAGTTTTGGTAACTAAACTTGAATCACTTTATAAGCTCAAAATCCGTATGCTCAGAACAGATAATGGGACAGAGTTCAACAATCACAAAATGGAGAACTTCTGTAATGAACGTGGCATTGTTCAACAATTCAGTGCTCCATATGTCCCGCAAATGAATGGCGTGGCTGAGAGCAAGAACAGAACATTGATTGAGGCTGCTCGGACTATGCTAGCTTATTCATCCCTTCCAGTTAAGTTCTGGAATGAAGCTGTTGCAAATGCTTGCTACACACTGAACCGGGTTTTGATAGTCAAGACACATGGGAAGACTTGCTTTGAACTACTCCATAATAGAAAGCCTAATCTTAAGTATCTTGAACCTTTTGGTGCTCCGTGCACGATGCTTTAGAAACATGAGCAGGGCAAGTTCAATGAGAAGGTGGAAGAAGGGTATTTTCTTGGGTATAGCACTCTTAATAAAAGGGTCTACAATAGATCAACTCAGAATGTGGAGGAGTGGTACCACGTAGATGTTCAAAGACACTCTATGCCCCCACCTGGGAAAGGTCCAGACTGGATGTTTGATTATACAGACCTTTTCAACTCGTTCAATATGCCTCCCATTTACTCAGATGAAGATGTTGCTGTTCAAATGATGTATGAAGCACAAAATGCACCTGATGAACCTGTGCAACCTTCATCAACTTGAACTCCCATACAGATACATGATGATAGCTCAGACACAGATGATAATCTAGTTCAACCAGCTGCCCTTGAACCAAATGTTGACAACCTTGTACCTGCTCTTGAGGAATTGAATCTGAACAATCTTGATCTGTAGGTTGAAGTTCCTGCTCATCCTGTTGGAAGAATTAATCGCATTCATCCTCATGTAAACATTATTGGAAGTCCGCTTGATGGGGTTAAGACAAGAAATCAGCTATCTTCAGGTGGTCTAGCTGATATTCTTGACTTTGCTGGTGTGAACTATTGTGCCCATTCTTGCTTCATCTCTCAAGTTGAACCACGCACTGTCACTGAAGCATTGAGAGAATAATCATGGGTTGATGCGATGCAAGAAGAACTCCTACAATTCAAGAAACTAGGTGTTTGGCAACTTGTTGATAAACTGAAAGGTGCAAAGGTTATAGGCACTAGATGGGTTCTTCATTGCAAAAAGGACGATCACGGGATCGTTGTGCGAAACAAAGCACGTCTGGTGGTGCAAGGATTCAGACAGATTGAAGAACTTAACTATAAAGAAGTTTTTGCACCGGTTGCTCGTCTCGAAGCAATTCGTATCTTCTTGGCATATGCATCCTTCAAGAAATTTAAATTTTATCAAATGGATGTCAAGAGTGCATTCCTTCACGGTGTGATCAATGAAGTGGTGTATGTCAATCAATCTCCCGGGTTTGAGGATCCATTGCATCGTGACCAAGTCTACAAGCTAGACAAGGCTTTATGTGGATTACATCAAGCTCCGCGAGCCTGGTACGAGACACTGTCTACTCACCTTCTGAACAATGGGTTCAGAAAAGGTGTCATTGACTGCACGTTGTTTATTCGAGGGAAGGATGGTGATTTACTCTTGGTATGTATACGTGGATGACATCATTTTTGGTTCTACAAATGATAGACTGTGCAAGGAATTCGAGAAGGTTATGAAAGACAAGTTTGAAATGAGCTCAATGGGGGAGATGAAATTTTTTCTTTGGTTGCAGGTGGATCAATCTGAGGCAGGGATCTTCATTCATCAGACCAAATACGTTGGTGACATTCTGAGCCGGTTCAGTATGGTGGATGCAAAACCTGCTGGTACTCCACTGGCTGTTAATCACGGGATTACACTAGACGAAAAGAGGGAGTTAATTGATGCCACTCTGTACCGAGGAATGATTGGGTCTCTCATGTATCTTACTGCTTCTCGGCCAGACATCATGTTTGCCACATGCTTGTGTGCTCGCTATCAGTCCAAAGCAAGAGTATCACATCTGATTGCTGTGAAGAGGATTTTACGTTATCTGAAGGGTACTCCGGATCTTGGCTTATGGTACCCTAATTATGATAACTTTGAGCATACTGCATACAGTGATTCAGACTATGGCGGATGCAAAAGAGATTTCAAGTCAAAATTAGCAAGATGTCAGTTCTTTGGAACCCGTTTAGTAACCTGGCAGTGCAAGAAGCAGACGCCGGTGTCTACTTCAACATGTGAAGCTGAATATATTGCTGCTGCTAGTTGCTGCTCACAAATCATCTGGATACAGCAACAACTCAGGGACTATGGGTTATATTTTTCTAACGCTCCAATTTATGTTGATAATGCTGCCCCCATTGCTGTCACTAAAAACCCAGTCAAGCACTCGAAAACCAAACACATCGACATAAAATATCACTTCATACGTGATTGTTTTGAAAAGAAACTCATCGATGTTGTTAAAATTCACACTGATCACCAGAAAGCCGATCTTTATACAAAAGCTTTTTATAAACTCAGCTTTTTATCTGCTATCGGCTAATGGTGTTTTTCAAAAGGATGAAGTCATTCCTTCATCTGAAACAAACAAATGATCATTGCTTTTACTAGTTAGCTTTATTTGTTTTGTTTTTTTTCCATGTTAGTATTTCTGTTATTTTTCTTTCACTTAATCAAAAACTCAAAAAGATTTTCTGTTTTAGGTTTTTAGGGGGAGAAAAAGTAGTTTAATTTGAAAAACCAAAAACATTTGAAAAATTTAAAAATCCAAAAATATTTGAATAATTGTAAAAATGAGAAAGTCTTATTAGAGAAAGTGATGTGTTAATCTATCATGTCGTAAAAGCAAAAGTGAATGCATAAACCGAAAACACATGAGATTTGTGATTTGATGTACTGATAGGCCAACTTTACAAAATGTATAGACTATTGGTGATTACTTTTAAAGTCTGACTAGTGGGATCCATTTTAGAGAACCAGCTAAGTGATAAATAGTTTTTTTTTAACTCAAATCAGGCATACACCTGCTATCATAGGGTCTAATGAGGTTTCCAATGATTCATGAATTTGAGTCTGTACACGTGCCATACTGCTTTCTAAAAACCTAGCTGAAGCCGTCCACTTAGATGAGAATGATTGAATCACAAGAACATAAAAAGTAAATCCTATTATGTACACGTGCCATATTGCTGGGTTGCAGCCTAGCTGAAGCCGTCCATTCAGATAGGATAAGCTAAGAAAAACACAAAAATAAAATAAGTTCTACTCCATATACGTGCCATATTGCTTTGTAAAGACCTTACTGAAGCCGTCCATTTGGATATAACAAGTGGATCATGTCAACACAGTTCTGTATACGTGCCATATTGCTTTGTAAAAACATAGCTGAAGCCGTCCATGAGAATGTGTTGAACATGAGAGATAAATCAAAAAGAAAAATACACAAAGAAAATAAATTGGAACCCTATAGAACTTATGATGTTAGGTATTAAGTTATGCAGAGATGAGTTACAAACTGGTTTTGATCTTTATTGGTAAAATAAAATGGGTAACTCAGTCAGAAAATATGAGTGATCGTTAAATTTGTTTAGAAATGATGTATTGTCAGGCTTAAAGCGGACAAGTATATCAGTAATCAAATCATAAGACAAATATGTCTGAAGTGTAACATTCAGTAATGCTGATTTGATTTGATTAGGTGTAGGTGTCATTTTCTTGAAAGACTGCTCACAAAAATATGTGCTTCTTAACTGTTTTTAGTTTTAGTTGTTAGTTGTACAGTTATATTTCGTTTCAGAAAAATACGAAAAGATTTTATATTTCAAATTTATTTTAGGTGATCATTTGTGTGTTCAGATGTTCATTCATATCTGAATCCATCACCAACCAGACTAATCTTTATAATTGCACTCGTTTAACTGCTCATAATGTTAAATTTGAAATTAAGTTGTGTTTGTGAGTGCTAAGGTTCATTCATGCGAATGAAACAGGAGAATGTCTCTAGCGAAAGGATCATTCGACCGAATGACTTCATTCAAGCGAATGAGTCATTCGGCCGAATCAATATGGGGCGAAGCAACTCATTCGGTTGAGTCATTCGCCGAATGAAACTTCCTATATATAGGGTTCTTTCGGCCGAACCAAGCCATTCCCCAAAATTCATTCTTTCGGTTCTCTGTGTGTTTTCCTTCGGCCAAAACACTCTCTCTCATCTGTTCATCAAGTTTTCATCGATTAACCCGAATTTTTTGCTGAGATTCCTTCGTGTGACTGTGACAGGTACTAACAGAATCAAGATTATCCATTTTTGTCCATGGATTCGTTGTGAACGGCACTTGGATTAGGATTTTAGGGCTCGTAATTTTCTCCCTTTAATAAATGGCCAAATCGAACACAAAATCACCTAAGACATGTTTTAAAAAGCTTAATCGGTTGATTCTGAGCATTTTGGTGTAGTTTTTGTGGTCTGATTTGAGATTTTGAGGACTTGGACTTTTCAACTTCTTCGGCTGACCGAATGAGTGCAGCGACAGAATGAAGCAATCCGACCGAATGAGGCTCTTTCGGTCACTAGCCTCATTCACTGGTCATTCGGTTGACTAGACTCTTTCGGTAAATGGTTCAACCGAATGAGTTCGTTCGTTTGTCATTCGGTTGACTTAACCTATTCAGTCATTGTGGACTCATTCGCCAATCTTCATTCGGTCATTATAGTCTCATTCGTACAAGTTTTACACTTGTGAACATTTTTTGATTTTAATCAATTAATTAACTGAATTGAACTGACATGTTTATTCTCTTGTTTTTCAGAATGGTTGATTACAAAGCAGTGACGATGAACAACATATGTGCTCACTTGGATCTTGCCACCAAGAACGCCAAGCATTTCAGAGAGATCATCACTTTTCTCAGGCGTTCTAGGATCTTCCCTACTATTTCTACTGTCAATGATCCATATCAGTCACATCAGCGAGATTTCTGGAGATCAGCGGATATAGATTGTGAGGTAGAGCCGCCTGTTATTAGAGGCAAGGTGCTAGGGCATGATGTCATAGAATCTGCAGAGCGCATTAGGAGGATATGTTGATTTCAGGATGCACCTGATCATCCCATTGTACTTGATCGCTATCTTGTTCGAGGATGCTTCATGCGATGCAAGTACGATGGTGACTTGGGAGTTGGGGTTCTTAACAAGGCTTTTTTATCTCCATAGTTCAAGTACTTAGCACATGTACTTATTCACTGCCTGGGCTCGAGGCGAGGGGGATTTGATGAGCTGCGAGAGACCATTCAGTGTGCTTTTGTGGCATTGGTGCTGAATACACCATTCAAATTTTTTGAGATGGTATTCACACATTTGATGCTCAAGTGCCTAACCTACCGAAGGCCAGCATAGACATCATTCGGTTAGAGCACATGAACGACATCACTCTCAACAGAGTGTTATCATACAGGGGAAAGGAGACGAAGCCTCTAGTTCGTGCTTTATTTGGTCACCTCCAAAACCCTGAGTACATTGCTCCCAGTGGTAGGAAGTGGAGACATGACGATTCTGACTCGGATGTAGAGGATATTATAGTAACAGGTGATGATGATGGAGATGATGGAGATGATGGTGATGATGGTGATGATGGTGGAGATGTTGATGTTAGTGTTAGTGGTGCTGGAGCTAGTGGTGCTGGTGTTATTGTTACTGGAGCTGGTGGTACTGTTACTGGTGTTGGTGTAGTAGGTGTTGGTGTTTCTGGTGCTGATACAGGTGTTGGAGGTTCAAGTGCTGGTGATGATGTGGATGTAGATGCCTTACTGGACTTGGATTTCTTGGCTACCACTCAGCCACCGTTTCTACTCCACTAGAGATGGCTCGTACTACTTCAGCTGAAGACGAACATATGGAAGATGTTAATGAAGAGGATGAGGGTGAGGATGCCTCAGATGACTCTGATTCAGAGGATGTTGAGCCACAGGTGGTGACTACGTGCTATAGATCTCAAGTTGTTTTTCTTGGGACAGGAGACATAGAGCATGATAGGGAGGAGATTGGGGATCCATCCTTTATCCCTGAGTTTGACTTCTCTCCTCCCCCACGTACTTCCAGTTCTACATCTACTGCTGCTGTGCAGTCCACATCATCTCCCCCAACCAAGAGAAGAAGGACAAAGTTTGTCCTACAGAGGTGGTCAGAACTGTCTTTTGTTGCAGCAACTACTGTTACATCAGCTGCAACAGTTGCAGTTTCTTCACTGACTAGGTCACGGGCTATTCCTTCACGCGTTTCTATTGCCTCTCTGACCTCCTCTAGTGTTCATGCTGTTGTTTTTACTACTGCTTCTTCTGGTCCCTCCATCACACGAGCTGATCTGTACATTCTTACTGTTTCAGTGATTGAACAGCTCAGTACACTGAATAGTCTGGTACTTAGGCTAATGGAGAGGAACCATCAGCAGGAACAAGCTATTGCCTAGCTTACGCAGAAGGTCAGTGAGCAAGATGCTCTATTATTACAGGCTGCTGACCAGCGTGCTGACTTGAGGGCCAGATCTGGTCAATAGGAGAAACAATTGTTCAAGTACATTGATGAGCACAACCAGTTGGCATTGACTGCATCTGGTTCCAGTGACCGGATCCTAGCACTTGAGGTCGAAAACTCTCGACTTACCGAGCAAGTGGAAAGCCTCAAGGAGGCTACTCCGAGGATTGAGGGAACTGAAGCAGCCTCCGATGATTCAGAAGGGGAGAAAGAAGAAGAATAAGAGGAAGAAGAAGATGAGGAGTCTGATGAGGAGAAAGTTGATTATGAGGATTCTGACAAAGACAATGATTCAGATGATGGTGATGATGATGATGGTTCCTGAAGTGGATCTGCCAGTTCTTCAAGTGCAGCAGAAGAGCAGTCCCCTCCCACAGAGATCCGAACCAAGACTAAGCATGACAAGAGTGCTAAGTCTCCTCCTCCTCCTCCTCCTCAGGCTGAAGATCCTAAAGCTACTGAGGAAGTTCAAGCTGTGCCTCTGAGACGTCGGATGGATGAGACGTTGACCATGATCTTAGACGCTCAAGGCATCATACAACACTCAGTCAGCTATGATAAGGAGGAAGGAGAGATCATTCATTGTTTGACCAAGGAGCAAATAGTTGAGCTGCTCAGGTTAAATCCTGATGAGGTTGTCATTGATGACACCTCTGCTCCTGTTTTGAGATGCCTTCTCCTGAGGCCTTTGATGATGTTGATGAGGTTATTTTGGAGGATATTACTGAAAAAGAGGACGCAAAGTATACTTCATCTGAGGATGATCTACCTACCTTTACTGATCTTTTTGGACAACACAATGAGGAAGAGATAAGTAGAAAGGTTGAATAAAAGATCAGTGGTAGTGAGTCTTCAGCAGAAGACATTCAAAAGAGAAAGGAAGAGTGGAAAGCCTACTAGGAGGTTTTGAAGAAAGAGAGAATTGCAAAGATGCCAGATACGCACACCAAAATTTATAGGACCAAAGGATACAAGGCCGGAGGTCAAATACTTAGCTGGGCATACTTTCATGATCTACAGTGCTATGCTGTCAAGAGAGAACAAGGAATTCAGTATTTCAAGCACCCCCACGACTTCATGACGTTGCCTGGATTCGAAGTCAACCAACTCGCACGTTCGAAGATGCTTTACAGTGGAGATTCGGGGATGTCAGCTTGGGAACCTGAAAGATACTATCAGCCTGAAGCCAATGGAGATACCCAAAGACACATAGCTATCCTGAAGTGGCTGCCTCCAAGATTCATGAAGAAGATTCCTTTACGTAAGATGCGTCAGGACTTCTTGGACAGCTTCCGATGGAGGTATTATGATGGGCGTACTGTTGAGGCTGTGACTGTGTTGTGCAAGGACGACAAGTGGGATACTGAATGTATATTTGATCCGATGTGGCTAACGAATCTGTCACATAATGATGTCAAAGCTTTGTACAGATGTCAGATTTTCTTTGATGTACAAGACATGGAACAAGCTCTGCAATACATGAGAGTTATTCGAATCTGCATTGTTTTGGGATTCAGGCTGGAACAGACTAGAAAGCCATATTAGGCAAGTATTTCAAGAAAGATGCTGCAAAGTGAAGAACTAGGTCCAAGTGGGAGTATGTTAGTGCATGAAATGTCCCTAGTTCAGCTTTTGTATGATCCTTGATGTATAAAGTTTATGTTGTTAATGAAATCAGTCTTTCTATATGGTTCTTAATGTTTATATGTGTTTATATGTGTTTGACTATGTTTAACTTTCATTATGTATGTCTTATAGACCCATTTTTACGAATGACCCTAAAAATGAGGTCATTCGGGCAAATGAACGCCTAGCGAATGACTAGGGCGATCGTATGAGTCATCCGCAAGACTCATTCGGTTGACCAAGCTCATTCGGCTTAGCCATTCGCCGAATGAGTTGCTTCGCCCACTCATTCGGCCGAATGAGTACAATCTATATATACATATTCAAACAGATTTAAACCTAACTTTTCCCGAGCCTTCTCTCTTCCCAGAGCACTCCTGTGTCAAATCTTTAGGGTTTTGAGCGGTTCTTCCCTGTCCTTCGATTCTAACCCCGTGGGCTTTGATCTTGATCCAAACGTTCATTCCTCACCTTCGAATCGCCACGGGGCCTATTGGTTTCGATTGGAATAGGATACTGCACTATGCCAGAGGCTGTCGAGCAGATCTACATAGGAACTGGATTGTTTTCAGGCTCCATGTTGGTCCTACAGATTGTATAACATTTATTTACCATTTCAGGTACTTGTGGAACCATGATTAATTATTTGTGAACCGATTTGGGGCAAAATCCATTTGAATTCAAAGTGTTTTAGTATTGGTTCCTGTATCCATCCAATAAGTCATCAAAATGAACTAAAACTAATCTGAAATCGGTTCAAATCAAATAATCGGGTTTGTCTGTTAACAATTTTACCACTTTTACGTATTGATTGTTTATTTTTGAAAGTTAGGGTTTAAGAACCTTCGGCCGAACGAATGAAGGCTCATTCGTGTGATCTCTTATATGAATGATCTCATTTGTCATTGTATTTTAACGAATGAACTTATTCATATGGCTGAGCTTGAATTTGGCATTTCATTCACGTGCTGGTATCATTCGTGCTCCATGCTTAGTCGTTAAGGCTTCATTCGTTAATAAAATTGCCTTTTGTTTGAGCCATTCGCACGAATGAAACCAAATGTTGATAACTTTTCAACTGATTTCTTTTCTGCTAATCTGAACTGACTCGTTTATTACTTTTTTGAGACGCTCCCAGATATTTACAGCGATCTCTTCTATGCATGTTCCTTTTCTTTCACACCAGAGATCCTTTTGGGAGTTTGAAGAGATTGCTTGCTCAGCGGATCCTATGGTTATTAGAGGAGTTGTTGGAGGTCGAGATGTTATTGTCTCAGCTGAGCATATCAGGAGATTATGTGGTTTTCAGGATCTACCAGAGCATCATTGTCACACCCCAACTCGAGGACTTGGGTCCTGATGATTGATTTAAACAATTTAAACTAGCAACGTGGAAGCATAGCATAAATATATCTTAATCCAAGGAATTTAAAGCATTAAAGTCTTAAACATACATTCATAGTCATAGTGCCACGCAGGGCCAAATGTAATGTTATTAAGCAAAGATAAATTTTCATTGGATAATTTTCATTGGATAAATTTCATTGGAAGCTAAGCTACATCTCTAGAGATTGGTCCATGCTTCTACTTCTATCAATCAACCTGAAAGTCATGCTAAAATACGTCAACTAAAAAAGTTGGTGAGAACACGAATTTAATAATAAGACACGATAATTTAACAACTTTAAAAAATAATAAAGAGTATGTGATAATTCAAACCAATACAACCAACCCTGTGCCATGCCCAGGCGTCTGTCTCTTATATTGTTAGCCTGGGACATGGTCACTCTAATCTACTTCCCATTCTGAGACCCATTCCTGTCCTCGATTTAAATGTGTCATGATGAATATATGCCACAACGGTTGACATGAACTTCAGTGGGGTTTCAACCCTATTTTTATAGGGCTACCCTTTCGGGCCATTGTGCGTGGGGGATTCCACAAGTAGTACTAGTCATATACTCACCGGATCGCCTTCGGAGTTGGTTGAATATGATGTTTCATGTCTAGGGGAAGCAAATAAATTTGAACGAATGTTCATTATCACATAAATATAAATTATATAAATAGCTTTTGGAGCATCGGAAATAGATGAACTCCGGAAACTTATTCTTGACGAGGCACACAAAGCACGTTATTCTGTTCATCCTGGTGCTGATAAAACGTACCAATATCTTAGGTCATTCTATTGGTGGCCGGGTATGAAGAAGGATGTGGCTACTAATGTTAGTAAGTGCCTCACATGTGCCAAGGCCAAAGCTGAACACCAGAAACCGTCAGGTTTGCTGGAACAACTCGAGATACCACAATGGAAGTGGGAACAAATAGCTATGGATTTTATTACCAACCTACCCCATACTTCCAGCAAACATGATTCTATATGGGTTATCATTGATCGATTAACCAAGTCCGCACACTTCTTACCAATTCGGGAAAACTACAAGATGGAGAAACTAGCAAGACTATGTGTTAATGAAATAGTAGTGCGGCATGGTGTGCCACTATCTATTATTTCTAACTGAGAAAATCTATTTACAGCACGGTTCTGGCAATCATTGCAACAATCCTTAGGGACAAGCGTGAACTTGAGCACCGCTTACAATCCACAAACGGATGGAAAAAGCGAGCGAACCATACAAACCCTAGAGGATATGTTGAGGACATGCGTCCTGGACTTCGATGGAAGTTGGGACAATCATTTACCACTCATTGAGTTCTCCTACAACAATAGCTACCACAACAGCATTGGACGTTCTCCGTTTGAAGCACTATATGGTAGATAATTTCGGTCTCCAATTTTGTTGGACCGAAGTAGGAGACAACAGGATCACCGGGCCTGAACTTATTCAGGAAACTACTGATAAGATTGCCCAGATCCAAAAAATGATTACAAGCAGAACGTAGTCACCAAAAAAGTTACTCAGACAAACGATGGAAGCCTTTGGAATTCCAGGTGGGTGACCAAGTCATGCTGAAAGTGTCCCCGTGGAAAAACGTAGTTCGTTTTGGGTATAAGGGCAAGTTAGCACCGAGGTATGTGTGACCATTGGAAATAACACAACGGATTGGTCCTGTGGCATACCGTCTTAGACTTCCTGATGAACTCAGCAGGGTACACAATGTGTTTCATGTGTCAAATCTCAAGAAATGCCTCGCTGACGAATCGTTAGTCATACCTCCTGAGGAGATACAAGTTGACGAGCAATTACTCTTTATCGAAGAACTTGTAGAGATTATGGATCGTGAAGTTAGGAGACTGAAAGGAATATGTACTCCTATCGTGAAGGTTCATTGGAACTCCAAGCGCGGACCAAAATTTACCTGGGAGCGTGAGGATCGCATGAAAACAAAGTATGCCCATCTGTTTACGGAAGAAGTAGTACTCGACAATGATTCTTAAATTTCGGGACGAAATTTTTTTAACAAGGGGAGATTGTGACAACTAGTACCAGATCGTCTGGCAAGTCCGCACAGTACGTGTACTTTCACTATTTACTATGTGTTTAACAATTGTGTGACAACAGGACTATGAAAACAAATAACTGTTGTATATATTTCAATAAGAGTTGAAATATAAATATACAAAAACACATGTAAAATAACAATTGTGAGAACAAATGGAGAAAACATATCGGTTGCGATCTGATATCCACAAATAACAGGAATCAGATGGGCGACAATTCAGTGAGTAAACAATGTGAATTTGATCATAACAATGTGAAAACGGTTCAGTTTAGTTGAGTCTGACTGTGAGGAAATCTAATTCAAAATAACAACTCAGTATCGTTTACGAATAACAAGCTGACAGTGTGTTTGCGTGGGTGACGATTCACACAAACATATCTGGGGGTTTAACGTTCTGAATGATAACTGAAAAATAGAAAACAAGAATCCGAAAGTGAAACCATCGTCGTGTTCTCTCGGGTGACGATTCGAACGAATATGCGCGAAGGTGAAACGATCTGACGAAACAAATAAAATAAACGTTTCGAAACAATAAAACAAGAAAAGAATTATAAAACATTTACACGTAATAACCACCTTAAAAGGGTTAAAATGAAACTATTTTATTTTAAAGTTCTTCCTTTTCTCTCTCTACTTTCTCTCACTAAAAGCCCTCCTCTAAACCTCTTCTAATCTTCATCAATCTTCAGCCAATCTTGAAGATCAAACAATCTAAACGAAGCTCCAATCGAGTAGAAGAAGAACTCACGAAGAAATCGAGCTAAAGATCACAAGTTAAATTAAAATTACAAATCTTATTTAGGGTTTTCCTTAGGTTAAACATAATCCATAGTGTTTCTTCACTTTAAAATGAGTTTTCTGGATGGTTTAAGTCTAAAACAAATTGAAATAAGAGGATTTTAAGAAACATGCAAATATACGGTGGTCTGGGAATGGGAGGTTGAAGTTGAATGACCCGAGAACATCTCATTCTAGTCGAGAACCCTTTTTCTTAGACACTTGAGAACCAATTTATGACCAAATTCGAGAATCACCTTAGGAAAATTGAGAACCCCTCTCAAAGTCGAGAACCCATTGATTTAGACCCTAAAGTCGAAAACGTCCATAAGAATTCGAGAACATCCTCAAGAATTCAAGAACACCTATATTTAGTCAAGAACCCTTACTTTCAACCTTCTTGATCAAGAATACCTCCATATGATAGTGTTGCTTACCCAATTCGAGAACCAGATAGCAGTTTTACATGCAAAATTCGAGAAAACCTTTTGTTGGAGACCCCAAGTTCAAGAACTAATTTTATGGTGGTGGAAACATCCATTCGAGAATCCCTTGGCAGCCGAGAACACTACACATGGTTATCTAAACCGAGAACAACTCAAACAAGTGTTAATCGAGAACCAAGTGGGTTTGGATGCAACGGGTCATGCTATTTCCATCGATACAACTTAAATTTGAGTTAAAAACATAGAAAAACTTTAAAACAAATGTTTAAATCATAGAGATGGTTTTAAAAACATGTCAAAGGTTTATAACTAAGTCTTATTTTGATCAAAGTAACCATAGGGTTTACTTATATAAAAATAAGTTAGCTGCTACAAAGTTGGTGGACTTACTACAAAGTTGATGGATTATGAGTTAACACTTTTACAAATGGTTAAGGTTAATAACTGTTAGTCCAAATACAGGATCTGAAACTGATATCGATTAACAAAACACATGCGAGAGTGCGGAATGGTATCATGTGTGTGCAAGAACAATAACAATGAAGAATAAGATGAATAATGCAGTGAATACTCGTATTGATTGCACTCGGTTTCAAGAACCGACTGGTACAATGAGATAACTCCAAGAAAAGAGGAAAAATTAAGAGCAAAATAATGAGCCAACCCTCCTTAGACATCTAAGCTGGGTTTATATAATACCCTTACACGATTCTAGGCCTCTCGGCCCACAATAACTAAACAAACCCAACATTTAACGAAAACAAACCAACTCGAGAACAATAAGCCAATTCGAGAACCAAAAGTACTACTTGAGAACCTTCATATCAACCGCAAGAAACATAGAAACACAAAAACTCATTTAAATTCCAACAATCTCCCCCTTTTTTGTGTTTCCTCAGCACTCTTTTCTTTTGCGGGTTCATCGGATTCTCCACACTTGATCATCAATGTAGATGAATCTCCTTTGCCTCCTGACCATGCTTCATTCTTTAAAATTACTCTGACATAAACAACAAACTCTAGTGCATCTTCCAAATGATCTTGATCTACTTTAATCTCGTGATTGTTCACAAACTTGATATCTTTCTCACTTAAACACATCAGATCAATTTGATCATAAAATGTGTACTCCACTTCTCCACATTTAATGATAACTCCATATGTTTGTTTTTCGAAATCCCAAAACTTGAAATAATCAAAGGCTCCTTCAGGGGGGATCAGGAAGAATTGGCACTTTCTTCATCCATTCGGTGGCTGGCCATCTGACTTCAAAAATATCTATATCAATTGGATTCCCAAGGGAGTTCGTCTTCTTCGTCGTTATGATAGATTGAGCAAGAGTCATTTTAGAGAATCCCTTCCTTACATGTTGTTGCAATGACATATAGAAGCTTTCTCCTCGTATATTCTTGGTTGGATTGAAAAACCTTTGTCTTGCTAACTCCACCATACCTACCACTGTCAATGATTTGAACGAACAATGATGATCATAATAATCAATTCTCTTGGCTAACTTTTTGCGTATCCACCACAACTCCTTAACCTCATCACAACCCCAGCAGACAATTCCAGATCTTTCCCCTTCATAGTTGTACTGACTATCTCCCATATGAACAATAAATTTTGTATGTTTGAACTTTGCTGCATCTTTTGCCTCTTGAGTGGCTATGTCAGCGATCATCATGAACTCTCTGGATTTTCTATGATGACCTTGAATCCAGTAGCACCAGCAAAGTTTTTCCTTTGTCCTTCCTCACATCTTCTAGTGAGCTCATCAAAATCAGCTTTACTTAGCTCTGGCGCAGGTTCAACAACAGTTGATGGACTGGATTCATCAATAAACTCTCCCTTGAATTTATCTTGTAACTTTTGCTTCAAATCGAAAACGATAGCTGATAAGTGTCCCATATTTGTTTCAAGGTCCGTAATATTTGTGTCTTTGAGATCGTTGTAAGTCTTCAGCTCTTGAATCAACAGAGTATGAGATAGGGAGTCTTGTTCTAACTCGAACACTCTGCTTTGAAGCTTTACTATGTCAATTGGTTCAACTTTAGGCAAGACATTCTTTCCTTTATCAACTCTAATCCCTGTTTCCCTAGCCAGGAAAGAATCATAATCAACATCTTCAGTGTGTGAACAAGATCCAGCAGCAGACTCTCTAATTTGTAGTAATGGTTCAGTTGGTTCAATGGTGATGGTCTGTATCTGAGTTACTGAAATGGGTTCAGTTTCCAGTTCACTAATAATAACCCCTGGCCTTGGGTCTCCTCTCGTTTTCTATTCTTCAGGACTGGATCAGCAGAAACATCTAGATGTGGCTCTTGATCAAACAAAAGAAGGTGCAGAAAGAGGATTTTCTACACTCCTCTTGACATGCTCAAGCAGTGCCTCAAGATTTTCTGTAATGAGAAGATTCACTTGCTGAAGAAGATCACTCTCAACTAGTATTGTCTCCATCTCAAAATCAAAATCAAAATCCAAATCAGGTTCATCTCTAGTCACAACATCTTCATACTTTTGCAACTTCACCACATAAACATATTCATCCGAGGGCTTTGAACTCATAATTTCTACATCATGTTCCTCCTCTACAAACACATTTGGAATTTCACCAGCTTCAACAGCATGAACACCCTGCATCTCTGCAAACTGGCCAAACTTCTTTAATGGATGTAGCCCCTCAAACTTGTATTTTCCACCTCGATTATGGATTATCAAAGGAAATGTTGACTCACTTAACAGTTTCAGATCTCGAGTCAAAACTCCTCTTTGTAGACCAGGAAACCTGTCGGCTAATATCTTCGTAAAAATCTGGGATACATCATGAATCTTTATTATTTACTCCCCTTCAAGTTGCCCTTTGTCTCATTTAGAATGAATTTTGAGAAGTTATATTTCTAGTTCATGGCAAGGGCGACAAAGGCTGAATATTGCTCCTTGTTCAGCATATCAAAAGTCCCCTTATTTCCACTCATGCACACCATGAACACGTGAGCTATGTATCTCCAGTACAGAATCAGAAGTTTCTTTTGCAGCATAGGGTAAATTCCCTCATAGCCCATTTCTGACAGCACACCTTCTATAACTCCTTTCTCAAGTGCATTCGGATTAGTAGATTTATCATTAAAAGCCATAACTTCTCTAATCATAGCTTCCGAGATCACAACTTCTGTGTCTTGAACTCGAGCAATAACCGTTCCTTTTCCACCATCTCCTTCTTTGTGTAGCTTGGCAGACAACCAAAATTCTTCAATAAGATTTTCACGAATAACCGGGTTCATTCTCAAGGCATGAGAGATTTTGTAGGTGTTGAATCCATGAATAGCTGATGCAAACTGTTTCTGACTTTTTGAGGGAGGAGCCATCAGCAATGCTAGGTTATGATTGTCTTTCCATAGAATCTAAAGTTGTTGTTGGCCATTTTATCATGCAAATGTCCAAGACACACCAACGAAAGTCAAGTTAGAAATAAAAAAAAAATTCATTTCGAACTCATTTAAACATTTTCGAATCAAGAAAATGATTTTCAAGAATAACATTGAATTGAATCTCAAAATCAAATTGTTTCTCAAATTGAACAAGTTAGTTCTCGAGAACAAGTTGTGTTCTTGACTTCCTATACCCTTTCTCGAACTTGTAAAAGTTCAAGTTTTGAATTTCAAATAAACTTTTATCGAATTTGAAAACTTTTTGACATTTTATCTTGTTCTCAAGTTTAATCTCCCCTTTCTCAAGTTTTATATGGGTTCTCGAATGTCAAATTCGAGAACGATTCATCTTCTTCCCGAAAACTCGAAAACCATTCCAATCGTTTTTAGAACTCTCTTAAATTAAAAACGCAATCAAACTTCATGATCGATTATGGCACACTCATGATCAGAAACATATTCCGATCTGATTTTTGGTAGATTTCAATAACCGATTTTGGTGATTTTCAAACAAGACAGAAAATCCCAAAACTCTCATTCGAACAGTCGCTTTCCAGTGCACCCTTCTGAAATTAAAACTTGTTGACGGAACCTACAAATACCTTGTAAAAACACTTCAGAAACAATAATGAAGATGATGAACTCCGTCGAAGCAAAATTCGAAAACCCTGGCAAACTCGAGAAAGATTTCAGCAAATTCGAAAAAAAATGATTTTAGGGAACTTGATAACAACTTGTGACACCCCAAATCTCAAAATATGTCATTTTAATCAAATTTGCGGAATTACAAAAGTGGTCCCAGTTTCTAGAACGTTTAGCATTAACAAAGTTAGACTAAAGCTTGTTTATCAAAAGTATAAGGATATCATATCCTTTCAACATGACATTTACACAAAATATAGTTTTAAAACCCATATATATAAAACATTTCAACAAGCTTAAAATGAAGATCGATTCGATATCCAAAAATCCATGCTCGACCACGATTCCATAGTCAACCTATTTTTGACCTGAAAGCACCAAATTTAATCAAGTGTTAGTTCATAAGAACTAAGTGAGTTAACCCCATCTATTCCCGAAATCAATTCTTTAAAAGAAATCGAAATCCGAAAAAATTAAACTGCCCGACGTATGGTACTCCAGCCCCGGCGTACAGTACGCCAGGACACCAGCGTACAACAGAATGGTTTGGGCGTACCATATTGTACCTGGCGTATAGTACGCCACTGCAACGTACTGTACGCCCCCTACAGGAATTTTTTCATTTTTTAAGCGTTTTAAACACCCAAAACCATTTCTAAACATTCCTTGGTGTTAATATACATTCAAAACTAAATATATCACATAATCAATCATATCTATGATTGTAATTTCATCAATTTTAAAGAAATCAATCATAATTGATTTACAAAATAGTCACAAATGGGTCAATTTTACCGATTCAATTAACTTAACCATTTTCATCACACCCATGTGTGGATTACCCCCAATGCCACATCAATGTGGACTTACATGACAAATTCCAATGCCATTTCACTATGGTCTTACATGACAAACACCAATGCCATTTCATTATGGACTTACATGACAAACACCAATGCCATTTCATTATGGACTTACATGACAAACACCCATGCCATTTCATTATGGTCTTACATGACAAACACCAATGCCATTTAACTATGGTCTTACATGACAAACTCAATCCATAAGGATTTCAATATTATTTGTGTCATTTCATGTTTTCAACACTTTATGACACATATGATCAATTTACCATCAAATTTACTACAAGTCAATTACAAGTAGTTACAACAAACAATCATATAATACATAAGAACTAATATGTCTTATCGTTGCATATTAGTGAGTAGGTAACTCACCTTGGCCCTTAGTAGTAGTCAGGTCAACTATTTCCTTTCCGGGTCTTTGATTAGAAACTTCACCTAGATCATACAATTTCACATAAGCATACAATCTAGTAGCTAATTCTCCAATTCATCAATTTGCATCCAATTCGACCCATTTATTAACAAAATTCTCATATTACTTCAAAATCATTGTTTTATATCAAATTTCTCATTCTTTTGTCAATTTTGACCAAAAACTAAATTTTTGGTATTTCATCAAATACTTGGTGTGTAGGAATTTATCCATACATCCAAATCCATTTTCAAAGCTTACAAATTCCCAATTTTGTTTCAAAATCAATCATCTCATCAAAACCCATTTGAAATCAGAATTTATTTATATATTTCATTTATCATTGAAAGTATACATGAACTATCACTAGTCCATCTGAACATTCAAAACTCCATGTCTAACAAAACCCATCTTACAAACTTCAAAATCACATGCAAATGGATGTGATTTTAGTTAGTTTACTTGTTTCTAAGCAACCTAATGACATAGAACAAGAATCTACTAACAAATTTTGGGTTTTCACTATAACCCAAAGCAAACCCATGGAGACCCACAAATTTCATCACCAAAATGAATGAAATCACTTACCAATATGCAGTATAATGCAAGGAGAAATCAGTTCTATGATTGCATTTAGGATCAAAGCTCCAAGATGTGTTAATGTTGCTTCAAAATTAGATTTCTTTCTTTGGGGTTTTGCTCCTCCACGTTTTCCAGAGAAAAGAAGAAGAAAATTGTTGGGATCTTGACTTTGGTTAATTCCCCTTTTTTATTAAGTTAAGTTTGACACTTTGGCAATTTACCCCCCTCAAGTTGTATTGAACTTTAAATAAACATTTCTTGTTTACTAGAAGTTAGTATTTAACAAGTTGACTTAAAATTTCAATTTAAACATAACCATTACAATAATATAAGTACTTAATCGAATTTGGGTCGTTACAAATTCTACCCCCCTTAAAGGGGTTCCCCGAAACTTAAATTACATTTCAAATAAAAGGGATAAAATTTCTTATTTTCTTCTTCCGACTCCCATGTGGCGTCAGATCCCGTTCTATTCTTCCATTGTACTTTGACGATATTCAACGACTTGTTTCTAAGCCGTTTAACTTTCCGATACAAAATTGCCACCGGTTTTTCAACATAATCCAGTTTATCAATCACTTCAACATCTTCTAATGGTACATAATCACCTCTGCCAAACACTTTCTTAAGTATGATACGTGCAAAGTGTTGTGTATTCCTTTTAATTCCTCTGGTAGCTATAATCGGTAAGCAACCTCACCGACCGTTGCTAAAATCTTGAAAGGCCCAATAAAATGTGGGCTCACCTTTCCTCGTTTGCGAAAACAAATGACACCCATCCATGGGGAAACCTTTAGCAATACAAAGTCTCCCACTTGAAACTCGATCGGTCGTCTTCGCTTATCGGCATATGACTTATGTCGGTCTTGAGCTGATTTTTAATGTGCTCGGATTTGATCGATCCTAGCATTAGTTATTTTTACCACTTCTTTACTAGCAAGCTCACGAGGACCAACCTCCTCCCAACACACTGGAGTTCGACATTTTCGACCATACAACATTTCATACGGGGGCATTCCCAAACTGAAATGATAATTATTGTTGTAAGAAAATTCTGTCAATGGTAGATAGTCATCCCAATTTGCCCCAAAATCGATAATGCACATGCGTAACATGTCCTCAAGGGTTTGGATGGTACAACAAGATTTAAATTTTTTATTCCTAATTGCCCCCTTTTATTCCTATAATTTTACCCTCTCAAAACCCGTTAACTGGCTCACAAACCCAAAAGTTTTTATTTGAATTAACGAAAGTGATCAAGTCAAACAAACACATTATTTGGGATCAAATCGTTCTCAAATCAGTTAAAAATTCATTTCAATACTAACCCTTATGAACCAAATATCAAGATTGCCAGTATGATGTTCGTTTAAACTCAATCTTAAAACCTTTTTCGCTTTTCTATTCATGCATGTTTATCATGTTTTGGTACCTTAAGTGTGTTATGAGCGAATCGCACTAAATCCTAGATATCTATGGTGCATCCTATCAAGCCAAAGATTTCTTGTTACAAATTTAATGTGCGTCTGATCCTAATTATATGTCTGAGAGTTTAAAGAGAGAGAGCAAGAATGAATCATAGGTTTTAATATACAAGGCTTATTATACAATGGAATTAGGGTTTTGGACTCTTGAGGGTCCCTTTTAACATGCTTTTTACATGATTGTGCTCTGAGGAATCTTTTATTGGTGTGAGCATATCCAGATTTCGTAGCATTTACTCATGTATGCAAGTAACATCTCAAGTCTCCACGTAAACAGAACAATGAGAGTTACATTTCTCAGGACTCTGCGGAAGTAGAATAGAGAGAAAACATCCATGAGAACTGCATAATTTTGTGTACAGGTGTAAAGCACTATTAGAGAAAACACTCGATTTTCGACATATTTTTAGAATCTCGTGCATATCAAAATTGTCATAAGATCTCTAAGACTGTCAAATAGGTAATGCACACTTCTAAGTAGTGATATTTTGACAACACAACACACAATTTCTTTAGTTAAGCACAGAGTAGATCAACTAATTCAGACAAGTGAGTCTACCAGCATATCATTTCAATGCTAGTTCTTTCAGATATAGCATTTTCAGGAAATTTAACTAACCTTTTATCGCAAAAGTTTTTATAATTTCCCAAAACATGTCTACACTTAATTTCTTTTGCATATTTCTCCCCTAAATTTATTCATGGTATGAAAAAAAAAATTTTAAAAGAAATTTGTATAAAAAACAAGTATAGACCTCCAAAAGAGCTCACATGAAACACATCAAGTACTCAATCCTCAAAAACAATCATTTTCAGCAAATTCACAAGCACATTGAAGGTTGAAATGCTCACCGGCTTCGTGAACATGTCAGCCACGTTTAATTTTGTGTCAATTTCTTCCATTTTAATGAGTTTGTGGTCATAACAGTCTCTGATAAAAAGGATTTTCATGTCAATGTGCTTGGTGTTAGAGTGTTGAACAGGCTTTTTGCAAATTTGGATTGCTACATTGTTATTACAGAAAATATGAGTGTTATTGAAATTCAAACTGTAATCCAGCAGTTGATGTTGCATCCATATCACCTGAGAACAACAAGCAGAAGCTGCAACATATTCAGCCTCTACAGTGGAGATAGACACAGTTTGTTGCTTCTTGCATTGTCAAGAAATGAGCCTGTCACCCAGAAATTGACAGCCAGCAGAAGTGGACTTATGATCAATATCACATCCTCCATAATCACCGTCACTAAAACATAAAGATCGAATTCATAATTTAGAGGATACCACAAGCCAAAACGGGGCTTCCGTTTTAGATATCGAAATATCCTGAGAACTGCAGTCAGATGCGAAAGTCTTGGTGTTGTTAACATGCCCATTGACAAACTGCAAACATAATATCTGGTCTACTAGCAGTAAGATACATCAATGACCTGATCATGGAGCGATAATGAGTTTGATCCACCTTAGAACCATGTTCATCAGAAGTGAGAACAGTCTTGCATTCCAAATTTGACCAGCATATCCATCACATACTTTCTTTGATGAATAAGAATTCCCTCCGAATTTTGACGAACTTGTAATCCCAAAAAGGTGGTCATTTCTCCCAATGAACTCATTTCAAATTTCTTCTTCATCACTCTCTTAAATTCCCTGCACAACTTCTCACTTGTTGATCCAAAAATGATATCATCAACATAAATTTGAACCAAAATCATATCATCATCAACTCTTTTGAGAAACAGAGTCTAATCAATTGTTCCCCGCGTGTAACCGTGACTTAGCAAATGTTATGTTAGTGTAGCAAACCAAGCCCATGGAGCCTGATGAAGGCCATATAAAGCTTTATCAAGCTTGGAAACATGCTTTGGATGATCCGAGTCAGTAAAACCAGGTGTTTGACTAACATTTATCTCTTCCTTCACCTTCCCATAGAGAAAAGAAGTTTTGACATCCATTTGTACACGGTGAATCCCATGTAAGAGGCATATGCAAGGAACAAACGAATGGCTTCCAATCGAGCAACTGGAGCATAGACTTCATCTTAATCAATTCCCACAACATGAAGAAAACCTTGAACGACAAGATGAGCTTTACTTCTGACAATGACACCACTGTCATCTTGCTTGTTGTGAAATACCCAACGTGTACCAAGAGCCTTTTTGCCATCAGGTAGAGGAACAATTTCCCAAACCTTTATTCGATCAAACTGGTTCAACTCATCATACATGGCTTCAACCCAATTGGGTTCATCAAGAGCCATGTAAATATTCTTCGGTTCTATCTGAGAGATAAAACAAGAATATTAACAGTTATTGATAACACCAGACTAACACCGTGTCTGAACTCCCCTGTCAAGTGATCCAATTACATTTTCAATGGGAAGATCACGTTGGATGCGGGTGGGAATACCGTTTTGAGAAGGATTGATAACACTTGGTAGATCTGACACATTTACAGATGGGACATCTAGATTATCTAGTTCGGCATTTGATTCAGCACGAGAAAAACTAGCAGTATATTCAGCTTCAATTGGTTCAGAAAAGACGTGAGTGTGCACAATAGTTGTCTGATGTTGATCAGGGTTGGAGTCAATAGATGTGTCAGACTAAATTTCTTTGCCTTTTTCGGTCTGCTGAGGTGCTGATCTTTGAATAGGGGGATCAACTGTCCATGAGGTGTTTCGAACAACATCTGACTCGTTTGTGTGAAATGTAATACCTGAAACATTTGGTTCATTAGAGGGGACATCAGACGGAATATTGAAGGATCTGAACAAGGTTGAATACTCTAAAAGCCAATCCGGTCCAACTCTGGCACTAGTTGCGTTCTCCTTAAGCCAATGAACATCATAGGAGTCCACAATTTGCTTGATGATTTTGTTGTAAACTCGATATGTTGTTTTACCGCATAACATATGAAATAGCAGTCATCTGCTCGAGCATTGAACTTTGGGATTGCATCCAGGTGCAGTAATGTACAAGGACATCTAAAGATTTTAAAATGCTCAATGGATGGTTTATTTTTGTAAAGAATTTCATATGGAGTCATCATGTGTCGTTTTTTCAGCAAGACTCGATTTTGAACATAACAGGAAATATTAATGGCCTCTGCACAGAAAAATGTAGGCAAATTTGAATCAATCAGCATTGTACGTGCAGCTTTGATCAATGTTCTGTTTCTCCGTTCAGCAACACCATTTTGTTGCGGTGTTTTGGCTGCACTGTATTGCCTAGCAATTATTTTTCCTGCACATAAAACTTTAAGTTCAGCATTCTTAAACTCTGTTCCATTGTCGCATCGAATTCCCTTGACTCTTTCATTGGTCTGATTCTCAACAAGGATGATAAATTTCGTCAGCAGGTCTACAATCTCACTTTTATTTGATAGAAAGAACACCCAAGCTGGCGGGCCGGATCGTGTGTCCTGTCAGACGGAAAGGTCCCGGGGCGCGATATCTGGAATGATAATCGTGATGATCAGATTGTTTACATTGCACATGATATATAATGAGAAAATGCTAAATAAAATAGAATTACAAAGTTAAATTACATCAGTTCAGTTTATAATTTAACAATGTAAATCTATCATCAACATCATAATCCATCTATCTTGTATCTGCACAAGATATACAAAATAATTTGTATACTGATGTCCAAAATATGCACGCTTCAAAGATACTAGGTCCTCTAACTGGCATCCTAGTCCAAAAGCATAACTTCTTAGTTAGACATGTTCGTCACCTGAGAAGTCATGCAAAAAGATCAAGTCAACACGTGGTTGGTGAGTTCATGTAGTTTTATTTAAAAAATGAATTTGAATAAACCTGTCCGAATGACAACTTTAACCTCATTAACAACCACCTATACAATCCAGTCAAATATGCTTATATATAGGGAATACGTAGGGGAACAAGCCCCAGCCGACATCCCACCACATACCGAACCACATAGTATATTGTTGTTAATGATAACTAAGCGTTTCATCCCATACCTTTGATTACCCACAACGACAACCTTAACATTACTAACAACCACCTATACTATCCGGTCAAATATGCTTATATAGGGCATACGTAGGGGAGCAAGCCCCAGCCGACATCCCACCACATATCGATCCACATAATATATTGTTGTTATTGATAATTAAGCGTTTCATTCCATACACTGAATCACATACTTGAACCATTTAAGAATGATTACTTTTGAACACCCAAAATGACAACCTTAACCTCACTAACAACCAACTGTACTATCCAGTCAAATATGCTTATATATAGGGCATGTGTAGGGGAACAAGTGTAACATCAGTGCCGGACGCGTGCCGGAACAGTGATCGCAACAGTAACTCGTACAGTAACTCAGGTACACATTACGTGAAACTATGTTTATACTATTGATACATTATACTTGATGCGAAACTATTATGCGATTGTCTGAAATCTGACTAAAATCTAAGGGTTTAACAGTCAGAAATATATCAGACAACACATTGTTGAAACACGTATACTTGATTTGATGATATTGTTTATAAACATATGTGAGGTTAAACAAAATAAAACCATAACGGTTGTTGTTACAGAATGTTAAACAGACGAATTGTTCGTAGAGGTGACGATCTGTACGAATGATTATGAGAGTTTAACGTTCTAAAATTATGACTGAACAGTAAAGAACAAGAATCAGAAAGCCAAACCATCGTCGTGTTCGTTCGAATGACGATTCGAACGAATACGCGCGATGGCGAAACGAATGCGAACATGAAAAACGATACGAACGATAATAATTTTAAGGAAATAAGATATTTCCTGTTTTACAATTTTGAAACTTATCCTAAATAAACTTAAACGAAACCATTTTATTAATTCGTGAACAAATTTACTAAATGCGTAAAATGATATAATTCGATAAATAAGATAATACAACGATATTTAAAATGATTTCTAATAATAATCGTATTCTAAACATCCTAAAATAAATCCTTTTTATTAAAATTACGAAAAATGCGATTAACGATCCGGAAACGCGACAAAAAATACGAACCGAGCAACCGAAACGAACCCGAACACCCGCGGGGTATATAAACCCTAAATTATCTCATTTAATTCATTTCTACCAACACACTCTCTCTCTAAAACACCCAAGTCGTCCTCCTTTCTCTCTCTAGCAAGAACTCATCTTCCAAGCTCCATATCTCCTCCATTTGTGGATGAAATCACGAAATCTCGGTGTCTAAACGAAGCTCTCATCGTCCTCTACGCAAATGTACAACGGATCTAGAAGTTCAACCAGCCATTTTCGAGGTATTAGGCTTGAAAGTTGCCGAAAAATAGGGTTTTATCACTTTGTTAGATCCACCTATGTAAAACCGACTAGAAACCAAACTTCACCTTAACCCTACGCTCTTGCACAACTACTAGTTCGTAACCTGGCCATGGCACAGCCTACAAGCTCGAGGATGACGATGGTGGGATGTTAGTGGTAACTGGAGGTCGGCCGAACCTTTGCTTTAAGGTGGCCGAACCTTACGGGTTCAAACCTAAACATGCGAACTTGTGCTGCTCTGCATGAGTCACAAACCCACACCCAGAACCCAGCGAACCCATGCACACCGGACATCAACACCGAACCTTTGACGAACCCTTGATGCTTGGCGAACCCATAATCTGACGAACCTATATGATAGCCGAATCCATGCTCATGCCACGAACCCTTGGAAGCCCGAACCCTTCAACCTATATCAGCCAAACCATGTGGAGGCTTGCATGGACGAACCTTCTTGGCACAGGAAACCCACGAACCTTGTTGGTGCATTAAACCACGAACCTTGCATGCTGGTCCACGAACCCTTGGCCAGTAGCGAACCCCTCTAATCATCGAACCTTTGATATAGGCGAACCCTTTTCAGTCAACCACGAACCTGAGGTGCCGGACCTAAGTGAAACCCAACCGAACCCTTGATCTCATTCCAGCCGAACCATGGGTTCGCCAATCAGCTACATGGTTACAAGAACAATTAGGTTCGCTGGATGTTCACTCAAACTCACCCTAATTAGCCGAACATATTGATCCAGTTAGCCCACAATTACTACGGCCCAATTACAACCACTCGATTCATATGTGATTTGGCCCAAGCAGTTTAAATAAACCCAATGTAGGCCCACAACATACATTCGGCCCATCATGGCCCAACACAACATTCACTTGGCCCATTTCTTTGTTATGGCCCAATATGTCATTGAGCGAGCCCAAACAGTTAATCCAACTATCCTATGCGGCCCAAGTTAAATAACCCACTTTTTGTCCGGCCCAAATAAAATGTTAGGCCCACCCATATCGGCCCACATTAGCTATTTGACCCAACAAAAGGCCCACAAGGTTCAAGTATCAATGGACATGAAATATGTTATAACATGTTAAAGATGTTTAATATTCAAACTAAAAATCTAAGTTTTTATACTTAGACTTCTTTTATCACAATGGAGATCCATATGGAACGAAAATTGTACTAACAATGTAAGTTAACTTAAACCTTGTGGGGAAATTGATATCACGACAATGACAATTAACTAAGGGCTGAATAAAGATCAAGAACTCACAGTATTAGCCAACTTTAGGGCTAACACTAACACTAACACGCACAACGAATCCTTAGAAACTTATACTTATAAGCTACAACACTATGAAATTAATACAGGAGCGTGAACCTATAAGTACAAACAAAGAGCGCGTGCATTCTTATTCTGCTTAGTCGACCGCTACGGACACAAGGTGAGTTCATTTGTCCCTTTTCAAACTTATTTGTTTTTACTTATGGACTGAGAAGCATGTTAAACATTTTAATAAATTATTAAAATGTTATTTAATGTTTTTAAACATAACTATAATGCTTACAACAAGATTTATGCTTGGAATTTAGTATACTTTGAGAAACTAGGTGTTTGATGCTTATTCTACAAACTAGATGCTTAAACTTGATGCTTGATGCTTATGCTTGAAACGAGATGCTTGAACTTGATGCTTGAGTCTTATGCTATGAACTAAATGCTTAAACTTGAGGCTTGATGCTTATGCTACAAACTAGAGGCTTAAACTACGTACTTGATGCTTATACTATGAATTTCGTGGTTGAACTATATGCTAATGCTTGAAACTATATGCTTGGAAACTATGATTGCGTGCGAAATGCTAAGCTTGTATCTAATCATGGGCTACGTAATTGCTAAACTTCTTCTATAGCAGGGCTTGTACCCATGTATTGAGATACGTGAAAGCTAAACTATGACGAGGCTAAGCTATTATCTATATAAGAGACATGTAATTGCTAAACTTCTGCTATAGCAGGGATTTTGTCTGCTTATATGAGATATGTAAATGCTGGATTGTTTGTGTATGCATGGCTTCTGTCTATGTATAAGATACGTAATTGCTAAACTTCTGTTATAGCAGGGCTTGTATCTTGTATAGGAGACACGTGAATGCTAGACTAGGCTTAACTAATTCATGAGATACGTAATGGCTAAACTTCTGCTAGAGCAGGGCTTGTATCTAGCCGTGACCTACTTAATTGCTAAACTTCTGCTATAGCAGGGCTTGTACTCACGCTTGAGATTAGTGAAAGCGAAACTATGTGCGTGTGAAACTATGATGCTTGTTAGACTTACTTTGAAGCTAATACATACGAATGCTATAGACTTGTAAACTTTGAAACAGTAAACTAAAGCTAAGACGAGGAATGGTTTGAATGGTAGGTAAAATGCTTAATTATTATTAACAACAGTGTCATATGCCGATTAGTATGTGGTGGGACGGCGTATGGGCGGGTTGTAGGCTCGACTCAGGGGTATGCCCTATATATAAGCATACCAATTTGGATATTACATGTGGAGTTAAGGAGGTTAAGGTTTTACCGAAAGAGGTTTGTTAAAGCTATTTTTAAACTTATAAACTACATGAACTCACCAACCATTGTGTTGACTTTGTTTTTTTCTTACATGCTTGCTCAGGTGATGAACAGGTTTAAGCTAAAGCTTTTGGATTGCATGCTAGGCGGCCTAGATAGAGGACCTAGTTGATTTTGGAAGGACGTATTTTGTTACTCATACGAATCACTTTTGGATGTCTTGTACATATTACAAGATAGAAAACATTTGATTCTTTTGATAGGTTTACCGAGTTAAATTACTGAACATTGATAATGTAATTTAACTTTGTAATCCTAGTTTAATGTTTGATTGTGCTTTAGTTATTCTTAACATTGATGCTATGTAAAAAATCTGATCATTACGATTATCACTCACGATATCGCGCCCCGAGAACCTTCCGCCCGACGGGGACTTCGATCCAACCCCGCCGGCTCGGGGTGTGACAACAAGCCCCAGCCGACATCCCACCACATACCGGACCACATAGTACATTTTTATTAATGATAATTATGTGTTTCATTCCACACCATTGACACATTAGTTCTTCAGTTTTTAGTTCTTGTAGTTCAACAAAATAGAATTTCTATTGATTCCTTAAGTTCATCACACAATCATGATAAACCATAACATTTGTAGAAACATTACAATAAATGCTTAGATAAATAAATAAATAAACACTTAATAAAAATCTAAGACCTAATGATTTGGCCTTGGTCAACTCGAGTAGACCAGTCTTAGAATCAAAGTTCTTAGTAGTAAAGGAGATCTGTAAACCACATCAAACATGCGACCTATAATCAATCAGTCTAGTTAGGACTTCTTTTGATATATAGGAATTTATAGTTCTTTAGATCTTCCTTTGCTCGTATAGTTCTTTAGTTCTTTAGCACATGTTATCTTTGAGTATTTCCCAGATGTTCCTCAAAACTGATTAGGGAATGCTGTAAATATCGTCAAACATGCGTCTCATATTCGATTAGTCTAGCTATGACATCTTTCAAACCTGAGATTGGCACATGCTATCTTTGATATTTCCCAGACAGACCCTTGAAAATAGTTCTTTGTACATAGTTCTTTGAAATAGATCTTTAGTTCTTTGGAAAAAGATCTTTAGTTCTTTGACAACACACCACTGAAAATAGTTCTTTGTTTTAGATATTTAGTTCTTTGAAAGTAGATCTTTGAAAATAGTTCTTTGATTTGAAATAGTTATCCACTCATAATGAATAGCTAATTTATTTTGAAATAATGTATATAGTTTACCTAGATAGAATCCAGAATAACTATTATACTTATAAAACATTTATTAAGTAAAAGCATTTAAGTAATTATAATCCAAGGAAAATAATTTATGCATGCTTCTCAGCCCCCGCGTTTGTAAAACAAAAATGCTTAGAATAGGGGCAATGTACTCACCTATGTTGCCATGTAATGATTCACAACAAAATGCGCGCTTGTTACTTGTAGGTTAAGTATCTTCAATGCCTGAGTGATTTTAAGAGGATGCGAATACTATAAGTATTTATGACAGACGTATCTAGGGTTTTGGTCTCGATGTGCAACTACGTGTCCTAGATCTTACTAATGTGTTTCTAGGATTTTCTCAAACTATCCTAAATGTATTATCCATTTATAAACCCTTATCCCGTGACTAATCACTATCAAACCTTAGTTATGTAAGGTTTATGTTAATTACATTCATAACTCCTTTTAAGGAAAACATCATTTATAAAACTCATTTTAGTTAAATCTTTAAGTTTGAAATTATTTAATTTATTTTAAAGAAGTTTATAAATCATTTCCTTTTATTAAAAACATAATTCATTTTAATAAAATATAAGTTAACTGTTAGACTTAGGTTAATCTCACGCGATTAACTACAAGTCTCTTGCTAGATCTTTGTTCCTCATAGTCTATTGATCATCTTGATATATATATAAATTGCTTTAGAAAGTTCATTTGAACTATCTAACTATGTCATATATTTGTATAGAATTCACTAAGTGTTAGGTGTTTACAATGTAGTCCACACTTACACTTAGTTCGTTTCTTTGATTCTAAATGAATTCTCAACTTGTTTCTTAGTTCCTTGTCTCATAATGATGACCATATTATCCTTTTTGATACCCATGAATTGTATTAATCAATACAAGTGGCTTTACCCTCTTTCTTGTTAAAATCCATGTTTGAACCTTAGATAATACAAGGTTGGTTACATATCATGAAAACCCTAATAGCTCTTTCCCATGCATGCAACACACGTTCAACCACCATGGATGCTTGTAACATAAAATGAGGTTTGTTGTTCCAACATGGTTTCCAATTGGTTCTTTTATGTGGTACCCTTCCCGACCCAAATCAGCCCATCCAAATCAAAATGATCATGCGAATGGTGATGTTAATGGGCTGAGTCATGTGAATCAGTTAGCTCCCTATGAATGTAGTGGTTCGGCCGGTCTAGAGATGCATGCGAAAGAACTATGGCCGAATGTGGTTCATGCGAATGTGGCCTTGGCCAAATAAGCATGCATGCAAAAGGATGGTCGACCAAAGGTGGCTGCATGCGAAAGAACGGCTCGACCAAATAGGGTTCCATATGAATAGAAGGGCGACCGAATGATGTTCCATGCGAAGGAGTGTGGTCACTCGGCCTTAGCCCATTCGCTCAAGTGTTGATTCGGTCGTGGTCAGTTGGTCGGGCCATTCGGCCGAGCTGGATTATTTCTCATTCAGCTGCTTCGAACCAGACCAAGTTCAGCCCCCATTTTCGAGCTAAATGACCAAATAAAGAAGTAGCACCTGTTTCTACATCATCCTAGTGTATTTGTGTGGTTTCCCTATAGTTTTGAGTGGATTTAACCGGCTCCAAGGGTGTTCGAACTAAGGGTTCTAAAAACCCTAAATATCACAACATTTAAGTAGATTTTACCTCGATTTGAACGGTCCTAGGCTCGGATTGTTTGTACTTACGTGATCTACATGTTGTAGTGGTCGTTTTGACACCAAGAGAGCTTGATTTGGTTGGGTATGGAGGATTCTAGGGTTTTGAATTTAGAGAGACAGTGTAGTGAGGGAAAGTGGCGGGAGAGAGAGAGAATGGGTAGTTGGGGGATATAAAGGGCATTAAATGCCCTCATTATTTATTCCAAATACCCAGGTGTGTTCGGGTTCGTTCGGTCTCGCGTAGAGGCGTCGGTTTTCGCCCGTTTTCGTAACGAAACGTTACAGTTTTAAAAGTAGAGTTTATTAAATTAATTTAGGTGGTAATTCCTGGTAAATTAACTAAATACCTTCCGTTTAATTTAAATTTCTGAAAATATTAAATTTACAGTTTAATCGAATCGTATAGCCGTCGCGCGTATTCGTTCGAATCGTCACCCGTACGAATACGACGATAACTACACTTTTCGATATGATTTTCTAATTATTGGATATCATTTAGAACGTTAAACTTTAAAATATGTTCGTACAGATCGTCACCTATACGAATAATCCGTCAGTTTAGCATTCATGTAACGACATCCGTTGTTATCATGTTATGTTAAACCTCACATACGGTTATACGTAATAATATCCTAACTAACAATCACATGCTGGTTCTGTGTCGTCAGATAAATATCTGACTATTGAACCATAGTTCTGAGTTATGTTTCTGCAATGACCGTGGAATTGTTCTATGATAAACATAAAATAATAATGATATACATGTAATACACCTAGTTTGTACTTGAGTTACTGTGCAAGTTACTGTGTAGATTATTGTTCCGGTTAAGTTTCCGGCACTGATGTTACATAACCAAACAGTATGATGCTCGATTGATGCTTAATGCATTGACTGGACCGAATATGTCCATATGAAGAAGCTGCAGAAGAGAGTTAATGGAATTGAAGATTTTTGGCTTGTGAGATTTTCGATGACTCTTCCCTTTAGCGCACGCAACATATTTCTCGATCATTATGAAGTCTTTGATTGGAAGGTTTCGAACAATGTTCCCCTTTGCAATTCGATTCAAGTGCTTGAGATCTGCATGTCCCAGACGACGATGCCAAAGCTTAGAATTTGGTTTAGATAACTCGGAAAAGAGACACACTACTTAATCAGATGTTTGTTGATTCATATCCAAAAAATATGCATCTTGTCTTTCTTGAGCTTTTATTAGAATCCAGTCTTCCGGTATGATGATTCCTGGTTTGAGAATGAGACACTCTTTGCTTGTAAAATGACTGGAGTAACCTTTGTCAGACATTTGTGACACACTGAGCAGACAGTGCTTGAGTTCGGGAACATAGTTGACATTTTCGAGATTTAAAGCCCCATTTGAGATCGTTCCCCGTTGAATGATCTTTCCTCTAACTCCTCCAGCAAATATCACATCTCCCCCATCATAGTGCTCTAGATTTGTAAGCTGGGATGTCTCCTTGTCATGTGTCTGGAACAACCACTATCTACATACCAGAGTTTGAGGATATTCCTCCATAGCCGTTCCTGCACAAATAATAGGATAGTTTTTGGAACCCATATCATCTTGCTTCTAAGTTGTCCAAAATGATATGTGGATGTAGTATCATTTATCTAGAGTGATTTGAATTTAGCATTTTTGACAAATAATTAGGGTGAAGATGTGAACATGATAATTTTGTGTGGTTTTGAAAGATGAGATTTTTCCAAAAGACTTTATGCTTATTTTTATTATTCAATTTTCGCCAATTTCCATCAGAGGGCTTTGGTTTGAAATATGATGTCTTCATAGTCTTAGATGTATACATCTTCATTGACTTATACTGTTTCGTATTTCGTAACTTAGCCTTCTGATTGTTTCTTGCAAAAGAAGCATAAGAATCAAGTTTGCAATTTCTTGCAATGTGTCCAGGAATTCCACGGTGAAAGCATGTTTGACGTTTCACTTGTTTTTGTGCACTGTGATGATCCCATTGCTTCATGACAGAATCTTGTTTGACACCCTTTTTGTTGTGATTAGATGAATAGCTCGAAGATGGAGCTTTTATGTCTGTTTTAGGTTTGGGTGGCACATATCTAGCAATCTTAGGTTTTACAACAGATATGTCAGTTTTATGCAATTTAGGGTTACTTTGCAAATCATCACTAAGATTTGAAACAACATTTGAACTACTTCTATTGCTAGAACTCAAACCAGATGCATTCAAAGTATTAATGAAATCCCAATTAGACATATTTGTCAAAGAACAATCAACATATACAGCATCCAAACAAGCATTTTCAGTCTCTAAAGCAGAAGGAACTAAAGGTACTGAGTTTTTGAAAACAGAAAAATCTAAAGGTTTTGAAAAAAAATTATCATCTGATGTCATTTTAGAAGATGGATTATTAAACTTTATAGCTGCAACAGGTTCATCATCCTCTTCAACCCAATCTTCCATTGTTACTTGATCTGCGCAAGAACCAAACAAGTTAGAAGATGTTACATGGACTTCATGTTTAGTTGATTTCACGGAACATGAAGTCGAGACACCTATATCCTCTTGTCTACCATATTTCAAAGTGGCAGACTTTGCTAGTTCCTCTTCTATCATGGGTGTGTAATAAAAACTGTTACTCAATCGTGGAGGATTACTTACAAAAATGTTGCCCTTTGCACCAACCACAGTCATGGGAGTTTCCTCTTTAGAAGTTAAGCCAAATTACTCACCTTTTGCACTTACCCAAACCGTTGGTTTAACCAAACCCTCATGTACCCGATTCACATATCCAACTCCCTTGGTTTCTTGCATTTCATTTGTTTCTGAATCATATCTTCTACCACCATAGATGATACATCAAATTTTTTTAAAATTCAATTCAGAGTTTTCAAATTTGTTTCTGTATCGTTCTGCTTCAGATTTAGCCTTATCAAGTATGTTTTTAGAAGATTTAATGGCACATTTAGCACTGCTCAAATCTCTAGTTAAAACAGTGATATCAATCTTTTGAGCTTCAACATTTTCAGTTAAATGTTTATTTTACCTTTTTAATTTTAAGTTTTGTTGCTCATGTCGTGACATATCAAGTAAAAGATTGTTATTGTGTACCATATACGTAGTCACTTTATCAATACATGCTTGAGTGCACAGAAAAGTACTTAAATTAGCATCTGTCGGATGATGTGCCATGAAAGCATGCTCCTTATGTCGGTGTGCAATGTCAGTCATCAATGCAACTGTAGAATCCTCAGAAATATTTAGAGCTTTGATCTGATCATCCCATCCAAAAGTACCATCTTGCATCACCACTAAAGCCTTGGAGTCAGAACTTTTGTTTTCACCACTTGTTGCTCCATTTACTGGAATCAAATTGCGCTCAGGATTTCAGTATTCTTTCTTCTTTGGCTTAGTACATTCCCGAGCATAATGACCAGGCTCATGATAGTTGAAACATCTAAGCTTGTCTTTTGTGAACTTCACCTTGTTGATATCAGACTATCCCCGGGGATTTCTTCCTGTGGCTTTTGTGAACTTCTTAGCTCTGAAAACATCATTTGCAATGTGACAAGTAATATCCATCTTTTCCATATCTTCTGGATGGATATGCTCAAGTTCGGAACCCACAACAGCAAATGGTGGCAACAGATCACCAGATCCGAAAGAAGTTGAACATTTAAGAAATCCTGCAACTAACACAATGCTCACCAAGACTTCTTTGGTGAGTGTCGCAGGTTTTAAAGCGATTGAACCAGATGAACTTCCTCGAATAGATCCAGAAGCTTGAGGAGCAGAAGAGGATGATCCGATAGTCCACATGGGTGTGACGTGGCCAGAATCATAGCTCAGGTCATATAGAAAAACTCTATATGCGTTTGAAAATACAATGTTCGTAATCATAAAAGTTAACCGAAATAGTTTGCAGTGGAAATACAATTGTTAATGCAGCGGAAAGTAGTAAGTTTAAAATGCAGCGGAAAGTAAACTGTCAGACACTACATTGTTTTAATACATAACATAAATAAAATTGTTTGTTTCAAAAGACACGGTAATGAATGCAGGCAATCCTATGCTCATTCCTGAAGTGCAATCCTGTTCCATGTGCAACTAATTACCTGAGAGTATATGTTTAAGAAAGTGTCAACACATAGGTAGGTGAGTTCATAGGTTTTGATAAACATATAGATAATAATCAAAATGTTTGTCACGTGTCATGCTGTTTATCAAATGTTAGTCCCGAGCTCTAGGCTCCAAGTGTCAGTGCGTCACTACTGAATTAGACTTGTTAGTCCTTGCCTACGCCATGTCTCGTATTAACAATGGCAAGATTGTTCGAGATTTCACGTGTCCCGAACTCCAGTCAGTATTGTGCCACGTGGGGTTCGTCACACCCAAACATATCTATTCAAACTCACCTCGTTGTTTGTACATTAACGGTATGACTTTGCGAGGGCTTGTTACGATTACAACACTTATGTTTGTCTAATAAACCGTCATACACAATATGTTTGTACCAGTAATAAATGTTTGACTCGATTCAACAAGTATTCTCCCTCTATTTGAAAAGTTTGTAAAAGAGTTAAAGAGGGGGCATAAACTCACCTTAGTGATAATAGGATAATGCGTAAGCTCCTGCTTCGTAGACATGTCGGTCACCGGCTACCTATATCGTATAGCTTACGTGATTACGTGCAAGTGTCCGTGTTCGTGCTTTTGTTTGTGCTCAAGAACCCTTGGTTGTTATGTTTGTCCATGTCGGTCCACATTGACCGTGTTTGATCGTGTTTGACCGTGTCAAGTCAACGACCCATTGGTAAACAATGTGTTGGTTATATCTCGTGCAACATTCGTTATAGTGCATGTGTTGTGTAAAGCACATAATTTACGTTTATGGACAACTTACTACTCATAGTAAGTTTCCATTTTTAGAAAGTTCACAAAAAATTACATTTTAACGATTCTACCATGCTCGTTATTCCTAAATGATCATGTTAACACATAATACGTTGTTACAAACGATCAAATAAACATAAAAGTCATCTTTAATTATTAAAGTTTCGTAAAATGAAAAGTTTCTATATTTAACATGGTTAACAACAAGAATCACATAACTTATCTACACAAGTCATATTACATCATTTTAAGTCATTTAGCATGTACAAATCAAGTCTTACATTCCTATCTCATGAACCCATATGATAAAGTTTTCAAAATTAGTAAGTTTTCATATAAAACTCTATTTTAACCAAGTTCATGCATAATACTTGTTGATAACATCTTTAGTGACTATAACACATAATTTTAACTACATAATTCACCTATTATCATCTTTTAGCAAGTTCTTGCGAAATAAAGTTACTATGAATGGTAACTTTGTTAAAATACATATAAGTGAGCATCCTAAATATCTCTAATCCATTTTCATGTCAATATCATCACAACATATCATAAATCACCATTTAAAGTTGCATGCATGACCATAAAAAATCATTTAGCAAATCTTGTAGTTTAAAAGTTACAAAAAATAGTAACTATGTCACTTATGCCATTTAAGACCATTTTAAGCATAACAAATCATAACATGCATCCTTATATCATCAAATATCATGTTTCAATATCTAAAATCATTCAAAGTACCATAGATCACACATGCATGTAAATGTTCATGAACATCTCATAGGTTTATGAACCCAAATCACACTTTCATCAACAAAACACATCATCGATCATCTTGAATAATCATAGCTAATCCAAATCAGTAGAAATAACATCAAACCCAGATCTAAAAGTAGTGCATGTGTGGAATAAGTGCTTGCGTGTGTGATCTCGTGCATGTATGTGTGTAGGAGTGTTTTTATGCTACCAAGGGTGTTGGTTTACTTTCCAAGGACTCTAGATTGCGAAAATGATGATCAATAAAACACTTAATGCTCCTGGATAGCAATGGTTTGTAGAAACAAGGTGATGGTGGTGGTGTTCGAGCTCCAACGAGTCCTCCAAGCTTCCTAGTGGTTCTTCCAAGCTTCCAAGATTCAATGGTGTGTTCTAATGGCTTCCAAGGTGTGTATTCTGTCGCACCCTGGCCTTCCCGGCCTGCGCGACGGGGCGCGATGCGACTGATAGGGCAGGATCGCAGTCTCCGATCACTTAGTTGCGAGACCTACATGTCTGGTTTCATACGTACATCCAATAACTTGGATAAAACTGTTTTGTAAAATCAGAGTTGTAGGAATCAAAACAGATTCAAATCATAAACTACGGAAGCGTTGTTAAAACAGTGTTCAAAACATCACAGAGTATTAGTTGCGGAAGCGGTTTAGGTTGTTTAACAATACATAAAGTAAAATAACCAAATGATATCAAATGTTTAATGGACTAAGACACTATAGTAGATGCATGGACTCCATCCTAGCATCCTAGATTTCTCATGCATGTGCCTTAGTTACCTGAGAAAACATGGGAGTAAAAGGTCAACACAAAGGTTGGTGAGAGCACAGGTCTGTATTCAGTAGTAAACATCCAAATGTTTAAAGTAAGAGTTTTGCAAATTTACATATCATCCATTGATTGCTAGTCAATATGAGTTATACCATATGCGGGTTCGCAACCGAAGCTAACATGCTACCTCCCGCCATATCTATCCTAGATATGGCAATGTTGTTTTGGTCAATTTTTCACTGGTCCAACCTCCGGTCGGGATGGCCATACGGCGCTCAACAGTGGGGCTTGTCAGTCCCAAATAGTACTATTCAGAATTACCACACTAAGCGCAACGCGCTATTAATATTTCGAGGTGTGTATAATGAGGACCTATCAGTTTTGTGGATGAATGCCACACATATGCATATACGATATTAGCATGTACAAATGAAACAAAAAGTGTGTGTATGTTGTTCAAAAGCAGTTGTATGCAATGTTTTCTCCCCCAAAGGTAGAAAATGTAAAAAAGGGCCGTAAACTCACCTGATAATGCAGTTCCAGTGTGTGAGTGTTCGCGTCTGCGAATGCTAGCACCTGCTAGTATGCACCTATAACCATATGGGTGTGAGTATGTGTTTTTTGGTGTGTTGTAATCCATACAACTCCAAGTGTCAGTGTGCTCAACCGAGTGTGTGTGTGTTGACTAGTGTTGACTCAACGAATCGTTGGTGACACGTTTGTTGTGTTTATGTGTCTTAATGAAAATAAGACACCACACGCATTCCTAAACATGATGTTTTCACAAAAGTCATGTTTCGAAAATTGTAACGTTTCTGGTTCGAGGAGACTTTCTATATTTGGAAAGTTTCTATTTTTGGAAAGTATAGTTATGAAATCCTATTTCATAAAGCAAATCACTCTAGTATGATTGTAAAAACACGTTTAAATACTTAAAACACATCGTTTGCGCATAAATTGTCATTTATGCCATTTTGCCCAAATAAAGTTTCCTTATTTGGAAAGTACTCGTTTAAAAGCTCTTTTTCACAAATTGAGTTTCCAAATATGTTATAAACCATTTCTAAACATATTTCAATGATTACAAATCCTCAAAACATCTTAAAACATCAAAAGCCCTCTTTTGATTTTTAAAAGTTTCCATACATAGTAAGTTTCTACAAAACCATGTTTTTGACAAAATCAAATGTCCAAATGTGTTTCTAAACACTCCAATATACATTTAACAACATCTAGACATGTCTAACATGTCTAGATGATTTCAAATCTAAGACATGCACATATAAGTTTCCTTTTATGCCAAGTTTGCCTAAATCATCACCAAATCAACCAAGAACTCAACCAAACTCAAATCTAACATTCTTAGACTTTTAAATTAGTAATCTAAATCAACTAATACATCAAATCACCAACAATTATGTGGGTTGCATGCCATTGCATGTACGATCTAACAACTATGAAGCGAGTAAAACTACCTTAGATGCTAAGATTCAAGCTAGAACAGCTGCTGAAGGTTCCACAAGTGGCTGAGATGGGATTTCTTGCTTGTTGATGGCCTCCAAGAACTCCCTTTGAGCTTTAATGGCTTCAAGATGTTCCAAGGTGATCCCAATGATGATTTCAGAGGTTGAAGTTTGATTTCAGATGGGTTTTGGTCGAGTATAAACGAGGTTGTTCCAGGAAAATGGTTAAAGATCGGATAGGAAGTGAATGGGATTGATTTTATAAAAAGATTTGATCTGCAAGGCCTTCGCGTACCATGAAGGCCGATCGGAGTTCTTCGCGTATCGCGATGGGATTCGGGAGTCTCGACTCCCGGTTTGCTTCGCATACCGCGAAGCCTTTTGCCAAATGACCTTCGCGTACCGTGATGGATCCATTTTCATTTTTTTTTTCGATGAGTCGATTTCGCTCGTGATCAATTCCTAACGTTTATCCTAAACACCTAATGCATGTTTAACCCATAATCACATAATAACACATAAGTTGTTTGATTACCAACGTTTGTGAGACTCGTATGTGGGTTTCGATAATTCTTCGGATTATCTTGGATAGTTTGTGTTTGTGATTTACGAAATGTTTGCACGCTTGATTAATCCTAATCAACATGTAATGCACAATTTAATAATTCTCCGAATTATTGTTTTGTGTTTGTGTTTGTTGCAGTTCATCTAATTAACTATAATTAAATGAAATGCAACGAGTATGAATGTGAATTGTAAAGTTGTAAGGGTTGCAATTTACTGGAAATTGCCGGGTGTCACATCATCCCCTTGTTGAAAGAAATTTTGTACCGAAATTTGGTTGTTGTTGATAGTGTTTGAGAAGCAAGAGTGTCTGAGGAACAAAAATTTTCTGGTTGTCACATCATCCCCTTGTTGAAAGGAAATTTCGTCCCGAAATTTATTCGTTGTTGTCGGCGTTCGACGTTGACTGTTTGAAGAGATGGGGATATTTGCGTATCATCTGATCTTCACGTTCCCATGTGAATTCAGGTCCGCATTTCGAGTTCCATCTGACTTTGACAATCGGGATTCGACTCTGCTTGAGTTGTTTGACCTCATGGTCCTTAATCTATATTGGTTCTTCCACCTGGATCTCATCCGCAAGTGTCTCATCTGGTGAACACTTCTTTAGGTTAGGGACATGAATTACGTTGTGGATTTCAACGAATTCGGTTGGTAAATTGAGTTGGTATGCCATTGGACCAAATTTTCTTTAGAATCTCAAACGGTCCAATATACCGTGGGTTCAGTTTGCCTTGTTTTCCAAAACGAATGACGCCTTTCCATGGTGAAACTTTCAGAAGGACTTTATCTCCTACCTGAAATTCCAGAGGCTTTCGGCGTTTGTCGGCATAGCTCTTCTGACAATCACGAGCTGCTGCCATGCGGTTTCTGATCTGTACCATCTTCTCGGTTTTTCCACGTACAAATTCCGGGCCAGTGAGCTGACTGCCGCCCACTTCCGCCCGACAGATAGGTGATTGGTATTTCCTGCCATAGAGTGCCTCAAAAGGCGTTGCCTTGATGCTGGTGTGATAGCTGTTGTTGTAGGAAAACTCCACCAACGGTAGGTGAGTTTCGCAGCTGTTACCGAAGTCTACTACGCATGCTCGTGGCATGCCTTCGAGAGTTTGTATTGTACGTTCACTCTGGCCATCGGTTTGTGGGTGGTATGCTGTACTCATATCCGACCACGTACTAAGCGATCTTTGCAACGATTTCCAAAAGTTGGAAGTGAATCTAGCATCTTGATCCGAAATGATGGAGATTGGCACTCCATGGCGTGAGACCACTTAAGTGATTTCAGCTTATTCTTTAGACAACCAATCCATGCTCACTACATCCTCCAAAACTGCCTAGTGTAACTGGCATGAGGTTGATCCTAAATCTAAGGTCTGTTATATCTAAAGTGCATTCTCTTAGAATGTGCTTAGTTACAATCAGTTTACCATCAGCTAGCTCTACGGTGTATTCATCCTCTAAAGACATTGGGGTTATGACAAGTATTTACTAAAATGCTTAATTATAAGACTTTTCCCAGTTCCAGTATCAAACAATACAGAAGCGTAATGATCGTTTAAGAGATACGTACATGTTGCAAGGTTAGGATCATTTCTGGCTTCCTTGGTCCCAATTACGAGGGTTCGTCCCTTCCGACCTTTGTTGTTTTCGTTATGGTTGTTGTTCTTCAGATGTGGGCAGTCCTTTTTGATGTGCCCTGGATTTCCACATTCGAAGCAACTCCTCGGTGCTTCGTTCCCATTGTTTTTCACATGGGGGCAGTCCCTCTTGAATTGCCCTGGCTTTCCACATCCAAAGCAACCTCTTGGTGCTTTGTGTTGTTGCTGTTGTGGCTGTGGGATTTTGGTCACTAGTTCACCCCTGCATTTCTCAGCTGCGTGGCCTAGCTTTCCGCACCTTTGGCATCGGTATCTTTCACACGGTCCTTGTTGATGATGATAATCACAGTTGTTGCACTTTGGGTTTTTGCCGACATAGGAACCCTTACGTCTTCTTGGTGGTTGAAGGGTGGGGGTTTCGTTTAGAGAGTTATCCCATTTGCGTTTGCTGTCGGTGGTTTTGATTACTGAGCCACGTGGAGGTAATAATCCTTGAATAACTGCTTTATCGGTCAGTTCATGAGCTAAGTATACGGCTTGTCGTAAGGTGGTGGGGTCAGCAAGCAGTACCATATCCCGAACCTGTGGTGTCAATCCCTCAATGTATCTTTCGAGATGTTTGTAGGCTGGGGTCACCATTTCGGGACACAGGTGTGCCAACTCATAAGATTGAGAAGTGTATGCCTCGATCTCAGAACCAATCATCCTGTGGTTCCGAAATTCCATTTCCGATTTTTGAACTTTTTCGTGAGGGAAATAATCGTGGTTCATCATTCTTTTGAATTATTCCCAAGGTATAGCATTAGATGTTTCTCGTCCTATGGTTTGAACATTTGTGTCCCACCAATTGAGGGCTGCTCCTTCTAATGTTCCTATTGCGTACTTCACGTGATCATTAACCCTACAATTTCTCATGATGAAAGCTGATTCCAATTTCTCAGTCCATTGGAGGAGACCGGCAGCACCCCCCGTACCATTGAAAGAATGTGGTTTGCAGCCTAAGAATGTTTTGAATATGCAGTGGGGTGGATTAGGGTTTGTCTCTTAGGTCAGTTGATCTTGGTTACGTGCAGCTTTATGTGCAATGATTTCCTCCTCAACTCGTTCGCTGATTAGTGCGTTCAGTTTCGTGTCGGTGAGGTTAATGTTTCCACGTCCTCTCGCGTTCTTGCGTCCTCTGCGTCTTCCAGCCATGATTTCTTCCTAGCGAGAATAAGCGTTAGTGTAGGTCTAATGACTTATGTAGCGCGTGATTAATATAAAAAGAAAACATGTATTGATTGGCATAGACAAGATTTTCAATAACAGATATTAGTCTTGATATATAATAAGTTGTACTGGTTACAATTCATTTAATACCCAAGACACTAAGATTTCAAAATTTCGAGTACAGAGACACAACCAGTCTCTCTATGCTAAGTTAATCGAAGGCATTATCGATAGTGGAATCAGAATCAGCATCCGCCGCTGGTTCCTCTTACTCAGTGTCAGGTTCTCCTGGAACTGGATCGACAACCCTGTTTTCAAGTTCTTCGATTCTAGCTTTAACGATGACAGCTCGATCTTCGGCTGCCTGAGATAGTGTAATTAACTGGGTCATATCCCTATCCATTCTTGTTGACTCGTCTACCAAGTTTTGCATGTTGGGTATTTGTATGTCTCGGCTCCTTTGCGAGACACTCTGCGGTTGTCTGCCCAGGCCAGATCCCGAGTAAATCAAGCGATGTCATCTGATTCTAGACACTACCTTTTAGGCTCATGTGGGTTTAGTATGGGTGATGCACTGTCATGTGACTCCCCCATGGGGTCCTCCTCAGGATCCTTGTCAGGGTCCTGATACGTTGCTTCATGTTAAGTGCACAGTCGCAATATAAGGTTTTTCATGGATATATGGTAATCCAAACTATAGTTGGAAATTTAATGAATGTTGTGTTGAAATCTTGATACGTTGCTTGATTTCCGTTACAACCATCCGAGTGAGGGATAAGCGAATATCATTGTATGTGTTTTCAAAAACCGGCTCGAATTTTCCAAAATTCACGTCTACCTGTAAATTCACGATTATGTTGCGCACCATGATCGTCAATTTACCTTACATAAGGATTCTAGTTTCTCCCACTTTGAGCTTATTAGGTTTTGCTGGATTCAGGGTTTATTCATGTCATCAAGATTTTAAACAAGAGTCAGATGAGGTAAGGCTGAATAGCCTATCTAAACTATTACTAGGGACAGTTACGCGAGCTGAATGATATTATAGGGTCTTGCGTAGATCCTATAAAGATAGCTTTTTCGCTTGAGCGTGTTTTCCTTATGCCATTTGGTGTCGATACCCTCATTGTGTGAATGCAAGGATAGCTGCTTGTAGATGACCACCTAGCAGTCGAGGAGTTTCTTATGTACCCGTAACGAAATCTCTCCGCATGGTCGCTCTAGTTCTTCTTAACTCGAGCGACAATGTTCGTTCGGTAATATTCTAAAAGTGACAATGAGTTAAGTTTGGAATCTCCTCATATGGTTCTTGCAAGAAGTATATGTAGAAGTACCAAAGGGCTACAAAAATGTTGTTTAGGAGATGGAAAGAGAATCAATGTTTTTCAATTCAAGGTTGAGCCACAGGGCCTATTTCATCACTGGACTTGTTTTAGTGAGTCACAGCACCGATTTCATCCTTTGACTTGTTGTAATGAGCCATAGGGCCTATTTCATTCCTCGACTTGTTGTAATGAGCCATAGGGCCTATTTCATCCCTTGACTTGTTTGATTGCATCCCCGATCAGCTCTTGTCGCCGCCTCTTCGATTCGGGCACCGGTAATGTAGCATATGTGTACCGGCTGCTCCTCCTGCGATGGCTCAGACGTGCTGTCTTCGGGTGATAGTTGGCGTTTGCTTCGGTAACTCAGCTGCTGCCGGTAGTGTTGATACTGAAGGTGTAGGAACAATCTGCTCCTTTTCGTTGATTGCGAGTATAGATGGTGATGATAGTGTCGTCATATGTAAATTGCGCGTATCGAGTATATGTACAATAATGCATTCAAGTAGTACTCATACTAAGCACTATGGGTTGTGTGGAGACTAGTGGTTATATAATAAGTTCACTAAATGCAAACCAAATTCGCAATAACCTGTCTCTGATACCAATCTGTCGCACCCCGGCCTTCCTGGCCTGCACAACGAGGCGCGATGCGACTGATCGGGCAGGATCACAGTCTCTGGTCACTCAGTTGCAAGACCTACATGTCTGGTTTCATACGTACATCCAATAACTTGGATAAAACAGTTTTATAAAATCAGAGTTGTAGGAATCAAAACAGATTCAATTCATAAACTGCGAAAGCGTTGTTAAAATAGTGTTCAAAACATCATAGAGTATTAGTTGCGGAAGCGGTTTAGGTTGTTTAACAATACATAAAGTAACATAACCAAAATGATATCAAATGTTTAATAGACTAAGACATTATAGTAGATGAATGGACTCCATCCTAGCATCCTAGATTCCTCATGCACGTGCCTTAGTTACCTGAGAAAACATGCGAGTAAAAGGTCAACACAAAGGTTGGTGAGAGCACAGGTTTGTATTCAGCAGTAAACATCAAAATGTTTAAAGTAAGAGTTTTGCAAATTTACATATCATTACCATGCAATATCCACTGGTAGCTAGTCAATATGAGTTATACCATATGCGGGTTCGCAACCGAAGCTAACATGCTGCCTCATGTCATATCCATCTAAGATATGGCAATGTTGTTTTGGCCAATTATGCAATGTTCCAACCTCCGGTCGGGATGGCCATATGACGCTCAACAGTGGGGCTTGTCAGGCCCAAATAGTACTATTCAGAATTATCACGCTAAGCGCAACGCGCTATTAACGGTTCGAGGTGTGTTTAATGAGGACACATCAGTTTTGTGGATGAATGCTACACATATGTATATACGATATTAGCATGTACAAATGTAACAAAAAATGTGTGTATGTTGTTCAAAAATAGTTGTATGCAATGGTTTCTCCCCCAAAGGTAGAAAATGTAAAAAGGGGCCATGAACTCACCTGATAATCCAGTTCCGGTGTGTGAGTGTTCGCGTCAGCGAATGCTAGCACCTGCTAGTATGCACCTATAACCATATGGGTGTGAGTATGTGTTTTGTGATGTGTTGGAATCCATACAACTCCAACTGTCGGTGTGCTCAACCGAGTGTGTGTGTGTTGACTTGACGAATCGTTGGTGACACGTTTGTTGTGTTTCTGTGTCTTAATGCAAATAAGACACCACACGCATTCCTAAACATGATGTTTTCACAAAAGTCGTGTTTCGAAAATTGTAACGTTTCTGGTTCGGGGAAACTTTCTATATTTAGAAAGTTTCTATTTTTGGAAAGTATAGTTATCAAATCATATTTCATAAAGCAAATCACTCTAGTATGATTGTAAAAACACGTTTAAATACTTAAAACACATAGTTTGCGCATAAATCGCCATTTATGCCATTTTCCCCAAATAGAGTTTCTTATTTGGAAAGTACTCGTTTAAAAGCTCGTTTTCACAAATTGAAGTTTCCAAATATTTTATAATCCATTTCTAAATATATTTCAATGATTGAAAATCCTCAAAACATCTTAAAAAATCAAAAGCCTTCTTTTGATTTTTAAAAGTTTCCATAAATAGTAAGTTTCTACGAAACCATGTTTTTGACAAAATCAAATGTCCAAATGTGTTTCTAAACAATCCAATATACATTTAACAACATCTAGACATGTCTAACATGTCTAGATCATTTCAAATCTAAGACATGCACATAAAAGTTTCCTTTTATGGCAAGTTTGCCTAAATCATCACCAAATCAACCAAGAACTCAACCAAACTCAAATCTAACATTCTTAGACTTTAAAATCAGTAATCTAAATCAATTAATACATCAAATCACCAACAATTTTGTGGGTTGCATGTGGGTTTTTACCCATTGCATGTACGATCTAACAACTATGAAGCGAGTAAAACTACCTTAGATGCTAAGATTCAAGCTAGAACAGCTGCTGAAGGTTCCACAAGTGGCTGAGATGGGATTTCTTGCTTGTTGATGGCCTCCAAGAACTCCCTTTGAGCTTTAATGGCTTCAAGATGCTCCAAGGTGATCCCAATGATGATTTCAGATGGGTTTTCGTCGAGTATAAACGAGGTTGTTCCAGGAAAATGGTTAAAGATCGGATAGGAAGTGAATGGGATTGATTTTATAAAAAAATTTGATCTGCATGGCCTTCGCGTATCGCGAAGGCCGATCAGAATTCTTCTTCACGTATCGCGATAGGATTTGGGAGTCTCGACTCCCGGTTTGCTTCGCATACTGCGAAGCCTTTTGCCAAAGGACCTTCGCGTACCGCGATGGATCCATTTTCATGTTTTTTTCGATGATTCGGTTTCGCTCATGATCGATTCCTAATGTTTAACCAAACACCTAATTCATGTTTAACCCATAATCACATAATAACACATAAGTTGTTTGATTACCAACGTTCGTGAGACTCGTATGTGTGTTTTGATAATTCTTCGGATTATCTTGGATAGTTTGTGTTTGTTATTTACGAAATGTTTGCACGCTTGATTAATCCTAATCAACGTGTAATGCACAATTTAAAAATTCTCCGAATTATTGTTTTGTGTTTGTGTTTGTTGCAGTTCATCTAATTAACCATAATTAAATGAAATGCAACGAGTATGAATGTGAAATGTAAAGTTGTAAGGGTTGCAATTTACCAGAAATTGCCGGGTGTCACATCATCCCCTTGTTGAAAGAAATTACGTCCCGAAATTTGGTTGTTGTTGATTGTGTTTGAGAAGCAAGAGTATCTGAGGAACAAAAATTTTCTGGTTGTCACATATTGTGTATGTTACGGAGGGATTTTGGGAGTATAACTCCTGCAATGGCGTCTGAACTCGACTAAAATGATGATGGTAGGGTTAATGATGGTTTTGTGGCAACCAAGAAGATTTTATGCGATCCTAGATGGCAGGCGTATCGCCTGATGGGCGACATGGGCGCCAGGCGTAGCACGTGGATGGCCCTAAGCCGGCCTAGTTTGCCTTGTCTCGCACGCATCGCAAGAGGTCGGCGGCTAGTTCCGGGCATAGCGCCTGGGCCTCCAGATGAGCCAAATAGGCCCAATTTCATAGTTTGAGTCCGTTTTCGCTCGTTTCTCGACTGTAATGCTTTGTTTTAGCATCGTTGAACTATAATCGTCAATTATTAGTCATAATTGTTGTTCGTGACTTCTGACACGTGTGTGCGGTTTTTCGAAAATTCCTCGAATTATCCTGTTGTGTGACTGTGTTTGTACTGTCGTGCCACGTGTCATACTAAATTAAGCTAATTCTAGTGCCATGTATGCAAATGCGAATTAAATAAGCACTTAATTAAAGTGTAATCTGACCTGAATTTTGCGAGGTGTCACAGATTAAAGCACTGTTGACACTGCTGATGCCTACAACATTGTAACTGTTTGTGTGGTTCATAGCTCTCTGCTGATCATTCATTTCATGGGATTTGATACCCAATACCATGTCGGTCAATGAAAGATTATCCAGATTCTTGGTTGATTTGATGATGCCAACATTCATATCCCAATTCCTTGGAAGAGCATTCAGTAACTTTTTGTTGATCACACTCGCTTGGTTGTCAATTTTGGCAGTACGTATCTTAGTGATTAAGGTAACAAATCTATGAATCTGATCGTCCAGACTTTCGCCGGCTATGTAATTGAATATTGTTCAACATTTCTTTGCGGGACTCCTTCATATCAGTGTTTCCCTCGTACATATCAATAAGAGTTCTCCATAGCTTCCTTGCGTCAGTTATCTCTCTAAAAGACTGTGAGATCTCAGGAGTAAGACCTTGAGTGATGTAGCCAAGTGCCTGTTCATCTTCCTCGATTATCTAAAAATCATGTTTAGTGTAATGTTCTGGATCTTAAATCAACTCATTCCCTTCAAAGTCTTTATAAGTTATATTTCGCTTTCCTATTAAGATAACCCTCTAAATTATTGGTTCTTTAGTCCTGATATGTTTCTCAAATTAAAATTTCCATTCAGGGAACCCTGTTTGCATATTAAAGTCTAGGAATTCTGGTAGTAGTACCCATGATTTCATCAAGCTCATTTTGTTTACTAGATAAAGCAGTAGCAAGTATACTTGAAGAATCCATTCGTAAACAAAGCAGAAATTTTTCACACAAACAGTAAGATGTTTTCGAGAATCAAATATAATTCGAGAACACTAGCTATATTCGAGAATCAAAGTAGATTCGAGAACCTAGAAATGAGTTCTAGAATATAATGAAATTCGAGAACCCACGACTAGAGTCGAGAACAGAAAAATCGAGAACGAGCTTTTCTCGAAAGTACAGTAGAAGACCAAATTCGAGAAAACCACCAATCGAGAAAGCACCTAGTTCGAATTCGAGAAAAGGATAGCAAAGACGCGCAATTCGAATTTGAATTAATGTGTTCCCGAAACTTAGCTCAATTCGAGAAAGGATAAAATCAATCAGCTCCAAAAATAGTGAAGATTTAAAAATTTAAATACAAATCGTGTGAATATGCTAAAAATTTATACTGATCTTCCTGAAAACTTCTAAAACTCGAGAAAGACTGCACCACGGATTAAAATACTCCTTTTAATTAAAATAAACCAAGAATACGATGAACACAACCTGCAAAATTTTTCAAAATAATTTTCTCTTGCATAGTCGATACCACTATGAGCCATAAAACCGGTTTTGAGGCACTAATTCCAATTATTAGTCCCAATATAGGATCTAAAACTGATATCGATTAACAAAACACACGTGAGAGTGCGGAATGGTATCACGTGTGTGCAAGAACAATAAAAATGAAGAATAAGATGAATAATGCAGTGAATACTCATATTGCTTGCACTCGGTTTCAAGAACTGACTGGTACAATGAGATAACTCCAAGAACAGAGGAAAAATTAAGAGCAAAATAATGAGCCAACCCTACTTAGACATCTAGGCTGAGTTTATATAATACCCTTACATGATTCTAGGGCTCTCGGCCCACTGTAACTAAACAAACCCAACATTTAACTAAAACAAACCATGACCTACTCGAGAACAACGAGCAAATTCGAGAACCAAAAGTACTACTCGCGAACCCCCATATCAACCACAAGAAACATAGAAACACCAAAACTCATTTAAATTCCAACAATAACAAGTTCAAACATATAAACAAAGAATGTACTACATACTAATCTTAATCTAAATTGGTTAAGTGTTAGTATGTCACACTATCTAATACGTTCTAGAATAATCAAATAACAAGGACTCATAAAAGTTAACCAACTTTAGGGTTTAATTACGAATTAATAACTCGTACTTATAAGTTACAAACAACATAGAATTCAACACGGGTTTTGAATACAACATCATCACAACAACCAAGAGTGCATGCATTTTGATTACTTAGTCAACCACTTCAACTACAAGGTGAGTTCATATGTCCCTTTTCTAATCCTTTTATTTTAAATGCAGGGCTGAGAAACATGCTAACTCTTTTATATTATTAAAATTTTTAGTACATTATTCAAACATCATGTGATTTAGATAATAAACATGTATCTTTATTATCGCACTTTTATCAAAATCAATGTTTATGCTTGTGTGTGCATTAACAACAATGATAATAAAGGATGTTTCATGATAACATAACTTCATGAATTCATCCAAACATTTAAATAACATCAGCGAAACAAGATTTGATCTTATAACACTTTGTTATTTACAATGAGATATCATGAGACAATTACAAGTGTTAACAAGAATGATAATCATGATAACATAATTTCATGATGATGATATCATTCACCACATATACTAACATCGTGTAATAAAAAAAGTTCTTATAACACTTTGTTAAAGACTATGATAACACATAACACTGAGAACAGATGACACTGAGACAATGACAATGGGAGAACACACAAAAACAACTAATTACTATTAAGATTTTTTGTATTATATCACAACAATCATGTGTTTATGAGTTCATGTTCAGTCGTAAGTCTCTTCAAGAAAATCGTTTACCATTCATTTAGTGCGACTAAACCGACTATGGCGTAGTGGTACCGTAGGTTTGACAAACCGCCGGCGAGTGAGGTCGGTACGTTAATTGTGACATATTCATTGGCCGGTATCGTATGACCGGTAACAGGGTTGCATCAGTCAGGTTTGGTAAACGACACATGGTGATATTAATCTTTAGACACTGATTGTAATTAAATCCTTCGTTTCTATTAATTAGTAGACTGAAGAATTGATTTTCTCTCAAGTTATATTACTTGTAATAGATTCGTTAAAGACAATTATTTTTTTGAGACTACAATGGGATAGAGGTAAGTTGGATACATTGGGGTCTTATTACGTGAGGACCACAATGGATCCCATTTAGGCTCTATACATTCAAGATCGTGATCAATATCAATGAATTAAGTGTCACTCCTTATTATTGGAAGTGAATTACTGTTAATTATACAATTTAGAGAAAACTAATAAGGATAAGATGAAATTAATCTATTTTCCTTAAAAAATTAAGGGATTACTATAACTTAGGTCATGGTAATGTATTCCCTTCAAAAACTCTTATTCTATACATATAACACTCTGGGATGAGAACACATCATATGGGATTAACAGGTTGGATATCAAATGAGACAAATACATGAGAGATGAACATGGGTATCTATAGTTGCATTACAAGTGGTATTGAATTAAGCAAGTGTGTGGTGGGCTGCCGGCTTCATTCGTGATACGTATGCCCTATATATAGGCATGCTTGATTTGAATGATACACTATTTGTAACTATAACTATGGAGAGGACATGGTTGTGAGACAAGATTAAGACAATATCAACCAGACTTGTGTGTGACACTATGAGTTGTGAATGACAACTACAATTATTTTAAATTACTAAACTTATGAACTCGCCAACCTAGTGTTGACTTTGGTTTAAGTGCATGTTTTTCTCAGGTGACGAACGAGTTTAGTCACCAGACATCACGACATAATCTAGTTGGACTTTATAGGGGACAAGTAGCTTACTTTTGTGTTGTGCATATTTTGGATGACAAATTGGTGAATCATTTTTGTAAATCTTGTACAGATACAAGATTGAAGCTATATGATTCTTTTTGAATATATTTACTTAGTTAAATTATGAACATGGATTGTGTAATTTAACATTGTAATTCTATGTCAATGTCATGTTAGTATTTCTCATTATACATCATGTGCCATGTAAACAATCTGATCATTTCGATTATCACACGATATCACGCCCCAGAAACCTTCCGCCCGACGAGAAAGTCGATCCAGCCCGCTGTCTCGGGGTGTGACATTGATCAGCATTGACAATATCGATGGACTTCCAAGCAAAAACGACTAAGTGTTTAAACAGCTTGTTTGTATCGAAGGGCCTTATATTTAACCAAAGAAAACCATCGAATCTAACAATATCCATGGCTTCCATGGAATTTGGCTAAGTGTTGGGCTGAACTTATAAAGATCGATGATGGCCATTGGATAACTAAGTTTGTTGGTACAAGTGGGTTCATTAGCATGCAATATGGCTAAATGGTTAATTATCAAACATATGTGTTGTAATATCCGAGATTTTCTAGCAATTATTCCGGTGATATTTTCCAGTTTGTAATAACGACGAACGTTAATAAAATTGAGTATGTCGAAATTTGTTTCATTTACCATTATCAAAATATGTGTGTATATATATATATATTTATAATGTATAACTTTGTAAAATTTTAACTTTTATAAACTTAAAACACTTAGAAATATTATAGTTTCATAAAAATAAGAAAATTTCCAAGTTTAATGTTGAACTAAAACTTATGGGTGTCAAAAAGAGTATTTTATAAACTTTTAATATGGATTTAAAGTTGTATATGGTCAAAAGAAAACTCTAGGGACCAAAGATGACAACGTTGCAAAAATTTTACCCCCCCTTCATGTTTTTCCAGCCATGGTTTCCAGCCGAACCACCAAAATCTGGCCAAGCAGCTGGCCAAGCACCCAAAACGCATTTTTAATGCACCATTCAATTTGGTATTTACACCCCATGACCCAAAACGAATTTATAACGTTCCATAATGATTAAAAATCGTTATTACATTTGTTTTGTAGGTCCCACAGTTGAGCAAGATCTCAACTTTACACCAGCAAACAACATCAAATGACTTCTACAAAGTGAGAAATCCAAAATAGAAGATGTAACAAGCAATTTCTATTGAAAAAGGTGAGAACTTTACAAGGAGACTTTAATACATCTAGAAGCTCTGCCTCGGGATTCTAACCCTAGGTCAGTACACTGTACGTCTATATATATACTAATATAGGACTAGAAGAAGTTAAAGTACACGAAATGTAAAAGTACACGAAAATCAAAAGTATACGAACTACATAAGTACACGAAAAATTAAGAACTCGAACTTTATCTTGATCAGTCTTGATTTTGTCAGTCTTTATATTTAGTTTGGCTCAACAAACTCCCCCTAGACTGATGAAATCGATTGATGTGAAGAGTCTTCTTGAAAGATCTGGCACTGACATAAAAGTTGTGAGTAATTGCGAAAGCAACTACTTTTGTGAAAGGCTTGGCCTCCTAATCATATCGATCGGCTACTCTGGTAGGACTTTGAAATTGAACAGTCATATCAGTCCACCCAAACTTCGTATGTCCATTGGATCAAGAATGAAAAAGTCGTTAGAGTCACGAACGATAACCGCTCCATCTGTCAGCTCATCAAAATACCATAACTTAAAGTCCTTGAGCGTGTCATTGGGTACTCTCATATGGACATGCACTGATTTCTCTGTGTTTGGAGGTGGATACTTCGTGTAGATCCATGGTTCCATATTGATTGTATCCATAATGTACTTGTACCTGAATCGAACTCCTTTCACATGCTTCATTACTGTAACTTCCTTGTTGCATTGATTCTTCAAAAAATTTGCGAACAAGTCAGCCTTGCTATCCTTGGAGATGTTTCTGAATATGTGATTATTGATGCTTCGCAGATCTATCTTGGGCTAGGAGGAGAAATCCTGAGGTTGTCTTAAATACTCCAACTTCCCATAAAATCTTTTGACTACATACAACTGCTTCTCACTGTCATAGCTCCAGCAAGTGACTTTTCATATGTCATTGCGGAGGGCAAATACATCACGTGAGCTCGCAATGTATAGGTATTCTAGATCCCTGAGATCATCGTATTCATTAGGAGTGATCCAGGCTTTTGAACAGCCTTGGGAGTAGGTTGCCAATTTTGTTTCTTGTCAAACCAGCTTTCGATCACGTTATCGAAGCCTGTTACTTCTTCTCACAATGTTGTGACATACTTGTGAGCGTACAAGTAGTCTATGTATGGATCGGTTGAGATGTTCCCAAGAAATATGTGTTCGTGTTCATCCTTGTTAAATGCTCCTGATAAGATGCTGAGAATCTCTTCAATTTCTTGATCAATGATCGCATCAAACACCGACTCCAAGCTAGCATCCTTGAACATATTAGGAAAGCCTTCATTAATCATGTTTTCGGCTAATCCCTCAAAAGTTATGTCACTAGAAAGATCATCAAGAAGCTAATCGTCATAATTATCAGTTGGCTTGCTTGACGATGCATTTCCTTGATTGTTTCCACCTTATCCCGATCTTCTTACTTGTCATCCTACTTTGTCACACCCCGAGCTGGCGGGCTGGATCGACTTTCCCGACGGGCAGAATGTTGTTGGTGCGCGATATCGTGTTATAATCAACATGATAAGATTGTTTACATGGCACATGATATATAATGAAAAATGCTAAAATGACACTGATATAGAATTACAAAGTTAAATTACATAATGTCATGTACAAAATTTAACTAAGTAAATCTTCCTAAAGGAATGATAGAGTAGCTTTCTTGTATCTGCACAAGATTTACAAAAGATGATTAACAAGTATGTCATCAAAATATATGCACACAAAAGTAGCTAGGTCCACTACAAAATTCCACTAGCTAATGCATCCTGAAATCTGGTGACTAAACCTATTCGTCACCTGAGAAAACATGCATTTAAAACTAGTCAACATTAGGTTGGTGAGTTCATAAGTTTTGTAATTGAAAATGATTGAATGTTGATATTCTCACGTCATAGTGTCTCATACAAGTCTTAAGATATTTGCATTGTCTTATCTCATAACAATGTCCTCTCCATAGTTATACCCACAGATAGTATGTCATCCAATCAAGCATGCTTATATATACGGCATATGTAGGGTCAAGCTTACCTCCAGCCCAGCCGCCAGCCCACCACATACTTAACTGAATTCAACCCCACCTGTATTGCAACTATGGATACCCATTTCTTCTCACATGTGTTTGTTCTGATTTGATATCCAACTTGATATTTCCATTTGGTATGTTTTCATCCGACAGTGCTATATGTATAGAATAAAAGGTGTTGAAGGACTCATTGTTGTCCTCACGTAATCAAACCACAAAGCCTCCAATTTACCACTATCCATTTGAAATCCCAATGCCTTCACAACGAATCTGTCACTAGTATTTTGACATGAGAGAAATCAATCACTCAGTCTACTAGTCTTCAGAATCGAAGGGTACAATTACTAACAGTGTCTGTTGATTAATATCCCCATGTGGTTGTTTACCAAACTCACTGATGCAACCCTGTTACTGGTCATACGATACCTGCCAATGATAAGATTACGCATAACCACCGACCTCACTCGCTGGAGGTTTGTCAAACCTACGGTACCACTACGCCATCATCAGTTTAGCCTCTAATAAATAAATGGTAAACGATATAGAAAGGGGCTTACGACTGGAAATGAATACTGGACACATGAATGCAGTGATATAATGCAATCAGGCCTAACAATAATCAAATTGTTTTTATGTGTTCTCTCATTTTTGTAGTCTCATTGTCATCTCACCTCAATGTTATGAGCTCAATGTATTTAACAAAGTGTTATAGGAACTTGCCTCAATACACAATGTTAGCACAAATGCTTAATGTTATCATGAAGTTATGTTGTCATGATATCATTCTTGCTATCTCATGTAATTGTCTCAATGCCATCTCAAGGTTTTAAATAAAGTTTTATAAGAACTAGTCTTAATACACCATGTTATCACAGTTGTTTTATGATATCATGAAGTTATGTGATCATGATATCATTCTTGATGTGATATGTAATTGAATTCCACACTTGAATAAACCCATTTTTCATAATTGTAATTTCACACACAATCACAAGCATAGCTATAGATATGATAATAAAGATGAAACCTTTGTTATCTAGATAACATGATAAATGAAATAATGTATTAAATCTTTTAAGAAAAAGAGTTACCATGTTTCTCAGCCTCGAATTTGAAATAAAAATATTAGAAAAGGAGCTTATGAACTCACCTTGATGTTGAAGTGGTTGACTAATGTTCAAGTAATGCAGGCGCTCACTGTTGTTGTAAAGTATTGTATTTAATCCTTGTGTTTAGATTCAATATTGTTCACAACTTATAAGTATGTTTTGTTGTGTCATGTATTACCCTAAGGTTTGTTAGAATTAATGAAATCCTTGTTATTTGGAGTAGCCTTAACCAAACTTTGGAATGTAACATACTAACACTTAACCATTTCAGGTTAACCTTAGTTTGTGTAACATCAGTGTCGGAAACGTAACCGGAACAGTGATCTGCACAGTAACTTGCACGGTAACTCAGGTACAAACTATGTGTATTATTTGTATGCTATTATCGTGTAATGCTTGACACAAAACTATTATGCAATTGTTTCAATAACATGATTCAAAGTCACGGTTTAACAGTCAGAAACATATCAGACCACGCAAGATTATCACATGAATGCTTGTTAGAATCCTATTATGTATAAACGTATGTGAGGAATTACATAACAAAACAACAACGGACGTTATTACGAGAATGCTAAATCAACAAATTATTCATATAGGTGACTGTAACATCAGTGCCGGAAACGTTACCGGAACAGTGATTTGCACAGTAACTCGCACAGTAACTCAGGTACAAACTATGTGAACTATTTGTATGCTATTATCATGTGATGCTTGACACTAAACTATTATGCAATTGTTTCAGCAAACTGATTAAACCTTTTGGTTTAACAGTCAAAAACATATCAGACAACAATGAGTTGACACACGAATGCTTGTTAATATGCTATTTTGTATAAACGTATGCAAGGTTGAACAAAGCAAAGCAATAACGGACATTGTTACAGGAATGCTAAATGGACGGATTATTCGTATAGGTGACGATCTGTACGAATACATCTGAAAGTTTAACGTTCAGGAATGATTTCCACTAATTAGAAAACCATATGGAATAGTGTAGTTATCGTCGTATTCGTAAGGGTGACGATTCGAACGAATACGCGCGACGACTATACAATTCGATTTAAACTGTAAACTAAACGTTTCAGAAAATTTAAAATTAACGAAAGATAATTAGTCAATTTAGTAGGAATAACCATCGAAATTAATTTAAATAAACTCTATTGTTAAGGCCGAGACGCTCGTCACGAAAATGAGACAAAACCGACAACTTTACGCGAGACCGAGCGAAACCGAACGGACCCGAACATACCCAGGTTATTTTGGGAGCATTTAATTGCCATAAACACTCCCAACTACCAGCCTTCATCACCACCATCGTTCACTTTCTCTCTCTATGCTCTCTCTCTAGAAACCCTCACTTTTTCTTCTTCATTTCTCATCCAAATCGACTCATTTTGGTGTCTAAATGACCACCACATCACGTAGATCATGAAAGTACAACAGGTCCATGCTTTGAACCGTTCGATTTGAGGTAAAAATGAAGCTTTTTTTGCGATTTTAGCGTTTTACCAACCCCTTTGGTCGCCCACCTTCTTAGCCGGTTTTGGAGCACCAAACCTTAGGGGAAAACACCACAAAACCTTGCTAGAGTGTGTAGGAACAAGTGTTGGTTCAAAATCTAGTCATTTAGCTCGAAAAATGATATGGATGCAGGTCTCGACAGGCCGAATGGCCAACTCAGCTAGGCCGAATGGCCCATTAGCCGAAGCAGCAGCCTTTCGCCGAATGACTCCAGACCGAAATAGGCAACATTCGGCCAGTCCTCATTCTGTCGGCTACCTTCTTCGGCCATATTCCATTCGGTCGGCTCCCATTCTGTCGGCAGCTCTCCTTCGACCAGGGACTACTTCGTTCAGGTGAAGCCCCATTTGGCCATGACCCTCATACGCTCAAGCTCTTTCGGCCTAAGGACCCTTAGGTCAAGAGTTAACGAACCAAGAACATGAGGGATAGCATGATGTACATGGATGGGCTACGTAAACCTTATGCATGTTTGTGTGCATGGGAAACCATTAGGGTTTTCCTAACAAGAAGCCACCCTAGTTTTCTTAAAACATCTCATGCTAAGGATTAAGAAATCAACATTTTGTTTAAACAAATGCTAAACCTACATCTTTAAAATCACATGGGATTGAGGGTAAACAACGATTAATGCAACAACATCAAGGGTGTTAAACATTTTAACGTAAAGCAAGAACTACAAGGAGTCAAGAGATTTAACTAAGTGTTAGTGTTAGTTATTAACACGCGATACTTAGGGAATGCCATACTATATACAGCTAAGTTAGATGATTTCGTTGAACCTTCTAATCTAAGTTGTACGCACAAACGATTCAAGGAATTAGGGAAGCTAAGACTTAATCTTAGGCTTAGAGTTAATCAAATTGGATTAACTTAAGCCTAACAAGCTAATTTATAATTTCCTTAAAATAAATTATGTTTCAGTAAATGAAATCAATAGTAAACTTTCTTAAATTAAATAAATGGTTTTAACTGAATGGTTTAACTTTAATCTATGGGGCAAAGGTTACAACTGGGTAACGCATTAGACTAACTAGAAAGATTCTTATAAAACCTATTAGTAATATAGGACACTTAGTTGCACGTCGAGACCAAAACCGTAGTTTGCGTCTATTACGAAGACTTATAATATCCGAATCTCTTAAAACAACTCAGGTGTTGAAGATACTTAAGCTACAACTAACGAGCGCGCATTATCTGTGGTAATTCATACTTAGCAACACAGGTGAGTTCATTGTCCCTTTTCAAACTATTTTGAATACCACTTCGGGACTGAAAAGCATGTTATACCTTTTAAACAAATGATTAAATGTTGCATAAATGCTTTTATACTTATTCAAAATGCTAATACTAATGCTTATGCTTATTACACTTATTCTAAAAGCTAAAAGCTAAGGCTTTAACCTACATGCTAATGCTACCTGCTAAAGCGAAATGCTAATGCTACATGCTAATGCTACATACTAATGCTAAGTGCTAATGATTCATGCTACTGCGAAAGGCTAATGCTACATGCTAATGCTACATACTAATGCTAAGTGCTAATGCTACATGCTAATGCAACATACTAATGCTAAGTGCTAATCCTACATGCTAATACTATATGCTAAGACTACATACTTTTATACTGGTTTGCTTAAAACACATGATGTTTTCATATGCAAAGAATGCAAAGACTAACAGGTTGAAATGCTTTTATAAACTAACTTTGAAAGCTCGAATGCTCGAAATGCTTGAAATGCTCAGAATGCTTTAAAATCTTGTATGTTTTATATGCTTGAAATGCTAAGACAAACGGATTGGCCTCTCAGTGCTTGCCATACCGGTTGTGAAGCTAGTACTTGTGCACAGGATACGTAAATGCTATGCTATATGAATGTTATAAACTTGTATGCTAAAGCTATCAGCTATGGTAGAACATACGTATTTGGCCTCTCAGTGCTTGCCATAGGGTGTTCTTCATAGTCGGTACTTGAAGGAACAGGCCGTCGGCCTCTCAGTGCTTGCCATAGGGTGTCCTTCATAGTCAGGACTTTAAGGAACAGACTGTTGGCCTCTCAGTGCTTGTCATACAGTGATTCCTCATTGTCCACCCTTGATTGTGACATGTGACTATGATGATTCTGGTTTTCTTTAGTTGACTTTGTGTCATCTTAGAAATCCTTTATCAAAACACCGATGTTGCTAATCATATTTAGTTCCAATATGGATTGATACTGGATTCCTTAGGGTGTTCAGTTGTCCATAAAGGTAACTCTCAAAGCTAGACATGCAGATGCTATTGTGTGCATGTTGAAAACTTATAAACAAAATGCTAAAGCTATGATGAGAATGGGATTAGATGGTAGGTAAAACGCTTAACTATCATTAACAACAATGTCATATGTGGTTTAGTATGTGGTAGGATGGCGTCTGGGCGGGTTGTAGGCTCGACCCTTTCGTATGCCCTATATATAAGCATACTGAATTGGATATTACAGGTGATGATAATGAGGTTAAGGTTGTTACCAAAAAGGTTTGCAAAAAGCTAATTTTACAAATGCTACAACTATATGGACTCACCAACCATTGGTTTGACTTTGTTTTCTTACATGCTTTCTCAAGTGACGTACATAAATAAGCTAAGGCTAAGAAATGCATGCTAGGATGCCTAGTTAGAGGACCTAGTAGATTTTGGAAAGCACATATTTTGTTCAGTATTGTGAGTCACTTTTGATATCTTGTACAGTTACAAGATAGTAAACATCTGATTCTTGGATAGGTTTACTTAGTTAAATTATCAAACATTGACAGTTGTAATTTAACTTTATAATCATATTTTAATGTTATTTGTGCTGTATTTATTCTCAATGTTGGTGCTATGTAAAAAATCTGATCATCACGATTATCACTCCTGATATCGCGCCCCTGGAACCTTCAGCCCGGCGGGACACACGATCCGGCCTGCCGGCCTGGGGTGTGACAGTGACGATCTGTAGGAATATATCTGAAAGTTTAACGTTTTGAATGATGTCCAATAATTAGAAAACCGTATCAAAAAGTGTAGTTATCGTCGTATTCGTACGAGTGACGATTCGAATGAATACGCGCGACGACTATACGATTCGATTTAAACAGTAAATTAAATATTTCTGAAAATTTAAATAAACTGGAGATATATAGTTAATTTACTAGGAATTACCACCTAAAATAAAGTTATAAGCTTTGCTTGTAAAACCGAGACGTTTCGTACGAAAACGAAGCGAAACCGATACTTTTACGCGGAACCGAGCAAACCGAACGAACCCGAACACACCCGGGTATTGGGAAACCATTAATATGGCATTAAATTCCATATTCAATCCCCAACAACCAGAATCCGCGTTTCATCACCAAATCGACTCATTTTGGTGTCAAAACGACCACTACAACACGTAGATCTTGGAAGTACAAACGATCTGAGCCAAGAACCTTCTAAATCGAGGTAAAAATGTGTTTAAACTCTCGGTTTTAAGGTTTTCAAACCCCTTGGTCGACCCTCACTTCTAACCGGCTAAGTCCACTTAGAAACCTAGGGAAACTACACCAACAACACTTAGAATGTTGTAGAAACATGTGTGGATTCATGGTAACGACATTTGGTTCGATTTTTAGGACCTGCACCTGAGGTGGTGCGAGCGACCGAATGAGGAAGCCACAGGCCGGCCGAAGGGCCAAGGCCGAATGGCTTAGGCCGACTGAGCCTTTCGCCCAGATGCTATTCGGTCGGGTACCTCCCTCTTTCGCCTGCATACCTTCATTCGGCAGAGCCCTTTCCATTCGCATTGTCACACATTCGGTTCAAGCTCCATTTGCACGTCTAGGCAGTTCATTCGATCGGCCATACTGGTTCGGCCCAAGATCATCCGGCCCAGCTCTTTCGGCCAAGACTTAGTCGGGATACTAAACCCTTTCGGCCAAGCAGCCATTTGCACGATCTGATTCGGATTGGATTGGTTATGCGAGAAAGGGTTAACCACTCATTCATTTCATGCATGCGTGGTACCTTTACGTAATTTCATGCATGGCTTGGCATAGGGGTGACAACATGAGGTTAAATCGTGGGTTATTGCATGTGGGTTGGTTTAAGAGGCATGAGTTTATGTTAAGAAATCATGATTAGGGTTTCAGCAGCAACAAGATCTTTCTAAAATCATCTTGACATACAAAGGTAAATTTTAACAAAACAAATAGTCTGAACTTGTTGAGTCGAGGCATGTGCTACAAAGAGTAAAAATTACTTTCATTCATAGGATTTAATATCTAGAAGCTAAGTAGAAATTTCAAAAATTAACTAAGTCTGGGGGTTAGTTCATTACTAACACCTAATACTTAGATATTTCTATGCAATTATATAACTAAGTTAGAGAGCCCTGTTGGATTTTCTAAGCTAAGCTGTACATGAGGTTGATTCAGAAACTATGGAAAGACAATGATATAACAAAGGACTTAGGGTTAATTGAATGAAATTAATCTAAGTCTAACGAGCTAACTTAATTGTGTTTTAATTAAATAAAATGACTTATAAATTTCTTTAATTAAAGTGTTTCAAAATAAATTAAACGATTACTAACCTAAAGATTAAACTAAAGAATTTTAACTAAAAATTAATTATTTAAAGGGTTTGAATTAAAGACTTTGAATGCAATTAACATAAACCTTTCATAGCTAAGGTTTAATAGTCACTACCTATGGGATAAGGATTACAAACAGGTAATGTATTTTTATTAGTTAGATAGAATCATAGAAACTCATTAGTAACATAGGACACTTAGTTGCACACCGAGACCAAAACCCTAGTTACATCTATTACAAATACTTATGGTATTCGAATCCTCGTAAAACAACTCAGGTAATGAATATACTTTAGCTACAACTAACGAGCACTCATTAACTGTTCTGAATCAATCCTCAGCAACACAGGTGAGTTCATTTCTCCCTTTTCAAACTATTTTGTTTTTACTTCAGGACTGAGAAGCATGTTTACGCATTTTAAATAAATGTTTCTTAAACGCTTTTATTCTTATTTATAATGCTAATGCTTTATACACTTACTCTAAATGCTAATGCTTTATACACTTATATTTAAAGCTAATACTTCATACTCTTATTCTTAATGCTAATCTTCATACACTTATACTTGTTTGCTTAAAACTCTTGAAGCTTCTAAATGCTGGAAGAAAAAAAATACTAAAACTCTGAAATGCTTTTATAAACTATTCTTTTGAAGCTTGTATACTTAAACTCAGAAAGACTCATATGCTTGAAATGCTTGATATGCTCGATATGCTTGAAATTCTTTATATGCTCGATACGCTTGAAATGCTTGATATGCTCGAAATGCTATAAACACTTGTATGCTTGATATGCTTGAAATGCTAAGACAAACGGAATGGGGTTCCGGTTGTGAAGCTAGTACTTGTACACAGGATACGTAAATGCTAAGCTATGTGAATGCTATAAACTTGTATGTTATAAACTTGTATGCTAAAGCTATCGGTTATTGTAGAACAGACTGATTGGCCTTTCAGTGCTTGCCATACAGTGTTCTTCATAGTCATGACCTTGAGGAGCAGACTGTTTGGCCTCTCAGTGCTTGCCATACAGTGTTTCCTCATCGTCCATCCATGTTTTGTGATGAGCGACTAGGATGATTCTGGTTTTCTTTAGTTGACTTTGTGTCATCTTGGTGAAATCCTTTATCAAAACACCGGTGTTGCGAGTCCCATCTTATTCCGTTACGGATGGATACTGGATTCCTTAGGGAGTACAGTTGTCCATAAGGAAAACTCTTAAAACTTGATTTTCAAAAATGATATTGTGTGCGTGTTGGAAACTTTGAAACAGAATGCTCAAAGCTATGATGGAAATGGTATTGGATGGTAGGTAAAATACTTAAGTATCGTTAACAACAATGTCATATGTGGTTTAGTATGTGGTGGGATGGCGTCTGGGCGGGTTGTAGGCTCGACCCTTTTCGTATGCCCAATATATAAGCACACCGAATTGGATAGGACAGGTGTTATTAATGAGGTTAAGGTTGATACCTAAAAGGTTTGCTATTGCTATTGTGTCGATGTTTTAAACTCTTAAATAGAATGCTTGAAGCTATGATAGAAACAAAATTGATGGTAGGTAAAATGCTTAATTATCATTAACAACAATGTCATATATGGTTTACTATGTGGTGGGATGGCGTCTGGGTGAGTTGTAGGCTCGACCCTTTCGTATGCCCTATATATAAGCATACCGAATTGGATAGGACAGGTGTTATTAGTGAGGTTAAGGTTGTTACCTAAAAAGTTTACTATTGCTATTGTGTGGGTGTTTTAAACTCTTAAACAGAATGCTTGAAGCTATGATAGAAACGAAATTGATGGTAGGTAAAATGCTTAATTATCATTAACAACAATGTCATAAGTGGTTTAGTATGTGGTGGGATGGCTTCTGGGCGGTTTGTAGGCTCGACCCTTTCGTATGCCCTATATATAAGCATACCGAATTGGATAGGACAGGTGTTATTAATGAGGTTAAGGTTGTTACTGAAAAGGTTTGCAAAGCTATTATTCAAATACTAAACTATATGAACTCACCAACCATTACATGCTTTCTAAGGTGACGTACAGAAGTAAGCTAAGGCTCAGGAATGCATGCTAGGATGCCCAGTTAGAGGGCCTAGTAGTTTTGGGAAGCACATATTTTTGTGGATTACTATGAGTCACTTTTGATATTTTGTATAGTTACAACATAGTAAACTTATGATTTTTTTGATAGGTTTACTCAGTTAAATTATCAAACATTGACAATTGTAATTTAACTTTGTAATCCTAGTTTAATGTCATTGTGCTTTTGTTATTCTCAATGTTGATGCTATGTAAACAATTTGATCATCACGATTTTCATTCTCGATATCGCGCCTCGGGACAATTCCGCCCAGCGGGACACACGATCCGGCCCACCGGCTCGGGGTGTGACAGTTTGTTATAATATTCATTGATTAAATGTTTTGAATTGTACCTTAATCATTAACATTATGTAGTTGTTTGAAAACATAACATTTTCTAAGTTATAACATATGATTATGTCAAAACGCAGTTAGTTTTAAGACCTTGGTTAAATAGACTTGTTATTAACATGTAAGTATGCTTAACACATGTCATTTGTTATAAAATATTATCATTTGTTATGTCAGAAAGTGGTTAGAAAATGTTACATCAATTTGTTTAAAAATTTGTTAACACTTTTAAGAAAACCCTATTAACACTTGATAAAAAATGTAGGTTTGTTATCAACCCTAGATATTGTTTAAATCACATGTTTGTTATTAAAACACTTGTTTCATAACTTATATATGTTTTAAGTAGTTTTTTAGCTAATATAGATGGGTAGCAACGGTAGTATCGATGGTATGATATCCGGTTAACAACTAAGAAACCCTAATGGTTTTCCATCGACCTTCCGTGTTTCACATCGATCCTACGAACTCAAATTTGATCAATGTCTCTTGATTATTGGTTTATTTACTTGGATGAAGTTGTAGTGTTAGTATCGATGGAGTTTGGGAACCATGAGGGCATCGAACATGTTAATATTGGTAATGAAGCTGACTGGTGGCATGTCGACACTAACAGTGTCGATGACCTCTTAAAATCGACTAGTTCTTTTTGCCAGATATTTGGAAGCCATCGAACTGAGTAAATTCGACAAGGGCCTTTCGATATTGTAACCATCGATATTGCTAGGACCGATGGAAGTGGCCTGGTCATTCTGCCCATCGATACTATCCATTATCCATGTTCTCCCATACGATATTGGTTGCTCTTCCATCGATACTAACCCCAAATTCTCCATATCCTTATTCCAGCTATATCCAAGAATGGGGAACTCGTTTTGGCGTGAATTTAATGTTGTTTGATGGTTGAAAATCGAGTTTCAAGCTCAGTTGGCCGGGTTTTACACAAACCCTAAAAAACCGTGACTTAATTTGGGTTTTTACCTTATTTTCAGTTGATTTAGACCCCAATCTATTATACTTTCATAATGTAGATGTCGTGAGCTTCGTTTTGATATCAAATTTTAAGGATTTGGTGTGGAAACGAAGATTTGAGCTTGAAATCTACAGAGAGATATGTAGAAAGAAAGAGAATTGGCAGAAAGAGAGAGAGAGAGGGAGAGAGTAATTTTTGTTGTTGAGATATTAATGGTGGGAAATAAATGGGTTTTAAGGGTGATATACCCAAACTCATTTTGGGTTCGTTCGGTTTCGCATTTACGTTACGTTTACGAAATGTAACGTAGCATACGTATTTTGTATAAATGTGGTTTCTTTTTAAATCTTTTAAAGGTGGTAAATCCTAGTAAATGTTTTAAATTTCTTTCTCTTATTTTACAGTTTCAAAAACATTTATTTTTACCGTTTCGTCAGATCGTATCATCTTCGCGCCTATTCGTTCGAATCCTTACCCGAACGAACACGACGATGGCTTTACTTTCTGATTTTGTTTTCTACTTTTTAGATATCATTCAAAACGTTAAACCCACAGATATGTTTGTGTGAATAGTCACCCATGCAAACACACTGTCAGTTTAAGATTCGAAAACGATATCGAATTAATGTTTTGGAATTTGACTTTGTTATACACGAACAAACTAATTCTAACTATTTTCTTTTGTTATCACTGATTTCACATGGTTTTCTCATAGAATTGTCGGCTATCAGAGTCCTGTTATTTGTGGGAATCAGATCACAACCGATATGTTTATGTCATTTGTATTCACAAATGTTTGTTATTTCACATTAATTGTTGTATATTTATATTTCAAATTTTCATTGAAATACATACAACTGTTATAGAATTCACAAAATAGTTATCACATAACTGTTTATCCTATAGTATTCACACATAGTAGTAAATGAAAAGTACACATACCGTACGGTTTCCGGACGGTCAGGTACTAGTTGTCACATTCTTCTCAGAGGCTCCACCCTTATGATTACCATTATCATTATCATTGTCATCATCATCATCCTTGTTTCGGGTAAAAATTAACAAGCTTAACCTTTAGCAAAACCGAATTAGAAAAGTGGGGTATTGTGTTTTACAAGCAAATACATTAAGTATAATGAATATATGTTCAGGATATCCCTGGGGATATTTGAATATATCAAACTGAAAAATAGCAATACACACGAGATTTATAGGAGGAAAATCCCTTAATCCCTTAGGATTGCCGGCATAAAAACCTCGGGAGGTGACAAATGTCACTCTGCCTAGTTTTATTTATAATCAAAGTGAATAAATACAAACAAAGAGCGCAATATGATCGATTCTATGATGCTAAATCAGCTTCAGTGAGTGTTGTGTATTCTGTTAATGACTAGTGTCCTATATCAATTTATCACCTCGATATTTATACAAAGAATTTAAAAAAGGACGTTTGAGAACATTCATAAGGTAGTTCCGAATATCCCGGCACTTTCCAATTCATGGACGACTCTTTCAAAATCACCCGCATAGATCTCTCTTGGATTCCTTCTTTAAATTTAGTGGATTGGCGCGTGCTTCCTTGATTCTAGGGCCAGCCACATGACAACCTGTCGATTCCTGAAATCTCGCAATAGATGCTAAACAATAGAGATAATTGTTAGTAATATATATCCTCAAAATATCCCGAATCCCGAAATATCCCGGATCCTGAAATATCCCGAGTGGGAATATTTTGCGACTAACAATTGCCCCCAATTTTACAGTTGGTTGCTTACAGCTATAAAATTAAAAGATTATAGTTTGAATTTTGAATTTTTAAATTTTAAATCGACGGTTTCATGATTTTTAATGGACAGTTAGATGGGATAACGGTTACTGTTCGGTTGTCAGAGCGCTGCGCATATAATGATCACGATATCCTCCTTTCAAATCACTTGTTCTCTTTGATCATCTTCTCCGGCAAGTTTTTATTCTGAATCCTCTGTTTTTCTTGATTTTTAATTAAGTAAAAAATATGTCACGTTCTACTTCTTCATCTGAAGCTAGCGATTTCTTTGATCATAATATCTTGCCATACACCGATCAGAATGCATGTATCTTTGATGATGATCATATCGAGGTTATGCAACTTTCCCGAGCATTTCCTGATGAAGCCGTTTTTCGTCGGTATGATCCTGCTCTGAAAGCAGATCACAGTTCTACCAAATGGGTTTGTTTCCCTGAATACCCATTTTCATTAGGTTTGTCTTATCCTTTCCCCAATCTGATTTCTGAATTCTTTCGGGTTACCCGTCTCTGTTATCCTCAACTTATACCAATGGGTTGGCGGTTATTAGTCACTCTTCACAAACTCAATCACAGATATGGTCTCAAGATTGGGGTAGCCGAAATTTCTTCAACATACCAACTTCGTACTCACGGATATTCCCGTTTTTTACTCCAAATGCGAATTGGTGCTCCTATCTTAATTCATGGAATTACCATGAATGAGGATGAATGGAGGGACAAGTTTTTCTTTGTAAAAAGAAGTTCTATCCCTGGTGGAATTTCTCTTCCAGTCAGTTGGTTGTTAAAGGGTAGGATATTTTAATTTTCTATTATGGTTATTCGATTGTTTACTAACCCATTTTTGTTTATTGTTCTTTTTCAGCACCAAAGTTCGAATCACTCATTGTTGAAAATCAGGATACTCAACAAAGGATTCAATCTCTTTTGGTGATTGGGGAAAGAGAGCGGAAATTCGTAGCATCCTCTAAAGAAGATATCCTTGTTTCATCTCCATCTCACAGTGCTTCTTCTCAGCAATCACAAGCCCAAATGACATCAGGTATCCCAAAGTCAAATTTTAGGTTTTAATTAGTCTTCAATGTTTTTATATGTTTATTTATTTATTATTTAGAATCAGCTTTTGATCTTGAGGACCTCACTGACTTCTTGACAATCAAAAAAGAAAAAAGTAGCCCCGCTGCTCCCAAGGCAAGGATCATGCACACTCATTCAACCAAGACTTCAAAGAAGCGTAAAGGTACCGATGTTACCAATGTGGATGATATTCCTGACTTCCTTGCTGTCGACCTTCTCCACAAGGTAAACTTTTATATTTGCTTTATTCTCGAGCAACTATTTCCTTATATTATCCTTATTATATACAGGTTATCTCGAAAATATCAAGTGACAAGGAAGCTTTGGAAAAGTAAATCGAGGACCTTGAGGATCAGAGGAAGATTGCTGTTGCCAACGCTGGTCACTACGAGAAGGAAGCTTCAAAGTTCAAGAAGCAGGTCAAGGATAATGACGCCGCCCATAAGCTGAAGGTGAAGGAGATCATTGAGGGGGCTAAGAAGTCTGCTGCTGCTGCCATCCTCAAAGCAAAGATCCAAATGGCAGAGAAGTCAAAACAGGAAGGCTCGGACTTGTGGGACAAGGACCTTGCCGACTGGGTTAAAGTTTTGGCTAAGCTGACCGGGGATATGGCGGAGACTTCTGATGCGGCAGCTAAGACGGCGAGTGTGGTGGAGACTAGTAAAGTGGCAGGAGGTAAGGATGTTGGAGCTGGTGGAGGCGAAGAGGGTGCGGTGATGGGCGATGAAGATAGAATTGAGAAGGTCTGAGCCCATGATGTTTGTGGTTCTTTTTATGGTGATATGTAGTTCTTTTTTTTTAAACAATATCTTGATGTTACGTCCCTAGATGGGTAGACAATTTGTGGAATTTTAGGTGGAGGGACCATGTGCTTACATGGCGAAGCCTAAAATTTCTTAGTTTTCTTTTTAGTTTGACATTTTCAGTATATTGGGTGGAGGGACCATGTGTTTACATGGCGAAGCCTAATATACTGATTTAATTTTGTTAATCTTTTGACTTGGTAGTACCAATGAATGCTTTAAGATATTTTGTTCAGTTGCGCTTTGTAGAATTTTGTTTAATCAGATCATTCCCATTTTACTCATTTATATTCAGGGTTCTTTGAAAAGTATATTTGATTATGATGTTAATTGTAAAGATATTGAGGATATTATTGTAGTTTTCATATAGTCGAATTCAAATTTTGAAAACATTTATTCAAAGCTTTATTTCATGATCAAATATTTGCAGAAGGTAATAATATGATTAAAGCCAAAGGTATTTAATCAGTCAATAAATAAATACCAACTCCTTGAATGAGTAGATTTATTTTCAAAGCTCTCCTTATTCCTGTCAGGATAATGTAGAAATTACATACCTGAATATCCTTAGATATTTTAGAACCATACTTGTGTAATATTCTGAAATAGTCTTCAAACTTAATTCCATGTCTTCAGTATCCTTAGGCATGTTCCAAATAGAAATTGTATCCCAAAGTATCCATGAGAGTTTATTCCTACACAGGTTCAAAAACAAAAAACGTTGGGATAATCCCGATATACTGGCGACTAAGGTCGGTTAGAGTGGCGACAAGGCCGAAAATACTGGCGATTATGACCGGAATACTGGCGACAAGGCCGATTATACTGGCGACTATGGCCGGAATACTGGCGACAAGGCCGATTATACTGGCGACTAATGCCGAAAATACTGGCGACAAGGCCGAGAGATACTGGCGACTAAGGCCGGGATACTGGCGACTAGGCCGGAATTCCGTGGATCCCTGGTTATAGTCTTTGAAAGTGAAATTGTCAGCCACTCAGCGTGTACTGGTCCCAAAATCTCCAACTATACCGGGATATTACGGAGGATCCATAGTTATAACCCTTGATAATGAAATTGTCAGCCACTCATGCGTGTACTGGTCCCATTATCTTGGATTATAGCAGGATATACGTGCGCTAGTGGCGAGGGTATGAACCCTAAGTCTTCATGAGAGACCAAGGTCTCTCGAGTTTTGATTTCAGGTCAAAACTTTGCAGCTAGACATAAGTCAGTGCGGGGTCTTCATCGAGTTTTGATTTCAGGAGAAAACTTTGCAACTAGACATAAGTCAGTGCGGGGTCTTCATCAAGTTTTGATTTTAGGTAAAAACTTGGGCTGAGACATATAGTCTCGTATCTTCTCCAGCTATTCCTGCAAAAACATAAAATATTTTTGCAAAAGTAGGCATTAGGGGTCCCTAAGCCTCTTCAATGCTTAAGTTAGTGTCGAGATAGATTAAGAATATATATATCAGGATATGACAGTAAGGATATACAGGAATATTGAAAGATAATTATGTAAATTTAAAGATTTCAGTGAAAGTCACATATAGTATGTTTTTAAATGAATGGCATTCCATGTCCTTGGAAGAGGTTCACCATCCATAGTGATTAATCAATATGCCCCCTTTCCAGCTTCGGAATCGATTCTATAAGGTCCTTCCCATTTTGGGGCAAGTTTTCCATCCGTTGGATTAGTGGTACTCTGGAATGCTTTTCTTAAAACTAAGTCTCCTACTTGGAATCTTCTAATCCTTATATTCTTGTTGTAGGATTTAGCTATCTTTTGTTGATAGGCAGCCATTCTAATCTTCGCAATATCCCTAGATTCGTCAATAGTGTCTATATCATGAGATAATACTTCGTTTTTAGTTTCTATAGTTTGTAAACTTGTTCTTGCAGTAGGGATAATCATCTAAGTTGGGAGTACAGCTTCTGAACCAAATACTAATGAGAATGGGGTTTGACCAGTTGCATTTTTTGTAGTAGTTCTATCTGCCCATAGGACAAATGGAAGTTCTTCGGCCCATTTTCCTTTCTTAGATCCCAACTTCTTTTTGAGATTGTTTATGATTATCTTATTGCTTGATTCTGCTTGACCGTTAGCTTGAGGATGTACTGGCGTGGAAGTAATCATTTTTATCCCCCATGTTTCACAAAAGTTGGTAGTTCTTTTACCAATGAATTGAGATCTATTGTCGCAGGTAATCTCAGCAGGTATCCCGAATCTGGTCAGGATATTCCTTTTTATAAAGGATATTACTTCCTTTTCTCTAACCTGTACAAAGGCTTCAGCTTCAATCCATTTTAAAAAGTAATCAGTCATGGCAAGCATGAATACTTTTCCTCCTGGTGCTTTTGGTAGTTTTCCTACTATGTCCATTCCCCATTTCATGAATGGCCATGATGAGACTATTGGATATAGAGGTTCAGCTGGTTGGTGAAGGATATTGCTGTGTCTTTGACAAGCATCACATCTCTGGGAATAGGACATTGCATATTTTCTCATAGTAGGCCAAAAATATCCTGTTCTGAGGATTTTCGAAAGTAAGACTCTGCTCCCAGTGTGATTTTCACAATCTCCTTCGTGGATATCGTTCATTATTCTAAGGTCTCTGGTTTTTCTAAACATTTTAAGTATGGACCAGCCACCGATTTCCTATACAGCGTATCCCGAATGATTATGTATCTAGATATCCTGATTTTAAAGGCTCTATGGTTTGTTTCTCAATCGGGTATTTTTCCTGTTTGGAGATACTCTTTAATAGGCGTAGTCCAGGATATCTCATGTGTATCAACATATAATGGCTTAAGGATATGATTTGAATTTTCTATATCTATGGCTGGATTCAGGATATGTAGGATAGGGATATTGATATCATCACAAAATTTTAAAGATGACGCAAGGTTTGCTAATGCATCTGCTTCATCATTCTCTTCTCTAGGGACTTGTGTGATATCAAAAGTATAGAAATATCCCACTATATCCTTAACTACCTCTAAGTATTTTGCTAATTTATCTCCTTTGACCATATAAGAACCATTAAACTGGTTAGCTATTAGTAAGGAATCAACAAATACGTGGAGGTGTCTTATGTTCATATCCCTAGCTAATTGGAGCCCTGCTATCAAGGCTTCATATTCGGCTTCGTTATTAGTTGCTTGGAACTCACAACTGATTGATTGGGGTATTATGTCCCCCTGTGGCGATTTTAGTATTATCCCTAAACATGTCCCTCTTACGTTTGAGGCTCCGTCAGTGTGTAGAGTCCATTCGCCAGTATCCTCATCTAGAAGTTTAACTTCTGAATCTGCTTCTGGTTGAATATCACTACTAAAATCTGCCACAAAGTCTGCTAGTGCTTGAGACTTAATTGCTGTTCTCGGTTCATAGATTAGATTGTAAGTGCTAAGTTTTACTGACCATTTGGCCATCCTTCCTGATAATTCGGGTTTTCTTAACATCGACTTAATTGGGTAATTTATTTTAATGTGTATTCTATGTGTCTCAAAATAGTGCCTAAGTTGTGTTGATGCCATAATCAAAGCTAAGATTAATTTTTCTAGGTGAGAATACCTAGTTTCAGCATCTAATAGGCTCTTACTTACATAGTATACTGGATGTTGGGATCCTTGATAGTCTTTAACTAGCACTACACTTACAGTAGTTCGGGATACTGCTAAGTATAGTGACAGTGGTTCACCATCCTCTGGTTTCATGAGTAATGGTGCTGAGGATAAATATTCTTTTAAATCCTGTAGTGCTTTCTCATGCTCTTCATCCCATTGAAACTTCTTATTCTTTTTAAGGATATCATAGAATCCTTTGAACTTCTCAGAAGATCTTGAGATGAATCTATTGAGAGCGGCTATTCTTCCCGTTAATCTTTGTACTTCTTTTACATTTGTTAGGGACTTGAGGTTCAGAATAGCTTGGATTTGTTCTGGGCTGGCCTCTATTCCTCTTTTAGTGACCATATATCCCAAGAACTTTCCTGATCTTACTCCAAAATGACACTTAGAAGGGTTAAGTTTCATATTGTATCGATCCAGGATATCGAATGATTCTTCGAGATCCCGAAGATGATTTTTGGTAATCTTAGATTTGACTACCATATCATCGATGTATACTTCCATCGTGTCCCCCAGCTTATCCTTAAACATCATATTGACAAGCCTCTGATAAGTAGCTCCTGCATTCTTCAAGCCAAATGGCATTGTTGTATAGCAATATATCCCTGTTGGCATCATGAATGCAGTATCTTCTTGGTCTGAAGGCTCCATTTGGATTTGTTGGAATCCCGCCGATGCATCCATGAAGGTTAACATTTCATGGCCTGCCGTAGCATCTATCATTGAATCTATATGTGGTAATGGAAAGGGGTCTTTAGGACAAGATTTGTTTAGATCTATGTAATCTACACAAACTCTCCATTTTCCATTCTTCTTTTGAACCACTACTACGTTAGCTAGCCACCTTGGAAATTTTACTTCCCTGATCATCTTGGCTTTAAGAAGTTTCTCTACTTCTTCTTGGATGATTATTTTCCTTTCGAGAGCAAATTTTCTCTTTTTTTGGTGGATAGGCTTGTAGCTTCTATCTATTCCTAGCTTATGTGTGATTACGTCTGAGGATATCCCTGTCATATCCTCATGTTTCCAAGCAAAGGTGGAGATTCTTGATTTCAGGAAAGAAATCAGTTTCTCCTCAATATCCTTGGCGACGCGTTCTGACGAAACGAAAACGAAGAACGATACGAACGATAATAATTTTAAGGAAATATAATATTTCCTATTTCACAATTTTGAAACTCATCATAAATAAATTTAAACAAAACAATTTTACTAATTCGTGAACAAATTAACGAAACGCGTAACAATAATAGAATTCGATAAATTATTTAATAAAACGATATTTAAAATAATTATTAGAAATAAATACCATCCAAGTAGTTAAAATAAACTCTTTTTATTAAATCTACGAAAAATGCGCGTAACGATCCGGATACGCAACAAAAATGCGAACCGAGCAACCGAAACGAACCCGGATACCCTCGGGGTATTTAAACACCAAATACTAGCATTTATTTCATTTTCTCACAAACCCTCTCTCTCTCTCTAGCTCCAAACCCGTCACCTCCTTCTCTCTAAAAATTCAACACTTCAAACATCAAGATCTCCTTCAATTCTTGGTGGAATTTAGTGTTTTTGGTGTCCATTTGAAGCTCACGAGCTCCTCTACGCTAAAGTACAACAGATCTAGCGTTTTAACCAGCCAAAAATGAGGTATGAAGCTACAAAGTTTGAGAAAATTAGGGTTTTCACCCATCTAGTTCGATGAACTCACTTTAAACAGGACCTAGGCCCGACTCCATCACACCGCACCCTTAGGGACCTTCTGTAGTATAGCTCCACCCTTGGAACGAGCTGAGATCGCTTAGGTTGATGAAGATTATGATGGTGGAATCAAGGTTAGCGAACAATTGCATGAGCCGAACCTGTTAACAGCCCAATCAGCCGAACCACGAAGGGGGCGAACCTTCTTGGACTCCCGAACCTATGACCGACGAACCAGTTGAGGTTAACCAAACTTTCTTTTCAGCGAACCTGCCAACCTAGCCGAACCATGCATGCTTCGCGAACATTGAGTAGGAGATCACCTTGGCCGAACCCTTTTAGAGCGAACCTTCTATCTTGTACAGCCGAACCCATTTAGCCGAACCCTAGCAGCATGCCTTGACCGAACTTGTATCAACGAGCCATCAGCGAACCTGTGTCTTGTCAAGTTGGTAACCACGAACCCTCGACGAATCTCTGCTGTAACGAACCTTAGGGTTCGCCGAAGCCATAACAGGACGAACCTTCGCCTGACTTAATCAAGGGGTTCGCTGATATGGAATTTTGCCCATGCTATCGAATCACTCGGCCAATTATCGCAACCATGATGACACCCCTAGTCCGGCCACATGTTTTTCCTACCAGTTGGGTCATTAGTATAGCCTTGTGAGAACCACGGCCCAAAGGCATGTTATGGATCCATCTATTTCCTAAGAGGCCCAAACCCCTTTTCCCCTTCGGCCCATGTGACAACCGACCCAAGACCCTATTTTCGGCCCAATTCGGCCCACTTCACCCCTATTCGGCCCAAGTGGATTAATCAAGCCCAAACCCTCTCGGCCCAATTAGGAATCAAGCCAATGAAATTCTCGGCCCATATGTGTTAACCGATTCAACACACCTATAGGGCCCATACACATGATTAATAGACCCATTTGCACATAGGTTGGCCCAAAGGATCATCCGGCCCAATGAATTCAAGAGTTTTAAAGTAACGTGAACGAACGCTTAAAGTCAATAATGAACTAACGCATGAATTATTATTTTGGTTATTACAAAGGAAATGGGAAGTGATTAAGTAAAACTTGAAGGACTTAAACTTTTATTCAGGAATTATAACTTTTAAACTAAGTTTGAAGTGGAGAAATTGCAAACAACGTAAGAAGTCAATAATACTTTATATAATTTAATGAATTCCGGGCCGGATAATGAACAAGGCTAGTGAGTGTTAGTCAACTCTAGGACTAACACTTACACGCACAACAACCCCACACAAACTTATACTTATAAGATACAACACTATGAAATCAATACAGGAGCGTGAACATCATAACAAGTGCAAACAAAGAGCGCGTGCATTCTTATTTTACTTAGTCAAACACTACCGACACAAGGTGAGTTCATTTGTCCCTTTTCAAACTTATTTGTTTTACTTCGGGACTGAGAAGCGTGTTAAACATTTTAATATACTATTGAAATGTTATTTAATGTTTTTAAACTTAAACATGATGCTTATGTTGATGCATATGATGGGAAACTAGTATACTTCGAGAAGCTATAAACTTGATACTTATACTACAAACTTGAAGCTTGAAACTATATGTTGGATGCTTATGCGAGAAACTAAATGCTTAAACGTGAGACTTGATGCTTATACTAGAAACTAAATGCTTAAACTTGAAACTTGATGCTTATGCTTGAAACGAGATACTTAAACTTGAGACTTGATGCTTATGCTTGAAATGAGGTGTTTAAACTTGAAACTTGATGATTATGCTATAGAATTGATGATGAAACTATACGGGGATGCTTGAAACTATATGCTTGAAACTATGACTTGCGCGTGAAATACTAAGCATGTATCTAATCATGGGCTACGTAATTGCTAAACTTCTGCTAGAGCAGAGCTTGTACCTATGTATTGAGATACATGAAAACTAAACCATGACGAGGCTAAGCTATTATCTATATAAGAGACGTGTAATTGCTAAACTTATGCTAGAGCAGAGCTTTTGTCTGCTTATATGAGATATGTAATTGCTGGATTGTTTGTGTATGCATGGCTTGTGTCTATGTATGAGATACGTAATTGCTAAACTTCTGCTAGAGCAGAGCTTGTATCTTGTATAGGAGACATGTAATTGCTAGACTAAGCTTAACTAATTCATGAGATACGTAATGGCTAAACTTCTGCTAGAGCAGAGCTTGTATCTAGCCGTGGGCTACGTAATTGCTAAACTTCTACTATAGCAGAGCTTGTACTCACGCATGAGATTAGTGAAAGCTAAACTATGTGCGTGTGAAACTATAATGCTTGATAAACTTACTTTGAAGCTAATACTTATGAATACTATAGACTTGTAAACTTTGAAACAGAAAACTAAAGCTATGATGAGGAATGGGTTGAATGGTAGGTAAAATGCTTAATTATTATTAACAACAGTGTCATATGCGGATTAGTATGTGGTGGGACGGCGTCTGGCGGGTTTTAGGCTCGACTCAGGGGTATGCCCTATATATAAGCATACCGATTTGGATATTACATGTGGAGTTAATGAGGTTAAGGTTTTACCGAAAGAGGTTTGTTAAAGCTATTTTAAACTTAAAAACTATATGAACTCACCAACCATCGTGTTGACTTTGTTTTTCTTACATGCTTTCTCAGGTGAAGAACATGTTTAAGCTAAGGCTTTTGGATTGCATGCTAGGCGGCCTAGATAGAGGACCTAGTTGATTTTGGAAGCACATATTTTGTTATTCATACGAATCACTTTTGGATGTCTTGTACAGATTTCAAGATAGAAAACGTTTGATTGTTTTGTTAGGTTTACCGAGTTAAATTACTGAACATTGCTAATGTAATTTAACTTTGCAATCCTAGTTTAATGTTTGATTGTGCTTTAGTTATTCTTAACATTGATGCTATGTAAACAATCTGATCATTTGATTATCACTCACGATATCGCATGTCACACCTCGAGCCACCGTCCCACCACATACCGGACTGCTTAACATATTGTTATTAATGACAATTAAGCGTTTCACTCCATTCACCTTTGATTTAGACTCTGATTTCTACAATTTGATTTACCGCTGCTCCTTTTGAGTTCATCATAGTTACATGATTTCCCAAAAGTCAGTGATAGAAATAAAATGTTAAATGTTTAATTAAATAAATAATAAAACATTTAAATACAACTAAGACATGATGATTGGGCCTTATTTGACTCAATCAATTAGACTTAGTTGTTGCCAGGCATAACTCACAAGGAGTACACCTGAACTGATCGGGATTTTAATGTTTTGCCCTTACAGCTCGACCCAATGGTCTTCTGTACATGCGGGGACTTTAAGGATATCCTTTGATTCTTGATCTATTTGATTCTCTTGATATGACTTTGATATTGATTTCCTTTGATAGTTCATGTTATTGCCCGTATAGCCTGACTACAAGAGTCTTCTATACCTTAAGGGGACTTTATATGTGTGTTACACGTGGTATTGATTCCCTATACAACTGACATACACCTTAACTCAAATATTAATGATTTCATTAGATTGTAATGATTTCATTATTTCAATGATTCACACACATTTATGATTTCTGATTCCTTGAGTCTCTTGATCTTGATCTTTAGAATTTCCATGATTCACCGTGATAATTGATTCTTGATTATGATTCTTTGTTCTCAGATCCCACACTGAAATAGATTTCCTTTGAATATGATCTTTTGTTTTAGTTCATTTGATTTCACTTTGAATTTAGATTCTTGAATTTGAGCTTGATGGCCTAAAGGTTTATTTAGAGTTTAAATTTAAAGTATTACTCATAAGAGTACTTTAATTAACTTGATAATTTGATCTGATTAATAATTACCTAGACAGGAGTCTAGGAGTATCAACAAACATATATATGTAAAACATATAATAAATAAAAGCATTTAAATAAACAATTTAAAATAAAACAGTTTACACATGCTTCTTAGCCCCGCGTTTTAAAACAAAAATGTTTAGAAAAGGCCAATGAACTCACCTGTGCTGCTATGTAAATGAGTTAATACAAAATGCGCGCTCTTGTTGTAGCTTAGGTTTCTTCGGTTCCTGAGTTATTTTATAAGAATTCGAATATAATAAGTACGCGTAATAGTCGTCTTATCTAAGTCTTTGTCTTGGTGTGTGTAACTAAGTGTATCTAGAATTTAATCTAACTTAGTTACCCTTTTTATGATCCCAAACCCATGTTTAGTTACAACACTTGTAATTAAATTTTACAAAAATTTGTGCAGAGTTCCCTCTGTATCTAGTTCAAATCCAGAAAATTATATTGTCTATTTTACAACAAAATCCCAATCAATGATATTACAACTAACTTTTATAACAAAATAAACTTAAAAAGGAAACCAATAATATTTATAAATAAATTTCAACTTAAACAAGACTTTAGAAATTATTAAATTAACTTTTATAAATTTATAATACCTTCATTTTATGTAAACATCATTACTTGAGTTTAAGTAATCATTTAATGTATGATGGGCTTAATTAAGCCTCATTGGGCCCACTTAGGCCCAATTGATGACCTTTGATTCCTAATTGATTATCCAACTTGTGTTTTTTTTATTCTCATGAGCTTAGAACCATTCTACCCTATTTGTTAAACAATCTTATATGTTCAACATTTAGTTCTACATATGTATGCATGATTAGGGTTTCATCCTTATTCATGCACACACACATGTATATATGATTGATCCACGTACACCCATGCATGCTACTTATATGATAAATTCTCATAAGAAACCTAGGTTAATGATCAACTAATCATGTATTATGCTCCTCACACTAGTTATAGGAATGATAAGCCTCACATTAGCCGAATTAAGCAAACCTAGATTTTGGATCCTGGTTAGGGCAGCGAACCTATTGCCCTAACCCTTAGGTTCGGCTGCATCTGAGAAGGGTAGGGTTCGGCTGCCAAGGGGGTTCATAGCCTTGTATACAGGTTCGTGATGCTATGGTTCGTTGCATGCTAATAGACTCAGCCGAGACTGGTTCGTGAAACATGGGTTTGTGACACTTAGGCTCGCCTGAAATGTAAAGGTTCGGCTGGAAACCTCCTTAGGTTCGTGAACTAAGGTTCGGTTCTAGGAGAAAGGTTCGCGGTTAGGTTGGTGACCACAGGTTCAGCTGACGGTGAACCAGGGTTCGTCCACTAGGTTGTCAGGTCTTCAGGGTTCGGTGCCAGGATTCGTTGCAAGAAAATGGTTTGTTGTTAGCAGCCTTGCAGGGTTCGTGTAGGGTTCGGCCCTCACACTCGAAAGGTTCGGCTGCCAGGAGACGAACCTGTATCATCAATAGCCCCAATAACCCCCACGAACCTGCATCTTCCCTTCCTTTCCTGGTCCAAATCTGTTACAACACTATTACCATAGTTTCCTACTTGTTTATTCGTGACTAACTGATCGTGTTTAAGTGGTTTAAGCCGACTAAATCAACAAAGCTACGTGGGTTATCATTCTTATACAAAATCGAATTTAAATTTGAATATTACCTCAAAATCAATGGACAAACGACTATACTCCTTGTACTTTCGTGTTCTATGCATTGAGAGTATCGTATTGGCACCAAAATTGCTTGAATCCGACAAGAGATGGTCACGAACTTGTAGAGAGAAGTTGAGAGAAAATCTTTTAGAGAGAGAAGGGGTTGGGACGAAAATGAGAGGATGAGAAGGGAGGGTGGTGGTGGTTGAGGCATTTAATGCCTAAACTAAATGTGCGGAAGATACCCGGTCGTTCGGTCTCGTTTGGTTTCGCGTAAAATGTCGTTTCGCGTAGTTTTCGAGATGAAACGACACGATTTTTAAAATAGAATTCATTTAATTATTCTAGGTTGTGATTCCTAATAAATTAACTAATATCTTCTATTTATTTTATATTTAAAATATTAGTTCACTGTTTAAATCGAAATGTACGGTCGTCGCGCGTATTCGTTCGAATCGTCACCCGTACGAACACGGCGATAACTATACTTTTCAATCTTGTTTTCTAATTATAGAATATAATTCAGAACGTTAAACTTTCAGATATATTCCTGTGTTTTGTTCTATAAGGCCTCACATACGTTTATACATAATAAATCTTAACAAATAATCACATGATGGTTCTGTGTTGCCAGATAATTATCTGACTCAAGAACCATTGTTCTGAACTTTGTTTTCTGAATTGAATCTGAACTCTGATTTGATAACATGCAATGAAAATGATATACAATTGATAACTGAAATATGTACCTGATTTACTGTTCATGTACTGTAGAGATCACTGTTCCGGTGACGGTTCCGGCACTGATGTTACAGTCTCCCCTTGTTAGAGAAATTTCGTCCCGAAATTTAAGAGTTGTTATTGGGTACAGCTTCCTCTTCACACAGTTGGGGATACTTTGACTTCATGTGATCTTCATGTTCCCAAGTAAACTCGGGCCCACGTCTTGAGTGCCATCGAACCTTTACAATCGGAATACGGCTTCGCCTCAGTTGTTTAACCTTGCGATCCATAATTTCCAAAGGTTCTTCTATGAAATGTAACTGTTCATCTACTTGAATTTCTTCAATCGGAATGACGAGAGACTCGTCAGCAAGGCATTTCTTTAAATTCGAGACGTGAAATACATCATGCACCGCACTGAGTTCATCTGGTAATCTCAGTCTATATGCCACAGGACCAATACGTTCGATAATCTCGAACGGTCCTACGTACCGTGGTGCTAACCTGCCTTTATTCCCAAAGCGTACAACGCCTTTCCATGGGGATACTTTCAACATTACACGGTCTCCCACTTGGAACTCCAACGGCTTGCGCCGTTTGTCGGCGTAACTCTTTTGTCTGCTCCTTGTAGCTTGTTGTCTTCTTTGAATCTGAGCTATTTTGTCAGTGGTCTCCTGAATAAGTTCTGGCCCAGTTATTCGATTATCTCCAACTTCAGTCCAACAGATCGGTGATCAGCATTTCCGACCATAGAGAGCCTCGAATGGTGCACATCCGATACTGCTGTGGTAACTGTTATTGTAGGAGAACTCGATCAGTGGCAAATGGGAGTCCCAGTTCCCACCGAAGTCCAATACACAGGTTCTTAACATGTCATCTAGGGTCTGGATAGTACGTTCACTTTGACCATCCGTTTGTGGGTGGTAAGCTGTACTCAGATTTAATTGTGTCCCTAGAGATTTCTGCAGTGATTGCCAGAACCTTGATGTAAATCTGCTGTCTCGATCAGAAATAATAGACAATGGCATACCGTGGCGTACCACTATCTCGTTGATGTACAATCTTGCCAGTTTATCCATCGAGAAAGTCTCACGCATAGGCAAGAAGTGAGCAGATTTTGTTAAACGATCAATGATTACCCAAATTGTATCATGACCACTGGAAGTGCGGGGTAGCTTGGTAATGAAATCCATAGCTATTTGTTCCCACTTCCAGAGTGGAATCTCAGGCTTTTCCAGTAAACCAGACGGTCTCTGGTGTTCCGCCTTTACCTTCGCACACGTAAGACACTGACCGACGTACTCGGCTATGTCTTTCCTCATTCCAGGAAACCAATAAAATCCACGCAGGTCTTGGTACATTTTATCAGCACCTGGATGAACAGAGTATTTAGTCTTGTGTGCTTCCTCGAAGATAAGTTTTCTCAAATCATCTACCGCCGGGATCCATATACGTTCTTGGTAATAGATCATTCCATCGGGTTCCGTGTCGAACTGTTTTTCTGCTCCGCAATCAAGTTCCTTCTTTAGATTACCTCGGTTCAGCGCTTCTTGTTGTGCTTGAATGATCTTGTCACTTAAACTGGTCTACACAGTTATCCACATTGCTCTAACACGTAAGGGTTTAACCCGTTCCTTCCGGCTCAAGGCATCAGCTACAACGTTCACCTTTCCCGGATGGTACTTGATCACGCAATCATAATCATTAAGAAGTTCAACCCAACGGCGCTGTCGCATGTTGAGCTCCTTCTGATCAAAGATGTGCTGCAGACTTTTGTGATCAGTGAATATGGTACACTTGGTGCCATATAAGTAATGCCACCAAATCTTCAAAGCGAAGATTACTGCTCCTAGTTCGAGATCATGAGTAGTCTAGTTCCTCTCATGAACTTTTAACTGCCTTGATGCATAGGCTATGACTTGGTCCCGTTGTATTAACACACAACCAAGTCCCTGATGGGAAGCATCACAGTATACAACAAAGTCATCACAGCCTTCTGGGAGAGATATAATTGGAGCATCACATAATTTCTGTTTCAATGTCTGAAAAGCATCTTCTAGTTTCTGCTCCCAAACAAACGGTTCACTTTTCTGAGTTAGTTTGGTAAGATGCAAAGCTATTTTAGAAAAGTTTGAAATAAACCTTCTGTAATAACCTGCCAATCCTAGAAAAGACCGTATCTCCGTCGGTGACTTCGGAGTATCCCAGTTCTTTATCGCCTCGATCTTGGCAGGGTCTACGTGTATTCCCTCGATGTTGACCACATGACCTAGAAATTGAACTTCTCTAAGCCAGAATTCACATTTGGAGAATTTAGCATAGAGTTGTTCTTTCTTCAACAGCTCCAAAATCTTTCTAAGGTTTTGTTCATGATCTGCTTTGCTCTTAGAATAAATCAGGATGTCATCAATAAAAACAATGACAAACTGATCCAGATACGGCTTGCACACTCGGTTCATGAGATCCATGAAAACCGATGGTGCATTTGTCAATCCGAATGGCATCACCATAAATTCGTAATGCCCGTATCTAGTTCGGAAGGCCGTTTTCGGTATATCTTCGTCTTGAACTCTAAGCTGATGATATCCAGACCGCAAGTCAATCTTTGAGAAGTATTGAGCTCCTTGCAGTTGGTCAAACAAATCATCAATCCTCGGTAATGGATACTGATTCTTGATGGTTAGTTTGTTCAGCTCACGGTAACTATGCACATTCTGAATGATCCGTCTTTCTTCTTCACGAACAAGACCGGAGCTCCCAAAGGTGAGTAGCTCGGTCTGATGAAACCCTTGTCAAGTAGCTCCTGTAACTGATTAGACAGTTCCTGCATCTCTGAAGGTGCTAACCTGTAAGGAGATTTAGCAACAGGAGTTGCTCCAGGAGTTAAATCAATACGAAATTCTACCGGTCGCGCAAGAGGCAAACCAGGTAGATCTTCTGGAAACACTTCAGGATATTCTTTCACCACAGGTACATCTTGAATTCTTTTCTTGTCCTTCTCCTTTTCTACCACATGAGCCAAGAATGCAACACACCGCTTCTGTAAACACTTACGTGCTTTTATACATGAGATAATTTTGACACTGCGTTTTGCTTGATCCCCTTTAACTTCCAGTACGCGATCACTCGGCAATGGAATTCGAAGCAGCTTCTCAGAACAGATGACTTCTACTAGATTAGAAGAAAGCCAATCCATTCCAATAATGATGTCAAAACTACCCAACTCCATCGGTATCAAATCGATGGTAAATGTATAACCATTAAGTATCCATGGGCAATTTCTATCAACCGTGCTAACTGTAATCTGTTTTCTGTTAGCTACCACTATAATGTAAGAGGAATCTAACTGTTCCTCTATAGAATCTAATTGGCATACAAAATCGGCAGAGATAAAACTCTGATCCGCACCAGTGTCAAATAGAACAGAAGCATAAAAGTCATGTAAGAGAAACGTACCAGTGACCACATTTGGGTCCTGGCGCGCAGCTGGTGCTCCAATGGCAAAGGCTCGTCCACGAGGAACTTGAACTGCTGGTTGTGTCTTCTTTGGGCAGTTCGTAGTAAAGTGGCCTTGTTCGCCACAGTTATAGCATCCACCATGGTTCTGATTAGCTGGTGGAGGAAGAGCCAAAGCAGCATTGTTGGCTGCTTGGTTAGGTGTCATCTGGCAGTGTTGGACCTAATGGCCCTTTCTCCCACATCCCGTGCATTGCTTGCAGGGAGTGCTAGCAATATGATGATACTGACACTTGGCACCCAGAGGATACGTGCCAGTGTAGGGTTTGCGGTTGGGGTTTTGTGGTGCTGCTGCTACTTGTTGAAGAGGTGTGGCCACCGTGTAGTTCTTGATGGTCTTCTGTTTCTTCTTCGGATGTTGCTGGTGATGTGGCCTCTTTGAAGACTCTTCCTTTCTCTTACCAGTGTCAGCCTCTTTCTTCAGAACTCCAGAGGCAACCATTAAATCAGTGAGTTTTCCAGACAATCTCACTGCAGACTCGACAGTGGTAGGGTTGGCTGAAACAACCATGCCCTGAATGCAGGCGGGGAGTCCACCTACATATCTGTCTATCCTTTTCTCCAAGGTTGGTACCATGTCTGGCACCAAAGCAACTAACTCGTGGTAACGAGTAGTGTAACCCATGTGATCAGCCCCCTTCATCACATGGTTGGATAACTCAACCTCCAGTTTCTGCAGCTCATTCTTGGGGCAGAATTCTGTTCACAGCAGTGTCTTGAAATCTTCCCATGGCATGGCCATGGCTTCTTCTCTTCCTCGGGCGATGATCTGACCGTTCCACCAAGTCAGAGCCCGTTTGTTGAATGTTCCAGCTGAGTAACGGACCTTGTGATGTTCGGGACAGCTGCAAAGATCCAGAGTAGCTTCTATTTTCTCAATCCATTGGATTAATCCAACGGCTCCCTCAGACCCACTGAAACTGGGTGGTTTACATCCTACAAATGACTTGTAGGAGTAATGGGATGAACCCCCAGTATTTCCACTGGCTTCTCCAGATGAGTTGCCAGTGTTGTTGATCTCGTTGCGAAGACGAAGGAACATCTCCGGTATTGCCTCTTTCATCTGATTTGTCATCTGGCTACTCAGTAACGTCACCAGAGTGATAGTAGCAGGATCCAGAGTCAGTGTTGTGCCCGACCCAGATGGTTGATTAGTCAACAGAGGAGGTAGAGGAGGAGGTGGTGGTGGTGAATCATTTGATGACGGTGTAGAGGAGTGTGGAGCCAAGTCTCGAGGTGGTAGCTGTATCAAGGGAGGCTGTCTTCTCGGCAGCATTCTGATCATAACCAATAAAGTTATTGGTGTCACACCCCAGGCCGGCGGGAACGGATCGTGTTTTCCCGTCGGGCGGAAGGTTCCCGGGGCGCGATATCATGAGTGATAATCGAATGATCAAATTGTTTAAATAGCACATGATAATTAAATGAGAAACAACTAACACATCCAAGATATAGAATTACAAGATTAAATTACACAGTATCGTTCATAATTTAATCAAGTAAATCTACCAAAAAGAATCAATGTAACTATATCTTGTATATGTACAAGATATACAAAAGATGATTCATGTTCTTGTTCCCAAAAGCATGCAACACAAAATAAAGCTAGGTCTTCTAAAAGTCCACTAGCTAAATCCTTGCATGAAAGTATCTACACCTGTTCATCACCTGAGAAACATGTATTTAAACAAAGTCAACGCTAGGTTGGTGAGTTCATAAGTAAGTTAATTGAAAATCTTGATTCAGTCACATGCACAATCACAATATGTATTTTGTTACTTGTATGCCATTTGTTCACTTATTCACCCAATGGCTTCTCAATAGTTATATTTACAAGTAATATTTCATCCTAGTAGTGATGCTTATATATAGGGCATATGTAAGGGAGCTAAGCCCTAGCCAACATCCCACCACACCACTACTAGAACTCCACACAACTTGCAATACAACTATTGATTTCCATTCCCAATCCACTTGTCCATGTTATTCTTGAATCACCTGTGATAACTTGTATAGAATAATATAATGAAGTAATTACAGTTATCGAACCGAAGTTTAGATAACCATTATATGTTAAGGACGTTAGATTTATCAAATCTGTTCCTTTTATTATTCAATATTTGTGGCGTTAACTATTATTACACTTTCAAGTATTTAAGAGTGTTAGTTAACCTCTTGTAATTTGTTCTTGAACTATAGTGCATAGAGCATAAAAGGACTCCGTTGGAATCCTCACCTAATCAGATTCCAATGCATCCGATTTACCTCTACCACTTTGTATGTCTATTGTCCTCAACGAAAGCTATTACTAGTAGTGAAACATGAGGTAAGATCAATTCCTCAACCTACTAATCAATAGGATCCCGTTGGATTAATTACTTATCACTGCAGATTAATATCACCATGTGTCGCTTACCAGAACCTGACTTGAAGTCGCCCTGTCACCGGTCATACATTACCGGCCAATGAATCAATACGATCAACATACTAGCCCTACAAGCTAGAGGTTTGTCAAACCTATGGTACCACTATGCTATCGTCGGTTTAGTCACGTCAAACTAACTGGTCAGCGAATTAAAGGGGCTTACATGATCTACTTGTACAATTTGGCACATGATTGAAGTGATATAAATGCAACAGGTCAATAGTAACTAATTGTAATTGTATTCACTTGTATTCTTGTTCTCATTGTCATACGTTCTCCGTGCTATTAACAAAGTTAAATAAGAACTTGTCTTATTACATTATGTTAATCGTTTGAGTGAATGATGTTGTTATCATGAAGTTACATTATCATGATTATCATTCTTTGTTCCTTGTTTTCTTGTAATATGTATTGAATTGAAAAGCTAAGTGTTATAAGAACTAGTCTTAATACACTTACTTAATTCTTGTTTCGAATGACGTAATAAAGAAGTGTTATCTTTATATCATTCTTATGTCTTGTTCTTGTCATCTTGATCCTTGTAATTGATTCAATGTAAATTCTTGTAAGAATAACTAAGTGTTGTAAGAGATAATCATACAACTATGTTATTCTATTGTATTGATGAGTTATGATATTAGAATATCATAATCATCTTATTTTCCCTGTCATCATGCAATCATACAAGCAATCATACAATGATATATGATAATAAACAATTTAATATCATTTAATCAAAGTATTAACAATATGTAAGCAAAACTTTTAAGTAAATAAAAGTAAAGCATGTTTCTCAGCCCCGAGAGTTTAAAATCAGTAAAGATTAAAATAAAAGGGGCATGTGAACTCAGCTTGTCGTTGTAGGGGTTGACTTAGCTTAAAAGAATGAAGACACGCGCTCTTGATTGTACTTGGAATTGTGTTCACGATCCTGTATTGATTTCACATCGTTTGTACTTATAAGTATAAGTTGTAAGATTTTGTGCGCTTGTACGTGTTAGCCTTAACTTGGTTGTCATGACTTGGTCTCGATTCTCATTCGGCCCACTTCACTTTAAATGTACTTTATTGACACTTAGCTAGCTAAATTTACAAATAGTGTATGATGATAAGTTATGACCAAAAAGTTGTTCTACATTATTTCTCCTTGCCTTTAACGTCGTTCTTTTGTGAAAATTTCATAACTTACTATCATAAATTGTTTCGACACAATTGATTATAAGTTTCTTTTGAAAAGAAATTACAAATCCCAATTCTTTATAGTATTTATTGAATTTGCACCGAAATGTTACCCATTAATACCCCTATTAATTTCTTGTTCTCGACACTAAATATTAGGGCCGAATGATATCCGTGTGGACCGGGTAGTGTTATTGGACCGATTGTTGGGTCAAATTAAGTGCTAAAGGGGCTGATCCAATGGAGTTGGGCCGAGAGTTCCTGTGGCCCGATTGAGTTTGGATTTGATATTGGGCCGCATTTAATATGTTGTTGGCCCATATGTGAACGTGTTGGGCTTTTACAGCATATGGGCCAAAGGAGTGCAGTTGGGCCTAATGATTACTATGGGCTGATTTCAACTTATATGGGCCGAATCAGCCAATGTGCGTGGGTCACTCGCTTGGGCTGCATAGATGTGCTATTGGGCCCAGCTTAATTATGGTGGCTGGTTACATGTGATCACAACAAATGAGAAATGCGTGAACGCTCTGCAACCTCCAGCGAACCTCAACATGGTTCGGCCACTTGGAGTTAGAAGGTTCGGTGATCCATGAAGCAACAGGGTTCGTAGCAGCTAGCCAAGGTTCGGCAACCAGATTGAGCTGTGCCTGGGTTCGTGGGAAGTCAAGGGTTCGGCTGACGAAGGAAGGTTCGTGTCACACCCCCAATTTTCAACTAACGGAATCATACCGTTTGGGAACGTGACAAACCAGGATCTCAGATCATTAGACATAGCGAAGACCTCTATATGGATTTCAAAACATACTTTGGTCTAAAAACATAACATCAGAGTTTTCAAAGTTTGCGGAAGCGTTTTAAAACCAGTAACAGTTGTAAAATGTAAATTACAATACAAAGCTTCAAATGTTCAAATTCAAATAACTAAAATGTAGAGTCATGCATGGACTCAATCTCTTAGTCCACGCCTGCTTTCTTGTGCACCTTAACGTCCTGAGAAAACATTTAAATCAAGTCAACACAAAGGTTGGTGCATAACACAGGTTTAAGCATTCATAATGTTTAAAACAACAGTTTGAATATCAAGTTTGCAGATAACATAATCACACATGCATAGTCATGATAGCTAGTCATTTGTACTATTTACATAAGTGGTCAACACCGAAGCTGACGATTGCCATGCTATAGCATGTTTTTGCCTTGCCACTATTGTCTAGCACAAAAAATAGTAATGTGTGTTTGGTCAGTCAAACACCTGCGTAGATCCCATCTACCAAGTGAGGTTTGTCAAACCTAATAGATCTATTTCCAACTACCACGCTTTGCGCTACGGCAAACTAAACGGTTCGAAGTGTGTAAGGACTTGTAAATGCTATGTTGTCACCTAATGTAATTAAACAGCTAACTCATGCAAGTGATATGTATCTAAAAAGTGTTTGTTGCACATGTTTTCTCCCCCAAAACAATTAAAATAAGAAAGGGGCCGTGTACGCACCTTCGATTATTGCAGAATGATCAAATACGTGAGCTCGTGTCGATAATCTTCTTACGAAGGATCTGTGTTTAAACAATAACTTAGTGTTATTCGAATAGTCGTTTTGTGCTTGGAATCACATACGTGTCCACACACGTATGTTGGACTCGTTAGAAACATGCATACGTCGATACATGTGCCTTTGAACTTGTTTAAATAAAGTCATACAATCATATATGATTTTTGTTTAAATAACCACAATTATACGCGATTACGTTTTCGATCCAAAATGTGAATTTTATCATTCCAATATGTTCGGGATTCCGTTACGGTTCCAACGCAACTTGAATGGATCAAATCGGAGCTAGAACGAATGAGATATGGCCTAGATGCTAAACTAACCCAAAAATAAAAAATAGGTGGAGGCCGGGTTCGAACCCGTGACCTCCCCCCCATGCTACACCCTCCCTACCATCTCTTCTGTCCCAACATTCGTTAATTGTTTGGTTTTAAAATGGTTTTAACAACTATCATCGAGTTCCCCTTGTGTTATCCTATAGCCGAAGCATACTAATCCCAATTGACCCACAATTCACTAGATTTCGATCCTTAAACCTTAGGGGTTATGTTCTAATCACCCAACCAACTCCTTAAATGATCTTAATTCGAACAATTATTCATTGTAACTCAATTAATCGAGTATGAACCTGTTCGAACTCAAGTTCCCTAAGTCCCGCATCAAATCAGTCGAATTGATGATCAACAGGTTCCTGATTCATAGGGATTTCATTAAGATTGATATTTCGAAACTTTCTGGTAGTTTTAATTGGATTATAAAACTCATTTGAATCGAAACCCCCAATTCGTCATTATTCAAGAACCCTAGTAATCGAACATTGCCAATTCGTTATTGAATCATGAAATTGACTTAGGTTAAACTTAAATCGGAATCTTCTGAAGCTAATGTATCAACCAATTTGATTTTAACACTTGTTTGTTTGAAAACCCCTAAATCGTTTTCAATGAGAAACCCTAGAACACTAAATCCATTGATTCGATATAATTCAATGAAACTAACATAGAACTTTCGTTTAAGAGGTTGTTCTGAAACTCACAGTACAAATTAATTTGATTTTTAAAGTCGTTTAAACAAAATCCCCCAAATCGGTTTCTAGGATGAACCCTAGAATTCATGCTCATATAATTCGATGTTAGGGACCAAAATTAGCATGTGTTTAACCTTATTCGGCCACTTTAGGTATAGTAGATGTCGAGCCTTACCTGTTTTGATGCCCGATTGGTCTAGTTCAACTTGAGGATGGTGTTCGGCCTAGGTCCCGATCAAATCTTCTATTCACTGCTTCTGCAATCCAATTGATTGACTTACAACCTTCTAAGAGTGTCGATTTAGAGTTCTGTGAGTCCAATTTAGTGAATTATGAATTAGACCCACGAATTTAATCTTGAAATACTACGGTTTCGACTTTCTAGTTCCTTGGTGACTTAATTCGGCTAATCAATGTATCAATAACACTCAGAAACTGTTACTAATCATAATTGTGATGATTATGATATCTTAATTCAAAAAGTCGAATTGTCACATCATCCCCTTGTTGAAGGAATTTTCGTCCCGAAAATTAGTAAATGTTAGGAGTAGTTAGGAAACTACTTACGAGTTTAAATCGTACGTGTTAGTGTGGTTTGATCATTCCGTGTGCTTGTGTGTACTCACACACAAAATCTAATGCTTGCAACATCACAACTAAATGTGATCGTTCAATGTTACTGTTTGCGTGTACACTAGTTAGTTCACCTAACTGTGGCTGTTTGTGTTTGATCATACTGTGTTGTGTAACCTCACACATAGTGAGTGTCTGTAACTGTTTGTACTATGCAACCCCGCACATAGCAAAATGTGTGTAACTAATCATGTATGTACTACCATAACATGTAACATATGAAATGTAGCACAAATGTTTATAACAAAACCAATTGAATAAAGTGTTTGTGCTTACAGTTTGAAATTTGCAGTGTTTATGTGTGAAGCATCACGTCATCCCCTTGTTGAAGGAAATTTCATCCCGAAATTTAACGTGCACTCCCAGTGTTTGTAGTTGCTGTTTTGAACAGATGAGGATACTTCTTCATCATTTGGTCTTCTCGTTCCCATGTGAATTCAGGACCACGTCTTGAATTCCATCGAACTTTGACTATTGGAATCTTGCTTTGCTTAAGTTGTTTGACCTCTCGGTCCATGATTTCTGCTGGTTCTTCAATGAATCGTAACTGTTCATCTACTTGTATTTCTTCCAACGGTACAATCAATGTCTCATCAGAAAGACATTTCTTTAAGTTCGATACATGAAAGACATCATGAACCCCACTAAGTTCATCTGGTAATTTGAGTTGATACGCAACCGGACCAATCCTTTTCAGGATCTCAAAAGGTCCTACGTAACGTGGGCTAAGCTTTCCGCGCTTACCGAATCGTATCACACCTTTCCAAGGTGATACTTTTAGAAGAACTCGGTCTCCTACTTGAAATTCCAACGGCTTACGACGTTTGTCAGCATAACTCTTTTGTCGATCCCGGGCCACTGCCATACGGTTCCGGATTTGAACTATCTTCTCTGTCGTCTCGTGCACTAGTTCAGGACCTGTAATCTGACTGTCACCAATTTCAGCCCAACAAACTGGTGAACGACATTTGCGACCATACAAAGTTTCAAACGGTGCTGCTTGAATACTTGTATGATAACTATTGTTGTAAGAGAATTCCACTAACGGTAAATGATTTTCCCAACTATCACCAAAATCAATTACGCAAGCTCGTAACATATCCTCGAGCGTTTGAATCGTACGTTCACTTTGACCGTCGGTCTGTGGATGATATGCGGTACTCATATCCAAAAGAGTTCCCAATGACTTATGGAGTGATTTCCAAAAGTTGGAAGTAAATCGGGCATCCCGATCTGATATAACAGAGATTGGCACGCCATGCCGTGCTACCACTTCCTTGATGTAAATGCGAGTCAGTTTCTCCATCTTGTCGGTTTCCTTGATTGCTAAGAAGTGTGCAGATTTCGTTAATCGATCAACAATTACCCATATCATATCACAACCACTCGGTGTACGGGGTAATTTAGTAATAAAGTCCATCGAAATCTGTTCCCATTTCCACATCGGTATCTCTAGTTGTTGCAGTAAACCAGATGGATTCTGATATTCAACTTTGACTTTTGAACAAGTCAAACATTTGCTAACGTACTTAGCAATGTCAGCTTTCATATGAGGCCACCAATATAGTGCCTTCAAGTCTTGATACATCTTGTCTGATCTCGGATGGACTGAATATCTTGACTTGTGTGTTTCATCCATCACGAGTTCCCTTAAACCTCCATACAAAGGTATCCAAAGTCGATTAATGAAATAACGAATTCCATCAGACTTAACATCCAACTGTTCTTCCATCCCTCGTAAGGATTCCTGTTCCAAGTTTTCCTTTTTCAAAGCTTCGAGCTGAGCACTGCGTACCTTGTCAGGTAAGTCAGTATGTATCGTCATCATAAGTGCACGAACCTGTCTTGTTGAAGTGTCTTTTCTGCTTAAAGCATCAGCTACCACATTAGCTTTTCCCGGGTGATATTTAATCGCGCATTCGTAATCGTTCAACAACTCAACCCATCGTCGCTATCTCATGTTGAGTTCCTTCTGATCAAAGATATGTTGCAAACTCTTATGATCAGTGTAAATGGTACACTTAGTTCCATACAGGTAATGCCTCCAAATCTTCAAAGCAAAAACCACTGCTCCTAACTCCAAGTCATGAGTGGTGTAATTCTTTTCGTGTGGTCGTAGTTGCCTTGAAGCATAAGCAATCACTTTATCACGTTGCATCAACACACATCCCAATCCCTGTGCAGATGCATCACAATGCACCACAAAGTCTTCTGTTCCTTCCGGTAAGGACAGAATCGGTGCACTACAGAGTTTCTGTTTCAATAACTGGAATGCAGCTTCTTGTTTATCCGTTCAGTTATACTTCGTTCCCTTGTGCGTAAGAGCTGTAAGTGGTTGAGCGATCTTTGAGAATCCCTCAATGAATCGTCGGTAATAACCCGCCAAACCAAGGAATTGTCGTACCTCGGTAGGGGTCTTTGGCGCTTCCCAATTCTTAATTGCCTCGATCTTTGCTGGATCAACATGTATGCCCTTTTCATTGACTATATGACCTAGGAATTGAACTTCTCGCATCGAAAAGTCACATTTTGAGAACTTAGCGTACAATTGTTCTTGTTTCAGTAATTCCAACAGCAATCGAAGATGTTTAGCGTGCTCCTCCTTAGTCTGAGAATAGATGAGAATGTCATCAATGAAAACAATGACAAACTTATCGAGATAAAGTTTACAAACACGATTCATGAGATCCATGAATACAGCTGGAGCATTTGTCAACCCAAATGGCATGACCAAAAACTCATAATGGCCATAGCGCGTTCTGAATGTTGTCTTCGGAATATCCTCCTCCTGGACTCTTAGTTGATGATAACCCGATCTGAGATCAATCTTCGAGTAGTAGCTCGAACCTTGCAACTGATCGAACAGATCGTCAATTCTGGGTAACGGATACCGGTTCTTGATAGTAATCTTGTTTAGTTCCCGGTAATCGATACACATACGGAAAGTCCCGTCCTTCTTCTTGACAAATAAGACTGGAGCTCCCCACGGTGAAAAACTAGGTCGTATGAAACCCTTATCCAACAACTCTTGCAATTGTGTAGATAACTCTTGCATCTCTGATGGTGCAAGTCGATAAGGCGCCCTAGCTATCGGTGCTGCATCTGGTGTAAGGTCGATTCGGAATTCCACCTGTCTGATAGGCGGTAATCCCGTCAAGTCTTCTGGAAATACCTCCGGAAATTCACAAACTACTGGTATATCTTCAATCTTCTTCTCAGCTACTGGTTTTTCAGTTATAAGTGCTATAACTGCCGTATGACCTTTCCGCAGACATTTATGTGCTTTCATACAAGATATGAGACGCAGTGGCATACTGTTCTTTTCACCTTGTACGTACAGTGTCTCTCCATTTGTAAGAGGTATACGAACGATCTTTTCATGGCATACTATTTCAGCCTGATGTTTGGACAACCAGTCCATGCCAATGACCACATCAAAACTACCTAAGGCAATAGGCATAAGATCAATTTCTAATGTTTGACCCATCAAATCAAGAATACATCCCTTAAGAATATGTTCCACTACAATTAACTTACCATCAGCTAATTCCACAGTGTATGGACTATCTAAGGCAGTGGGACTAACATTTAGCAGCTTAGCAAGTGAACTAGATACAAAACTCCGATCGGCACCAGTGTCAAATAACATAGAGGCATAGTGATTATTTAAGAGGAACGTACCCGTAACAATGTTGGGATCCTCCCGTGCTTGACGTCCTCTAATCACAAACGCCCTGCCCCTAGCACCATTGTTATTGTTATTGTTATTATTGTTGTTATTGGTGCCATTGCCGTTACTGTTGCCGTTGCCGTTGCCATTTGCATTATTATCCCCGCCTTTCTTGAGTTGTGGGCAATCCTTTTTAAAGTGCCCCATCTTGCCACACTCTAAACAACCCTTCTGTGCGTTGTTCTGATTATTATTCTGATTGTTGTGATTGTTTTGTAGCTCCCCGCGACAATCCTTAGCCGCATGCCCAATCTTACCACACCGTTGACACCTAGCTTTATCACACTGATTTCCCGCATGATGAAATCCACACCTGTTGCACTTTGGGTGTCTACCAATATAACCCCCTGATGATGATGATTGCTGACCACTGTTCGAATTGTGGTAAGACTTGTTTGAATCCTGCTTCCGGTTCTGCTGAAACGATTGTTGGTTGAAATTCTTGGTGCTGCTGCTCTCCCACTTCCTTTTGTGGTCTCCCACCTTAGTAGCTGATTTCGTTTAGGCATAGTCCCCTGTAACACTGCCTGATCAGTCAGTTGATGCGCTAAACGAACGGCTTGTTGAATTGTGGTGGGATTTGCGGAAGTAACCAATCCCTGAATCTGAGGCACCAATCCCCCGATGTGCCTCTCTATCCATTTACTGACTGGAGTAGCCATATGAGGTAGAAGTCTGGCCAGTTCGTGTGATCGAGTCGTGTACTCCTCGATGTTTGATCCCTCCATCTTGAGGTGCCAGTACTCTTCCTCTAGTTTCTGCATCTCACTGCGAGGGCAGTACTCCTCCTGCAGTAAAGTTTTGAAACCATTCCAAGTCAAGGCATTAGCCTCACGCAACCCCAAGGTCTGAACATTCGAGTTCCACCAAGTCAATGCTGGACCCTCCAATGTTCCCGTAGCATACTTCACCTTGTTCTCATCAGGACAGTTGCATATCTCAAACACAGATTCAGCCTTCTCAATCCATCGAAGGAGTCCAATGGCCCCCTCCAACCCTTTGAAGTTGTGTGGCTTACAGTCCAAGAACATCTTGAACGTGCATGCCTGTGGGTTAGCCTGTCCCCCTGCCGGACCCTGTGGCCCTGTGGTGTGTGTCTGAACATAGTTCGCGATTGCCTCCGCGACCCTGTTATTAATCAGCTCGTTGAGCTCAGCAACTGTCATGTGAATGTTTCCGTCAGCCATTATCTTCCTAATTAAAAGAAGTGTTAGAGTGTTTTCAAAGTCCAATGTGACATGTGTAAATAATACAACAAACACAACATGTAATATATAAATCAACACAACTGTTGGCAATAAATAATAGTTTTTCAATAGATAGAAATCTGATTTTGAGTACAATACTTTTGAAATCAAAACATAAATTTTCCAATCATCTAATGTAGGGACACAACCCGCCCCTAATAAGTTTAAACAAAATAAAGAAAATCAATCATCCTCAACAGTAGATTCAGGATCAGAATCAACAGCTGGTGCTGGTTCTTCCCCTTCCTCCTCTTCATTCTCTTCATCCTCCTCCTCATTATCCGAGACCACTAAATCCTCCAAAGCTTCAAGTCTGCCTTCCAAAATCTCAGCTCGGTTCTCAGAAGCTTCGAGACGACCAATCAAATGGATGATCTCATCTCGCATGTCATTAACCAGATGGGCAAGATTATCCTGTCTTTCGTTTGCATCCCAGAGTTCCCGCACATTATACTCGATCCTATCATTCGCCCAGTACAAGTCCTCACGCAGTTTGGCAATCTCCTCAGCATCAGTCCTTTGCCTCTTAGGCTCAGGAACATCCAATACAGGTTGTGGATCCTCATCCGGGTCCTCATCCGGATCCTCCACTGGCTCCTCCTCCGGATCCTCATCCGGGTCCTCATCCGGATCCTCCTCCGGGTCCTCATCTGGATCCTCCTCTGGATCCTCCTCCGGGTCTGAATCATCCCTCTCAGATGGTGGAGGAGATGGAATAGGTGGTGCTAGTGATGATGGTGGTGCTGGAACTATCGGCTCCTCATCCTCAGAATCATCAATGTAGATATACGGTGCTGATGACGAAGATGCCATGCCTGTTACATAATACCATATGTAAGTGCAGTGCCATGGAATGTGTAAGCAAGTCTATTACATAATGCCATGTGTAATTTCTAAGTAATATGTGTAAGCATATGTGTCTAATGTATAATAGTCATAGTCTAAGTCTACAAATGCAAACCTAGTTCGCTATAACCAATGTCTCTGATACCAATCTGTCACACCCCCAATTTTCAACTAACGGAATCATACCGTTTGGGAACGTGACAAACCAGGATCTCAGATCATTAGACATAACGAAGACCTCTATATGGATTTCAAAACATACTTTGGTCTAAAAACATAACATCAGAGTTTTCAAAGTTTGCGGAAGCGTTTTAAAACCAGTAACAGTTGTAAAATGTAAATTACAATACAAAGTTTCAAATGTTCAAATTCAAATAACTAAAATGTAGAGTCATGCATGCGACTCAATCTCCTAGTCCATGCCTGCTTTCTTGTGCACCTTAACGTCCTGAGAAAACATGTAAATCAAGTCAACACGAAGGTTGGTGCATAACACAGGTTTAAGCATTCATAATGTTTAAAACAACAGTTTGAATATCAAGTTTGCAGATAACATAATCACACATGCATAGTCATGATAGCTAGTCATTTGTACTATTTACATAAGTGGTCAACACCGAAGCAGACGATTGCCATGCTATAGCATGTTTTTGCCTTGCCACTATTGTCTACCACAAACAATAGTAATGTGTGTTTGGTCAGTCAAACACCTGCGTAGATCCCATCTACCAAGTGAGGTTTGTCAAACCTAATAGATCTATTTCCAACTACCACGCTTTGCGCTACGGCAAACTAAACGGTTCGAAGTGTGTAAGGACTTGTAAATGCTATGTTGTCACCTAATGTAAACAGCTAACTCATGCAAGTGATATGTATCTAAAAAGTGTTTGTTGCACATGTTTTCTCCCCCAAAACAGTTAAAATAAGAAAGGGGTCGTGTACGCACGTTTGATTATTGCAGAATGATCAAATACGTGAGCTCGTGTAGATAATCCTCTTACAAAGGATCTGTGTTTAAACAATAACTTAGTGTTATTCGAATAGTCGTTTTGTGCTTGGAATCACATACGTGTCCACACACGTATGTTGGACTCATTAGAAACATGCATACGTCGATACACGTGCCTTTGAACTTGTTTAAATAAAGTCATATAATCATATATGATTTTTATTTAAATAACCACAATTATACGCGATTACGTTTTCGATCCAAAATGTGAATTTTATCATTCCAATATGTTCGGGATTCCGTTACGGTTCCAACGTAACTTGAATGGATCAAATCGGAGCTAGAACGAATGAGATATGGCCTAGATGCTAAACTAACCCAAAAATCAAAAATAGGTGGAGGCCGGGTTCGAACCCGTGACCTCCCCCCCATGCTACACCGTCCCTACCATCTCTTCTGTCCCAACATTCGTTAATTGTTTGGTTTTAAAATGGTTTTAACAACTATCATCGAGTTCCCCTTGTGTTATCCTATAGCCGAAGCATACTAATCCCAATTGACCCACAATTCACTAGATTTCGATCCTTAAACCTTAGGGGTTATGTTCTAATCACCCAACCAACTCCTTAGATGATCTTAATTCGAACAATTATTCATTGTAACTCAATTAATCGAGTATGAACCTGTTCGAACTCAAGTTCCCTAAGTCCCGCATCAAATCAGTCGAATTGATGATCAACAGGTTCCTGATTCATAGGGATTTCATTAAGATTGATATTTCGAAACTTTCTGGTAGTTTTAATTGGATTATAAAACTCATTTGAATCGAAACCCCCAATTCGTCATTATTCAAGAACCCTAGTAATCGAACATTGCCAATTCGTTATTGAATCATGAAATTGACTTAGGTTAAACTTAAATCGGAATCTTCTGAAGCTAATGTATCAACCAATTTGATTTTAACACTTGTTTGTTTGAAAACCCCCAAATCGTTTTCAATGAGAAACCCTAGAACACTAAATCCATTGATTCGATATAATTCAATGAAACTAACATAGAACTTTCGTTTAAGAGGTTGTTCTGAAACTCACAGTACAAATTAATTTGATTTTTAAAGTCATTTAAACAAAATCCCCCAAATCGGTTTCTAGGATGAATCCTAGAATTCATGCTCATATAATTCGATGTTAAGGACCAAAATTAGCATGTGTTTAACCTTATTCGGCCACTTTAGGTATAGTATATGTCGAGCCTTACCTGTTTTGATGCCCGATTGGTCTAGTTCAACTTGAGGATGGTGTTCGGCCTAGGTCCCGATCAAATCTTCTATTCACTGCTTCTGCAATCCAATTGATTGACTTACAACCTTCTAAGAGTGTCGATTTAGAGTTCTGTGAGTCCAATTTAGTGAATTATGAATTAGACCCACGAATTTGATCTTGAAATACTACGGTTTCGACTTTCTAGTTCCTTAGTGACTTAATTCGGCTAATCAATGTATCAATAACACTCAGAAACTGTTACTTATCATAATTGTGATGATTATGATATCTCAATTCGGTTACAATTCGCATTTTTAAGAAATTTCGAACGTCCCTTCATCATCTTACACGAATTTTGACTTTTTAAAGTCAAAATCTTGATTTTTCATAATTCCCCACATTAATCCTTATAATCTAATTGTCTTATAACCTAGTTTTATTTTATTTTAACCCTTGTAGTTTGATTTCCCATATTTTCGTGCAATAACATCACATTTCGGTTAACAAAGTTGAACCAAAATCCCGAATTGTCACTAGTTTGGCCAATTGAAACGTTATTGGGCTAGGTTAATCCTTTTGGGCCTCATAACTACAACTGGGCCTACCTTGGGCCTCATTGGGCCTACCTAGACCTCATTGGCCCTACCTCGGCCTCATTGGGCCAACCTTGGCTCATTGGGCCTTCCTTGGTTTCATTGGGCCTATCTTGGCCTTATTGGGCCTGTGATCTCGCTATTTTCAGTTAACGAGTTTAATTCAAAACGTCGAATTGTCACAGTTCGGTTGAGAAGGCATCCAAGGTTCAGCACCTCACAAAGGGTTCGGTGAGCTGTGAGGTTCGCGGGGGATCTAGGGTTCGTCTGTAGCTCCGATGTGCTCAGCCCAAGCTTCGTGGCACCTTGACTAGATCAGCGGGAGGTTCGCCTAGCCATCCAGGTCCACGAACCCTGTAACATCACCATCCTTGTCCCAGCTCTTGTGCCATACTTGGTTGTTTCCATTATTCCACTGGTTTGTTCTAGCCTATGTGATGTTCGAACGACAGCCTAGGGTCGAGCAGGGGTGGTTTTAAGGCGGGTTCGAGGATTGGTCGACCCAAGGGTGGAAAACCCTATTTTTCAGTGGTTTTCTTTGACTCATACCTCAAATGTGGCTGGCTAACCGCTTAGATCCGTTGTACTTTCTTGTAGAGGAGATCAAGGGCTTCGCGTGGGCGCAAGAATCACTCAATTCGGTGGAGAAATGAGGAAGTTATGAGCATTTGAAGGTGGTTTGGTGGTGAAATATTGAAGAGAGAGAGTGAGAGTTTGAATCATAAATGAAAGAAGCTTTTCATTTAGGGTTTTTATACCCTAAGTGGTGTTCGGGTTCGTTTCGGTTGCTCGGTCCGCGATTTCGTCGCGTAACCGGAAAATTACGCGTAATTAAATGTAATAAATAAAAAGAAAACTATTTTAATTAATTGATGAGTTTCAAAATTTTAAAAAATGTTAAATATTTTATTTTATTGAATTAATTTCGTTCGTGTCGTGTTTTAGTTTTCGTTTCGTCGAATAGCGTCACCATCGCGCGCATTCGTTCGAATCGTCATTCTAACGAACACGACGATGGTTTTGCTTTCCGACTTTTGTTTTCTACTTTCCAGTCATCATTTCAGAACGTTAAACTCACAGATATGTTTGTGTGAATCGTCACCCACGCAAACACACTGTCAATTCGTTATTCTGAAATGACACTGTAATATTGTTTTAATTGTGTTTCCTCACTGTCGGACTCAACTAAACACCTTGATATCACATTGTTTTCACATTGAATTGTCGGCCATCTAATTCCTTTCATCTATGGATATCAGATCGCAACCGATTTGTTTCTGTTAATTGTTTGAACACTTTTGATTCTCATGATTTGTTGTGTTAACTGTAATTAAGTTTTCACTTAATAAACACAACTAATGTTTCAAATGTACGTTGTACTTAATGTATCTAAGTTTACACAAAAATACGTACAACGATTTCTTGTATTTAAAAATTTGTTAATACAAACACTGTTTACACACATGTACGTACACATAGTTACTGTTGAAAGTACACGCACCGTACGGACTAGCCGGCCGGTCAGGTACTAGTTGTCATAGTCTCCACTTGTTAAAGAAATTTCTTCCCGAAATTTAAGCATAAAGGTCGGGCTTTATTTCTCGAACAAGTGAGGATACTTGACTTTCATGTTGTCCTCGCGCTCCCAAGTAAATTCTGGTCCACGCTTGGAGTTCCATCGAACCTTTACAATAGGGATACGGCTACGTTTCAGTTTCTTAACTTCACGTTCCATAATCTCTACAGGTTCTTCAATGAAGTGTAGTTGCTCATCGACTTGTATTTCCTCCAATGGTATGATCAATGACTCGTCTGCTAAGCACCTCTTGAGATTTGATACACGAAACACATCGTGTACCCCACTGAGTTCATCAGGGAGTCTGAGTCTGTATGCCACAGGACCTATGCGTTGAGTAATCTCAAACGGTCCGACATACCTTGGTGCTAGCTTGCCCTTAGCCCCAAACCGAACTACGCCTTTCCATGGGGACACTTTCAACATGACTCGGTCACCCACATCGAATTCCAAAGGCTTGCGCCGTTTGTCTGCGTAACTCTTTTGGCGGCTACGTGTTGCTTGTAATCGTTGTTGTATTTGGGCAATCTTATCAGTAGTTTCCTGAATAAGTTCAGGCCCAGTTATCCTGTTGTCTCCCACTTCGGTCCAACAAATTGGAGACCGACATTTTCTACCGTAGAGTGCTTCAAAAGGAGCACATCCGATGCTGCTGTGGTAGCTATTGTTGTAGGAGAACTCATGAGAGGTAAGTGTGTGTCCCAACTTCCACCGAAGTCTAGGATGCATGTTCTCAACATATCCTCTAGGGTTTGAATGGTGCGCTCGCTTTGTCCATCCGTTTGTGGATGATAAGCAGTGCTCAAGTTAACACTTGTCCCTAAGGATTGTTGCAATGATCGCCAGAACCGCGAAGTAAATCGACTGTCCCGGTCTGAAATAATAGACAATGGCACCCCGCGCCTTACTGCTATTTCATCAATGTATAGTCTCGCTAGTTTCTCCATCTTGTATGTCTCTCTGATCGGCAAGAAATGCGCGGACTTGGTCAACCTATCAATGATGACCCAAATAGAATCGTATCCGCTGGAAGTACGGGGTAGCTTGGTAATGAAATCCATAGCTATTTGTTCCCACTTCCATTGTGGTATCTCCGGTTGTTCCAGCAAACCCGAAGGTTTCTGGTGTTCTGCTTTGACCTTGGCACATGTAATACATTTGCCAACATAAGTGGCAATGTCTTTCTTCATACCCGGCCACCAATAAAATGACCTAAGATCTTGGTACATCTTATCGGCACCAGGATGAACTGAGTAACGTGTTTTGTGTGCCTCGTCAAGTATAAGCGTCCGAAGTTCATCTACTGCTGGAATCCAGACACGATCCAGATAATAGATAACTCCATCTTGTTTTGTCTTGAAATGTTTCTCTGCTCCACAATCGAGCTTGCGTTTCTGATTGTCTCTTGCCACTGCTTCTTGTTGTGCTTGTAGAATATGATCTCTTAAACTTGTTTGCACAGTCATTCCCATTGCGCGAATGCGTAAGGGTTTGACTCTTTCCTTCCGGCTCAAAGCATCTGCAACAACATTTGCTTTGCCCGGATGGTATTTGATCACACAATCGTAATCGTTCAGGAGCTCAACCCAACGTCTCTGTCTCATGTTAAGCTCCTTCTGATCAAATATGTGCTGTAGACTCTTGTGATCTGTGAAGATAGTGCACTTGGTACCATAAAGGTAGTGTCTCCAAATCTTTAATGCAAAGACAACAGCTCCAAGTTCAAGATCGTGTGTCGTGTAATTCTTCTCGTGTATCTTCAACTGCCGTGAGGCATAAGCAATGACTTTGTCTCGTTGCATCAAAACACAGCCGAGTCCCTGATAGGAAGCATCACAATAAACTACAAAGTCATCGTTGCCTTCCGGGAGTGTCAAGATTGGAGCATTGCACAATCTTTGCTTCAGTGTCTGGAATGCCTCTTCTTGTTTCTGAGTCCACACAAAAGGTTCAGTCTTCTGCGTGAGCTTGGTGAGAGGCAAGGCTATCTTAGAAAAATTCAAAATGAATCTCCTGTAATAAACTGCCAATCCTAAAAATGATCTGATTTCAGTTGGTGTTGTAGGCACATCCCAGTTCTTGATTGCTTCTATCTTGGCAGGATCCACATGAATACAATCACTGTTAATCACGTGACCCAAGAATTGAACTTCTCTTAACCAAAATTCACACTTGGAGAATTTGGCATAGAGTCGTTCCTCCTTCAAGAGTTCCAAGACCGTCTTGAGGTGTTGCTCGTGTTCCTTCTCGTTCTTCGAATATATCAGTATATCATCAATAAAGACGATAACAAACTGATCTAAATACGGCTTGCATACCCGGTTCATCAAATCCATGAACACAGCAGGTGCGTTCGTCAAACCGAATGGCATCACCATGAATTCGTAATGACCATATCGGGTACGAAAGGCCGTCTTTGGTATGTCTTCCTCTTGTATCCAAAGCTGATGATAACCTGATCTCAGGTCAATCTTTGAAAAGTACTGCGCTCCCTGTAACTGATCAAACAGATCATCAATCCTCGGTAATGGGTACCGATTCTTGATGGTGAGTTTGTTGAGTTCTCTGTAATCAATGCACATCTTGAAGGTTCCATCCTTTTTCTTGACAAAAAGAACCGGAGCTCCCGACGGGGAAAATCTCGGTCAGATGAATCCCTTATCAAGTAACTCTTGTAACTAATTAGACAACTCCTATATCTCTGATGGAGCAAGTCTATAAGGAGACTTAGCTACCGGAGTTGCTCCCGGAATCAAATCGACTTGGAACTGCACCGATCTCTCGGGTGGCAGTCCCGGTAAGTCATCCGGAAATACTTCTGCAAAGTCTCTTGTAGGTCTTGTAACTGATCAAGATCCAAGCTTTATGTTTCCAAACATCATCAAACAACTCTATAGTGTGCGGAATCCATAATAGAGTTAAAGAAGAAGCAAGAACAACAAGAAAGATCAAAACTTTGATTGTATTCAAGAAGTACACGAAAATGTGCCTCAATACGTCTAGAGAGCACACCTCGGGATTCGTGTTTAAACCTGTACAAAAATACGTCTATTTATACTAGGTCTACAAGTACATGGAATTTAAATACAAGAGGTTCGAGTACACGATTACTTCGTGTACTCGAAATGCTGTACACGAAAATTAACCAAAACTTGAGCTTTGACTCTTCTGGGTTGACTTTGTCAGTCTTCATCGTTTAGTGGGCTCTACAAACTCCCCCTAGACTGGCGAAGTCATCCTATCGGAAGATTGACATTGTGTGGCCCAGCTCCAGCATATAGCTTTAGTTTCATGGCAAAAGCGACAACTCGAGTAAACGGTTTTGCCTGCTCGTCATTTCCAGAATATACTCGTATGGGAGAGTTGTGCAGCTTCATCACGTCTTCTTTGCCGTACTTCAGAAGATCCATAGGATCAAGAATGATGTCGATATCATCCACATCATCTATGTTCCTAAGAATAACTGCAGCAAGGTTCAGATCATCAAAATACCAAGATAGAAAGTTAACCAGAGAGTTATCAGGAACTCTTGGTGAGACTGGTACTGCTTGCTCGACGCGAGGAGGAGGGTACTTATAGTAGACCCATGGTTTCTTTGTCTTTGGATCAATGATACATGAAGAAACAAAACGTCGTCCCTTTGCTGTGCGCATGACTGGGAAGTTCTTCTCACACTGGTCTTTGATAAACTTTGCAAACAAATCAGCCTGTGAGTCTTTAGAAGGGTTGAAGAACATAGCTTTGTCAATGCTTCTGATGTCAACTTTAGGCAGGGAACAGAAATCTCTTGGCTTCTTGTAGAATTCGACCTTTCCGTTCATTCTTTTGACCAAGTATATGTCTCTTTGTTTGTCATACATCCAGCAGCATACATTTGACCTGTCGTTACGAACCGCGAACAGGTTTCTGTCATCCGAAATGAAGGTGTGCTCTGGATGTTGGTCTCCCGTTTCTTTAAACCAAGAAGCTTTATCAACAAGGGGAGCAGGCGTCCAGTCCTTCTTTCTATCGAACCAACTGTCTATCACTTCGTGTAGAGAAGTGACCTCATTTCCCAACGCATCAATGTATTTGTGGGCATACAAATAATCGATATAGGGGTCTGATGATACATTGCCAAGTATTATGTTTTCTGGCTCTTCTTCTACAGATGCCCCTGTAGAAGACTTGGCTTGATCTGCTGTCGGTTCGCCAGGTGACTCAAAGTCAAAATCATCTGGAAGATCATCTAATAGACTATCAAGCCCAGCTCCAGTAGTCTCGTCTGGTTAAACGCAATCACCGAACAGGATGTCATCTGGAATGTCTCCAAATAGATCATCATATAAACCAGATGGCTTCCCGGATGAGGATGGATTCTCGGAGTCTCCTCCCTGATCATTGTCATCAGGGGGACCTTTATCTTTATCTTTGTCATTTCCATCCTAGTCATCTTTATCCTCATTATCTTTCTTCTGGCTCTGATCATCACCTCCATCATCATCATCATTATCATCATCATCATCACTATCGTCACTTTCTTCACTAACATCTAAGACTTCATCCTCAGACTCGGAGACATCTTCTCCTTTGAGTCGCTTAATGTCCTTCTGCATCTTGTGGTTTTCCAGCAGGAGAATTCTGATGAATCTTTCGTGAGCTTTGATCTTTCCCTTGCATTTGTTTAGATGAGCACATATCTTGATCTTTCCTTCACGCAAGTTCTTGATCATTCTGTCCTTTATCTCAGCATCCTTTTCTAACTGATAAACTCGCTCACTTAGTCCAATAAGATCCACAGGCACCTGCGATGGCTCGTAGGGTGAATCGGAATGCAAAGGAGATTTTCCTTTGCTGCTTCCGGAATGGGGTGGAGGTGATTTGGTTTTGGTGTGTGGTGGGATAGTGTCGGATGAACGAGTAGTGGGAATTCGGATGACTAGTTTGGTTTTTGATGGTTTGGCCATAGGTTTAAGTTGTTTTGGTTTTGTGGGTTGAGAATGTGGAGGTGGTGGAGGTGGTTGAGTGGCAGGTGGTGGTGATGGTGGTTTTGTGACATGCGATGGTGATGGTGGTTTTGTGACAGGTGGTGGTGAAGGTGGTTTGGTAACAGGCGATGGTGATGGTGGCTTTGTGACAGGTGGTGGTGAAGGTGGTCTAACGATGGGAGTTGGTTTGACAGGTGCCTGTGTCATAATGGAAGCAGCAGAGGAGAAAGATAAACGTGAGAACATCTTTTGAAGTCGAGGATCTCTGGTTCTCTTAGCCATTGTCTTTTGCCTCTTCTTCTTTGGCGAAGACTCAGGAGTTGGAGTGTAATCCGCATCTTGAGCTTCTTCTCGTTCCTGTCTGGTTGGCGGTGGCTTTTCAGGAACAAAATCTTCGCTTGAAGAAGATGGAATCATTAGCAGCAACCTCTGTAGCTTTACTAGCTTTAACACTTGAGCCTGTAGTATGAATATCATACTCCTCGGCCACTATTGCCACTGGGGTTCCAGGCATGTCTTCATCTACACCTTCTCCCACAAATCTTCCAAACTTGATTAGGGGCCTTTGACCAGTGTATTGTTTCTTTCCGCGTTTGCTCATCTTCATATATCCGAAGATATCATCTCGCATTCTTTTGACTTCCAGTGAACCGAATGTGCGTTGCAGGTTCGGATGTCTTTTGTCTATGATGATCTGGATGAATCTAGGAAAGGCCAAAAATATTTCTTTCCTCCTTCCTTTGATGTTTGCGTGCATATCCAGAAAGATCATCTTTGAGAAGTTGAAATCCTCTCCAAGTGCCAAAGCCACCATACAGGAGCTGAGAGTCTGATTCAGCACATCATATCCACCCTTTCGTCCAGAAAGACACTGTGTCACCACGTGGGCTAGATATCTCCAGTACGGATGCAGTAGTTTCTTCTCAGTGGGTGGGTAAGCTCCTTCATGTCCCATCTGATAAACAGTTCTGTTTACCAGATCTTGGTCTAGTTCAACAGGGTCAGACTCTTTGTCTCCGAACTGCAGACAATCTCTAATGATTTGCTCTGAAATGATGATGGAGTGACCTTGGATCTTTCCGACTATACTTAAGTTTCCGTCCGCATCGATACTCTCCTCTACAGTGCTCCAGAAATCTCGAATAAACGAGGTAATGATCAGGGGATACTCCATAATAGCATAGTTGACTGGAGACAATATCAGGCCTTCAATCATGTTTTTGAACTCGGAGTGCTTAGCTGGCGGTTCCCCAAGGAATGCGGTCATATTGTGATCATGCACAAATCTTAAGTCAGCCATCTGAAACAGAAATCGATTAAGTTAGTTTAATATGAAGAGTACAAGAAGTAAGTGAAAGAACATATCCAAGTCTTGAGTACACGAAATCTGTCTTGTACACGAAGTATGTTGAGTATACGAAGTAGACTTTGTACACGAAGTTTTGTATTTTCGTGTACTCAAAATTCTTAGAAAAGTTTAACATTTTGGTTCCTTAGAATTTCTAATCTGGTTCAATATACTCGAAATTGTGAGGCGATCAACATATTTAAGAATTGCCTTCCAATTTCAAGTATTTCTTGGTCAATTTGACCGAAAACAAACTGTATACGAAATTTGCGTACACGAAATTTATTCTTGTCCATAACTTTCAAATGCGCGGTTAAAATTTAACAAAAATCTATACCTAGAGTCGCCTAGTGATGATCTATAAGATAGCCGGAGTAGAATTTTGAAATCAAGTCTAGAAAGGAAAATCGCCTCAGAGAGTAAACGAAATCTGAAAATGAGTATACGAAATTGTGGTACACGAAATCAACATCCTTGGGATATTTATAGAGGTTGACTTCGTGTACTTCTTTTCATGTACTCATTTTCGTATACTCGATTTCGAATATGCACCCCTTTAATTAAATTTAATTTTCTTATCTCGAGTAAAAATTCTAACTTTCCTAAAATAAAATAAAATAAAATAAAATAAAATAAAATAAACTTTGAACAAGTTTTAAAGTTTAGTCGTTTCAAATTTGTGGGATCAAATCTGTTATCAAAATTAAACTATCTTAGTTAAGTTTCTTAATGAAACACAACCTTTAAATAACTTTTCCTTACCAAATGATCTCCATTCGTTATTTCATGAAGATAATTTATTTGATCAAGTTTTTATGAAAATTATTTATAGAAAACTTATGTTCAACTAGATAATACCAACTAGATTAATGTGCAACCTATCAATCTTGTTAACTTCTTGGTTTCAAACTTTGACTATGTTTCAACGAACTTAAAATTATTTTTGACAGAGTTTTAAGGTAAGAAAAGAAAAGAACAGATCTCGTCAGATTAGAATCAAGAACAAGAAAGGGTTCTCTCATCTTGTGCTCATTGGCATCTTTTATTTACTGATCTGCAGACACATTGGCCTTAACTTCACACATCCAGATCTTTGCTTACGCAAAACATAGGATGCTTCAGTAAGTATTTCCCGCTCTTTGTTTGCACAAAACATAGGAAATACCCGAGTTTTTCAAAAATACAATCTCAAGTTTATTGAAACACAATCTTGTTTTGATTCTAGAATTTAACAAGATGTCAAATAGTTGTCACACATTTCTAGTTATCTAATGATCATAGTTTCTTACTTATGTAATTTTTAAGTAATTTTGTTTTGATCAAGTAAACTTTGAAAAACTTATTTCAATCTTTTGGTTATAGAATAGTATTCACGGTTGTTATTCATTCAGAGTTTTAATTTAAGGCAGTGAAATTTTGATCCTTAGAGATTATTTCACTTCCCAATTTGATCGATTCACTTTGCTTGTCCAAATAAAATCTTTTTGTATTTTCTTAAGTTTTTGTAAAGTTGAAAGTTAAAAATGTTTTTGTAATTTTCTTTGAATAACACGAAGCAGAATCTCCTTTTCTTAGGATTTTCTTTGAAAAACCTAACTCCCCCTAAACTTATAGATTATCTTAGACTGACTCAAAGACCGAAAATCTTTTTGTTGTTTTGTAAATTTTGACTCAAAGAACGAAAAATCTTTTTGTTGTTTTGTAAATTTTCTCCCTCTAAATTTGTGAACTGAGTAAGACACAAATTTTAATGTATTTACAAAAATGCTTTTAATTAAAGCTTATTAATTTGAGAGAGGCAAGCAAGTGATGGAAGCGTGCTGTATCGAACGGTTTTGTGAAAAGGTCCGCTAGATTGTCATCAGTATGGACCTTTTCAAGATGGATCAGCTTTCGTTCGAAACAGTCACGGATGAAATGAATCCGGATATCAATATGTTTAGTTTTGGAGTGTTGTACCGGATTCTTGATGATCTGTAGGGCTGCTTCATTGTCACAAAAAATAGGAGAGTCAAGAAAATTCAAACCGTAATCGAGGAGCTGTTGTTGCATCCATATAACCTGAGAACAGCAACTGGAGGCAGCAACATACTCAGCTTCAGCAGTCGAAGTAGATACAGTCGTTTGTTTCTTGCATTGCCATGAGACAAGGCGATCTCCCAGGTACTGACACCCACCAGTGGTTGACTTCCTATCCCGGTTACATCCACCAAAGTCACTGTCTGAGTATGCAAATAAATGAAATTCAGAGTTCTTTGGGTACCAAAGACCGAGTTTAGGCTTCCCGACTAGGTACCGAAAGATTCTCTTGACAGCTATGAGGTGAGATGCCTTTGGATTTGCCTGATATCTGGCACACTGACATATAGAGAACATAATGTCTGGAGGACTAGCAGTTAGATACATCAGAGAGCCAATCATCAAGCGATAGAGGTGCTGATCAACATCTTCACCTTCCGAATCCAAAGTCAGGATAGGACAAGCAGCCATAGGAGTGGATGCCGGTTTTGACTCCATCATTTTGAACTTATTCAAAATGTCCGTGACATATTTTCCTTGATGAATTAGCACGCCCTTAGAATCTTGCTTCACCTGCAGACCCAGAAAGAAGGTCATTTAGCCCATCGCACTCATTTCAAATTTCTTTTTCATCACCCCTTAAAATTCCTTGCACAACGCTGAGCTGGTGGAGCCAAATATGATGTCATCCACATAGATTTGAACGAGAATTAAATCATTCTTATCTTTGCGAACGAACAAAGTCTGATCAATAGCTCCACGGGTATATCCATTTGCGAGCAGGTGATCAGTAAGCGTAGCATACCATGCTCGTGGTGCTTGATGAAGGCCGTAAAGAGCTTTGTCTAACTTGTGGACATGCTCTGGATATTGAGAATCTTCAAAACCAGGGGGTTGACAGACATAGATTTCTTCTTTAACCTTCCCATACAGAAATGCAGTCTTCACATCCATCTGATATACCGTGAAGTTCATATAGGAGGCGTAAGCCAAGAAAATACGAATGGCTTCAAGTCGTGCAACTGGCGCAAAGACTTCCTCATAATCTATCCCCTCTTGTTGATAAAAGCCTTGAACCACCAACCTTGCTTTGTTTCGGATAATGACTCCAGAGTCATCTCTTTTATTTCTGAAAACCCATCTGGTTCCTATAGGCAGTTTTCCTTTGGGCAGGGGAACCAGATTCCATACTTTAAGTTTCTGAAACTGCATCAGTTCTTCCTGCATTGCTTCAACCCAGCTGGACTCTTTGAGAGCCATTTTAACATTCTTGGGCTCAACCTGCGAGATAAAACAAGAATATAAACATGAATTAATTGGACCTGATTGACTTATGGTAGTCGTCTCTTCAGGCAAGAGGTTCTGAGCTGTAATGGTTCTGCTTCGAGTGAGAACACCTTCCGAGAGAGGTCCAATAATATTTTCAACTGGATGATTCTTTTTTATACTGAGTGTTGGCACTTCTTCCACAGCTAGATTGTCTAGCAAGTTGCTGAGATTATTCACTTGATCTATACTTGAGGAAGAAATGTTGTCGGTATGAGCATTTTCATTTGACTCAGTTCCTTGATCCACACAATGTTCCTCAGGAATGTTATCTGAGAACAATGGATTATCAAAGGTCTGGTGGGAGGAAGATGAGATTTGATCAGCTTCTGGAAGTGGTTGAACAGACTGAGAAGTGTCTGGTTCTGATGGGAGAACTTCTTGTACTGGGGTCGGTTGAGCTGGAGGGTCACGATTGTACATGCCAGGAGGATCAACTGTCAAAAGATTAGGATCACATGGAACATAGTCAACTCTATAGTCCACATCATCACCTTTGTAAAAATCATCGGCTTGCTCAGATGCTCATGCATTCTCAGATGGAGTACTGAAGGGCTTAACAGTGGAGTCATACTCAAATAGCCAGTTTGGACCAGAACCAGCATCAGTAGAGTTCATTTCTTGCCAATCTATGTAGTATGATTCCACAATCATCCGAGTTTTCTTGTTATAAACTCTGTATGCTGCCCTTTCAGACGAGTAGCCCACGAAGTAACACTCATCTGCCTTATCATCAAACTTATGGTTAGGCTCTGTATGAAGAAGAGTGCAAGGACATCCAAATGACTTGAAGTGTCCAACTTTGGGCTTCTGATTGAATAGAATCTCGTAGGGAGTCTTCTGATGACGCTTGTTCAGAAGTGCTCTATTTTGAACATAGCACGCAGTGTTAACTGCTTCAGCCCAGAAAAAGATTGGTAGCTTTGATTCTGACAACATTGTTCATCCAGCTTCTATAAGCGTTCTGTTTCTCCTTTCAGCAACTCCATTTTGCTGAGGTGTTCTAGTTGCACTGTATTGCCTAGCTATCCCTTTCTCATCACATAAATCTATAAGAGTCTGATTTCTAAATTCAGTTCCATTATCAGTTCTAATCACCTTGACCTTTAGATTCTTCTGATTTTCAATCAAGGTAATGAACTTCTTCAAAATCTCTGGAGCTTCATCTTTCTTGGCCAGAAAGAACACCCAAGTGAATCTGGAATAATCATCTGTCACAACGAGACAGTATCACTTTTTCCCAATACTCATTACGTTAACCGGTCCGAAGAGATCCATATGAAGAAGTTGAAGAACTGAAGAGATAGAAGTGAACAATATAGGCTTGTGAGATCTCTTGTGTTGTTTCCCTTTGGCACAAGAGATACATTTCTCAATAGTGGAGAAATCTTTAGAAGGTAGACCAATGACGTGATCTCCCTTGGCGAGTCTGTTCAGATTCTTTAGGTTTACATGACCCAGTCGCCGATGCCATAACAGACAATCATGCTCCGACGCCTTTGAGAACAAACAAGTGTTCTCTGTAAATGAATCTGAGTTCATATTAATAATATATGCATTGTTTATCCTTGGAGTTCTCATCAGAATCCACTTCTCAGGCACTACAAAGCCAGGCTTCAGAATAAGACATTCTTTGTTTGTGAAGTGTGTGGAAAAACTCTTATCACAGATTTGAGAAACACTCAGAAGACTGTGATTGAGCTCTTCAACATAGTACACATCTTCAAAACTAAGAGTTCCATTTGTGACCGTGCCCTTCATGCTTATCCTTCCTCCCTTGTCTCCAGCAAATGACACATAGCCTCCATTGAATGGTGTAACTTCATGCAACTGAGAGAAATCCCCAGTCATATGCCGGGAACAGCCACTATCTACATACCAAACATGTTTAAGCTTGCTTGGCTTTCCCTGCATAGTACACATTCAATTAATGAGAAACAGGTACCCAAATCATAATAGATTTAGGTACTTTGGTAATAGAAGAAACTCTATCCTTGGGTTTGGGTTTGGGTCTTTCTGAATTGAGCTTAATATGTTTTGTCATGCTTCCACTGCCCTGGTCAACTGGTTTTATCTTAGTTTTGAAAATCCTTGGAGTTTGCTTATGAAAACCAGATTGTGTTTTGTTTGATTTCTTATGTCTTTTTGCAGTGGAAGGAGTCTGAGTCTGAGTCCCCTTTTGAGAGGTTGCCTTAGACTTGGAGGATGGTACCGTCCTCACATGTTTGTTAACCGGTTTAGCCTTAGGTATGACCTTCTGATTCTTCCCATAGAAGAATTCAGTAGGTCGGTGCAGACAGTGTCTAGCAATGTGGCCTGGTTTCCCACATGCATAATAGCAGACCTTTTGGTGAAATTCAATTGGATCAAAGGGCTTTACATCACAGTTACTTTGACTAGAGGATGAGTTTGAAGAAATTTGTTCCAATGACCCAGTTGGAATATAAGGTTCACAGTTAGGGTTCAACTGTGAACATTCCTCTTTAGTAACTGTGGAATGAGCTGGTGCATTTTGTGCTGTCAAAGGAGAGAAGGTTGATTTTATATCAAATGTTTTTTGAAAATGTCTCAACATATCATTAAGATTAATGTCAATTTCATCGAATTTTCCAACAAAATCAGTTTTTGGAACAAAAGATGATTGTCTTGTAGATGTTGAACAATCTGTGCTCCTCCCAGCACTTAGTTTTTCTGCACAAACCTTAGAATCATTAGTCATAACAGGGTCAGCTGTGAGCATAACCGGTTTGGTGGGGAAATCACAGGCACGACTAGAATCCAATTCCAAGTCATCAACAGATGTGTTGATCCTTGGCATGCATGAGTAATTATGGTTAAAGGGTGGTGCACACTCTTTAAAACCAAGACCCATATTATCCCTCTTGAATTGTATGATTACCATGTTTTCTAAAACCTTGCTTGAATAATCAAATTGTTCACATTTTACTGAAGTTTTAGAAAGCTGAGTTTTGACTTGGTCCAACTCTAAAGTGAGTTCATCGATTTTGCTTCGAGCGTCTCGATAGTTGGACTCTTTGTCACTTAAGATTTCCTTTAGCCTTGCCACATCCCGACCCTCGGCTTCAAGTTTCCTTTTAAAAATTCCTTCATTTTTAAGAAATTCTGAGTTAAAGTATTTAAGTTTGTTTAATTATTTGATTAAAGATTCATTGTGTGACCTATACTTAAATACTTTATTTATGCATGAGGTAGAGCAAAGATTTTCAGTTACCTCCTTCTGTTTGTCGTCCACCTCGGCCATGAATGCATGACTCAGAGTCAGCTCCAGTTCCTGCACCTGATCACTCCAATCATAGGAGTCAGTCTCCTGAGTCACCAATGCTTTGGACGTGCTAGCGTTCCCTCCTGCAGCTGCATTCCCTGACTTCTCTTCAGGCATCTTTTCTCCTCCTTCCTTAGCTACCTTTGGCTGCTTACATTCCCTGGCAAAGTGACCCGGTTGGTCACAGTTGTAACATCTCAATTTTGACTTATCAAAGCCAAGCTTCTTTCCCGGAGCGTTTCCAAAGCTGTTTCTTCCATATCTCTTGATAAACTTCTTTGCTCTGAACACAGCCATTGCCATTTGCCATGAGATATCCATTTCTTCAACATCAGCTGGGTTAATCTGCTCTAGATTGTCTTGAGTGAGATTTGAAGGTGCCAATTCTCCAGCAATAAAAGCATTGTAGCTATTCATGAATCCCTTAAATAGTAGCAGATTCTCTTCACTTTCTGGATTGACTTTAGGCACAGATCCAGCTTGTCCAGATGACAGGAAGGCAGTCTCAAAAGGAACTCCATGAGATGAAGAAGGCTGATAATGCTGCATTCCTTGAGATTGAAGATTGATTGCTGACAGAAGAGCAGAGTTTTCAGAAGTAGGTGCAATGCCCATTGAGCTGGCATGATTCAGTGCTCTCTGCTTATCATCCATGTCATATGAGTTGATAATTGAGATCAGCTCACTTACAGAAGTCTTGTACATGTCTTTGGTCCTTTTGATAGTTGTACAATTTGAGTTCCAAGTGTAAGGTAGTGAATTCAGCAGCTTCTTGTTCACCTCTCCCTTAGTCATTTCAATCCCAGAACTGGTCATCTCAGTCATCAGATGTGTGAATCTGTTGAGTTGTGCTTCTAGAGACTCTCCCTTGATATGATTAAACATGTTGAACCTTTGTCTGAGCATATCCTTCCGACTCTCTCGCATGTCCTCATTTCCTTCAAATCTTTAAACTAAGGCATTCCAGAGTTCCTTAGCAGTCTTGTGTTCCTTGAATCCGTGAGCAACATCTGTTGACAAAGCCATTGTGATCGAGGCGTATGCCTTTTCATCCTTCTCCATCATGAGTATGTCATTGTCTGTATACAGTTCTGGATCCTTTGGAACGAGAGGACCATTTAGCTCACTTTGGTATGAAGGTACAAAGGGACCCTCTTCAATTGATCTCCAAAGCTTGGGATCGGTATACTTGATAAATGACTGAAATCAAAATTTCCAGTCTTGGAAGTTATCTCCCGACACGAGCCTTGGTGGCTTTGTTCCGGTGCCGATCTCATTGTCTAAATTGAGCAAATTAGACAAGTTTGTCAGATTCTTTGAAGCCATTGTGAATCTGAAAAATTTCTAAGTACTGTACACGAACTCCCTGTATTTCCATGTAGATAAAAGTCAATAAAGCTGCCCGAAGTGAACAAATCGGTCTACACTCGAAATCCTGGATGTACTCGAAATCGTGTACACGAAACTGTGTATTCGAAGTGTATGTTGTATTCGAAGATTCTGTGTACTCGAAAGTCAACCTGTACTCGAAATTGATGTTGTACTCGAAACTTTTCTGTATTTGAACTCTAACTGATCTTCGAACACTCTGCCTATACTCGAAATAGCTGAACTAAAAATTTTGAACTCGAAAATACTTAAGAAAAATTCTATAAAATTATTTCTTAAGATTCAGAGTCCCAAATTTATATAGTAGCTAGTAGGAGTAGAGAAGAATGATAAAGCAGCAAACTTGCTTAGAAAAGTTGTCACCTTGATGATGAAAAGAGCATTCCTGCTCTGATACCACTTGCAGGTCCTGTAACTGATCAAGATCCAAGCTTTATGTTTCCAAACATCATCAAACAACTCTATAGTGTGCGGAATCCATAATAGAGTTAAAGAAGAAGCAAGAACAACAAGAAAGATCAAAACTTTGATTGTATTCAAGAAGTACACGAAAATGTGCCTCAATACATCTAGAGAGCACACCTCGAGATTCGTGTTTAAACCTGTACAAAAATACGTCTATTTATACTAGGTCTACGAGTACACGAAATTAAAATACAAGAGGTTCGAGTACACGATTACTTCGTGTACTCGAAATGATGTACACGAAAATTAACCAAAACTTGAGCTTTGACTCTTCCGGGTTGACTTTGTCAGTCTTCATCGTTTAGCGGGCTCTACATCTCTCACAACTGGCACATCCTGAATCTTGATCGCCTTCTTGTCTTTCTGAATCACGTGAGCTAGAAATGCAACACATTGTTTCTGTAAGTATTTGCGAGCCTTCATGCACGATATTATCTTGACACTGCGTTTCGCTTGGTCTCCACGAATCTCCAAGACCTCATTGTTCTCCATAGGAATGCGTAGTAGTTTATCAGAACAGATGAACTCAACTCTATTAAGAGATAGCCAATCCATTCCGATGATAATGTCGAAACTGCCCAGCTCCATCGGTATCAAGTCGATGGAAAATGTGTGATCGCCAAATGTTAGTGGGCAATTTCTAAATATAGTTTCTACTGTAATCTGTTTGCCATTTGCTATCTCAATAATATAAGGGGAGTCTAACAATTCCTTATCATAATTAAAATGGCATGCAAATTCGGATGAGATGAAACTCTGATCCGCACCAGTGTCAAATAATATGGATGCATAGAAGTCAGATATGAGAAATGTACCCGTAATAACATTCGGGTCCTGTCGAGCGGCAGCAGCTCCTATCTGAAAAGCTCTTCCTCGCGGTGCTTGAGCCCCTTGTTGATTCCTCTTGGGACAATCCCGAGAGAAATGTCCTAGTTCGCCACAGTTGTAGCAAGACCTAGGATCTGCAGCAGTAGCTGCATTGTTGTTTCTGTTTTGAGTCCTCGTACTCCTGCAGTAATTTGCTGTGTTACCAAATCTCCCACAATTGGTGCAGTGTCTGTACGGGACATTTGGTAGATGATGAAACTGACACGAGTTGCACAAAGGTGCAGTGCCAGTGTATGGCTTCCTGATCTCCAATGGTTGTGGCTGGTTGCGCATTGGAGCTTGAGTAGTGGCAGCAAAGTTTCTAGCCACCTTTTGTTTCTTAGCCGGACGTTTATCCGACTTCTTGGAAGTTCTAGCTTTGTCTGTTTCAGCCTCCTTCTTGAATGCCCCAGAGGCAACCATCATATCTGTCAGGGATGCTGACAGTGTAACAGCTAATTCCATGGTGGTAGGGTGAGCAGAAATCACATGACCTCTGATACTGGGTGGTAATCCACCAACATACCGTTCTATCCTCTTCTCAAGTGTTGGCACCACATCAGGTGCCAGAGTAGCTAACTCATGGAATTTGGTGGTGTAGGCCAGATGCCCACCACCGATCATCTGCAGGTTGAGCAGTTCAGTCTCAACCTTCTTCAGTTCATTTCTTGGCAAAACTCTGCCCGCAGCATGGCCTTGAATTCACTCCAAGGCATAGCCTGGGCCACATCCCGCCCTCTGACTGAAACTTGAGCGTTCCACCAAGTTAACGCTCGCTTGCTAAATGATCCCGCAGCATACTTAACTCTATTCTGTTCAAGACAGCCACTGATGTCGAGGGTAGTCTCCATCTTCTCGATCCACTGGATCAGTCCGACTGCACCCTCACTGCCACTGAAACTGGGTGGCTTGCAACCTACAAAGTTCTTGTAGGCATAGTCCTGACTCTGTCTGGTGTTACCGCTACCTTCTCCTGATGAGTTGGCAACGTTGTTGCTGTTGTTGGTGTTGATTCTGTTCATCATGTCTGGGATTACCTCCCTCAGCTGACTGGTCAACAGAGTGGCCAGTGCAATGGTAGCGGGATCCAGCTGATAAGCCGGTGGCGGCGGAGGAGGAGGTGGAGGTGGAGGAGAATCAGGTGGTGTCGGCGTAGATGAGTGAGGAGCAGAGCCTTGAGTCAATGGTAATAGAGGTGGTTGTCTTCTTGGCGGCATTCTGATCATCACCGAAATAAATCGGTTAGTGCAGTGATCAGAAGTAGAAGACATATGCAAATTGAATCCTAAGTCACCTGATCTCTATATGAGGGTCCCTAGGTTATACTAGGCCAAACCGTTAAAGTAATATGACCTATATTTTTCTATAACCATGGCTCTGATACCAATCTGTCACACCCCAGGCCGGCGGGAACGGATCGTGTTTTCCCGTTGGGCGGAAGGTTCCCGGGGCGCGATATCATGAGTGATAATCGAATGATCAGATTGTTTACATAGCACATGATAATTAAATGAGAAACAACTAACACATCCAAGATATAGAATTACAAGATTAAATTACACATTATCGTTCATAATTTAATCAAGTAAATCTACCAAAAAGAATCAATGTAACTATATCTTGTATATGTACAAGATATACAAAAGATGATTCATGTTCTTGTTCCCAAAAGCATGCAACACAAAATAAAGCTAGGTCTTCTAAAAGTCCACTAGCTAAATCCTTGCATGAAAGTATCTACACCTGTTCATCACCTGAGAAACATGTATTTAAACAAAGTCAACGCTAGGTTGGTGAGTTCATAAGTAAGTTAATTGAAAACCTTGATTCAGTCACATGCACAATCACAATATGTATTTTGTTACTTGTATGCCATTTGTTCACTTATTCACCCAATGGCTTCTCAAAAGTTATATTTACAAGTAATATTTCATCCTAGTAGTGATGCTTATATATAGGGCATATGTAAGGGAACTAAGCCCTAGCCAACATCCCACCACACCACTACTAGAACTCCACACAACTTGCAATACAACTATTGATTTCCATTCCCAATCCACTTGTCCATGTTATTCTTGAATCACCTGTGATAACTTGTATAGAATAATATAATGAAGTAATTACAGTTATCGAACCGAAGTTTAGATAACCATTATATGTTAAGGATGTTAGATTTATCAAATTTGTTCCTTTTATTATTCTATATTTGTGGCGTTAATTATTATTACACTTTCAAGTATTTAAGAGTGTTAGTTAACCTCTTGTAATTTGTTATTGAACTATAGTGCATAGAGCATAAAAGGAATCCGTTGGAATCCTCACGTAATCAGATTCCAATGCATGTGATTTACCTCTACCACTTTGCATGTCTATTGTCCTCAACGAAAGCTATTACTAGTAGTGAAACATGAGGTAAGATCAATTCCTCAACCTACTAATCAATAGGATCCCGTGGGATTAATTACTTCTCACTGCAGATTAATATCACCATGTGTCGCTTACCAGAACCTGACTTGAAGTCGCCCTGTCACCGGTCATACGTTACCGGCCAATGAATCAATACGATCAACATACTAGCCCTACAAGCTAGAGGTTTGTCAAACCTATGGTACCACTATGCTATCGTCGGTTTAGTCACGTCAAACTAACTGGTCAGCAAATTAAAGGGGCTCACATGATCTACTTGTACAATTTGGCACATGATTGAAGTGATATAAATGCAACAGGTCAATAGTAACTAATTGTAATTGTATTCACTTGTATTCTTGTTCTCATTGTCATACGTTCTCCGTGATATTAACAAAGTTAAATAAGAACTTGTCTTATTACATTATGTTAATCGTTTGAGTGAATGATGTTGTTATCATGAAGTTACATTATCATGATTATCATTCTTTGTTCCTTGTTCTCTTGGAATATGTATTGAATTGAAAAGCTAAGTGTTATAAGAACTAGTCTTAATACACTTACTTAATTCTTGTATCGAATGATGTAATAAAGATGTGTTATCTTTATGTCATTCTTATGTCTTGTTCTTGTCATCTTGATCCTTGTAATTGATTCAATGTAAATTCTTGTAAGAATAACTAAGTATTGTAAGAGATAATCATACAACTATGTTATTCTATTGTATTGATGAGTTATGATATTAGAATATCATAATCATCTTATTTTCCTTGTCATCATGCAATCATACAAGCAAGCATACAATGATATATGATAATAAACAATTTAATATCATTTAATCAAAGTATTAACAATATGTAAGCAAAACTTTTAAGTAAATAAAAGTAAAGCATGTTTCTCAGCCCCGAGAGTTTAAAATCAGTAAAGATTAAAATAAAAGGGGCATGTGAACTCACCTTGTCGTTGTAGGGGTTGACTTAGCTTAAAAGAATGAAGACACGCGCTCTTGATTGTACTTGGAATTGTTTTCACGATCCTGTATTGATTTCACATCGTTTGTACTTATAAGTATAAATTGTAAGATTTTGTGCGCGTGTACGTGTTAGCCTTAACTTGGTTGTCATGACTTGGTCTCGATTCTTATTCGGCCCACTTCACTTTAAATGTACTTTATTGACACTTAGCTAGCTAAATTTACAAATAGTGTATGATGATAAGTTATGACCAAAAAGTTGATCTACATCATTTCTCCTTGTCTTTAACGTGGTTCTTTTGTGAAAATTTCATAACTTACTATCATAAATTGTTTCAACACAATTGATTATAAGTTTCTTTCGAAAAGAAATTACAAATCCCAATTCTTTATAGTATTTATTGAATTTGCACCTAAATGTTACCCATTAATACCCCTATTAATTTCTTGTTCTCGACACTAAATATTAGGGCCGAATGATTTCCGTGTGGACCGGGTAGTGTTATTCGACCGATTGTTGGGTCGAATTAAGTGCTAAAGGGGCTGATCCAATGGAGTTGGGCCGAGAGTTCCTGTGTCCCGATTGAGTTTGGATTTGATATTGGGCCGCATTTAATATGCTGTTGGGCCATATGTGAATGTGTTGGGCTTTTACAGCATATGGGCCAAAGGAGTGCAGTTGGGCCTAATGATTACTATGGGCTGATTTCAACTTATATGGGCCGAATCATCCAATGTGTGTGGGTCACTCACTTGGGCTGCATAGATGTGCTATTGGGCCCAACTTAATTATGGTGGCTGGTTACATGTGATCACAACAAATGAGAAATGCGTGAACCCTCTGCAACCTCCAGCGAACCTCAACATGGTTCGGCCACTTGGAGTTAGAAGGTTCGGTGATCCATGAAGCAACAGGGTTCGTAGCAGCTAGCCAAGGTTCGGCAACAAGATTGAGCTGTGCCTGGGTTCGTGGGAAGTCAAGGGTTCGGCTGACAAAGGAAGGTTCGGTTGAGAAGGCATCCAAGGTTCGGCACCTCACAGAGTGTTCGGTGAGCTGTGAGGTTCGTGGGGGATCTAGGGTTCGTCTGTAGCTCCGATGTTCGGCTAATGATGGTGCTCAGCCCAAGGTTCGTGGCACCTTGACTAGATCAGCGGGAGGTTCGCCTAGCCATCCAGGTCCACGAACCCTGTAACATCATTATCCTTGTCCCAGCTCTTGTGCCATACTTGGTTGTTTCCACTATTCCACTGGTTTGTTCTAGCCTATGTGATGTTCGAACGACAGCCTAGGTTCGAGCAGGGGTGGTTTTAAGGCGGGTTCGAGGATTGGTCGGCCCAAGGGTGGAAAACCCTATTTTTCAGTGGTTTTCTTTGACTCATGACTCGAATGTGGCTGGCTAACCGCTTAGATCCATTATACTTTCTTGTAGAGGAGATCAAGGGCTTCACGTGGGCGCAAGAATCACTCAATTCGGTGGAGAAATGAGGAAGTTATGAGCATTTGAAGGTGGTTTGGTGGTGGTGGGTTTCTTGGCCGGAAATATTGAAGAGAGAGAGAGAGTTTGAATCATAAATGAAAGAAGCTCTTCATTTAGGGTTTTTATACCCTAAGTGGTGTTCGGGTTCGTTTCGGTTGCTCGGTCCGCGATTTCGTCGCGTAACCGGAAAATTACGCGTAATTAAATGTAATAAATAAAAAGAAAACTATTTTAATTAATTGATGAGTTTCAAAATTGTAAAAATGTTAAATATTTTATTTTATTGAATTAATTCCGTTCGTTTCGAGTTTTCGTTTTCGTTTCGTCGAATCGCGTCATCATCGCGCGCATTCGTTTGAATCGTCATTTGATCGAACACGACGATGGTTTTGCTTTCCAACTTTTGTTTTCTACTTTCCAGTCATCATTTCAGAACGTTAAACTCACAGATATGTTTGTGTGAATCGTCACCCACGCAAACACACTGTCAATTCGTTATTCTGAAATGACACTGTAATATTGTTTTAATTGTGTTTCCTCACTGTCGGACTCAACTAAACACCTTGATATCACATTGTTTTCACATTGAATTGTCGGCCATGTGATTCCTGTCATCTATGGATATCAGATCACAACCGATTTGTTTCTGTTAATTGTTTGAACACTGTTGATTCTCTTGATTTGTTGTGTTAACTGTAATTAAGTTTTCACTTAATAAACACAACTAATGTTTCAAATGTACGTTGTACTTAATGTATCTAAGTTTACACAAAAATTCGTACAACGATTTCTTGTATTTAAAAATCTGTTAATACAAACACTGTTTACACACATGTACGTACACATAGTTACTGTAGAAAGTACACGCACCGTACGGACTTGCCAGCCGGTCAGGTACTAGTTGTCACAATTGGTTAGTGCAATGATCAAATATAGAAGACAGTATGCAAGAAACTCCTAAGTCCTGTTTCTCTATATGCAGGGTCCCTAGGTTATAGTCTAGGCCAAACCGTTTAAATAAGTGACCTATATTTCTCTATAACCATGGCTCTGATACCAATCTGTCACACCCGAGCTGGCAGGGTAGGATCGGGTTTCCCCGACGGGCGGAAGGTTCCCGGGGCGCGATATCGAGAGTGATAATCGAAATGATCAGATTGTTTACATTGCACATGATATATAAATGAGAAACTTGTTAAAATAAAATAGAATTACAAAGTTAAATTACATCAGTTAAGTTTATAATTTAACAACGTAAATCTACTATAACATCATAAATTTTCAATCTTGTATCTGCATAAGATATACAAAATAATGGTGTATGATGTCCAAAAATATGCAGGTCCAGAAAGCTAGGTCCTCTATCTGTAACCTAGTCCAAAAGAAACAACTCTTCAGTTGACATGTTCGTCACCTGAGAAGTCATGCAAAAATAAAGTCAGCACATGGTTGGTGAGTTCATTAAGTTTTATAAAATGAAATTGAATAACCTTAATGACAACCTTAACCTCACCATTAACCACCTATACCATCCAGCTTAGTATTCTTATATATAGGGCATATGTAGGGTCGAACTTACCGCCCGCCCAGCCACCGTCCCACCACATACCAAACCACATGATATACTGTTCCTGGTGATAATTAAGCATTTCATTTCACTACTTTGATTCCATGACCTATGATTTATAGCATTTGATTACCCTGTAAATGTTTACCTTGATCCCCCGAAGTGACAACCTTAACCTCATCAACAACCACCTATGCTATCCAATCAAGTATGCTTATATATAGGGCATATGTAGGGAACAAGACCCAGCCACCGTCCCACCACATACCGGACTGCTTAACATATTGTTATTAATGATAATTAAGCGTTTCACTCCATTCACCTCTGATTTAGAAATTAATTTCTACAATTTGATTTACCTCTGCTCCTCTTGAGTTCATCATAGTTACATGATTTCCCAAAAGTCAGTGATAGAAATAAAATGTTAATATTTAATTAAATAAATAAATAAAATATTCAAATACAACTAAGACATGATGATTGGGCCTTATTTGACTCAATCAATTAGACTTAGTTGTTGGTGGTTGTCCAAGTTGTAACCTCTCACACGTGACCCATGTCAGGCATAACTCACAAGGAGTACACCTGAACTAACCGGGATTTTAATGTTTTGCCCTTACAGCTTGACCCAATGGTCTTCTGTACATGTGGGGACTTTAAGGATATCCTTTGATCCTTGATCTCTTTGATTCTCTTGATATGACTTTGATATTGATTTCCTTTGATAGTTCATGTTATTGCCCATATAGCCTGACTACAAGAGTCTTCTATACCTGAAGGGGACTTTATATGTGTGTTACACGTGGTCTTGATTCCCTATACAACTGACATCCACCTTAACTCAAATATTAATGATTTCATTAGATTGTAATGATTTCATTATTTCAATGATTCACACACATTTATGATTTCTGATTCCTTGAGTCTCTTGATCTTGATCTTTAGAATTTCCATGATTCACAGTGATAATTGACAATTGATTCTTGATTATGATTCTTTGTTCTCAGATCCCACACTAAAATAGATTTCCGTTGAATATGATCTTTTGTTTTAGTTCATTAGATTTCACTTTGAATTTAGATTCTTGAATTTGAGCTTGATGGCCTAAAGGTTTATTTAGAGTTTAAATTTAAAGTATTACTCATAAGAGTACTTTAATTAACTTGATAATTTGATCTGATTAATAATTACCTAGAAATGAGTCTAGGAGTATCAACAAACATATATATGTAAAACATATAATAAATAAAAGCATTTAAATAAACGGTTTAAAATAAAACAGTTTACGCATGCTTCTCAGCCCCGCGTTTTAAAACAAAAATGTTTAGAAAAGGGGCAATGAACTCACCTGTGCTGCTATGTAAATTAGCTAATACAAAATGTGCGCTCTTGTTGTAGCTTAGGTTTCTTCGGTTCCTGAGTAATTTTATAAGAATTCGAATATAATAAGTACGCGTAATAGTCGTCTTATCTAAGTCTTTGTCTTGGTGTGTGTAACTAAGTGTCCTAGTACTAAGTGTATCTAGAATCTAATCAAACTTAGTTACCCTTTTTATGATCCCAAACCCATGTTTAGTTACAACACTTATAATTAAATTTTACAAAAATTTGGGCAGAGTCCCCTCTGTATCTAGTTCAAATCCAGACAATTATATTGTCTATTTTACAACAAAATCCCAATCAATGATATTACAACTAACTTTTATAACAAAATAAACTTAAAAAGGAAACCAATAATATTTATAAATAAATTTCAACTTAAACAAGACTTTAGAAATTATTAAATTAACTATTATAAATTTATAACACCTTCATTTTATGTAAACATCATTACTTGAGTTTAAGTAATCATTTAATGTATGATGGGCTTAATTAAGCCTCATTGGGCCCACTTAGGCCCACTTAGGCCCAATTGATGACCTTTGATTCCTAATTGATTATCCAACTTGTGTTTTTTTGATTCTCATGAGCTTAGAACCATTCTACCCTATTTGTTAAACAATCTTATATGTTCAACATTTAGTTCTACATATGCATGCATGATTAGGGTTTCATCCTTGTTCATGCACACACACATGTATATATGATTGATCCATGTACACCCATGCATGCAACTTATATGATAAATTCTCATGAGAAACCTAGGTTATTGATCAACTAATCATGTATTATGCTCCTCACACTAGTTATAGGAATGATAAGCCTCACATTAGCCGAATTAAGCAAACCTAGATTTCGGATCCTGGTTAGGGCAGCGAACCTATTGCCCTAACCCTTAGGTTCGGCTGCATCTGAGAAGGGTAGGGTTCGGCTGCCATGGGGGTTCGTAGCCTTGTATACAGGTTCGTGATGCTATGGTTCGTTTCATGCTAATAGACTCAGCCGAGACTGGTTCGTGAATCATGGGTTCGTGACACTTAGGCTCGCCTGAAATGTAAAGGTTCGGCTGGAAACCTCCTTTGTAACATCACTGTACTTTAGGTTGTCCGTACATCCGTACAATTGTACTGTTACGACCTGAAATTTTGTAATTATTAATATTGACACGTTATTTGAAGATTATCTCTGTTACTGGTATGCATGTTTATAACATATTATACGCATAAATCATGGGAAGTTTAGTTGTAACTCAACTAAACAGAACCAGAGAGTTTATCGCGGTTACATTATACTGATGATGAATTTTGCTTGGAATGAGAATGGATTTGGGATGGAACTAGGAGTTTGTTATAGTCTGGTTACTAAACGTAGTCAAGGACACATGGTCATGGTTTATCGAAATAGCGGTGGGACGGTGTAGGGGAGGTTGCGATCTACCTCTGCATATGCCCTACACATATGCATATTTCGGTCTATCATGGATGTGTCAGTGACTAGGGTTTAGTGGGTTTTGGTTTGGGAATAATAGTACTAAAGTTATAAATAATGGGAATAATTTTACGCGATGGTGAGGTTACGAATATGTCTTAAACGCAAATATTAATTCAGAAATATTAACTTAATAATGTATTCGCGTGGGTGACGATTCGCACGAATATAATTATTAAGAATAATAATCTGAAACGATATTCCATAAATTAATAAATCAAATCGAAATACCATACGAGCGTCGGATTCGCAAAGGTGACGACCTTTACGAATACGTACGCGAGTAACGCGTTTCGACGAGATAATTAAATAATATCAAAAGATATTAAATTAATTAATGAAAACTTAAAATGTTATTAGGAATCACAACTTAAATTAATTCGAATAATCGGTTAATTTAGATAATTAAATTATCGAAACGAAACGGAAATCGTTTTACGAAATAATTTAGTTAAAATCATTTTATTTAAAACGAAACCTATTTATTTAAATGTTTTACGTGTTAAATATGTTTTACGTAAAAAACCGAACATTTATAATATTTTATCGCGATAAAAACGAGACCGGACACGGGGTAATAATACGCGTTATAAGGAAGAGGATCACAACCTTCTTCCTCATTTCTACAACCTCTCTCTCTCTCTAAAACACACACTCACACACATATTCTCTCTCTCTCTCTACCTTCTCTCTAACTTTTCAAGCTCGGTTCAAGACGGAATTTCAAGATCTTGGTGTCCACGCGTTCGTGTGATCGAGGAGAACAAGGATGTACAAGGAGATTTCGAGTTTAATCCACGAATCGAGTTGAAACGTGATGTGTTTATAATTCTCAACTTTAATCACGACTAGGGTCCTAAAACTTGTTAATCAAGGTGGTAATGACTGATAGAAACTATGAATGTTATGTAAAAGCTAAGAACTCGATGGGAGATGAGGATGATTTACAGGTTCGGTGGTCTGGATATAGGTTCGCTGCAAAGCAGCCCACGAACCAAGGAGGTTCGCCTAAAAAAATGGTGGCCGAACCCCTAACACCTACAACTCGGCGAACCTTGGATCAATGGGGGCCGAACCTTTCACCCCGCATGTAGCCGAACCATTGGTCAGCACAGGCCCACGAACCCTTCTCCTTGTTTGGGCCGAACCTTGCCTCTTATATTTGGCCGAACCTTGGCGATGTAGGAAGCCGAACCCTGGTCTACATATGCGAACCCTTTGAGCCGAGCCCTCAGGCGAGCCTTAACCGAACCAGTTTGGGCCAAACCCTAGAACTATGGAGTCACGAACCTTATGGCTGTAAGGACTATGTAGTCCTTAGCCGAACCTTGGGGTTTATGCGTGCGAACCATGGGCCACGAACCTTGTTCTTGTGGGGGCCGAACCTAGGGTGAATTCAATTAGGTTCACTGCCTTCTTTAACCAACACACCCTCAAGTGTCAAACTAGTAATGATATGAGGTATGGGGACATGGAAACAATAACCTACACATGCATGCATGAATACGTGAATAGTTGCCACCTTTCTAAATATGGTATAAAACTTTAAATGATGAGGCTTGACTTATAATGGGAGATTTTAGAATAACCTAAATATGATTTCATTAAACTAAATGTAGATTGATAAACTGAATAATCATGCATGTATGTATAGGAATGAGTGTCAGTAGGATTAGTACATCTACACCTACATGCCTATGGGCGTATACCTAGGATGCAAAGACTTGGTTTTCATTATGTAAAGATGAAAAGAGCAAACAAGTTTAATTTCTTTGCTAGGATGACCATTCATAAATAGCAAGTGTGATAATGTAACTTAGACTAAACGAACTAAGTTAACCAATCACTTGATGACTTAAAATTTAACACTTAAGATCGTTTAACTAAATTAAGACACCTATACTTATAAACACGAGCAATATAATAATTACATGTTATTGAGTTGTTCTGATTTTCATACATGAGCGCACATTATAAGAGAACACTAATTCTAAGGACTTCATGTGAGTTCTCATAACCACCCTTATTTTAAACTGTTTTGTTTTAAAAACTCGGAGGTGGAACATGTATACCAAATTTAATATTATTTTGATAATGCAAGGTTAATACCTATTTATCAATATGATATTCACATTCGAAATTATCATTATTATTATATTATCTCTTACTTGCTTATATCCATGTAAACATTGTTATTGACCTCGGTCAATAACAAAGATTACAAGTATTGTCACAAATTCCGAGAATCATCGCTCTTAGCTCCGGTTAATTGCTTTGACATCGTGTATTGTCACGTGGATTATTTCCACACTGTGAATCATTGCTTTTGACTTCGGTTAATTACTTTGACTTCATGTATTGTCACGTGGTTAGCTACCACACCATGTATCATGTTTTTAACTTATGTTAATTACATAATGATCATGTATAGTCACGAACATTATTTGAGAATATTGATGCTGAGATTGGTTGATTGGTTTGTGGTTTGATTATCTATTATTGACTACGATTAATTATGATTGATTATGACTGATTGGTTATGTGATTATTTGTTTGTGTATGTGCTTGGTTGTTAAGTTTGGGAATTTGGTTGGATTATCTCATGCAGGTATTATTGTGGATTCTCTCAAGAAATCATAAGCCTTTATACTCATTTTATCTAAACCTTTTATAAAACTTTTTTTAAACTTAAACTCTTAAACTCAATTTATAAAAACCTTTTTAAGTATAAAAACTTATGATTACTCACCAACTACTTTGTAGTTGACACTTGATTTCTTACATGTTTCAGGTGATGGAGACAAGTAGGATGAAGAGGGTAATCTCTTCTATTTTGGACATCATCATATAGGGTCTTGGACTTAGCTAAATAACTAAATATCTGGCGACTAGAATTTAGTTAGATAGCTAAATCTCTTTTTTAATTGATGTAACTATTTCATGTTGAACATGATTTTTGTGTAATTATTTTGGTTGAATGATTGATATATGATGATTGGAATTAGATGCCCACGAGCTTTTGAACAATCTACACATCCCTCGTGGCATCCCGACGTTTCCACCGTCGGTCGGGGTGTTACATCCTTAGGTTCGTGAACTAAGGTTCGGTTCTAGGAGAAAGGTTCGCGGTTAGGTTGGTGACCACAGGTTCGGCTGACCGTGAACCAGGGTTCGTCCACCAGGTTGTCAGGTCTTCAGGGTTCGGTGCCAGGGTTCGTTGCAAGAAAATGGTTCGTTGTTAGCAGCCTTGCAGGGTTCGTGTAGGGTTCGGCCCTCACACTCGAAAGGTTCGGCTGCCAGGAGACGAACCTGTATCATCAACAGCCCCAATAACCCCCACGAACCTGCATCTTCCCTTCCTTTCTTGGTCCAAATCTGTTACAACACTATTACCATATTTTCCTACTTGTTTATTCGTGACTAACTAATCGTGTTTAAGTGGTTTAAGCCGACTAAATCAACAAAGGTACGTGGGTTATCATTCTTATACAAAACCGAATTTAAATTTGAATATTACCTCAAAATCAATGGACAAACGACTATACTCCTTGTACTTTCGTGTTCTATGCGTTGAGAGGATCATATTGGCACCAAAATTGCTTGAATCCGACAAGAGATGGTCACGAACTTGTAGAGAGAAGTTGAGATAAAATCTTTTAGAGAGAGAAGGGGTTGGGACGAAAATGAGAGGAGGAGAAGGGAGGGTGGTGGTGGTTGAGGCATTTAATGCCTAAATTAAATGTGGGGAAGATACCCGGTCGTTCGGTCTCGTTTGGTTTCGCGTAAAATGTCGTTTCGCGTAGTTTTTTAGATGAAACGACACGATTTTTAAAATAGAATTCATTTAATTATTCTAGGTTGTGATTCCTAATAAATTAACTAATATCTTCTATTTATTTTAAATTTAAAATATTAATTCACTGTTTAAATCGAAATGTACGGTCGTCGCACGTATTCGTTCGAATCGTCACCCATACGAACACGACGATAACTATACTTTTCAATCTTGTTTTCTAATTATAGAATATCATTCAGAACGTTAAACTTTCAGATATATTCGTACAGATCGTCACCTATACGAATAACCCGTCGATTTAGCATTCACATAACAATATTCCTGTGTTTTGTTCTATAAGGCCTCACATACGTTTGTACATAATAAATCCTAACAAATCATCACATGATGGTTCTGTGTTGCCAGATAATTATCTGACTCAAGAACCATTGTTCTGAACTTTGTTTTCTGAATTGAATCTGAACTGTGATTTGATAACATGCAATAAAAATGATATACAGTTGATAACTGAAATATGTACCTGATTTACTGTTCATGTACTGTAGAGATCACTGTTCCGGTGACGGTCCCGGCACTGATGTTGCATCGCGCCCCGAGAACCTTCTACCCGACGGGGACTTCGATCCAACCCCGCCGGCTCGGGGTGTGACACTAGTCACACGGATGACTGAGCCTCAAAGCAAGCTTTATGATTATGAGAAGAAGGCTTATGCTATTTTATCTCAGTCCATTGCTACTGACATTTTCCATCAGTTCAGACAGTTTACATCTTCTAAGTATTTGTGGGATGCTTTACAACAGCGTTATGAGGGCAATGATGCTTTGAAGAATATCAAGTCAAAGGCTTTAAGAAAGGAGTTTAACAGTTTCATGTATGTTGGAAATGAATCTTTGGATGAGTTGATTGCCAGATTCTATCATCTATTGAGTCAGCTGTTCAATCATGAAGTCAAGACTACTACTCAGGAGTAGATTCAGTGTTTAACAGATGCTCTACCTCCAAAGTGGGAATCATTTTTGATGGTGCTTAAACAGAATGAGATGATGGCACATATGGACATAAATGATTTCATCCAGATTCTGAAGGAGCAGGAAATAGAGAACAAGTGGAAAGCTAAATGTGTTGCTCAAGTCCAAGATCCATCATTTTATTATTCTACTCCTACAGTTGAAAAATCATCCTCACATGCTCCATTGAAGACAGCCTTTGTTTCTAAGATGACTGAAGCTCCATCTTCTGCTCAGATTCATTTTAGTCAGTCATCCTCTTCATCCAGCTCACAAAAAGAACATCATCAACCTGTCACAAGTCTGAAGACTGAAAATTTGGATAAAGTTACTGTTGAGATTGCTAAAGAGCGTATAGGTCTTTTGTCCACTTTGGTTAGTTCTTATGATGGACTGGTAGCAGGACAGATTGGCAATCCTTATCTGACAAATGATGACTATTCTCATATAGATCCAGATGACATGGAAAGGATAGACATCATGTGGGCTTTGGCAAGTGCTGTAAGGAGAGCTAAGGAGTTTGTCAAAAGGACTGGTAAAGACATTAACTTGAACAAGGAATCTAAGTTTGGTTTTGACATGGCCTCTGTCACTTATTACAATTGTGGGGAGAAAGGTCACTTTGCTAGACAGTGCAAACAGCCAAAGAAAGCAGGAAATAAAAATCCTTTTCATATTAGAAATCATCTTCTATAAATCCAGAAAGAAGGCTTGTTCCTATTGATTCTCCTGTTCAATCTAGTTCATCTAACTCAGGCAAAGCATTGATGGTTCAACAAGATGAGGGTGAAAATTGGGATTTCAGATTTAATCATGATCAGAAGGAACAGGATAAAGCATGTGTTGCTGAGAACAAGAAGTTGGATGATAAAAATGAAGATAGTACTTCAGGAGAAGCACAGATCAGTGGAAAAGAAACATCAGGTTCAGAGTTAGAAAGCTTATCAGACTCAGACACTCTAGCAGATTCTGATGCTGATATTGAAGAATCTCCTACTCAGTTTGCTTTGATGGTAAACTCATCTGCTACTCCTGCTGCAACTTCACAATCTGATCAGGTATCTGATAAGTGTTCATCTTCTTGTTCTAGTTGTTTTAATTGTGTTGACCTTAACAGCAAGGTCCTTTCTTATCAAAATCACAATGCTGCTTTGATCAGCGATCTCAACCAGTGTATTGAAGCAAACAAAGTTTTAAAATCTAATGAAAAAGATTTTCAAGCTAAAATTGAACTTTTAAGCAAACAACTTCATGAGGCTGAGATTGCTGTTCTTAACAAGCAAGATGCTATAACTTCTTATCTCAATACCATCAATGAGATAAAGAAGAAGTTAGTCATAGTTGAGTGTGATTATGAGACCCTAGGACAGAAGCTCAAGAGTTATGAAAGTTCCTCCTATATCATTGAGGACATGATCAGTAAGGGTACCGATCAGAAGGGTAAGGGAAAAGTTAGTTATCAACATTGTCCTCCACCAATCTTGAACAGCTTTGTCAATTCACCTGATGACAAAGATGTTAACTATTTTCAAGTTAAAACTCCACTAGTAATTGATCCAATAGGGATGATTACTGATGAGGGTTCCTCCTTGTCAGAGGAATCTTTTGTGGAGGGGATTGTTGAAGATTGGGTCTCAGATTCTGAGGATGAATCTGACTATTCATCTGACTGTGTTACTACTCAGAATAAATCTTCTGTAGTTATGAAAGGTGACCCAATCTCATCATCAAAGATTTATCAAGCTTTAAGCTTTGTTAAAGCTTCAAAAGAAAATGAAGCATGTGTGTCAAACAAGATTGACAATCTTGTTCCTAATGGGAGAAAGGGTTTGGGTTTTAATCAGAACAAGTCTCAAACTAATGTTTTCAAACCAAAAAGACAGTCTTTCTCTAAATTAAACCATTTTCATAAAAAAGGTAACAACGTTTGTTTTGAGTGTGGTGCACCTGGACACATAGTCAGATTTTGTCCACACCTGGTTAGACCAAAGATTGCACCACCCAGAAAACTAAATCAGGTTTTCATCAAAGCTGTCAAATCTGAATCCAAGTTAGATCAGACAAAACCCAAACCATTCACACAGGTTAAACCTGCGGATAAGGGTAAAGGGAAACCAGTGAACTTGAATGTTACCAATATGATAAATGTTAATCAAGTTAAATCATCATCCATTTATCTAAAAAATTTTTCAGTAAAAATGCAGTCTGGAAGGTCAAGTCTGAGACTTTAGTTCCACCCACTTCAGACAAGGCTGTTTCAGATGGTAAATGGATCGATGTTTTGATCCGAGACTCTTTGGGTCAACCCAAGACAATAAAGGCTTGGGTTCCCAAATTGAACTAATTGTTTCATTTTTGTGTAGGTTGCCCCAACAGCTGCTCTTAACAGCTCTTGGATCGTTGACAGTGGGGCTTCCAGACACATGACTGGTGATATATCGCTTCTCATCAATGTGAATTCAGTTCGAGGTGGATATGTTGCGTTTGCCGGTGACAAAGGTGGTTTTATCACGGGAGAGGGAATTTTGTCAAATGGGCAAGTTTCATTTGATAAAGTCAGATATGTCAAGCAATTGGAGAATAATCTTCTATCTGTATCACAAATTTGTGATAAACAGTACAAGGTTCTCTTTAATGACTCCAATTGCTACATTCTTAAGTAAGGTGTGGTTATCCCTGAAGATTGGATCTTATTATCAGCTCCCAGAAAGCAAGACTTGTATGTACTCAACATGGCCACAGCTTCAATAACATCCTCCGCAGCTTCATGTTTTATGACAAAGGCAACTGAGAAAGATTCAATACTTTGGCATAAGAGGATGGGTCATTTGAGTCTCCGCAAGATGAATCATTTGGTACATAACAATCTGGTTGAGGGAGTTACTCTGAAGAATTTCAAGCTGTCTGATGTCTATGTATCCTGCAAAAAGGGCAAGCAAGTCAAGCAGTCTCCCAAAGAAGTATCACTCAATCACTGTTCCACTTGAGCTTCTCCATATGGATCTTTTTGGTCCTGTTAACCGTAAGAGTATAGCTGGAGATCAATATTGTCTTGTCATTACTGATGAATTTTCCAGATACTATTGGGTGTTCTTTCTGAAAGAGAAATCTGAAACTTTTGATTGTATTCAAGTCTTCGTTACCAAACTTGAATCTCTTTAAAAGCTCAAGGTTCGTATACTCCGAACAGACAACGGGACAGAATTCAAGAATCACAACATGGAGATTTTCTGCAATTCACGGGGAGTTGTTCAACAATTTAGTGCCCCTTATGTCACACAAATGAACGGTGTTGCTGAGCGAAAGAACAGGACTTTGATTGAGGCTGCTAGGACAATGCTTGCTGATTCTTCTCTTCCAGTTCAGTTTTGGAACGAGGCTGTAGCAAATGCTTGTTACACTTTGAATCGGGTTTTGATAGTGAAGAGGCATGGGAAAACTTGCTTTGAACTGCTTCATAACAGAAAGCCAAATCTTAAGTATCTTGAACCTTTCGGTGCACCATGCACTATGCTTAAGAAACACGAGCAGGGCAAGTTCAATGAGAAAGTGGAAGAAGGGTAATTTCTTGGGTACAACACTCCAAATAAAAGGGTTTATAATAGAGCAACACAGAATGTAGAGGAGTGGTACCATGTTGATGTTCAGAAATATTCTATGCCCCCGCCAGGAAAAGGGCCAGACTGGATGTTTGATTATTCGGGTCTCTTTGATTCTTTCAATATGCCTCCCATGTACTCAGATGAAGATGTTGCAGTTCAAATGTTATATGATGCGCAAAATGCACCTAATGAACCCGTACCACCTTCATCAACTTCAATTCCCATAGTACTGACAAATGATGACAGCTCAGACACTGATGAAAACCCTGCTCCACCAGTTGCCCCAGAACAAAATGTTGATGATCTTGTACCAGATCTTGAGGATTTGAATTTGAACAATCTAGATCCACAGGTTGAGGATCCTCCCCACCCGGTTGGAAGAATTAATCGTATTCATCCTCAAGAGAACATAATTGGGAGTCCATTAGATGGAGTTAAGACTAGAAATCAGCTTTCTTTAGGGGGACTTGCTGACATTCTTGATTTTGCAGATGTAAGCTTTTGTGCTCATTCATGTTTTATCTCTCAGGTGGAACCACGAACTATCACTGAGGCTTAGTAGGAAGAATCATGGGTTGATGCCATGCAAGAAGAACTGCTGCAATTTAAGAAGTTAGGTGTCTGGCAACTTGTTGACAGACCGAGAGGTGCAAAAGTCATTGGCACTATATGGGTTCTTCGTTGCAAGAAAGATGATCATGGCATCATTGTTCGAAACAAGGCATGTCTGGTTGTTCAAGGATTCAGACAGATCGAAGGTTTGGACTATAATCAAGTATTTGCACCGGTTGCTCGACTTGAAGCAATTCATATTTTCTTGGCTTATGCATCCTTCAAGAAGTTTAAAGTTTATCAAATGGATGTCAAGAGTGCATTTCTTCATGGTGTGATAAGTGAAACAGTGTATGTCAGTAAACCTCCTAGGTTTGAGGATCCATTGCATCGAGACCAAGTCTACAAGCTAGACAAGCCTTATATGGATTGCATCAAGCACCGAGAGCATAGTATGAGACACTATCTACTCACCTTCTGAGCAACGGGTCCAGAAGAGGTGTCATTGACTGTACACTGTTTATTCGAGAAAAAGATGGCGATCTACTCTTGGTACAAGTTTTTGTGGACGACATCATCTTTGGTTCAACAAATGATGGTCTGTGCAAAGAGTTTGAGAAGGTTATGAAAGAGAAGTTCGAGATGAGCTCAATGGGAGAGATGAAATTTTTTCTGGGATTACAAGTGGATCAGTCTGAGGCAGGAATATTTATTCATCAGACCAAATATGTTGGTGATATACTGAGCCGGTTCAGTATGTCAGATGCAAAACCTGCTGGTACCCCACTGGCTGTTAATCACGGGATTATACCAGATGAAAAGGGAAATTATGTATCTTACTGCTTCTCGGCCAGACATCATGTTCGCCACATGCCTGTGTGCACGTTATCAATCAAAACCAAGAGTCTCTCATCTGATTGCTGTGAAAAGGATTATGCATTAATAGAAGGGTACACCGGATCTTGGTTTATGGTACCCTAATGATGATAATTTTGAGCTTACTGCATACAGTGACTCGGATTATGGCGGATGCAAGAGAGACTTCAAGTCAACATCGGGGGGATGTCAGTTCTTTGGAACCCGATTAGTTACCTGGCAGTGCAAGAGGCAAACGTCGGTGTCTACTTCAACCTGTAAAGCTGAATACATTGCTGCTACTAGCTGTTGTTCTCAGATTATCTGGATCCAACAGCAACTCAGGGACTATGGGTTACACTTTTCTAACACTCCTATATATGTTGACAACACTGCTGCCATAGCTGTCACTAAAAATCATGTTCAGCACTCGAAAACAAAACACATCGACATAAAATATCACTTCATATGTGATTGTTATGAAAAAAAAACTAATTGATGTTGTTAAAATTGTTGATACATGTAATGTCCCTAGTTCTAATTTGTACTACTTATCATGTAAAATTCAAGTTATTAATGGAAGTTGTCTTTTTATATATTGTTCTTAATGTTTATGTTTAACTATTTGATTATTTGATTGGGTGATTTGATTTATTGTTTAATTGAGCATGAGTATTGCTCATTCGGCCGAATGACTCTAGAGTATGAAGTCATTCGGCGAATGAGAATAGAGTATGTCTACATTCGTCGAATGAGTCATTCGCCGAATGACTCATTCGACTGAATTACTTATTCGACAGAAGCCATTCGCCGAATGAGTTGCTTCGGCCTCTCATTCGGCCGAATGACTAATGCCTATATATACTGGTTCAAATCATTTCAATACTAACTTTTTTAGAGCCCTCCTTCTTCCCTGAGATTCTAGAGTCAAACCCTAGGAGATTAGAGCGGCCATTGATCGTCCAAGTTCGATTTTCAACCCATGGTGTTCGATTCTTGTCTACAAGTTCTTCCTACACCATCGAATCACCACGGTTGCTGTTGATTTCGATTGGAAAACCCTAGAATAGGATTCCGCACTATTCCAGCGGCTGTCGGGTAGATTTCCATAGGAATCGGATTGTTTCCGAGCTTCTTGAAGGTCCTACAAAGTGGTATCAGAGCCTTGTGTGACAACACGCGAATCAGGTTTATATTAAAACTTTAAATTTCGATGCATTTTGTTAATATGTTTAGATAAACACACTTCTTAGAAACATTAAGTAGAGAAATTATGTCATTAGTTGAGAACAATAGAACGCCCATGCCATAAAAATTTAGAAACAAGAATTCTCCTACGAAACATAATATATCCTTGTGACACAACGAGTGAAAATAATGTGAAACAATGATTTCACATATCCATATATGTATGTATTTATTTTTTTAGCTTGTTTAAAAATATGATAATTATAATGTCTAATGTTAAAATAATTCTAATAAATGATTATCATATTAAAAACTTATATGTATGTCACGACATACACACATAGTAGCATATATGTTCACATTTTGTTTATACATACATACATGCATAGGTGATTTAAATAAATAAAGCACAACTCTTTATAGTATCTACACATAACATCATGTTATGTATATAGAATAATTGTCCCTACATGCATGGGTATATCATGACTCACATACCTACATATATTCGGTATATATATATATATACACACACACGGTTACATTTCATATATATATAAAAATATATATATATACATACGTTAGACACACATATAACAAACAAAAACCTTACACCACCTTTTCTATTACCCAATCCCTTCCCCATGCATTAACATCAAATCAAAACATATATATATACACTATCCTTATACTTTTACCTCTTGACACATATACAAATATATACATATACACGATGCATATATATTAATATGTATGCATACATATATACGTATGATACATATACACTTATATATTTCTCTCCTTATTCTCGACACACACACATTCTTATACATATATGTATATTCGACTCATATACACACACCCTACAAACACTAGAAAACAAAACCCCACATATTCCCATCCTTTCACCTCTTCTACACCCAATCCACTTCTCCCCTCTACCCCAAAACCGACCCCCAATCCCTCTCCTCTCTTTTTCTTACACCCTTGACCAAGCACTCCCTCTCTCTCTCTCTCCTTTCCTTTAATCGGCATCACACACACACAATTCATTCTACCACTTCACATTTTAACTACTCAAGATTCACCTCCAATTCACTCTCTAGTGGTCGACGGTTTTCATCCCTCACTCTCTCTCAAGTCTCTCGACGGTTTAGAAGCCACAACAAGACACCATACGAGTTCAAGGTTTACATTGACACAAAGGTTAGTTGGTTAGTCTCAAACTCTCGAAAATCTTGTGCTATCTACTTCTCTACTCGTCGCCATTCTTAACAGCCCCTAAACATCTATTCTCATCCTTTTTAAACCATAAAAATGGAAGTGTTATGAGGTTAGATCGCAAAAACACACATGCATGTACATGCATGTGTGCAAACTTGACTTTTTCCTAACAAAAACTATGATTTTCGTTACAAGAATCTTTGCACATTCATAAAATCAATTTTATTCCCATCTAAAACACCCAAAACCATGAGGGATGAGTACCTAGAACGATCCATACACATGCAAGTCTTGCATGTGTGATATCATGATCTTGGAAATCCATAACTTCCATTCTCGTATGTAGCATGAACTCTAAATCCATTCTATGTTTTCTACAATTCTTAACAGCCCACAAACCCCTTGGAAAGGTTGTCTACAAGTGTTAAGCACAAAGTGTAAGAACCACACTCCTTAACAAATAGTTATATATGCATGCATGTATGTAAAAATGAAAATCTACAACTTAAAATATTAATATATATACATCGAAATTTTTATCAGGTTTAGATATGATTTTATTACTGGAAATATTTTATAAAAGATTGGGTTTTGATGATAGGAATATTATATTGTAATTTTTGCCCCAAAAACCCAATTTTTAAGACTTATAAGTGTTTAAAATATCAAAAAGCATGTTATTAGTTTTCTGGACAGAATGTATAGTTAAAATGAACTTATAATAATGATGGTATAACACTCAAAAAGTTTGAGTATTTATTTTTATGTCTAGAATAAGTAATGAATTTATTAAGATTCTTATAAATCTTGATAAAATCATCAAAAATAGCTCCTGCGTACTAAAAATGCTAAGTATAATTTATTCCTGTATGAATATAGTTAGGAGATCTGGGAAAAATATTGAAACTAAAAATTTATAGTTTAAACTATTTATTTTCTATTTAAAATGTTTGTAAAGGCTAAAATTCTAATAAAATATGTTACTGCTCAAAATATGATATAAATATTTTTCCCAGTATTCTAATAATACTGGAAAGTCTCAGTAAAAATATGGTAAATTTTAGTAACTGTTAGGTATTTATTTGATATTTAATATAATAAATAGGTTAAAAATCATTTTATATAGTAAATGACCTCCTAAAATTCTGAAATTTCACCAGTGACCTTAGAACGTGATTTGGTTACTGTATAAAAAGTTCTGTAATTTTTACATATCGGGAAATATTTATTATAATATTAATGAGATTTAAAATGATAAAACTGTTTAAAATAGTAAACGAGCTTTAAAAATTCTGAAAATTTTACAGGAGTTAAATAACATGATTATGAGACTGTACGAATATTTTCGGAATTTTTAGTTAACAGAATCATTTTCTGGGAATTCTTGAGGATTTTAAGCATACAAAATCAAATTTTGATACAAGTAATTGATATAAAAATAATAGGGAATGTGTAAATAAAAAATTTACCCAGACCCTTTACTGATAAAAATGTAATGGGTAAAAACATATAAATATGTAAACTTATATTCTCATGTAATTTTGAATACTTGAAAATAAAGTTAAATGGGAAACAATATCACATCAATGTTTATGGCATGAATATTTACTAAAATCTAAACATACATTAGGCAAGTGAACCAATCAAGATTTACCATCAATCCCTTCATTCGACAGATAACCAAACATCAGTAACAGGTGAGTTCATGTGATCCCTTTTCTTTTACTGTTTTGGGATACTGAAAGCATGCTCCATAAACTGTTTATAAAATGTTATTTATGTGATAATGAACGTCCGTTTCAATAAAATTGCTTCCCCTAGACATTAAACGTAATTTACAACCATTAACTCATGGTAGAGCCGGTGAGTATATGGGTAGTACTACTTGGGGAATCCCCCACGCACAGTGGCCCGAAAGGGTGGGCCTTATAAAAGTAAGGTTGAAACCCCACTGAGGTTATGGCAACCGTTGTGGCATATATTCTTATGATACATAAATGACCGAGGGCAGGAACGGGTCTCGGAATGGGAAGTAGATTTAGTGGACCATGTTGCGGGCTAGCATTATAAGAGGCAAACGCTCGGCATGGTGCAGGGTTGGTTGTATTGTTATTGAATTATCACATGTTATATTATTATTGATTGTGTCATATTATTAAACTCATGTTCTCACCAACTTTTAGTTGACGTATTTTAGCATGTCTTTCAGGTTGAATTGGTAAGAGTAGGGGAACCGGATGAGCTCTTAGAGGAATAGTGATGGCTTTAGAATGGAGTTGACTTTAAAAACAATTTTATGATTATTGAATTATGTTTAATGTGGGCCCTGCGTGGCAATTTAGACAATATGTGATGTGTTGGATATTTTATTGGCTTTAGTTTGCTTTGGGCTATGGATTATTTAAACTATGCTTCCGCAAAGTTAGTTAAATGATTTAAATCAATCGTCACGCCCTAATCCCCTCGGGTTGGGGTGTGACAGGTTGGTATCAGAGCCCAAGGTTATAGGGAATGAGGTGCCTTAGTATACCTAAGACTATAACCGAGAGAATTGGGACAAATAGGTAGGAAAAATAAGGAACTTTGGAATTAGGAAATATTGCTTTAGGAAATCTAGGACAAGTTAAATTATCAAATATTCTAATTAATTTATTGCAGGAAAATGGATTCAAAGGGTAAGGGAATCAACAAGAGCGGACCATCAAGCCGACCACGAGTCTTCGCAAGGAGAGATTTCCCACCAGCGGTTCGCGAGGAGTTACATCGACAGTTTCCGCAACACTATAGTCCGCTGCCAGAGGATGCATACTTCTCTTCATCAGAGTCGGAGCCAATGGAGTATAATGATGCTGCATCTACTACGCCCAGTAGATCTCGCACTAGATCTATGTCTCCTCCCTTACCCCGTATTGAACCTAGTGACGGACCTGTTAGGAGACCCACACCTGTTATGGGAGCGAGGCCGGGAGCCTCCATGTCTTTTCGTGTGCCCAGGAGTGGACCTCTTTATCCTACCATGGGAGAACCTGATCTGGTTCAGCCCGCGCGTCATAGCGTGCACTTAGGGCATTCTGCTCGCCATGGGATGGATATGGCGGGTCCGAGTAGGAGCAGAGCTGTAGATGTCAACCCGCAGAGAGAAGAAAACTACATGCTGTGGTCTGCTATGTTCGAGCAGGAAAAGAAGGCAACCCAACTAGCGGAACAATTCCAAAGGCATATAGGAGCAGTCACACTGCAACTGGAAATGACACGCAAAGAACTGAAGGAGACCCGTGAGGCTCGACAGGCAACAAAGAAGAAGGGATTCTTTGCAACTGTGTGGGATTCACTACGTGGGAAGAAGACTTAGGGACTGATTTTTTTTATTTTTCATTATGAATTATGTCATTTGATGTACTATGAGACAATATGGGATTGCATGCCCAAATCTTGATGTATTATGAAACAATTGGGATTGATAGGGATATTTTCCCTGATGGTGCATTGGAAACATGATGGTGAAACATTTTGAATTATGTAATGAATGGGTTGAAACATTGAGAAATTTGGTTTCTATGAATTATTATTGGTTGTCATGATGAATGAATGTGATAATATGATACATCATGAGATATTTTGGATGTATGATTTTAAATGTATGGATTTGAATTGGTTGCCTAAATATATTTTTTTTTGTTTTCTCTTTAACAATTGTTATCTATGAATATGACACAATAGTGAAACTAAATTAATTGCTCAATAATGACTAATAACAATAATTTTCTCTACGTGTGAAACTCATGATATAGAATGCCTCCCCGACGTAGCCAACGACTAAACCGTGGTCAACTCAATGCGGGAGCAAATCCAAATCCGCGAGCTGGACGAAGAAGGAATCCACCACCACCTCCCCCGGAAAACTCAGTGAATCACGTTGAAAATGAAGAAAACCCCTTGGAGGGCAACCCAAATGCAGGAGGAAATGAAGGAGACCGGAACAGGGAAGACAGAATGACTGATCTTATCACTAGACATATCCAAAACGCGATACCTACCATCGCCGCGCAAATCAGGGCTGATATGAATATAGAAAATCAAAACGAAAATGCCCACGGAGCTGGAGGGCCAGAAATCGAACAAGTAGAAACAGAAGAACGTAAGGGATGTTCATACAAGACCTTTATGGCCTGCAAACCCAAAGATTTTGAAGGAAAGGACGGTGCAGTAGGAGCAATAAGGTGGTTGGAAGACATGGAGTCAGTGTTAGATATCAGCGACTGCAAGGAAGAAAACAAGGTGAAATATGCGACTCACTCACTTAAGGGATCTGCGTTAACCTGGTGGAACACCATTGTCAAGACAAGGGGACGAAATGCCATTAAGACCATGAAATGGAAGGATTTTAGGGATATTGTTACTGAAAAATTCTGCCCGATTAATGAACTGGAAAGAATCGAAGCAGAATTTCTAGCCCATGAAATGGTTGGATTGGACCACACCAAATACATCAATCGATTCAATGAGATGGCGTTACTCGTACCACACTTAGTTACCCCTGAGACTAAAAGGATTGGAAGATACATTTGGGGTTTAGCACCACAAATTAGGGGATATGTCAGGACGGCAAGGCCAGCTACTTTTCAGTCTGCAGTAGAGCTGGGAGGAACGCTTACTGATGAAATTGTGAGATGTGGGAAGATAAACCAAGAAAAAGTGGGAGATAAGCGGAAGGGGCAGGATAACAGGAATGATAGGAAAGGAGATCACAAGTTTAGGAGGTTTGAAGGAAGGAAAAATGATTTTGGCAAGGTAAGGGATTCGACTGTACCCAGGCCCGGGAGAAAGCTATACCTAGGAACAAATCCTTGGTGTGACAAATGCAAGATACATCACCAAGGAGAATGCAATCCAAAGTATTGCTTTAAGTGCAAGAAAGCAGGACATCTCCTTAAGGATTGTAGGGCCAAGGATATAGCTAGGTGTTATGAATGCGGAGACCCTGGGCATTTGAGGAATGTGTGCCCGAAATTGAAGAAAGAGAAGCAGCAGAAAGCAACCGGAAGAGCATTCGTACTTACCGCAACAGAAGCGCAGAAAGATCCGGAAATGATAACGGGTACGTTCCTTTTAAACAATCATGTTGCTAATGTATTGATTGATACGGGTGCCACATTTAGCTTTATATCCACAAAATTCCGATCCTTACTCAATAAGCAACCTACTAGATTGAAAGATATATGTGAAGTAGAGATAGCCACTGGAAAAGTGATAAGTATAAAAGAAATGTTGAAAGAATGTGAATTAGTTATGGAAGGACAAAAGTTTAAGATTGATTTACTGCCTATAGAATTAGGAGGCTTTGATGTAGTTATTGGAATGGATTGGCTAACCCTGAATAAGGTAGAGCTTAACTGTGAACATAAGACTATGATAATTCCTTTAGTCAACAATAAGAAGGTAATCGTGATTGGACATAAGGTGAAAGAATTTCCACAAATCATTTCGTATGCAAAGACGAAGAAGTATTCAAGGAAGGGAAATATGATTTACTTGGCCTATGTAGTCATCAAGAAGGAAGAAACAGTACCTAAGGAAATACCAATCGTATCTGAATATATGGATGTATTCCCTGAAGAGCTGCCAGGAATGCCGGCACCAAGACAGGTGGAATTCCGTATTGATTTGATACCAGGAGCAGCACCCGTAGCTAAAGCACCATATCGCTTAGCGCCATCCGAAATGCAAGAAATGGTGACTCAAATACAAGAGCTGATGGATAAAGGCTTTATAAGACCGAGCTTTTCTCCATGGGGAGCCCCAGTGTTATTCGTGAAGAAGAAAGACGGAACGTTGAGAATGTGCATCGACTACCGAGAGCTAAACAAAGTTACTATAAAGAATCGTTATCCACTCCCCAGAATCGATGATTTGTTTGATCAACTTCAAGGGGCAAGCTATTTTTCAAAGATAGATTTAAGATCGGGATATCATCAATTGAGAGTTAGGGATGAGGATGTTCCTAAAACCGCGTTCAGAACTCGTTACGGACATTACGAGTTTATGGTAATGCCTTTTGGGCTTACAAACGCACCTGCTGTGTTTATGGATCTCATGAACCGGGTGTGTAAACCATACCTGGATAAATTCGTGATAGTATTCATTGATGATATACTAATATACTCGAAGAATGCGAAGGATCATGAAGAGCACCTACGAAAGACGCTAGAACTCTTAAGGAAGGAAAAGTTATTTGCTAAGCTGAGCAAATGTGAATTTTGGATGAGAGAAGTACAATTCTTGGGGCACATTATAAACGAAGAAGGAATACAAGTAGACCCTTCAAAGATAGAGGCAATTAAGGAATGGGAGACACCCAGAACTCCTACCGAGATAAGGCAATTTTTAGGATTGGCCGGTTATTACCGAAGATTTATTGAGAATTTCTCGAAAATAGCACTACCGTTAACTACGTTAACTCAGAAGAAAGTGACTTTTGAATGGGGAGAAAAACAACAAGAAGCATTCGACACTCTTAAGCAAAGGTTATGTAGTGCACCCATATTGTCCTTACCAGAAGGGAATGAAGATTTCGTGGTGTACTGTGATGCTTCTAGAATGGGATTAGGTTGTGTGTTAATGCAAAGGAAGAAAGTAATTGCTTACGCATCACGACAATTGAAAACACATGAGAAAAACTACACCACCCATGACTTAGAATTAGGAGCTGTAGTGTTTGCCCTAAAGATTTGGAGGCACTACCTATATGGAACGAATTGTGTAATCTACACTGACCATAAGAGCTTGCAACATATACTTGATCAGAAAATACTGAATATGAGGCAAAGAAGATGGGTAGAATTATTAAGTGATTACGACTGTGAAATCCGGTATCATCCGGGAAAGGCAAATGTAGTAGCAGACGCCTTGAGTCGAAAAGAAAGAGAGGTTCCACTAAGAGTAAAAGCCCTAAAAATGACAGTAGCGATTGACCTAAAAGAAAACATACTTAAAGTGCAACAGGAAGCCTTAACCAAGGAAAACTCAAGGGAAGAATCACTGACAAAAAGTGAGAAGCAATTTGATGAAGAAGATCAAGGTGGGTTAAAGGCATATAAAGGGAGGATATGGATACCACTGCATGGGGGTATGAGAGAAATAATTTTAGGAGAAGCCCATAAGTCCAGATACTCAGTGCACCCCGGTGGTGACAAAATGTACCAGGAGTTAAAAGAAAAATTCTGGTGGCCGGGATTAAAAAGATCAATAGCAGAATACATCAGCAAATGCCTGACTTGTGCAAGAGTAAAAGCAGAGCATCAAAAGCCATCTGGATTGTTACAACAACCCGAAATACCTGCATGGAAATGGGAACAAGTTACTATGGATTTTGTAACCAAGCTACCTCGGACCACCAGTGGTCATGACTCAATATGGGTAGTCGTTGATAGATTAACAAAGACGGCACACTTTTTACCTATAAGGGAAGACTACAAAATGGATAAGTTAGCGAAGATTTACATGAATGAAATCGTGTCGAGACACGGAGTGCCAACATCAATAATCTCAGATAGAGATAGTCGCTTCACCTCAAGATTTTGGCAAACACTTCAAGAAGCTCTGGGAACCAAATTAAAACTAAGTACGGCTTACCATCCTCAAACGGATGGGCAAAGTGAAAGAACTATTCAGACATTGGAAGACATGTTGAGAGCGTGCGTAATAGATTTTGGAGGAAGTTGGGACACCCACTTGCCATTAGTTGAATTCTCCTATAATAACAGCTACCATACTAGTATTCAAGCCGCTCCGTTTGAAGCATTATATGGGAGAAAGTGTAGATCACCCCTATGTTGGAATGAAATAGGTGAGAACAAATTAACAGGGCCTGAGATCGTGCAAGAAACTACTGACAAGATCCATAAAATCAAGGAGAGGATGAAAGCAGCTCAAGACCGACAAAAGAGTTATGCAGATAAGAGACGAAAGCCGTTGGAGTTCAGTATAGGAGATAAAGTCATGCTAAAGGTATCACCATGGAAGGGTACGGTACGCTTTGGTAAACATGGGAAGTTGAACCCCCGGTATATTGGACCCTTTAAAATTTTAGCAAGAGTGGGACTTGTAGCTTATCAGCTAGAACTTCCATTGGAATTAGAAGGAATACATGATGTGTTTCATGTGTCAAACCTCAAGAAATGTTTAGTGGACGAAAGTTTGATCATACCTTACAAAGAAGCAAAGGTCAATAAACAATTGCAATTCATGGAGGAACCTGTAGAAATCATGGACAAGCAGATCAAGAAGTTGAGGCGTAGTAAGATACCAATTGTAAAAGTACGTTGGGATTCCAAACGAGGGCCTGAGTTTACTTGGGAAAAAGAATCGGAGATACGTAAGAAGTACCCTCAACTATTTCAAACTACAAGTTGACTATGACAAAGCAAATTTCGAGGACGAAATTTCTACAAGTAGGGGAGACTGTGACAACACGCGAATCAGGTTTATATTAAAACTTTAAATTTCGATGCATTTTGTTAATATGTTTAGATAAACACACTTCTTAGAAACATTAAGTAGAGAAATTATGTCATTAGTTGAGAACAATAGAACGCCCATGCCATAAAAATTTAGAAACAAGAATTCTCCTACGAAACATAATATATCCTTGTGACACAACGAGTGAAAATAATGTGAAACAATGATTTCACATATCCATATATGTATGTATTTATTTTTTTAGCTTGTTTAAAAATATGATAATTATAATGTCTAATGTTAAAATAATTCTAATAAATGATTATCATATTAAAAACTTATATGTATGTCACGACATACACACATAGTAGCATATATGTTCACATTTTGTTTATACATACATACATGCATAGGTGATTTAAATAAATAAAGCACAACTCTTTATAGTATCTACACATAACATCATGTTATGTATATAGAATAATTGTCCCTACATGCATGGGTATATCATGACTCACATACCTACATATATTCGGTATATATATATATATACACACACACGGTTACATTTCATATATATATAAAAATATATATATATACATACGTTAGACACACATATAACAAACAAAAACCTTACACCACCTTTTCTATTACCCAATCCCTTCCCCATGCATTAACATCAAATCAAAACATATATATATACACTATCCTTATACTTTTACCTCTTGACACATATACAAATATATACATATACACGATGCATATATATTAATATGTATGCATACATATATACGTATGATACATATACACTTATATATTTCTCTCCTTATTCTCGACACACACACATTCTTATACATATATGTATATTCGACTCATATACACACACCCTACAAACACTAGAAAACAAAACCCCACATATTCCCATCCTTTCACCTCTTCTACACCCAATCCACTTCTCCCCTCTACCCCAAAACCGACCCCCAATCCCTCTCCTCTCTTTTTCTTACACCCTTGACCAAGCACTCCCTCTCTCTCTCTCTCCTTTCCTTTAATCGGCATCACACACACACAATTCATTCTACCACTTCACATTTTAACTACTCAAGATTCACCTCCAATTCACTCTCTAGTGGTCGACGGTTTTCATCCCTCACTCTCTCTCAAGTCTCTCGACGGTTTAGAAGCCACAACAAGACACCATACGAGTTCAAGGTTTACATTGACACAAAGGTTAGTTGGTTAGTCTCAAACTCTCGAAAATCTTGTGCTATCTACTTCTCTACTCGTCGCCATTCTTAACAGCCCCTAAACATCTATTCTCATCCTTTTTAAACCATAAAAATGGAAGTGTTATGAGGTTAGATCGCAAAAACACACATGCATGTACATGCATGTGTGCAAACTTGACTTTTTCCTAACAAAAACTATGATTTTCGTTACAAGAATCTTTGCACATTCATAAAATCAATTTTATTCCCATCTAAAACACCCAAAACCATGAGGGATGAGTACCTAGAACGATCCATACACATGCAAGTCTTGCATGTGTGATATCATGATCTTGGAAATCCATAACTTCCATTCTCGTATGTAGCATGAACTCTAAATCCATTCTATGTTTTCTACAATTCTTAACAGCCCACAAACCCCTTGGAAAGGTTGTCTACAAGTGTTAAGCACAAAGTGTAAGAACCACACTCCTTAACAAATAGTTATATATGCATGCATGTATGTAAAAATGAAAATCTACAACTTAAAATGTTAATATATATACATCGAAATTTTTATCAGGTTTAGATATGATTTTATTACTGGAAATATTTTATAAAAGATTGGGTTTTGATGATAGGAATATTATATTGTAATTTTTGCCCCAAAAACCCAATTTTTAAGACTTATAAGTGTTTAAAATATCAAAAAGCATGTTATTAGTTTTCTGGACAGAATGTATAGTTAAAATGAACTTATAATAATGATGGTATAACACTCAAAAAGTTTGAGTATTTATTTTTATGTCTAGAATAAGTAATGAATTTATTAAGATTCTTATAAATCTTGATAAAATCATCAAAAATAGCTCCTGCGTACTAAAAATGCTAAGTATAATTTATTCCTGTATGAATATAGTTAGGAGATCTGGGAAAAATATTGAAACTAAAAATTTATAGTTTAAACTATTTATTTTCTATTTAAAATGTTTGTAAAGGCTAAAATTCTAATAAAATATGTTACTGCTCAAAATATGATATAAATATTTTTCCCAGTATTCTAATAATACTGGGAAGTCTCAGTAAAAATATGGTAAATTTTAGTAACTGTTAGGTATTTATTTGATATTTAATATAATAAATAGGTTAAAAATCATTTTATATAGTAAATGACCTCCTAAAATTCTGAAATTTCACCAGTGACCTTAGAACGTGATTTGGTTACTGTATAAAAAGTTCTGTAATTTTTACATATCGGGAAATATTTATTATAATATTAATGAGATTTAAAATGATAAAACTGTTTAAAATAGTAAACGAGCTTTAAAAATTCTGAAAATTTTACAGGAGTTAAATAACATGATTATGAGACTGTACGAATATTTTCGGAATTTTTAGTTAACAGAATCATTTTCTGGGAATTCTTGAGGATTTTAAGCATACAAAATCAAATTTTGATACAAGTAATTGATATAAAAATAATAGGGAATGTGTAAATAAAAAATTTACCCAGACCCTTTACTGATAAAAATGTAATGGGTAAAAACATATAAATATGTAAACTTATATTCTCATGTAATTTTGAATACTTGAAAATAAAGTTAAATGGGAAACAATATCACATCAATGTTTATGGCATGAATATTTACTAAAATCTAAACATACATTAGGCAAGTGAACCAATCAAGATTTACCATCAATCCCTTCATTCGACAGATAACCAAACATCAGTAACAGGTGAGTTCATGTGATCCCTTTTCTTTTACTGTTTTGGGATACTGAAAGCATGCTCCATAAACTGTTTATAAAATGTTATTTATGTGATAATGAACGTCCGTTTCAATAAAATTGCTTCCCCTAGACATTAAACGTAATTTACAACCATTAACTCATGGTAGAGCCGGTGAGTATATGGGTAGTACTACTTGGGGAATCCCCCACGCACAGTGGCCCGAAAGGGTGGGCCTTATAAAAGTAAGGTTGAAACCCCACTGAGGTTATGGCAACCGTTGTGGCATATATTCTTATGATACATAAATGACCGAGGGCAGGAACGGGTCTCGGAATGGGAAGTAGATTTAGTGGACCATGTTGCGGGCTAGCATTATAAGAGGCAAACGCTCGGCATGGTGCAGGGTTGGTTGTATTGTTATTGAATTATCACATGTTATATTATTATTGATTGTGTCATATTATTAAACTCATGTTCTCACCAACTTTTAGTTGACGTATTTTAGCATGTCTTTCAGGTTGAATTGGTAAGAGTAGGGGAACCGGATGAGCTCTTAGAGGAATAGTGATGGCTTTAGAATGGAGTTGACTTTAAAAACAATTTTATGATTATTGAATTATGTTTAATGTGGGCCCTGCGTGGCAATTTAGACAATATGTGATGTGTTGGATATTTTATTGGCTTTAGTTTGCTTTGGGCTATGGATTATTTAAACTATGCTTCCGCAAAGTTAGTTAAATGATTTAAATCAATCGTCACGCCCTAATCCCCTCGGGTTGGGGTGTGACACCTTGGCTCTTGATTCTACTCGATTTTCACTCTAAATCATCATATCTAAGTTTTCCAAAACCCTGATTTTCGTAACTTCCAAAAACCCTAAGTTTCTTGCTCTCCAAGTCACTATTTCATTGCAAATCCGTGGGTTTTTGTGGTGTGTTTGTCAAAACCTTTTCCCAATTGGTTGATTATCATGTCATGATGTTCTGTACCAAATTTGGTGCATAGATTTGGTCAAAATAGCAAGTTATCACAATTTTCGTTGTTGAAAACCCCAGATCGCCCGAATGACTATTGTGGCCGAATAAGTTAGGCCGAATCAGTCTTCATTCGCCGAATAGCACTCATTCGGCGAATAGCTCTTTCATTCCAGTCATTCGGCGAATAGCCTTCTTTCGACCAGTCATTCGGCGAATAGCATTATACTCTTCTCTCATTCGGCGAATCACCTTATTCGATCATTCATTCGCCGAATAGGTTCATTTGCTCTACTCATTCGCCAAGTGACATACTCATCTTCTCATTCGCCAGTTTATCACATTCGGCCCCCGACATTCGCCATAATCATCTTCATTCAACCCTTCATTCTGAAAATTTTTCTAAGTATTGGATTTTATCATTTCTGATTACATGGAGGATTTAGCACTTATGGCAAACCAGAATCATCGTATTCAGACTCTACTGTTAACAGAGAATGAGACGGGGAACTCCAACAAAGCTCCTAAGTTACTAACCTTAGACAATTATCCTCATTGGAAGTATAGGTTTGAGATTCACATTAATGGGGTGGATACAAATCTATGGATGATGATTGAAGGAGGTTATCTGAGGCCTCTAAATGAAGATGGAACTCCTATGCTAGTCACACGGATGACTGAGCCTCAAAGGAAGCTTTATGACTATGAGAAGAAAGCTTATGCTATTTTATCACAGTCCATTGCTACTGATATCTTCCATCAGTTTAGACAGTTTACATCTTCCAAGTATTTATGGGATGCTTTGCAACAGAGATATGAAGGAAATGATGCTTTAAAGAGCATTAAGTCAAAAGCATTGAGAAAGGAATTCAATAGCTTTATGTATGTGGGAAATGAGTCACTGGATGAACTGATTGCTAGGTTTTATCATCTTTTGAGCGAGTTATTCAATCATGAGGTCAAGACTACTACTCAAGAGAAAATTCAGTGTTTGGCGGATGCTCTACCTCCAAAGTGGGAGTCATTCTTGATGGTACTCAAGCAGAACCAGATGATGGCTCACATGGATATCAAAGATTTCATTCAAAAACTGAAAGAACAAGAGATAGAGAACAAGTGGAAAGCAAAAAGGGTCGCACAAGTTCAGGATCCTTCATTGTACTATTCTACCCCCACAGTTGATAAATCCACTACTCATGCTCCTTTGAAGACTGCTTTTGTTTCTCAGACATCTGAAGCTCCATCTACTGCTCAGATTCATTTCAGTCGGTCATCTTCAACCAGTTCACAAAAAGAGCATCATCAGCCTACTGCCAGCCTTAAAACAGACAACTTTAACAAGGTCACTGTGGAGATTGCTAAAGAGCATATGGGTCTTTTGTCTACACTGGTTAGCTCATATAATGGTTTAGTTGCTGGTCAGATTGGCAATCCTTATTTGACCAATGATGACTATTCTCAGATAGATCCTGATGACATGGAAAGGATAGACACTATGTGGGCTTTGGCAAGTGCTGTGAGGAGAGCTAAGGATTTTGTGAAGAGAACTGGTAAAGACATCAATTTAAACAAGGAGTCTAAATTTGGATTTGATATGGCATCGGTGACATGCTACAACTGTGGAGAGAAAGGTCATTTTGCTAGACAGTGCAAACAACCGAAGAAAGCAGGCAACAAGAATCCATTCCAGCATCAGAAATCTTCTACTGCAAATCCAGAAAGGAGATTGGTTCCCATTGATTCTCCTACTCAAGCTGGATCTTCATCTTCTGCAAGCAAATCTTTAATGGTACAACAGGATGAAGGGGTGAATTGGGATTTCAGATTCAATGCAGATCAAGGAGAACAAGATAAAGCATGTGTGGCTGAGATTCAACAGGTTGAAGATCAAAGTGTGGAAAGCACTCTGGAAGAATCAAAGATGAATGATGATAAAGCCTCAAGTTCAGAGTCAGATAGTGTGACGGATTCAGACACTCAAGACTCTGATGCTGAAACTGATGACTCCACTACTCAGTTTGCTTTGATGGTAAACTGTTCTGCTTCATCAGAGTCCGAGCAGGTATACACTGACTGTTCATCTTCACATTCTGAGTGTTTTAATTGGGTTGACCTTAGAAGTAAGGTTCTTGCTTATCAGAAGCATAATAGTGATTTGATGAACGATCTCGACTTGTGCATTGAGGCTAACAAAATTTTAAAATCTAATGAAAAAGATTTTCATGCTAAAATTGATCTTTTAAACAGACAATTGCATAAGGCTGAGATCGCAGTGCTGAATAAGCAAGATGCTATAACTTCTTATCTCAATACCGTCAATGAAATCAAAAAGAAGTTAGCAATAGTCGAGTGTGACTATGAGACCCTAGGACAGAAGCTCAAGAGCTATGAGAGCTCATCTTATATTATTGAGCACATGATCAGTAGAAGTACTGATCAACAGGGGAAGGGTAAAGTTACCTATCAGAATTGTCCTCCACCAATCCTCAACACCTTTGTCAATACACCAAATGACAAAGATGTGAAGGATTTTCAAGTTACTACTCCATTAGTAATTGATCCAACTGGACTGGTTACTAATCAGAGCTTATCAAAGACTGAGGAATCTCGGGTGGATGGAATTGTTGAAGATTGGGTCTCAGATTCTGAGGATGAATCAGATGATTCACCTAACTATGTTACTACTCAGAATCAAACCCCTGTTGTCATGAAAGGTGACCCAATCTGCAATTCAAAGATTTACAAAGAATTGTGCTTTGTAAAAGCTTCTCAAGAGTCTGAAGCTAAGTGTGTTACCAAGTCTGTTTTTGTTGGTAACAAAGGGACAAAGGGATTGGGTTTTAATCAAGACAATGTGAAAACAAATGTTTTTAAATCACACCACAAATCATTTTCTGATTTGAAATATTTTCATAAAAGGGTGAAAAAGTTTGTTTTGAATGTGGTGAACCGGGGCACATTGTTAGATTTTGCCCTCATTTGATCAGACCAAAAGTTGTTCCTTTCAGAAAATTGAATTATGCTTTAACCAAAACTGTAAAATCTGTAACTAAGCATGTTCAAACTAAACCCACACACAAATCCAGACCAAATCTTTAAACAAGGGTAAAGAGAAACTGAAAACTTTGGATGTTCCAATTGTGCTTAAAGTTAAACAAGCAAAAACATCATCCATTTATCTGAAAAATTCCTTTGATAAAAATGCAATCTGGAAAGTTAAACCATCTGAGGATTCAGTTCCACCTATCTCAGATAAGTCTCTTCCAGATGGTAAATGGATTGATGTATGGATCCGAGACTCTCTAGGTCAACCCAAGACTGTAAAGGCTTGGGTTCCCAAAGTGAACTGATTGTCTCTTTATTGTGCAGGTTGCCCCAAAAGCTGGAGTTAACAGCAATTGGATAGTTGATAGTGGGGCTTCCAGGCACATGACTCGTGATATTTCTTTGCTCACCAACGTGAATGCAGTTCGCGGTGGGTATGTTGCATTTGCCGGTGATAAAGGTGGATTTATTACAGGAGAGGGAATTCTGACAAATGGACAAGTGTCATTTGATAATGTCAGATATGTTAAGCAGTTGGAAAACAATCTTCTTTCAGTTTCACAAATTGTGACAAAGAGTACAAGGTTTTGTTTGATGAGTCTAAATGCTACATTCTTAAGCAAGGTGTTAAGATTCCTGAAGATTGGATTTTGATGTCCGCTCCCAGAAAGCAAGACTTGTATGTTCTCAACATGGCCACAGCTTCAACTGCATCCTCCACAGCTTCATGTTTTATGACAAAGGCAACTGAGAAAGATTCAATCCTTTGGCATAAGAGGATGGGTCATTTGAGTTTACGCAAGATGAATCATTTGGTTCATAATAATCTGGTTGAGGGAGTTAGCCTAAAGAATTTTAAGCTGTCTGATATCTGTGTATCTTGCAAGAAGGGAAAGCAAACTAAGCAGTCTCACAAGCTGAAAAAGTTTCATTCAATCAATGTTCCTCTTGAGCTTCTCCATATGGATTTGTTTGGTCCTGTGAATCGGAAGAGTATAGATGGAGATCAATACTGTCTTGTCATCACTGATGAGTATTCCAGATATTCTTGGGTTTTCTTTTTGAAGGAGAAATCTGAAACGTTTGATTGCATTCAAGTGTTGGTTATCAAACTTGAATCACTTTATAAGCTCAAGATTCGTCAGTTTCGAACAGATAATGGAACGGAATTCAAAAATCACAACATGGAGACTTTCTGTAATGCACGGGGTATTGTGCAACAGTTTAGTGCACCATATGTTCCTCAAATGAATGGTGTTGCTGAACGCAAAAATAGGACATTGATTGAGGCTGCTAGGACCATGCTTGCTGATTTCTCTCTGCCGGTTCAGTTCTGGAATGAAGCTGTAGCAAATGCTTGCTATACATTGAACCGGGTTCTCATTGTGAAAAGACATGGGAAGACTTGCTTTGAACTGCTCCACAACAGAAAGCCAAATCTTAAGTATCTTGAACCGTTTGGTGCACCGTGCACTATGCTTAAGAAACATGAGCAGGGCAAGTTAAATGAGAAGGTGGAAGAAGGGTACTTTCTTGGGTACAGCACTCCAAATAAAAGAGTTTACAACATTTCAACTCATAATGTGGAGGAGTGGTACCATGTTGATGTTCAGAAATATTCTGTGCCCCCACCTGGAAAAGGCCCAGATTGGATGTTTGATTATTCTAGTCTTTTTGATGCATTCAGTATCGCCCCCATGTATTCAGATGAAGATGTTGCAGTTCAGATGCTGTATGATGCACAGAATGCACCTGATGAACCTATGCAACCTTCCTCTGCATCTGTTCCAACCACACAGATACATGATGACAGCTCAGACACAGATGACAATCATCCTCATCCGGCTGCTCCTGAACCAGGTGTTGATAATCTTGTACCAGGTCTTGAGGATTTGAATCTGAATAATCTAGATCCTGAGGTTGAGGTTCCAGCTCATCCTGTTGAACGAATTAACCGCATTCATCCTCAAGAAAATATTATTGGGAGTCCTTTGGATGGAGTGAAGACTCGAAATCAGATTTCTTCAGGCGGTCTTGCTGATATTCTTGATTTTGCAGATGTAAGCTTTTGTGCTCATTCCTGCTTTATTTCTCAAGTTGAACCACGTACTGTCACTGAAGCTCTCAAGGAAGAATCCTGGGTTGATGCAATGCAAGAAGAACTTCTAAAGTTCAAAAAGTTAGGTGTCTGGCAATTGGTTGACAGACCAAAAGGTGCAAAAGTCATTGGCACTCGATGGGTTCTTCGTTGCAAGAAAGATGATCACAGGATCATAGTGCGAAACAAGGCACGTCTGGTGGTTCAAGGATTCAGACAGATAGAGGGTTTGGACTACAATGAGGTGTTTGCTCCGGTTGCTCGACTCGAAGCAATTCGTATCTTCTTGGCTTATGCATCCTTTAAGAAGTTTAAGGTTTATCAAATGGATGTCAAGAGTGCGTTCCTTCATGGTGTGATCAGCGAAACCGTATATGTCAGTCAACCTCCCGGGTTTGAGGATCCATTGAATCGTGACCAAGTCTACAAGCTAGACAAGGCTTTATATGGATTGCATCAAGCTCCGCGAGCGTGGTATGAGACACTTTCTACTCACCTTCTGAATAACGGGTTCAGAAGAGGTGTCATTGACTGCACATTATTCATTCGTGAAAAAGACAGTGATTTGCTCTTGGTGCAAATGTATGTGGACGACATCATCTTTGGTTCCACTAATGATAGTCTGTGCAAGGAATTCGAGAAGGTTATGAAAGAGAAATTTGAAATGAGCTCAATGGGAGAGATGAAGTTTTTCTTAGGATTGCAGGTGGATCAGTCTGAGGCAGGGATTTTCATTCATCAAACCAAATATGTTGGTGACATTCTGAGCCGGTTCAGTATGTCTGATGCAAAGCCTGCTGGTACCCCACTGGCGATTAATCACGGGATCACTCCAGATGAAAAGGGGGAGTTAATTGATGCCACTCTGTACCGAGGAATGATCGGATCTCTTATGTATCTCACTGCTTCTCGGCCAGATATCATGTTCGCTACTTGCTTGTGTGCACGCTATCAGTCAAAACCAAGAGTATCTCATCTCATTGCTGTCAAAAGGATTATGCGTTATCTGAAGGGTACACCAGAACTTGGCTTATGGTACCCTAATGATGATAACTTTGAGCTTACTGCATATAGTGATTCAGATTATGGTGGATGCAAGAGAGATTTCAAATCAACATCTGCAGGATGTCAGTTCTTTGGAAACCGTTTAGTTACCTGGCAGTGCAAGAAGCAGACGTCGGTGTCTACTTCAACCTGTGAAGCTGAATACATTGCTGCTGCTAGTTGCTGTTCTCAAATCATCTGGATTCAACAACAACTCAGGGACTATGGGTTACATTTTTCTAACACTCCTATCTATGTTGATAATACTGCTGCCATAGCTGTCACTAAGAATCCTGTTCAGCACTCCAAAACAAAACACATCGACATTAAATATCACTTCATACGTGATTGTTTTGAAAAGAAATTAATCGATGTTGTTAAAATTCACACCGAACACCAAAAAGCCGATCTTTTCACAAAAGCTTTTGATAAACCCAGATTTCTATATCTGTTATCGGCTAATGGTGTTTTCCAAAAGGATGAAGTTCTATCTTCATCTGAATCTAACAAATGATCATCGTCTTTCTTAGATAGCTTTTGTTTTGTTTAGTTAATTTTATTTTAATTTTCTTGTCTAGTTTCTTCTATATACAAAAACTCAAAAATATTTTATGTTTTTAGGTTTTTAGGGGGAGATATATGCAAATTGAAAAACCAAAAACAATAAAAAAAATTTAAAATTGAGATGGTTTTCTTTATAAAGTAATACATTAATCTATTATGTCATAGAAACAGAAATGAATGTATAAGCATTAAACACAAGAAAATTGTGATGGGATGTACTGATAGGCCGACTCTACAAAATGTATAAACACTTTGTGATATCTTAGACAGTCTGATCAGTGGGATGTGTTTTGTTAAACCATTTAAGTGAGAAATAGTTTTTGACTTAAATCAAGCATACACCGGTCATCATGGAATCAAATGAGGTTTTAAACAAAAATAAAAGCAAGCTGGTATTAAGCTTGAAGAAAAAGAAAAAGAAGCTGGTATTAAGCTTGAAGAAAAAGAAAAACAACCTGGTATTAAGCTTGAAGAAAACCTAATGCAAGCTGGTATTAAGCTTGAGAATTACTTGAACAAATTAAGTTCGATTCTATACATGTGCCATATTGCTGGTATAAACCTAGCTGAAGCCGTACATTTGGATAGAACATGAAAATTACAAAAAGATAATAATGTTGAAATCTTATTGAATTCATGATGACTGGTATTAAGATATGCTGAAATGAGTTTTAAACTGATTTTGATCTTTAATGGTGAAATGAAATGGGAAACTCGATCTGAAAATATGAGTGATCATAAAGTTTGTTTAGTAGTTGAGTATTGTTTGGTTTAGAATTGGACAAATATATCAGTAATCGTATCATAATAAACTTGTGTTTGAAGTGAAGCATTCATTGAAAATAATGTAATGTGATTAGAGGTATGTGTTATTTTATCAGTGAATCTCTCACAAAAATATGTGTGAGTGTTTCTACAGCTCAAGAAGAAGATATAGATATTGACTCTCTACTAGAGTTGGATTTCATGGCTACCACTACAGTCACCACCTCTGCTTCTCTTGATGCTACAGTTCCTCATGCTACAGAATGTGATGATGAGTCAGAGGACTCTAGTGAGGTTGATGGTGTAGCTGGAGAAGGTGATGAAGATAGTACTGATTCTGATGATCTTATTGAGGATGGTTATGAGAAGGTTATGGTTGGTGGAAGGATGGTTGTGAGGAAAAGGAAGAGAAGCGAAGAGGAGCTGGAGGAGATTGTTGATCCATTGTTTATTCCAGAATTTGATTTGTCTCCTCCACCTCGGTCTTCTGCTTCAGTTACAGTGGTTGTTTCTGCTGCCACTTCTCAGCCTACATCCTCCCGAGCTGGAAGAAGGAAGAGATCCAGGTTCTCTTTTCAGAGGAGGTCAGAACTGACTACAGCTGCTACAACTACTGTTACATTCAGTAGCAGCTGTTTCAGTTTCTTCACTGACACGATCAAGGGCTGTTCCCTCACATACTACTATTGCCCCGCTGACCACTCCTATTACCCATGATCCAGTGTATGTTGCTGCTTCTGCTGGCCCCCTCTACATCTCGAGCTGACATGTTCATACCTACTGTTTCAGTTGTTGATCAGCTGAGCACACTGAACAGTATGGTTTTGAGACTGATGGAGAGAAACATGGAGCAGGAGAACAAGATAGCACAGCTCACACAAAGGATCAATGATCAGGATGCCTTGTTGCTGCAGGCAGCTGATCAACGAGCTGATCTTAGAGCTCGTTCTGCTCAACAAGAAGAGCAGCTGCTAAAGTATATCGATGAGCACAACCAGTTGGCACTGACTGCCACTGGTTTCAATGAACGGATTTTGCTACTAGAAGCTGAGAATGCTCGACTTGCTGAACTAGTTGAAAGTTCCAAGGAAGGCACTCCCAGGCTTGAGGGTACAGAAACCCGCTCCAATGATTCAGATTCTGAGAAAACAAAGGAAGAAGAAGAGGAAGAAGAGGAAGCAGAATCTGGTGAGGAAAAGGTTGACTATGAAGAATACGATAAAGATGATGATCAAGACGGATCTGGGAGTGGGTCTTCTGAATCATCCAGTACTGATGATGATGATGATGACGATGATGATCAAGCCCCTCCTTCATTTGAGATCCGGTCCAAAAAGGCCAACGACAAGAAGCCTCAGGCTCCTCCTCCATCGTCTCCCTCAAAGATAGCCGAACCAGAAGCTACTGAGGAAGTGGAAGCTGTGCCTTTGAGACGTCAGTTAGACGAGACTCTTACCATGATTTTGGACGCTCAAGGCATCATACAACACTCAGTCAGCTATGACAAGGAGGAGGGAGAAATCATTCACTGCTTGACAGAGGAACAAATTGCTGAACTGTTCAGGTTAAATCCTGATGAGGTGATCACTGACGATACCTCTGTTCCTTTTGTTGATGAGCCAGAGCCAGAAATTTTTGATGATATTGATGAAGTTATTTTAGAGGATATCACTGATGAGGAATATCCCAAGTACACATCGGCTGAGGATGAGTTGCCTACATTCACTGAACCATTTGATCAAGAAACAGAGGATCTTTTGGTCAGATATCTGGAAGAACAAGTTGAAGCAAGCAAATCCGAAGCCGATGAACAAAAGAAAAGAAAAGAAGAATGGGAGGCTTACTGGGTGACCTTGAAGAAACAAAGCACCGAGAAGATGCCAACTACACACAAGAAAGTTTACAGAACCAAAGGCTACAAAGCTAGAGGTCAAATATTGAGCTGGGCATACTTTCACGACCTAGGTTGCTATGCTGTGAAGAGAGAGAAGGGAATTGATTACTTCAAGCACCCTCATGATTTCAAGACGTTGCCAGGCTTTGAAGTTAATCAATTAGCATGTCTTAAGTTACTATACAGTGAAGACTCAGGGATGTCTGCCTGGTTTTCGAGGCAAATCCAGTATGAGTACAGAAAGAAATGGGTGAACTTTCAGCCCCAACAGCCTGAACGTTATTATTTGCCAGAAATTGATGGAGACACCCGAAAGCATAAGGTTATCCTGAAGTGGCTTCCCCCTAGAGTTTTGAAGAAGATTCCTTTACGGAAAATGCGACAAGACTTTATGTATGACTTCCGATGGTGGTATTATGATGGGCGCACTGGCGAGGCTGTGATTGTGTTGTGCAAGAATAAACAGTGGGAGACTGTCAGAATATTTGAGCCTATGTGGTTGACTAACCTGTCCCACAAAGATGTTATAGCACTGTATCGTCATCAGATTTTCTTCGACGTACAGGATATGGAACAGGCACTTCAGTTCATGAGAGTGATCCGAATCTGCATATGTTTAAAGGTTCATGCTGGAGCTGACTGGAAAGCTATCTTGGCAAAGTATTTCAAGAAAGACACTTCCAAGAGTTGAACTAGGTCCAAGGGGGAGTTTGTTGATACATGTAATGTCCCTAGTTCTATTTTGTACTACTTATCATGAGATTCTAGAGTCAAACCCTAGGAGATTAGAGCGGCCATTGATCGTCCAAGTTCGATTTTCAACCCGTGGTGTTCGATTCTTGTCTACAAGTTCTTCCTACACCATCGAATCACCACGGTTGCTGTTGATTTCAATTGGAAAACCCTGGAATAGGATTCCGCACTATTCCAGCGGCTGTCGGGTAGATTTCCATAGGAATCGGATTGTTTCCGAGGTTCTTGAAGGTCCTACAAAAATTCACACCGATCACCAGAAAGCCGATCTTTTCACAAAAGCTTTTGATAAACCAAGATTTTTGTATCTTTTATCGGCTAATGGTGTTTTCCAAAGGATGAAGTCCTTCCTTCATCTGAATCTCGCAAATGATCATCGCTTTTCTTAGTTAGTTTTGTTTTGATTTATTTCTTTATTTCATTTGCTTCTCTTGTTTATTTCCTTTTCTTAATCAAAAACTCAAAAAGATTTTCTGTTTTAGGTTTTTAGGGGGAGATAGTAGCTAAATTGAAAAACCAAAAACATCTAAAAAAATTTAAAAAATACAAAAACAGTAGAAAAAGTATAAAAAATTGAGAAGGTATTCTTTGAAAAATTAATACATTAATCTTTCATGTCCTAAAAGTGTTAGTGAGTGCACAAATGGAAGACATATGAGAAGTGTGAGCTGATGTACTGATAGGCTGACTTTACAAAATGAATAAACAAATTTGAGAATACTTACAAAATCTGATTTGTGGGATCTGTTTTTGAAAGACAGTTAAGTGAGAAATAGTTTATGACTCAAATCAGGCATACACCTGTTATCATGAGATCCAATAAGGTTTCCAATGATTCATGAATTCAAAGTCTGTACACGTGCCATATTGCTGGGACGAACCTAGCTGAATCCGTCCATTCAAATGAGAATGATTGAATAAAAATAAAAGAAAAAGAAAATCAAGTTGGTATTAAGCTTGTGAAAAATAAAAAATAAGTTCGATTCCATACACGTGCCATATTACTGAGACGAACCTAGTTGAAGCCGTCCATTTGGATAGAACAAGTCAAGCATGTCAACATAGATCTATATACGTGCCATATTACTGGGACGAACCTAGTTGAAGCCGTCCATGAGAATGTGTTGGTCATGTGAGACAAATCAAAAAAAAAATACAAAAAGAAAATAAATTGGAACCTTATAGAATTTATAATGCTGGATATTAAGATGTGCGGAGATGAGTTACAAACTGAGTTCAAACCTTTGCTGAATAGATAAAACGGGTAACTCAGTCAGAAAACATAAGTGATCAACAAATGAGTTTGATAATTTTGTATTGTAAAGCTTAAAGTGGACAGATATATCAGTAATCAGATCACAAGTCAAAAGTGTCTAAAATGAATCATTCAGTGATGTTGATGTGATGTGATTAGGTGTATGTGTTAATTTCTCAATAGACTTCTCACAAGAATATGTGTTCAATTGTTTTTAGTTGTTAGTTGTACAGTTATATTTTGTTTCAGAAAATTATAAAAAGATTTTATTTTTTCCATTTCAGTTTAGGTGATCATTTGTAAGCTCAGATGTCTGTCTTATCTGAATCCTGGACAAACCAGACTTATCTTCATAATTGGCATCATTTTTACTGATCAAATGCCAAATCTTGAAATTACTTTGTGTTTTTGTGAGTGCAATTGTCTAATTCGCCCGAATGAGTATTGAGTATGATTCATTCAACCGAATGAACTTCATTCGGCGAATGAGTCATTCGACCGAATCAACATAAGCCAAAGGAGGTCAATCGGCTCGTTTTATTCGGCGAATGAAGATTAGGCTGTCACTCATTCGGCGAATGACTTTAGAACGAGTGGCTCATTCTCCAGTCTCATTCGGCGAATAACCTACCCTATATAAACAGTAAATCGGGTGAACTACCTCATTCGCCAAAATTTCATTCGCACGATACTGTGTGAACCCTATTCGCCCGAATATCTTCTGTCTTCAGTCGTTCATTTTCTCTTGATTTCTTTCGTCCCAGCTTCTGATAATCTTGTTTCTCATCATCTCAGGTACATGGGGATCAAGAATCGTCGAATTTTGACCGCTGAATCCTTCAATACAGTTTAAATTTTAGGGTTTTAGGGTTTACATAATCTCCTTTTCAATAAATTGTCTAAATGGTCTTAAAATCACATTCGACATGTTTTAAACTTGTTAGTCGGTGGTTTCTGAATATGTTGGTATAATTTTTATGAGCTGATTTGAGAATTTTGTCAAAAGGGATTCGAAATGAACAAACAGCCGAATGATGCCATTCGACGAATGGCTCATTCGACGAATGAGAATCATTCGGCGAATGAGATTCATTCGACGAATGAAGTTCATTCGGCGAATTAGATTCTTTCGACGAATGACTCATTCGGCAAATGAAGCCATTCGCCCAATAAACTCATTCGATCAAGGGTCATTCGTCCAAATTAACATCATTCGGCAAATCAGTTTAAACTGATTCTTTTAACTGATTTCTGATCTGCTTTTTGTATCTTATGCAATAGAACTGTTCTAACAAGTTTTTGTCTGATTTACAGAATGGCTGGATACAAATCGGTGACGAAGAACAACATCTGTGCACATTTGGATCTCACCACTCCGAACGCGAAACACTACACTGAGATCATCACATTTCTCAGACGTTCGAGGATTTTCACTGCCATATCTACTTTGCATGTGCCATATCATTCACATCAGCAAGATTTCTGGGCTTCTACAGATATAGACTGCGAAGCTGAACCTACAGTCATCAGGGGAAAGGTTCTTAGGCATGACATTGTTATTTCTGCAGATCATATCAGGAGAGTTTGTGGATATCAAGATGAACCTGATCAGCCATACCTACTTGATCGATATTTGGTTCGTGGCTGCTTCATGAGGTACAAGTACGAAGGTGATCTGGGAGCCGGGATCCTGAACAAGGCTTATATGTCTCCAAAGTTCAAGTACCTCACTCATGTATTGATTCACTGTCTTGGATCTAGGAGAGGGGCTTTTGATGATATGAGGGAGACGATACAGTGTGCATTCGTTGCCCCGGTGCTGAACCGACCATTCAACTTCTCTGAGATGATCTTCACTCATATGAAGGAGAATGTGGTTTTGAAGCGAGATAAGAAGTTCTTGATGTATCCGAGATTCTTGCAGCAGTTGATCGATGCACAGCTGCCTGATCTGCCAAAGATCAATGCTGATATCATTAGACCGGAGCACATGAATGACATCACTCTCAACAGAGTGATGTCATACAGAGGCAAGGAGAGGAAGCCTGCAACTCGATCTCTATTTGGTCATCTTTCTAGACCTGATTATGTAGCACCTGTTGGTCGGAGATGGAGGCACGATGACTCTGATTCAGATATTGAGGATATAGTTGTGCCTGGTGATGGTGGTGATGATGATGATGGTGTAGGTGCTAGTGATGCAGGTGTCAGTGGTGCAGGTGGTAGTAGTGGTGGTGCTGGTGAGAGCTCAGTGGCTATAAGCACTGTAGCTGTTAGTTCTGTTGGTGTGAGTATTGATGTTGGCCTGGGTGAGGCTGTTGTGGTGGCTACTGTTGCTGGTGTGAGTACTTCTATAGCTGCTGATGAGGATGTAGATATTGATTCACTGATGGAACTGGACTTCATGGATACTACTACCACCACAGTGACTACTCCTTTCGATATTACAGGCACCACATCTGTTGCTGATGAGGATGACTCAGATGACTCAAGTGATGATGATGGTAAAGTTGGTGCTGATGAAGCTGATAGTTCTGATTCAGAGGATACACCAGATGATGAGTTCGAGAGTGTATGGATTAGTGGGAGATTGATGAAGAGGAAGAGGAAGAGGAAGAGGAAGAGAAGTGAATCAGAGATGGAGGAGATTACTGATCCATTATTCATTCCTGAGTTTGATGTTTCACCTCCTCCACGTTCCTCTATTCCAGCTACTGCATCGGTATCTGTTGCTGCAATTCAGTCTTCTTCATCTCCTGCTGGCAGGAGGAAGAGATCGAGGTTCCTCTTTCAAAGGAGGTCAGAACTGACGGCAGCTGTTACATCTACTGTTACATCAGTAGCAGCTATCTCAGTTTAATCACTGACCAGGTCAAGGGCTATTCCAACTCGTGCTACTACAGCCCCTCTGACCACCTCTATGTTTCAGGCTCCTGTTTTTACTGCTGCCTCTGCTGGTCCCTCCGAATCATGAGCTGACATGTTCGTACCTACTGTTTCAGTTGTGGGTCAGCTTACCACACTGAACAGTATGGTTCTTAGATTGATGGAGAGGAGCCTTGAATAGGAAAAGAAGAATAAGGAGGAGGGAGAGATTATACATTGCTTATCAAAGGAGCAAATTGCAGAGTTGTTCAGGTTAAACCCTGATGAGGTTATCACTGAGGATACCTCTGTCCCTGCTACTGATGAGCCAACTCCAGAGACCTTTGATGATGTAGATGAAGTCATCCTGGAGGATATTACTGATGAAGAATACCCAAAGTATACATCAGCTGAGGAAGAGCTGCCAACATTTTCTGATCAGTTTGATCAAGTCACTGAAGATCTGCTGATCCGATACTTAGAAGAACAAGTTGAGGTTAGCAAAGCCGAAGCTGATGATCAAAAGAAAAGAAAAGAGGAATGGAAGGCCTACTGGGAGGTCCTGAAGAAAGAAAGCACCATAAAGTTGCCAGCTACGCACAAGAAAGTATACAGGACCAAAGGCTACAAGGCTGGAGGTCAAATTTGAAGCTGGGCATAATTTCATGATCTTGGTTGTTATGCTGTGAAGAGAGAAAGAGGCATTGACTACTTCAAGCATCCTCATGATTTTAAGACGTTGCCAGGTTTTGAAGTCAATCAGTTAGCACGTGTGAGGATGCTATATAGTGAAGATTCGGAAATGTCAGCTTGGTTTTCTCGTCAGATTCTGTATGAATACAGAAAGAGATGGGTGAACTTCCAGCCCCAACAGCCTGAACGTTATTGTTTACCAGAGATTGATGGAGACACCCGAAAGCACAAAGTTATCCTGAAGTGGCTTCCTCCTAAAGTTTTGAAGAAGATTCGGTTAAGGAAGATGCGACAAGACTTTATAGAAGGCTTCCGATGGTGGTACTATGATGGGAGGAGTGCAGAAGCTGTGGTTGTCATGTGCAAAGATAAGAAGTGGGAAACAGAACGGATTTTTGATCCAATGTGGTTGACTAACTTGTCCCACAAAGATGTCCTAGCACTGTTTCGTCATCAGATTTTCTTCGATGTACAGGACATGGTACAGGCGCTACAGTTCATGAGAGTGATCTGTCTCTGCAGTATATTCAAGATTCATGCTGGAGCAGACTGGAAAGCTATTTCTGAAAAGTACTTCAAGAAAGACACTTCCAAGGAGTGAACTAGGTCCAAGGGGGAGTTTGTAGATGCATTTTATGTCCCTAGTTCAATTTTGTATTAATCATCATGTAAAGTTCAAGTTATATTAATGGAAGTTGTTTTTATATGTTGATATTAGTGTTTAAATGTTGATTATATGTTTGTTTGATTTGATTTATTAATGTTTAATGTTAAGTATGTGTTCTGACCATTTGGGCGAATGACTCTAATGAATGAAGTCATTTGCCGAATGAACGCTCTAGCGAATGACATAGGCGAGCGAATGAGTCATTCTCCGAATGACTCATTCGACTGACTTGTCCATTCGACATAGTCATTTGCCAAATGAGCTGCTTCGGCCACTCATTCGGCCGAGTGACTACAGTCTATATATACAAGTTCAAATGATTTCAAACCTAACTTTTCCGAGTCCTCATTCTTCCCAGTGCACTCCAGTGTCAAACCCTTGAAGTTTTGAGCGATTCTTACCGTCCAACTTCGATTCTCAACTCATGGTGTTCGATTCTCACTCACACATTGATTCTACTCTCTTGATTCACCACGGTTGCTGTTGATTTCGATTGGAAAACCCTGGAATAGGATTCCGCACTATCCCAGAGGTTGTCAGGCAGATTTCTCTTGGAATCGGATTGTTTTCGAGCTCCTACAAGGTCCTACAGCTGCTATGCATGTGGGAAACCAGGCCACATTGCTCGACACTGTTTGCACCGACCTACTGAGTTCTTCTATGGGAAGAATCAGAAGGTCACACCTAAGGCTAAAGTGGTTAACAAACATGTGAGGACTGTTCCATCCTCCAAGCCTAAGGTAACCTCTCAAAAGGGGACTCAGACTCGGACTCCTTCCACTGCTAAAGAGGAAAAAAATAAAACCAAACTCAATCTTGGTTTCATAAGCAAACTCCAAGAATTTTTAAAACTAAGATAAAGCCAGTTGACCATGGTAGTGGAAGCAAGTCAAAATATATTGAAAACAAAACAGACAGACCCAAGAACAGACCCAAACCCAGAAACAAAGTCTATGCGATTTCCAAAGTACCTAAGTCTATTATGATTTGGGTACCGGTCTCTCATTAATTGATTGCATGTGATGTAGGGACGACCAAGCAAGCTTAAAAATGTTTCGTATGTTGATAGTGGTTGCTCCCGGCACATGACTGCGGATTTCTCTCAGTTACACGAGGTCACACCTTTTAATGGCAGATATGTCTCATTTGCTGGAGACAAAGGAGGAAAGATAAGCATGAAGGGCACTGTGACAAATGGAACTCTTAGTTTTGAAGATGTTTATTATGTTGAAGAACTCAATCAAAGTCTGTTGAGTGTTTCTCAAATATGTGACAAGAGTTTTTCAACTCACTTCACAAACAAGGAGTGTCTTATTCTGAAGCTTGGCTTCATTGTGCCAGAGAAGTGGATTCTAATGAGAACTCCGAGGATAGACAATGCCTATATTATCAACATGAACTCAGATTCATTCACAGAGAACACCTGTATGTTCTCAAAGGCATCGGAGCATGATTGTCTATTATGGCATCGGCGACTGGGTCACGTAAATCTTAAGAATCTGAACAGACTCGCCAAGGGAGATCACGTTATCGGTTTGCCTTCTAAAGATTTCTCCACTATTGAGAAGTGCATCGCTTGTGCCAAGGGGAAGCAACACAAGAGACCCCACAAGCCTAAATTGTTAAATTCTATCTCTTCAGTTCTTCAACTTCTTCATATGGATCTCTTCTGACCAGTCAACGTAATGAGTATCGGGAAGAAGTCATATTGTCTTGTCGTGACGGATGATTATTCAAGATTCACTTGGGTGTTCTTTCTAGCCAAGAAGGATGAAACACCAGAGATCCTGAAGAAGTTTATTACCTTGATCGAAAATCAGAAGAATCTAAAAGTCATGGTAATTAGGACTGATAATGGCACTGAATTTAGAAATCAGACTCTTATAGACTTCTGCGATGAGAAGGGGATTGCTAGACAGTACAGTGCAACCAGAACTCCTCAGCAAAACGGAGTTGCTGAAAGGAGGAACAGAACGCTTATTGAAGTTGCACGAACGATGCAGTCTGAATCCAAACTGCCAATTTTCTTCTGGGCCGAAGCCGTTAACACCGGCTGCTATGTTCAAAATCAAGCACTTCTGAACAAGAGCCATCAGAAAACTCCATATGAGATTCTTTTTAATCAGAAGCCCAAAGTTGGTCACTTCAAGTCGTTTGGATTTCCTTGTACTCTTCTTCATACAGAGCCTAATCACAAGTTTGATGACAAGGCAGATGAGTGTTACTTTGTGCGTTATTCGTCCGAGAAGGCAGCTTACAGAGTTTATAACAAGAAGACTCGGATGATCGTGGAATCATATTATATTGATTGGCAAGAGATGAACTCTACCGATGCTGGTTCTGGCCCAAACTGGCTATTTGAGTATGATTCTACTTTAAGGCCCTTTAACAATACATCCGAGAACTTAGAATCATCCAAGCAGACCGATGATTTCTACAAGGCTGATGATGTGGACTATAGGGTTGACTATGTTCCATGTGATCCTAATCTCTTGACAGTTGACCCTCCAGAGATGTACAATCGTGCCCCTCCAGAACAGCCCACTCCGATACATGAAGTTCTTCCATTAGAACCAGACACTTCTCAGTCTGTTCAGCCACTTCCAGAAATAGATCAAGCTTCGTCCTCCTCTAATCAGACCTTTGATAATCCACTGTTCTCAGATAACATTCCTGAGGAACACTGTGTGGATCAAAGGAGCTCCAACAAATGAAGCTGCTCCTAGTGATGATCTGTCTTCCCCAAATGACAACTAGCTGACACACCTCAGTAATCTACTTGACAACCTAGCTATGGAGGAATTTCCAACTCTTAACATTAACAAGGATCATCCTATGGAAAATATAATTGGACCTCTTTCAGAAGGAGTTCTCACCCGGAGCTGGTCAATTCCAGCTCAGAATGTCTTGCCTGAAAGCACTCTTTCACGAAGCCAATCAGGTCCAATTAATTCTTGTTTATACTCATGTTTCATTTCGTAGGTTGAGCCCAAGAATGTCAAGATGGCTCTCAAGGAATCTAGCTGGGTTGAGGCGATGCAGGAGGAGCTGATGCAGTTTCAGAAACTTAAAGTATGGAATCTGGTTCCCCTACCCAAAGAAAAACTGCCTATAGGAACCAGATGGGTTTTCAGAAACAAAAGAGATGACTTTGGAGTCATTATCAGAAACAAGGCACGATTGGTAGTTCAGGGCTTCTATCAACAGGAAGGGATAGATTATGAGGAAGTCTTTGCACCAGTTGCAAGACTTGAAGCCATCCGAATTTTCTTGGCCTACGCCTCCTACATGAACTTCACGGTATATCAGATGGATGTTAAGACTGCTTACTTGTATGGAAAGGTAAAGGAAGAAATCTGTGTCTGTCAGCCCCCAGGTTTTGCAGATTCTCAGTATCCAGACCATGTCTATAAGTTAGACAAAGCTCTTTATGGTCTTCATCAAGCACCGCGAGCATTGTATGCTACGCTTACTGATCACTTGCTTGCCAATGGATATACCCGTGGAGCCATCGATCAGACTTTGTTTGTTCGCAAGGATAAGGATGATTTGATTCTCGTCCAAATCTACGTGGATGACATTATCTTTGGCTCCACAAGCTCGGCGTTGTGCAAGGAATTTGAAGGGGTGATGAAGAAAAAGTTTGAGATGAGTGCGATGGGAGAATTGACCTTCTTTCTAGGTCTTCAGGTGAAGCAAGATCCAAAAGGTGTGCTGATTCATCAAGGAAAGTATGTTACTGATATTTTGACCAAATTCAAGATGATGGAATCATAGCCAGCTTCCACTCCTACGGTTGCTCGTCCTGTCTTAACTTCGGATTTGGATGAAGAAGATGTTGATCAACACCTCTATAGCTCGATGATTGGCTCACTGATGTATCTGACTGCTAGTCGTCCAGACATCATGTTTTCAGTTTGTCAGTGTGCCAGATATCAGGCGAATCCGAAGGCATCTCACCTTATAGCTGTCAAGAGAATCTCTCGGTATCTTGTCGGGAAGCCTCGTCTCGTCTTTTGTACCCAAAGAACTCTGAGTTTCATTTATTTGCATACTCATACAGTGACTTTGGTGGATGTAACTTGGACAAGAAGTCAACCACTGGTGGATGTCAGTACTTGGGAGATCGCCTTGTCTCATGGCAGTGCAAGAAACAGACCACTGTATCCACATCTACTGTAGAAGCGGAATATGTTGCTGCTTCCAGTTGCTGCTCTCAGGTTATCTGGATGCAACAACAGCTCCTTGATTACGGTTTGAACTTTCTTGACTCTCCTATTTATTGTGACAATGAAGCCGCCTTACAGATCGTCAAAAATCCGGTACAACACTCCAAAACTAAACATATTGACATCCGGATACACTTCATCCGTGACTGTTTCGAACGGAAACTCATTCATCTTGAAAAGGTCCATACAGATGATAATCTGGCGGATCTTTTCACAAAACTGTTCGACACAGCACGCCTTCATCACTTGCTTGCCTCTCTCAAACTAATAAGCTTTAACTAAACGCATCTTTTGTAAATACGTTAAAAATTTGTGTCTTAATTTGTTCCCAAATTTAGGGGGAGAAAATTTACAAAAACACAAAAAGATTTTTGTTCTTTGAGTCAAAATATACAAAAACAACAAAAAGATTTTCGCTTATTTGAGTCAGTCTAAGATGATCTACAAGTTTAGGGGGAGTTAAGTTTTTAAAAACCAAAGAAAAGGAAATCCTGCCTTTTGCTATTCAAGAAAATTACAAAAAGATTTTATCATTTCAACATTTAAGAAAATACAAAAAAAGTTTATTTGGACAAGCAAAGTGAATCGATCAAATTGGGAAGTGAAATAATTTCTAAAGATCAAAATTTCACTATCTTAATAAGATTTCTAAAAGGAATAACAACTTTGAATATCTATTATACACTAAGAAGTTGAAACCAGTTTTCCAAATGAAAGACTCAGACTTTATCAAATAAAATAAATAAGTATATAAATAAAATAAGTGTGAAATTGTGATCACTAGATAATTGGATATGTGTGACAACTATTTGACCTTTTGTTTAAATCCTTGAGTCAAAATAAGATTGTGTTTCAATAAACTTAAAATAGTTTTGAAAAACTCGGGTATTTCCTATGTTTTGTGCAAACAAAGAGCTGGAAATATCTACTGAAGCATCCTTTGTTTTGCGTAAGCAAAGACCTGGATGTGCGACGTTAAGGCCAATGTGTCTGCAGATCAGAAAATAAAAGATGCCAATGAGCACAAGATAATAGAACCCCTTCTTGTTCTTGATTCTAATCTAATAGATCTGTTCTTTTCTTTTCTCATCTTACACTCTGTCAAAACATTTTAAGTTCATTGAAACACAATCAAAATTCGAAACACAAGATTTAACAGAATTGATAGGTTGCATGTTAATCTGGTTTTACCGTCTGACTGCTCACAAATTTCCCATAAGATATTTTACAAAAACCTTGATCATATGACTAATTCTTAAGTAATGGAATTACGATGGAAATCATTGGTCGGGAATAGCTGTTTAAAAGTTGTGCTTCGTTAAGAAATAAAATAAGCTAGTAAAATTTCGACAACAGATTTGATCCCACGAATTTGACCCGACTAAATCTTAAAACTTGTCCAAAGTTTCCTATTTTATTTTATTTTATTCAATTTTTATATTTTATTTTATTTTATTTTATTTTATTAAAATTAGAATTTAAAATCGAAATAAACTAAGTGTGTGTACTCGAAATTGAGTACACGAAAATTGTGTATTCGAAATGTGCCTATAAATAGCCAAACCGCATTCAATTTCAAGTACCACTTTTTCGTGTACAGATTTTCCACTTCGATTACGGAAATTTTCTCTGTGAGGCGATCTCAATTTCTAGACTTGATCTCAAAATTCTACTCCGGCTATCTTTTAGATTATCTATAGGCGACCATAGTATGAAATTTCATTGAGTTTGACAGTGAAATCAAAAGTTATGGACAAAAATAAATTTCGAATAAGCATATTTCGTGTACAGAAAGTTTTTGGTCAAATTGACCACGAAAGACTTGAAATTGAAAGGCGATTTCTAAATATGTTGGTCGCCTCTTAATTCCGAACAACTTGAGCATGATTAGAAGTTCTAAGGAGAAAGATTTCTGAATTTATGGAGACTTCTTGTGTTCTCGAAATCTGAGACATCGAATGCAGGCATATTTCGAATACAGAATGTACTTCGTGTACACCTGATTTCGTGTACAGCTTACAATTCGTGTACACCTCTTATTTCGAATACAGGCTTGTTTCGTGTACCCATCCTGTTTCAAATAACATAGTTTCGTATACAGTCTGCTTAATTGACAAAGTTCGAACACAAGAGTGACATTGGACTTAGAACTTTTGGTATTTCGTAGAATTTTAACCTTGAACTAACTTAATCTGTTTTGTTTTCAGATGGCTGACTTACGTTTTGTCTCGGATCACATGTCAGCATATCTTGGAGATCCACCTAAGAAACACTCGAAGTTCAAAAGCATGATTAAGGGTCTGATTCTATCACCGGTGAATTTCGCTGTCATGGAGCATCCCACTATTGTTTCTGACTTCATTGAGGGTTTCTGGAGCACGGTTACAAAACACACAGATGGCAATGGAAATGTTAGCATCATTGGGAAGATTCAGGGCAAGCCAATCATCATTACAGAGCAGATTCTACGAGAGTGCCTTCAATTCGGAGACAAAGTTACAGATCCAGTCGAGTTAGATCAAGATCTCGTCAACTGTACAGTCTATCAGATGGGACACGAGGGCGTGTATCCCCTACAGAGAAGAAACTCCTACATCCTTACTAGAGATATCTGGCTCATATCGTCACTCAATGTTTATCTGGAAGAAAAGGAGGTTACGATGTGCTGAATCAGACTTTGAGTTCATGTTTAGTAGCCCTAGCACTGGGAATGGACTTCAATTACTCGAGGATGATATTTCTAGACATGCATGCCAACATCAAGGGAAGAACGAAGGACAGGTTTCTGGCATTTCCTCGCTTCCTACAGATTGTCATCAACAAACAACATCAAGATCTAGTTCCCACTATGGGCACTCTGGGAATCAAGAAAATGCGAGAAGACATCTTGGGCTATATGAAGATGAACAAGAGAGGAAAGAAGCAGTACACAGGGGAACGTCCATTGATAAAGTTTGGAAGATTTGTGGGCAATGGTGCAAATGAAGATATGCCAGGCACCCCAGTAGCCATAATTGCTGAAGAACATAGTGTTCCTACTGGTGCACAGACAGGCACGACTCCCGAGGGACACATCTCCAAGACCTCCTCATCTTCCAGTGAAGATTTCATTGCAGAGAAGCCACCACCTACAACACAAGAAAGATAGGAGGCACAAGATGTTGACTATACCCCAACCCTAGAGTCATCACCTAAGAAGAAGAGGCAAAAGACGATGGCTAGGAAAACCAGAGATCCCCGTCTGCAGAAGATGTTCTTAGGATTATCATTTTATTCGGCTGTATCGATCATATCACAGGCACCTACACAACCACCTCCACCTACACAACCACCTCCACCTACACAACCACCTCCACCTACACAACCCAATCCATCCACTCAACCAACACCCACTCAACCTAAAACTTCCATGCCACCTGAACCTTCCACACAACCTAAACCTTGCACTGCTGAACCCACACAAACCAAGCCACTCTCAAAACCCAAGCCACCTTCTCAACTAAAACCTCCAACCAAACCAGCCAAGCCAAAATTATTTATTAAAATCCCAGCCATATCCACTACCTCTACTCCTCACACCAAAACTGCTTCATCTCCACCTCGCTCAAGCAGTGACAAAGGAAAATCTCCTTTGCACTTAGATTCATCATATGAGCCGAAAGAAGTGCCTGTCGATCTTGTGGATTTGCAAGACAGAGTATTCTTGCTTGAAAAGGATTCTGAGCGCAAGGATAGTCTTATCAGAAATTTGCAGGAGGGAATGATTAAGATCTGTGGGAAGTTGAACAAATATCATGGGAAAATCAAAGCACACCGAAGGGCCATCAGATTACTATCTTCAGAGAACCACGAGATGAGCAAGGAAATCAAAAGACTGAAGGGAGAAGAAGTCCCAGAATCAGATGACGATGTCAAAGAAGATGATGATAGTGATGATAGTGATAATGATGATGATGGTGGTGGTGACGACCAGAAGAAGAAGGATTCTGAAGAAAAGAAGGATGATAAGGATGATGATGATAGTGGAAACAAGAAAGAAGATGATTCATCTGATAAAAGAGATGAAGGGCCTCCCGATGATGACAATCAAGGAGATGATGCAGGAAATCCTTCCTCTTCCACTACCAAGTTTGCGGGTGCTTAAGATGATCTTTTTGGAGGTATTCCCGGTGACATTCTCTTCGGAGATGGACTTCCAGGAATTGATATGGAGAATTCTGGGCTTGATGACTTCTTCAAAAATCTTCCCGATGATTATCTTTTCGAAGAGTTGGGTAAAGAAGCCGAAGGCAAAGCTGAATCTTCTACAGGGGCATCTGTTGAAGAAGAATCGGAAAACATTATACTTGGCAACATCTCATCCGATCCTTATATCGATTATTTGTATGCCCACAAATATATTGATGCACTTGGACAGGAGGTCACTTCTCTTCATGACGTAATTGTCAGCTGGTTTGACAAGAAGAGAGATTGGACACCGTCTCCTCCTGTGGTTAAAGATACATGGTTCAAGGAGGTGAGCGACGTACATCCAGAGCAAACATTTATTTCTAATGACAGAAACCTGTTCGCTATTCGTAACGACAGGTCTAACGTGTTTTGCTGGCTGTATGACAAAGTAAGGGATCTCTACCTGGTCAAGAGAATGAACAGAAAGGTTGAATACTACAAGAGACCAAGAGATTTTTGCACCATGCCAAAGGTTGATATTCAAAGCATCGACAAGGCTATGTTTTTCGATCCTTCCAAGGACTCACAGGCTGATTTGTTTGCCAAGTTCATCAAAGAACAATGTGAGAAGGACTTTCCTGTGATGCGCACAGCCAAGGGAAGGCGCTTTGCTTCAACATGCATTATCGATCCGAAGACGAAGAAGCCTTGGATATACTACAAGTATCCTCCACCTCATGTTGAGATAGCAGTGCCAGTGTCTCCTAGAGTTCCAGACAATTCCTTGGCTAACTTCTTGTCTTGGTACTATGACGATCTCAATCTTGCAGCTGTCATCATCAAGAACAAAGAATTGACATTATTCTCGACCCCATGGATCTTTTGAAGTATGGAAAGGAAGACATGATGAAGTTGCACCAGTCTCCAATACAAGTTTATTCCGGTGCTGATGAGGAAGCTAAACCTTTCACTCGCACAGTTGCCTATGCTATCGACTTGAAACTTTATGCAGGAGCTGGACCACACAATGTCACTCTTCCTATTGGACGACTTCGCCAGTCTAGGGGGAGTTTGTAGAGCCCAGTACACGTTGAAGACTGACAAAGTCAATCTGGAAGAGTCAATGCATATATTTTGATTAATTTCGTGTACAGCCACTTCGAGGACACCATGTGTTCGTGTACTCGAACTATTTTGAATTAGATTTCGAGTACACCTAGACCTAGTATAAATAGATGTATTTTGTACAGGTTTAGGTTGGAATCCCGAGGCATTTGCTCTCTAGACGTATTGAGGCACTTGTAATCGAATTTTCAGTATTTATACAAAGATTACATTTTTCTACTTGCTTTCTTGATTCTAACTTGGATTCCGCACTTGTTAGAGATCATTGATGATGATTTAGAAGATAAAGTTTCATTCTTGATCCGGTTTGAGACCTACAATCTTCCATCTGGTCATCCTCAACTAATGTAGTACCACCAATATCTAGTGGAGTGGAGATGGTGGCCTCAGTGGTAGCCAACATCTACATCATCATCAGCAACAGAAGCACTAAATCCAGCTCCAGCACTAGCATCACCTGCACCATCATCAGTAACATCAACATCAGCACCACTCACACCCACACCTCCAGCACCAACATCTCCACCCTCATCACCCTCATCACCATCATCTCCATCATCACCACCCGGCACTATGATGTCCTCTAAATCCGAATCGGAATCATCATGTCTCCATTTCCTTCCACCGGGTGCAATGTACTCAGGGTTGTGTAGATGACCAAATAGAGCAAGAACTGGAGGCTTCGTCTCCTTTCCTCTATATGATAACACTCTGTTAAGAGTGATGTCATTCATGTGCTCTAACCTAATGCTGTCTGAACTGGTCTTCGGTAGATTGGGTACTTGAGCATCAAAGATCTGCTGAAGGAATCTCGGGTACAAAAGAAACTTCTTGTCGCCCTTGAGATAGACATTCTCCTTCAGATGTGTGAATACCATCTCTGGTAGATTCAGTACCAAAGCAACAAAAGCACCCTGTAATGTCTCCCTAAGCTCATCAAATCCCCCGTGTCTCGAACCCAAGTAGTGAATCAGTACATGAGCTAAGTACTTGAACCGCGGTGATAGATAAACCTTGTTGAGAACTCCAACCTCCAAGTCACCATCATACTTGCATCGCATAAAGCATCCTTGAAGAAGATAGCGATCAAGTAGGAAAGGATCATCTGATGCATCCTGTAATCCACAAATCCTCCTAATGTGCTTAGCAGAGACTATGACATCATGTCCTCGCACCTTTCCTCTAATCACTGGAGGCTCGGCCTCACAATCTATATTTGCAGATCTCCAAAAATCCCTCTGGTGTGTCAAATAAGGATCATAAACAGTAGATATAGCAGTGAATATCCTATAACGCCTAAGAAAAGTAATGATCTCTGTGAAATGCTTGGCGTTCTTGGTGGCAAGATCCAGGTGAGCACAGATGTTGTTCTTCGTCACTGCTTTGTAGTCAGCCATTCTAAAAAACAAGAGAATTCACATGTCAGTTCAATTCAGTTAAACAGTTGAGCAAAATCAGAAATTTTACACAAGTATACCACTTGTGCGAATGAGACAACACTGCTCGAATGAGGCTTGGCAAATGAGTCCAATGACCAAATAGGTCAAGTCATCCGAATGACAGACGAATGAACTCATTCGGTTGACTCATTGACCGAAAGAGACATGTCATCCGAATGATCAGCGAATGAAGACAATGGCCGGAAGAGTTTCATTCGGTAGAATGACTTCATTCCGTCGAGACACCTCATTCGGTCCATATAGAAGTCCGAATGGTCGTCATTCGGTCGACCGAAAGATTTCAAAATTCTTTCTTCTCAAAGCAACAAAATAGACCATAAAATCGACACCAACATGTTCAGATATGTCCAATTCACATTTAGGAACTTGTTTTAGGTACTTTATGGTACATTTTGTCCAGTTATTAGAGGGTTACAGTTACGAGCCCTAAAACCCTAGACATTAAACCGTTTCCAGTGAATCAGTGGTCAAATCTTTGAAACTTTTGGTCGAAACAGTACCTGTAACAACCCAAATGAGGAAAATGATTAGTAGGGTTGATAAACTGGTGAGAAATCGAAGAATAGTGGAAGAAAGTTTTTTCAGCCGAAAGGAGTGCACACAGTAGAACCGAAAGAAATATTTGGGGGAATGGCTTGGTTCGGCCGAAAGAGCCCAATATATAGCAAGATTCATTCGGCTGAGAGGTCAACCGAATGAGTTGCTTCGCATCAAATTGATTCGGTCGAATGACTCATTCGTATGAGTGGAGTCATTCGGTCGAATGAGCCTTTCGCCTGCTTCATTCGTATGAATGAACTTAGCACTCACAAACACAAGTTAATTTCAAATATGGTATTTTGAACATTTAAACAAGTGCCATTATGAAGATTAGTCTGTTTTGGTGATGGATTCAGATACGATTGAACATCTGAACACACAAATGATCATCTAAAAACAAATTTGAAATTTAAAATCTTTTTGTATTTTTCTGAAACGAACGACAACTGTACAGCTAACAAATAAGACTACAAACAGTTAAGAAACACATATTTTTGGAGTAGTCTTCCAAGAAGAAATGACACATACACCTAATCACATCAATCAGCATTAATGAATGTTGCACTTCTGACACACTTATCTTATGATTTGATTACCGATATACTTGTCCACTTTAAACCTGACAATAAATCATTTCTAAACAAATTAATGATCACTCATATTTTCTGACTGAGTTACCCATTGTATTTAACCAATAAAGATCAAAACCAGTTTGTAACTCATCTCTACATAACTTAATACCTAACATCATAAGTTCTATAAGGTTCCAATTTATTTTCTATTTGTATTTTTCTTTTTGATTTGTCTCTCATGTTCAAACACATTATCATGGACGGCTTCAGCTAGGTCTTTACATAGCAATATGGCACTTATACAGAATTGTGTTGACATGATCAAATTGTTCTATCCAAATGGATGGCTTCAACTAGGTTGTGACCCTGTAATATGGTACATGTATGGAATCGAACTAATTTTATTTTTGTATTTTTCTTAGCTTATCCTGCACGTGTACAGAATTGGACTTACTTTTATTTTCTTGTGATTCAGTCATTCTCATCTGAATGGACGGCTTCAGCTAGGTCTTTACAAAGCTGTATGGCACGTGTACAAACTTGAATTCATGAATCATTGGAAACCTCATAAGATCCTATGATAACATGTGTATGCCTGATTTGAGTCAAAATCTATTTATCACTTAACTGGTTTTCTAAAATGGATCCCACAAATCAGACTTCCTAAGCAATCACCAATAGTCTATACATTTTGTAAAGTTGGCCTATCAGTACATCAAATAACATAACTCATGTGCTTTTGGTTTATGCATTCACTTTCTACTTTTAAAACAAGATAGGTTAACACATCACTTTCTCAAATAAGACTATCTCATTTTTTTAATTTTTCAAATGTTTTTGGTTTTCAAATTAAACTAGTTTTTCTCCCCCTAAAAACCTAAAACTGAAAATCTTTTTGAATTTTTGAATAAGTCAAAAAAAAATAACAGAAATACTAAAAATGAAGACTAAAATAAAATAAAAATACTAACTAATAAAACAATGATCATTTGTTTGATTCAGATGAAGGAATGACTTAATCCTTTTGAAAAACACCATTAGCAAATAACAGATATAAAAATATGGGTTTATCAAAAGCTTTTGTATAAAGATCGACTTTCTGGTGATCGGTTTGAATTTTAACAACATCGATGAGTTTCTTTTCAAAACAACCACGTATGAAATGATATTTTATTCGATGTGTTTGGTTTTCGAGTGCTGGACTGGGTTTTTAGTGACAGCAATGGCAGTAGTATTATCAACATAAATAGGAGTGTTAGAAAAATGTAACCCATAGTCCCTGAGTTGTTGTTGTATCAAGATGATTTGTGAGCAACAACTAGCAGCAACAATATATTGAGCTTCACATGTTGAAGTAGACACCGACGTCTGCTTCTTGCACTGCCAGGTAACTAAACGGTTTCCAAAGAACTGACATCCTGCAGATGTTGACTTGAAATGTCATTTGCATCCGCCATAGTCTGAATAACTGTATGCAGTAAGCTCAAAGTTATTATCATTACGGTACCATAAGCCTCGATCCGGAGTACCCTTAAGATAACGCAAAATTCTCTTCACAGTAATCAGATGTGATACTCCTGGCTTGGACTGATAACGAGCACAAGAGCATGTGGTGTCACACCCCGAGCCGGCGGGATAGGATCGGTTGTCCCGGCGGGCGGAAGGTTCCCGGGGCGTGATATCGTGAGTGATAATCGTGATGATCAGATTGTTTACATTGCACATGATATAAATGAGAAATGCTAAATATAATAGAATTACAAAGTTAAATTACGTCAGTATCGTTTATAATTTAACAATGTAAATCTATTGTAAACATCATAAAATAACTATCTTGTATTTACACAAGATATACAAAATAAATTGTATAATGATGTCTTCAAAAGTAATGCAGGTCCAATATAACTAAGTCTTCTATCTGAAGTCCTAGTCCAAAAGAAATGACTTCTTAATTTACCTGTTCGTCACCTGAGAAGTCATGCAAAAAAAAAAAAAGTCAACACATGGTTGGTGAGTTTATGTAATTTAGTATTTGAAAATGATTTGAAACTGATCTGAACATGATTTGAAAATGATTTGAAAACCTCCTTTGGTAAAGACCCTAACCTGATTAACTCGAGATGCATCATCCAGATCGGTATGCTTATGTATAGGGCATACCCCTGAGTCGAGGCTACAACCCCGCCCAGACGCCATCCCACCACATACTAATCCGCATAGAAATTGTTGTTAATGATAATTAGGCATTTTTACCCTACCATTTACCCATGACTCTACTGTTTGTCGTCCCTGTAATTACAATCATTTGAAATCTATGTTGATTTCAAAAGTTCATCACACAATATGATCAACCATAGTAATTGTATAAACAGTTATAAATGATTAATTTAATAAATAAATAAACATTTAATAAAATCTAAGTCCTAATGATTGGGGCCTATGGTCATACTCGAGTAGACTAGTCTGTCAATCTAGGTACTTAGTAGTTAGGGAAAACTGTAAACATCCTCAAACATACGACCTACAAGTCAAACGGTCTAGCTAGGACTTCTTGAAATGTAGGATTTCATGTTTCGTCTGTTTTGGTGTATATTATCTCTGATATTTCCCAGGCTTTCCCTTGAAAATGATTTATTGATTCGTCTAATTCTGTTACAAGATGTACTTGATTCGTTGATCATAGAATACTAGATTCATTGATCAATTGTACACTTGATTCATAGTTCAACAAACACTTGATTTGTAGAACATTGAATATTGTCTTTGCAAAGATTGTTTCGTTTGATTCGTTGAACTCACCCACTTGATTTGTCAAAATGTTTCGTTTGATTCACTGAAAACACCCATTTGATTCGTCAAAATGTTTCGTTTGATTCCTTGAACTCACACACTTGTTTTGTCAAAATGTTTAGTTTGATTCGTTTGAAATGTTTTGATTTGTTGAAATGTTTAGTTTAACTTGATTATTCACTTAATTTATAAGTAAATCAGTTAGTAAACCTGCATAAAATCTTCCTAGACATGGTCTAGGATAACATTTATATATGTAAAACATATAAATTTAAAAGCATTTAAGTAAACAATTTAAATAAACAGTTTACGCATGCTTCTCAGCCCCGCGTTTTAAAACAAAAATGTTTAGAAAAGGGGCAATGAACTCACCTGTGTTGATGTGTAACTGAATCACAAAAGATAATGCGCGCTCTTTGACTGTTGCTTATGTATCTTTAGCACCTGAGTTGTTTAAGAGAGTTCGAATACGATAAGTATATACAGTAGTCGTCGTATCTAGAGTTTGGTCTCGGTGTGCAACTACGTGTCCTAGATACTAATGTATTTCTATGACTCCTTCTCATTTATCTAACTTAATTCCCTTGAGTTACCCAAGTCCCAAGATAAACCCTAGATGAGTAGGGTTCATTTTAATCTTATTAAAAGTCTTTAATTTAATTTGTGTTTAAAAATATTTCATTTTAACTTAGTTATTTAAAAGAGATTATTCAATATAGTTTAACAAAGTTTACAAATCATTTACTTCTATTCAACATAACAAATTTAAAGAAAAGTTAACGTGTGATGGCTTAGGTTAAGCCCATTGGGCCATTCTCGGCCCATTTGTTAGCCTGGAATTCATTCCATGAATCTTTAATCGCATGGGGATGCAACCCACCCTAGGTAGTTCAAAGGAACCACCCCAAGGTAGTTGTATGTTGTTATAACTTGTCTAGGTGTTAGAAATTATTCCTGAGAACAACACCCTAATCTTAGACTAGTGTATGATAAAATGAAAACTCTTGTTATTCCCAACCTTATTTCGTGAGTTAAACCCTCATTGTCATTTGATAGTCCTTGGTTTGTAACCCCACTAGGTTTCTCTCTTCTTTTGTATGCGTACACGTAAACTAACCCATGCACACACACACCATTGATTCCCATGCATACCACACGTATCCTCCCCATGCATCCCATGCATAAGTAAACCAATCCGACTCAAGTCTTGCCATGATGAAGGAGTTTGAGCCGGAAGGAGTCTTGGCCGAAAGGAGCATGGGATCGAATGGGTCTTGGTCGAATGGGGGTAGTGGTCGAATGAGATAGGGCCGATCGAATGGCTTGCTTGGCCGTATGAGAGCTGCCGATTGAAGGTCCGGTCGAATGGACATGGCCGAATGAAGGCTTTGTCGAATGAGACTATTGGCGAATGAGACCAACCGATCGAATGTGGCCCAAGGCCATCCTCCGAATGAGAGAGTGGCCCTTCGCCGAATAGGCTTCTTCGGCCTTCTCATTCGTGGGGCTGAATTAGGCCATTCGGCCGTTCGACTGGAACCAGGGCAGCCATGGTTTCTAAGCTAATCAACCAGATAAGACCAGGATGCTTGTTCCTACACTCCCTAAATGTGTTTATGTGAAATTCCTAGGGTTCGAAAGGGTGTAAAACCGGTTTGTAAGGTTGGTGCAGATTTAGGGTTTTCAAACCCCTAAACCGAACTGAAAATCGTTCATTACCTCGAATCTGTTGGATGGAAGTTCAGATCGGTTGTACTTCCGAGTTCTACAAGTGATGGTGGTGATTTTGACACCAAGAACACACGAAATGGTGAAGATTTGAGCTAGAAATCTTAGAGAGAAGTGGAGTTTTCTAGTGAGAGAAAATTAGAGAGAGAGAACGGTAATGGTGATGAAAGATGGTAGTTGGGGTTGATTATGGCATTGAATGCCATAATAAATGCTTTCAAATTTATCGGGCTCGTTCGGGTTCGTTCGGTTTCGCGTGGTTTTGCGTAAAAATACCGGTTCCTCGTCGTTTTCGTCACGAAACGATCCGATTTTAAATTAGAAATTATAAAATTATTTTAGGTTGTGATTCTTAATAAATTAACTAAATATATTATTTATTAAAATTTCAAAATATTTAATTAACGTTTAAATCGAATCGCGCGGTCATCGCGCGTATTTGTTCGAATCGTCACCCGATCAAATACGACGATAACTACACTTTTCAATATGGTTTTCTAATTATTGGATATCATTCAGAACGTTAAACTTCCAGATTTATTCGTACAGATCGTCACCTATACGAATAACCTGTCGGTTTAGCATTCACATAACGATATCCGTACTGTTTTGTTCTGTAAAGCCTCACATACGTTTATACATAATAAAATCCTAACAATTTATCACATGATGATTCTGTGTTGCCAGATAATTATCTGACTCAAGAACCATTGTTCTGAACTTGTTTCTTGAATTCGAATCTGAACTGTGCTATGATAACATGTAATGAATATGATATGCAATTGATAACTGAAATATGTTCCTGGTTTACTGTTCATGTACTGTAGAGATCACTGTTCCGGTGGCTGTTCCGGCACTGATGTTACAGTCTCCCCTTGTTAGAGAAATTTCGTCCCGAAATTTAAGAATTGTTATCGGGTACAACTTCTTCTTCAAACAGTTGGGGATACTTTAACTTCATGTGATCTTCACGTTCCCAAGTAAACTCGGGTCCTCGTCTTGAGTTCCAACGAACCTTTACAATAGGAATACGGCTTCGCTTCAGTTGTTTAACCTTGCGATCCATAATCTCCAACGGTTCTTCAATGAAACGTAACTGATTATCAATTTGAATTTCTTCAATTGGAATGACAAGTGATTCGTCAGCAAGGCATTTCTTTAAGTTCGAGACGTGAAACACGTCATGCACGCCACTGAGTTCATCTGGTAATCTCAGTCGATAAGCTACAGGACCTATACGTTCGATGATCTCGAATGGTCCCACGTATCGTGGTGCTAATTTGCCTTACTTTCCAAAGCGTACAACGCCTTTCCACGGGGAGACCTTCAACATGACACGGTCTCCCACTTGAAATTCCAACGGCTTGCGCCGTTTGTCGGCGTAGCTCTTTTGTCTACTTCTTGTTGCTTGTAGTCTTCTTTGAATCTGAGCTATCTTGTCAGTGGTTTCCTGAATAAGCTCTGGCCCAGTTATGCGATTTTCTCCAACTTCAGTCCAGCAGATCGGTGATCGACATTTCCGACCATAGAGAGCCTCGAATGGTGCACATCTGATACTGCTGTGGTAACTGTTATTGTAGGAGAACTCAATCAGTGGCAAATGAGAATCCCAGTTCCCACCAAAATCCAAAATACAGGTTCTTAACATGTCCTCTAGGGTTTGAATAGTACGTTCGCTTTGACCATCCGTTTGAGGGTGGTAAGCTGTACTCAGGTTTAACTGTGTCCCTAGAGATTTCTGCAGTGATTGCCAGAACCTTGATGTGAATCTGTTGTCTCTATCAGAAATAATAGACAATGGCACACCATGGCGTACCACTATCTCATTGATGTACAATCTCGCCAGTTTATCCATTGTGAAAGTCTCACGCATCGGCAAGAAGTGAGCAGATTTCGTCAAACGATCAATGATAACCCAGATAGTATCATGACCACTGGAAGTGTGGGGTAGCTTGGTAATGAAATCCATAGCTATTTGTTCCCACTTCCAGAGCGGAATCTCAGGCTGTTCCAGTAAACCAGACGGTCTCTGGTGTTCCGCCTTTACCTTCGCACACATTAGACATCGGCCGACGTACTCGGCTATGTCTTTCTTCATTCCCGGCCACCAATAAAATCCACGTAAGTCTTTGTACATTTTATCAGCACCTGGATGAACAGAGTATTTTGTCTTGTGTGCTTCATCGAAGATAAGCTTTCTCAATTCGTCTACCGCCGGGATCCATATACGATCCTGATAGTAGATCATTCCATCAGACTTGGTCTCTAAATGTTTCTCTGCTCCGCAGTCAAGTTCTTTCTTCAAGTTTCCTCTATCAACTGATTCCTGTTGTGCCTGAATGATCCTGTCTTGTAAACTGGTCTGCACAGTCATCCCCATAGCTCTAACGCGTAAGGGTTTGACCCGTTCCTTCCGACTCAAGGCATCAGCTACAACATTTGCCTTTCCCGGATGGTACTTGATCACACAATTGTAATCATTCAGAAGTTCTACCCAACGGCGTTGTCGCATGTTGAGCTCCTTCTGATCAAAGATATGCTGCAGACTCTTGTGATCAGTAAATATGGTACACTTGGTGCCATATAAGTAATGTCTCCAAATCTTCAATGCAAAGATTACTGCTCCCAGTTCAAGATCATGAGTAGTGTAGTTCTTCTCATGAACCTTTAACTGTCTTGATGCATAGGCTATGACCTTGTCCCGTTGCATTAGAACGCAACCAAGTCCCTGATGGGATGCATCACAATACACAACAAAGTCATCACATCCTTCTGGGAGAGATAGGATTGCAGCATCACACAATTTCTGTTTCAATGTCTGAAAAGCGTCTTCTTGTTTCTGTTCCCAGACAAACGGTTCACTCTTCTGAGTTAACTTAGTGAGAGGCAAAGCTATCTTAGAAAAGTTCGAGATGAACCTCCTATAATAGCCTGCCAATCCCAGAAAAGACCGAATCTCCGTGGGTGTCTTCGGAGTGTCCCAGTTCTTTATTGCTTCAATCTTGGCGGGATCTACGTATATTCCCTCACTGTTGACTACGTGACCAAGAAACTGAACTTCTCTCAGCCAAAATTCACATTTAGAGAACTTGGCATAAAGTTTCTGTCCCATCAACAGTTCCAAGATCTTTCTGAGATGTTGCTCGTGCTCTGCTTTGGTCTTGGAATAAATCAGTATGTCATCAATGAAGACAATGACAAACTGATCTAAATACGGCTTGCACACTCGGTTCATGAGATCCATGAAAACCGCTGGTGCATTCGTCAATCCGAAAGGCATCACTAGGAATTCGTAATGCCCGTATCTGGTTTGGAAAGCCGTCTTCGGTATGTCTTCATCTTGAACTCTAAGTTGATGATAACCGGACCGTAGATCGATCTTCGAGAAATATTGAGCTCCTTGTAACTGATCGAACAAGTCATCAATCCTCGGCAATGGATACCGATTCTTAATAGTCAACTTGTTCAATTCTCGATAGTCGATGCACATTCGAAACGATCCGTCTTTCTTCTTCACGAATAAGACCGGAGCTCCCTAAGGTGAGTAGCTCGGTCTGATGAATCCTTTATCCAGTAATTCCTGCAACTGGTTCGACAATTCTTGCATCTCCGAAGGTGCTAGCCGATAAGGAGATTTAGCAACAGGAGTTGCTCCAGGAACTAAGTCAATTCGGAACTCTACCGGTCGTACAGGTGGCAAACCTGGTGGGTCTTCAGGAAATACTTCTGGATACTCTTTTACTACTGGTACATCTTGTATCTTCTTCTTGTCTTTCTCCTTTTCCACCACATGAGCAAGGAAAGCTACACATTGCTTCTGTAAACACTTACGCGCCTTTATGCATGAAATGATTTTAACACTTCGTTTTGCCTGATCCCCTCTAACTTCCAACACACGATCATCTGATAATGGAACTCGAAGTAGCTTCTCAGAACAGATGACTTCCACTCGATTAGAAGAAAGCCAATCCATTCCAACAATGATATCAAAACTGCCCAACTCCATCGGTATCAAGTCGATGGCAAATGTATGACCGTTCAGTGTCATTGGGCAATCCCTGTATATTGTACTAACTGTAATCTGTTTTCCGTTAGCTACTTCTATAATGTAAGAGGAAATTAACTGTTCCTCTATGGAATCTAGTTGGCATGCAAAATCGGCAGAGATAAAACTCTGATCCGCACCAGTGTCAAATAGAACAGATGCATAAAAGTCATGTAAGAGAAATGTACCAGTGACCACATTTGGGTCCTGGCGTGCAGCTGGTGCTCCAATAACAAAAGCTCTTCCACGAGGAGCTTGAACTGCCTGTTGTGCCTTCTTCGGGCAGTTCTTTGCAAAGTGGCCTTGTTCGCCACAGTTGAAGCATCCACCATTATTCTGGTTGGCTGGTGGAGGGAGAGCTAGAGCAGCATTATTGACTGCTGGATTTGGTGTCATCCGACAGTACTGGACCCAATGGCCCTTTCTTCCACATCCCGTGCATTGCTTGCAGGGAGTCTCATCAGTATGATGATACTGACACTTGGCACACAGAGGAAACGTGCCAGTGTAAGGTTTGCGGTTGGGGTTCTGTGGTGCTGCTGCTACTTGTTGTAGAAGTGTGGCCACCGTGTAGTTCTTGATAAGTTTCTGCTTCTTCTTCTGGTGTTGCTGGTGATGTGGTTTCTTTGAAGTCTCTTCCTTACTCTTACCAGTGTCAGCCTCCTTCTTCAGAACTCTAGAGGCTACCATGAGGTCAGTGAGTTTCCCAGACAGTCTCACTGCAGATTCAACAGTAGTAGGGTTGGCTGAAACAACTATGCCCTGAATGCAGGCGGGAAGTCCACCTACATAACGGTCTATCCTTTTCTCCAGAGTTGGTACCATATCAGGTACCAAAGCAACTAACTCGTGGTAACGAGTAGTGTACCCCATGTGATCAGCCCCCTTCATCACATGGTTGGATAGTTCAACCTCCAACTTTTGCAGCTCATTTTTTGGGCAAAATTCTGTTCGCAACAGTGCCTTAAAGTCCTCCCATGGCATTGCCATAGCTTCCTCTCTTCCTCTGGCGTTGATCTGACCATTCCACCAAGTCAGAGCCCTTTTGTTGAATGTTCCAGCTGAGTAACGGACCTTGTGATGTTCAGGGCAACTGCAAAGATCCAAGGTTGCCTCATTCTTCTCAATCCATTGGATTAATCCAACGGCGCCTTCAGACCCACTAAAACTGGGTGGTTTACATCCTACACAGGACTTGTAGGAGTAATGAGATGAATCTCCAGTATTTCCGCTGGCTTCTCCTGATGTGTTGCCAGTGTTGAGGATCTCATTACGAAGACTAAGAAACATCTCCGGTATTGCTTCTTTCATCTGATTCGTCATCTGGCTACTCAGTAACGTCACCAGAGCGATGGTAGCAGGATCTATGGTCGGTGCTGTGCCCGAACCAGATGCTTGAGTAATCGATGGAGGAGGGGGAGGAGGAGGTGGAGGAGGTGGTGGTGAATCATTTGGTGACGGTGTCGAAGAGTGTGGAGCTTGGTCTTGTGATAATGGCAACAGAGGAGGTTGTCTTCGCGGCGGCATTCTGATCATAACCAAGGGAATATTGGTTAGTGCAATGATCGAATGTAGAAGACATAATGCAATAGGCCTTAAATCCTATATTCTCTACATGCAGGGTCCCTAGGTTATAGTCTAGGCCAAACCGTTTAAATAAGTGACCTATATTTCTCTATAACCATGGCTCTGATACCAATCTGTCACACCCCGAGCCGACGGGATAGGATCGGTTGTCCCGGCAGGCGGAAGGCTCCCGGGGCGCGATATCGTGAGTGATAATCGTGATGATCAGATTGTTTACATTGCACATGATATAAATGAGAAATGCTAAATATAATAGAATTACAAAGTTAAATTACGTCAGTATCGTTTATAATTTAACAATGTAAATCTATTGTAAACATCCTAAAATAACTATCTTTTATTTACACAAGATATACAAAATAAATTGTATAATGATGTCTTCAAAAGTAATGCAGGTCCAAAATACTAAGTCTTCTATCTGAAGTCTAGTCCAAAAGAAATGACTTCTTAATTTACCGGTTCGTCACCTGAGAAGTCATGCAAAAAAAAAAATAAAAGTCAACACATGGTTGGTGAGTTCATGTAATTTAGTATTTGAAAATGATTTGAAACTGATCTGAACATGATTTGAAAATGATTTGAAAACCTCCTTTGGTAAAGACCCTAACCTCATTAACTCCACATGTATCATCCAGATCGGTATGCTTATGTATAGGGCGTACCCCTGAGTCGAGGCTACAACCCCGCCTAGACGCCATCCCACCACATACTAATCCGCATAGGACATTGTTGTTAATGATAATTAGGCATTTTTACCCTACCATTTACCCATGACTCTACTGTTTGTCGTCCCTGTAATTACAATCATTTGAAATCTATGTTGATTTCAAAAGTTCATCACACAATATGATCAACCATAGTAATTGTATAAACAGTTATAAATGCTTAATTTAATAAATAAATAAACATTTAATAAAATCTAAGTCCTAATGATTGGGGCCTGTGGTCATACTCGAGTAGACTAGTCTGTCAATCTAGGTACTTAGTAGTTAGGGAAAACTGTAAACATCCTCAAACATACGACCTACAAGTCAAACGGTCTAGCTAGGACTTCTTGAAATGTAGGATTTCATGTTTCGTCTGTTTTGGCGTATATTATCTCTGATATTTCCCAGGCTTTCCCTTGAAAATGATTTATTGATTCGTCTAATTCTGTTACAAGATGTACTTGATTCGTTGATCATAGAATACTAGATTCATTGATCAATTGTACACTTGATTCATAGTTCAACAAACACTTGATTTGTAGAACATTGAATATTGTCTTTGCAAAGATTGTTTCGTTTGATTCGTTGAACTCACCCACTTGATTTGTCAAAATGTTTCGTTTGATTCACTGAAAACACCCATTTGATTCGTCAAAATGTTTCGTTTGATTCCTTGAACTCACACACTTGCTTTGTCAAAATGTTTAGTTTGATTCGTTTGAAATGCTTTGATTTGTTGAAATGTTTAGTTTAACTTGATTATTCACTTAATTTATAAGTAAATCAGTTAGTAAACCTGCATAAAACTTCCTAGACATGGTCTAGGATAACATTTATATATGTAAAACATATAAATTTAAAAGCATTTAAGTAAACAATTTAAATAAACAGTTTACGCATGCTTCTCAGCCCCGCATTTTAAAACAAAAATGTTTAGAAAAGGGGCAATGAACTCACCTGTGTTGATGTGTAACTGAATCACAAAAGATAATGCGCGCTATTTGACTGTTGCTTATGTATCTTTAGCACCTGAGTTGTTTAAGAGAGTTCGAATACGATAAGTATATATAGTAGTCGTCGTATCTAGAGTTTGGTCTCGGTGTGCAACTACGTGTCCTAGATACTAATGTATTTCTATGACTCCTTCTCATTTATCTAACTTAATTCCCTTGAGTTACCCAAGTCCCAAGATAAACCCTAGATGAGTAGGGTTCATTTTAATCTTATTAAAAGTCTTTAATTTAATTTGTGTTTAAAATTATTTCATTTTAACTTAGTTATTTAAAAGAGATTATTCAATATAGTTTAACAAAGTTTACAAATCATTTACTTCTATTCAACATAACAAATTTAAAGAAAAGTTAACGTGTGATGGCTTAGGTTAAGCCCATTGGGCCATTCTCGGCCCATTTGTTAGCCTTGAATTCATTCCATGAATCTTTAATCGCATGGGGATGCAACCCACCCTAGGTAGTTCAAAGGAACCACCCCAAGGTAGTTGTATGTTGTTATAACTTGTCTAGGTGTTAGAAATTATTCCTGAGAACAACACCCTAATCTTAGACTAGTGTATGATAAAATGAAAACTCTTGTTATTCCCAACCTTATTTCGTGAGTTAAACCCTCATTGTCATTTGATAGTCCTTGGTTTGTAACCCCACTAGGTTTCTCTCTTCTTTTGTATGCGTACACGTAAACTAACCCATGCACACACACACCATTGATTCCCATGCATACCCCACGTATCCTCCCCATGCATCCCATGCATAAGTAAACCAATCCGACTCAAGTCTTGCCATGACGAAGGAGTTTGAGCCGGAAGGAGTCTTGGCCGAAAGGAGCATGGGATCGAATGGGTCTTGGTCGAATGGGGGTAGTGGTCGAATGAGATAGGGCCGATCGAATGGCTTGCTTGGCCGTATGAGAGCTGCCGATTGAAGGTCCGGTTGAATGGACATGGCCGAATGAAGGCTTTCTCGAATGAGACTATTGGCGAATGAGACCAACCGATCGAATGTGGCCCAAGGCCATCCGCCGAATGAGAGAATGGCCCTTCGCCGAATAGGCTTCTTCGGCCTTCTCATTCGTGGGGCTGGATTAGGCCATTCGGCCTTTCGACTGGAACCAGGGCAGCCATGGTTTCTAAGCTAATCAACCAGATAAGACCAGGATGCTTGTTCCTACACTCCCTAAATGTGTTTATGTGAAATTCCTAGGGTTCGAAAGGGTGTAAAACCGGTTTGTAAGGTTGGTGCAGATTTAGGGTTTTCAAACCCCTAAACCGAACTGAAAATCGTTCATTACCTCGAATCTGTTGGATGGAAGTTCAGATCGGTTGTACTTCCGAGTTCTACAAGTGATGGTGGTGATTTTGACACCAAGAACACACGAAATGGTGAAGATTTGAGCTAGAAATCTTAGAGAGAAGTGGAGTTTTCTAGTGAGAGAAAATTAGAGAGAGAGAGAGAATGGTAATGGTGATGAAAGATGGTAGTTGGGGTTGATTATGGCATTGAATGCCATAATAAATGCTTTCAAATTTATCGGGCTCGTTCGGGTTCGTTCGGTTTCGCGTGGTTTTGCGTAAAAATATCGGTTCCTCGTCGTTTTCGTCACGAAACGATCTGGTTTTAAATTAGAAATTATAAAATTATTTTAGGTTGTGATTCCTAATAAATTAACTAAATATCTTATTTATTAAAATTTCAAAATATTTAATTAACGTTTAAATAGAATCGCGCGGTCATCGCGCGTATTTGTTCGAATCGTCACCCGATCAAATACGACGATAACTACACTTTTCAATATGGTTTTCTAATTATTGGATATCATTCAGAACGTTAAACTTCCAGATTTATTTGTACAGATCGTCACCTATACGAATAACCTGTCGGTTTAGCATTCACATAACGATATCCATACTGTTTTGTTCTGTAAAGCCTCACATACGTTTATACATAATAAAATCCTAACAATTTATCACATGATGATTCTGTGTTGCCAGATAATTATCCGACTCAAGAACCATTGTTCTGAACTTGTTTCTTGAATTCGAATCTGAACTGTGCTATGATAACATGTAATGAATATGATATGCAATTGATAACTGAAATATGTACCTGGTTTACTGTTCATGTACTGTAGAGATCACTGTTCCGGTGGCTGTTCCGGCACTGATGTTACATGTGGCGAACATGATTTCTGGACGAGAAGCGGTGAGATACATGAGAGACCCAATCATTCCTCGGTAGATAGTGCCATCGATTGACTCCCCCTTTTCATCTAGTGTAATCCCGTGATTGACAGCCAGTGGGGTACCAGCATGTTTTGCATTCGACATACTGAACCAGCTCAGAATGTCACCAACGTATTTGGTCTGATGAGTGAAGATTCCTGCCTCAGATTGATCCACCTGTAACCCAATAAAAAACTTCATCTCCCCCATAGAGCTCATTTCAAACTTGTCTTTCATAACCTTCTCGAATTCCTTGCACAGACTATCATTTGTAGAACCAAAAATGATGTCGTCCACATAAACTTGTACCAAGATTAAATCACCATCCTTCTCTCGAATGAATAATGTGTAGTTAATGACACCTCTTCTGAACTCGTTGTTTAGAAGGTGAGTAGACAGTGTCTTGTACCACGCTCGTGGAGCTTGATGCAATCCATATAAAGCCTTGTCTAGCTTGTAGACTTGGTCACGATGCAATGGATCCTCCAACTCGGGAGGTTGATTGACATACACAGTTTCGTTGATCACACTGTGAAGGAATGCACTCTTGACATCCATTTGATAAACTTTAAATTTCTTGAAGGATGCATATGCCAAGAAGACACGAATTGCTTCGAGACGAGCAACCGGTGCAAACACTTCATTATAGTCAAGTCCCTCAATCTGTCTGAATCCCTGCACCACCAGACATGCTTTGTTTCTCACAACGATCCCGTGATCATCCCTTTTGCAACGAAGAACCCATCTGGTGCTTATAACCTTTGCACCTTTCGGTTTATCAACAAGTTGCCAAACACCTAGTTTCTTGAATTGTAAGAGTTCTTCTTGCATGGCATCAACCCACGATTCTTCTCTCAATGCTTCAGTGACGGTTCACTGTTCAACTTGAGAGATGAAGCAAGAATGAGCACAATAGTTCACATCAACAAAGTCAAGAATATATGCAAGACCACATGAAGATAGCTGATTTCTTGTCTTGACCCCATCAAGCGGGCTTCCAATAATGTTTTCATGAGGATGAATGCGATTAATTCTTCCAACAGGATGAGCAGGAACCTCGACCTGTGGATCAAGATTGTTCAGATTCAAGTCCTCAAGAGCAGGTACAATGTTGTCAATATCTGGTTCGGGGGCAACCGGTTGAACTAGATTATCATCTGTGTCTGAGCTGTCATCATATATCTGTATGGGAATTGAAGCTGATGAAGGTTGCACATGTTCATCAGGTGTATTTTGTGCATCATACATCATTTTAACAGTAACATCTTCATCTGAGTAAATGGGATGCATATTGAAAGAGTTGAAAAGGTCTGAATAATCAAACATCCATTCTGGACCTTTCCCAGGTGGGGGCATAGAGTGTCTTTCAACGTCCACATGGTACCACTCCTCCACATTTTGAGTTGATCTATTGTAGACCCTTTTATTAGGAGTGTTGTACCCAAGAAAATACCATTCTTCCACCTTCTTATTGAGCATGCCTTGCTCGTGTTTCTTAAGCATCGTGCACGAAGCACCAAAAGGTTCAAGATACTTAAGATTAGGCTTTCTATTGTGGAGCAGCTCAAATCAAGTCTTCCCATGTCTCTTGACTATCAAAACCTGGTTCAGTGTGTAGCAAGCATTTGCAATAGCTTCATTCCAGAACTGAACTGGAATGGATGAATCAGCTAGCATCTTCTGAGCAGCATCAATCAATGTTCTGTTCTTGCGCTCAGCAACACCATTCATTTGAGGGACATATGGAGTACTGAATTGTTGGACAATGCCACGTTCATTGCAGAAGTTCTCCAAATTATGATTCTTGAACTCTGTCCCGTTATCTGTTCTGAGCATACGGATCTTGAGCTTATAAAGGGATTCAAGTTTAGTTACACAAACTTGAATACACTCGAACGTTCCTGATTTCACCTTTAGAAAGAAAACCCAAGAATATCTGGAATCCTCATTAGTAATGACTAAACAGTATTGATCTCCAGCTATACTCTTGCGGTTGACTGGACCAAATAAATCCATATGGAGAAGCTCAAGAGGAACAGTGATTGAATGATACTTTTTCAGCTTTCCAGACAGCTTGAAATTCTTTAAGCTGACACCTTCAACCAAGTTGTTGTGTACCAAATGGTTCATCTTACGTAGACTCAAATGGCCCATCCTCTTATGCCAAAGAATAGAATCTTTCTCTATAGATTTTTAAATAAAACATGAAGCTGAGAAGGATGTTGTTGAAGCTGTACCCATGTTGAGAACATACAAGTCTTGCTTACGGAGTGCAGACATCAGAATCCAGTCTTCAGGAATAGTGACGCCTTGCTTGAGAATGTAACAGCTGGAGTCATCAAAAAGAACTTTATACTGCTTGTCCAAAATCTGTGACACTGAAAGTAGATTGTTCTCCAGCTGCTTTACATATATGACTTTGTCAAATGAAACCTGGCCATTAGAAAGCATACCCTCTCCAGTAATGAACCCGCCTTTGTTACCAGCAAACGCTGCATATCCACCTCCAATTGAATTAACATTGGTGAGCAGCGAAATATCTCCAGTCATGTGCCTTGAAGCCCCACTATCAACGATCCAAGTGCTATTAAGAGCAGCAGTTGGGGCAACCTGCACAAACACAAACTATTAGTTCAATTTGGGAACCCAAGCCTTTACAGTCTTGGGTTGACCCAATGAGTCTCGGATCCACACATGAATCCATTTTCCATCTGGGGTTGCCTTGTCTGGAATGTTTAAATTGAAGTCTCAGAAGACTTAACTTTCCAGATTTTGTTTTTACTGAAAGATTTTTTCAAGTAGATGGAAGATGGTTTGGATTGATTGACATTAATAACCCGTGGAACATCCAAATTCACAACTTTCCCTTTACCCTTATCCAAAGGCTTGACAAGATTGGGTTGTTTGGGCTTTGCTTGAGATGATTTACAATCAGATTTGACTTGTTTGATAAAATTATGGTTTTGTTTTCTGGGTGTTGCATCCTTAGGTCTGATTAGATGAGGACAAAATCTGACAACATGTCCAGGTGCACCACAGTCAAAGCAAACTCTTTTGTCTTTGTGTTAAAACCGTTTTGCTTTAGACTGAGAATTCTTGGTTTGAAAAAAAAATTTCTTAGTCTTGTCTTGCACAAAACCCAAACCCCTAGTACCATTAAAAACAGGTTTTTTAGTCTCTTTGGTCTCAATTGCTTCACCATCCTGTGAAGACTTCACAAAGCAGATAGCATTGGATAACTTTGAAGCCATGTTTGTCTTGGGTAAGATTGGGTCAGCCTTTTTGGCAACAAATGTCTGATTCTTAACATAAGCCACTTGAGGAGAAACATCAGAATCATCCTCAGAATCAGAAACCCAATCTTCAACCACGCCTTCCACAAAAGATTCCTCAGACATTGAGGAACCCTCATCAGAAATAATCCCAATAGGATCAATAACTAATGGATTTTTCACCTGAAAGTCTTTAATCTCTTTGTCATTTGGAGAATTGACAAAGCAGTTCAAGACTAGTGGGGGACAGTGATTATATTTTGTCTCTTTACCCTTCCCAGTTTGATCAGTCCCATTACTGATCATGTGCTCAATAATGTATGAAGAGCTCTCATAGCTCTTGAGCTTCTGGCTTAAAGTCTCATAGTCACACTCGACTATGTCAAGGTTCTTCTTAGTCTCATTAATAGTGTTGAGAAAAGAAGTAACTACATCCTGCTTATTAAGCACAACAATCTTAGCCTCATGTAAATGTCTGTTTAACAAATCAATTTAAGCCTGAAAATATTTTTCATTCGATTTTAAAATTCTCTTTGCTTCAATCATTTGGTTGAGATCGCTGATCAAGTCAGAATTGTGCTTCTGATAAGCCAGGACCTTACTGTCACGGTCAATACAGTTAAAGCATCTGGAATGAGAAAAAGAACAGTCCTCAAATACCTAATCTGACTGAGAGGTAGCAGAAGTGTTCACCATCATAGCAAACTGGGTGGCAGGTTCTTCAAACTCAGCATCAAAATCTCCTAGAGTGTTTGAGTCTGAAATGATTTCTGACTCTGATCCTGATGATTCCTCCAGACAGGTCTTTGCTTCTTCAGAAGTGCTTTCATCAACTTTCTGGATTTCTGCAACACTAGCTTTATCTTGTCCTCCCTGATCAAGATTGAATCTGAAATCCCAGTTTTTGCCTTCATCATTTTGAACAATCAAGGCTTTTCTAGCATTTGAAGAACTTGCATGGGTGGGAGTATCAATAGGCACAAGTCTTCGTTCTGGATTTGATGCCGATGATCTCTGATTCTGAAAAGGATTCTTGTTGCTGTCTTCTTTGGTTTTATTGCACTGTCTTGCAAAGTTTCCTTTTTCTCCACAGTTATAGCAAGTGACATATGACATATCAAAACCAAATTTTGAATCCTTGTTCAAATTTATATCTTTTCCAGTTCTTTTCACAAAATCCTTAGGTCTTCTTACTGCACTGGCAAGAGCCCACATGATGTCTATCCTCTCCATATCATCCGAGTCAATATGAGAATAATCTTCACTTCTCAAGTAAGGATTACTAATCTGCTCGGCTACTAATCCATCATAAGAGCTAACAAGACTAGACAGAAGACCCATATGCTCCTTTGCAACCTCTACAGTCACTTTATAAAATTTTTCTGTCTTCAGACTGGTAACTGTATGACTATTTTCTTTCTGAGAGGTTGATGTTGAGGATGATTGACAGAATTGTGTCTGGTTTGACACAGGAGCTTCTTTAGTCTGAGAGACAAAGGCAGTCTTTAGTGGAGCATGAGAAGAAGGTCTCTCTATAGTAAAAGTAGAATAATACAATGAAGGATCCTGAACTTGAGAAACTCTCTTTGCCTTCCACTTGTTCTTAATCTCCTGTTCTTTCATTTTCTGGATAAACTCATTGATGTCCATATTAGCCATCATCTCATGCTGCTTCAAGACCATGAGGAATGACTCCTATTTGGGAGGTAAAGAATCTGCCAAACACTGAATCTTCTCTTGTGTTGTAGTCTTGACCTGATGGTTGAACATCTTACTCAGAAAATGATAACATCTAGCAATCAGATCATCTAGGGACTCATTTCCCACATACATGAAATTGATAAACTCTTTCCTCAAGGCTTTGGACTTTATGTATCTTCAAAGCATCATTTCCCTCATATCTCTGCTACAACGCATCCCAAAGTAACATAGAAGACGTAAACCGTCTGGACTGATGAAAGATATCAGTAGCAATGGATTGAGACAGAATAACATAGGCTTTCTTCTCAAAATCATATAACTTCCTCTAGAGTTCAGTCATCCGGGTGACTAACATGGGAGTTCCATCTTCATTCAGAGGTCTCAAATAACCACTCTCTATCATCATCCACAAGTTTTTATCAACTCCATTGATGTGTATCTCGAATATGTATTTCCAATGAGAATAATCATCTAATGAAAGCAACTTAGGAGCTTTATTAGAAATCCCTATCTTAGTCTCTGTGAGTAGCAATATCTGAATCCTATGATTCTGGTTAGCCATCAAAGCTAAATCCTCCATTATGTCAAGAACAAATGTATCCAACACTTCGAAAAATTTCAAAACTGATGGCCGAATGTCTCTGACTTGGCCGAACGTCGGGGACCGAATAAGTGTGAACTTGCCGAATGAACTGAGTTAGCGGAATGAACAAAGGGTAGAATGACTTGAAGGCCGAATGAGTAGACAACCGAATGGCAGGTAGACCGAAAGAGCAGTTGGCCGAATGAGTGGAAGACAGAAAGAAGGTTATTTGGTTGAAAGAGAGCTATTCGGATGGCTTATTCAGATGATCGACTCATTCGTACATTCTGGGGTTTTCAGCAACAAAAATCGTGATAACTTTTGATTTAGAGCGAATCTGACCACCAAAATTGGTACAGAACTTCAGGACATCATTACCAAGGAAATGGAATCATCGATTTGTCAAAACATCCACAAAAACCCACGGATTTACAATGAAACAGTAACTTGAAGGGCAAGAAAGTTAGGGTCTTTGAAAATCTCGAACAAGCAGTCTGAGATTTGATGATTTGGATTGAAAATCGAGCAGAATCAAGACCCAAAGCTCTGATACCACTTTGTAGGACCTATTTGGAGCCCGGAAACAATATGGTTCACCAAGGAATCTGCTATACAGCTACTGGAATTGTGCGGAATCCTATTCCAGGGTTTTCCAATCGAAAACACTAGGTCCCGTGGCGATCCGACAATGAGGAGTGAACGTTTGGATCAAGATCAAACACCACGAGGTGAGAATCGAAGTTGGAGATGCAAGAACTGCTCAAAACCCTAAGGGTGTGACACTAGAGTGCTCTAGGAAGAGAGGAGGCTTGGAAAAGTTAGGTTTGAATCTATTTGCAAAAGTATATATATAATGTACTCATTCGGCCGAATGAGTGACCGAATGAGTGGCCGAATAGCTCATTTGGCGAATGGCTAAGCCGAATGAGCTTGGTCAACCAAATGAGTCATGCAGATGACTCATTCATTCGCGCCAGTCATTCGCTAGGGGTTCGTTCGCCCGAATGACCTCATTCTTTGGGTCATTCGCACGAATGGGTCTATAACATATATATAATGAAAGTCAACAATAGTCAAACACATATAAACTTGAATAAACATTAAAAAACAGTATAGAATAACTGATCTTCATTAATAAGATAAACTTTATACATTAAGATCATACAAAACATAGAACTAGAGACATTTTTGTGCATTAACAGTAAGATTTCATGCAGGAGTTGTAGGTTCCTCTAATGGATCCTGTCTTTTTCTCTCTAAAATCCATCCTGCTTTCACCTGTTCTTCACCTTAGAACATGTAAAATCTGTCAACACTAGGTTGGCGAGTTCACGCAAGTTTTAAAAATATTAGGTTTTAATATATATTTGATGAAAACTCTTTCCATTTACACAGGTTTTGAAAATGATGTGTAAATGGTGTTGAAAACACGAATGAATTACACAAGTGTTTAAATATGAACCTCATTACTGAAACCATCCCAAATCATCAATGGTAGTTTATATATAGGCCATACGTAGAGCCAAGGCTCGGCCGCCAGCCCACCATCCCTACGGTGATCCACGAGGATGTCCTTTAAGAAAACCAGACCTCGTCACTTCTGTACCTCTATTCGACATGGCATGACATATGTTTTTGGAAAATGAAATGTCTTGAGATAGAAGTGTATGCTTTGTCTCCTGATATAGGACACTTGTTTTGTTTTATACTCATTTGAAAATCGTTCAAGACCCAACTTTGAAAACTTGTTTGTACTGAAAACCCACAAAATAGTTGTTGGGTTAGTTTATTAGTATGGTCAGTCTATAAACTCACCCACGTGATCATTACTAAACCTAACTGATACGCCCTTTTTGATCAGTTCCAATGGAACTAATACGAGTAGTTTTCCTTTCTATGAATGTGTGTAACGTACCAGCCTCAGCGTTGGAGGTTGGTTAGACCTATGGTACAATCTATGTTACCCTCGGTTGACCTGTGTCAGCTAATGGTAAATGACTCTTAAAAGGCCTTACTTGAGAATTCTTCAGCGTATTCTTGATGTGTATGTTCTGTGGACACATGTTATAGTGAATTAACCTAGACTGATACCATACAATATGTTGATTGTTGATTTGGATGTGTAACCTCAGCTCTCAAGCTGTGTCCGTTATTAAATTCTTTTGGTGAAAATTTTGATTTTTTATTAAATTCTTTTGGTGAAAATTTTATTAAAATTCTTATTATTTTACATTAGCATAGTAAGGCTCACCGTTTGTCTTAACTGCTGACTGTTGGTTCATATTTTGGGTGTCCGTTGCTGGTCGAATAGCTTAGATTAGTATTTCTTTATTTGTAATCACTTGTATGTATTTGTGTGTTGTTAAGTTAGAAATTGAGTCGTTTGCAGGAGCATATGCGAATGAATTTAATGTAAAAGGGTCCATTCATACGAAAGAGCATACGAATGGCTCCATTTGTACGAATGGAGTTCAGCCCCAGTAAATACCAGTTTCTAGATTTGAGAGTTAAAGGGTTTTTTGGTGTTCTAGGTTTTTGAGCACGAGAGGGGGAGAGATCATGCTCGATCTCTCCCCGGCAACACTATGTTCTTTTATGATGTGGAGTCAATCTTGTAATCATTCGATTTAATCTATATACCATTAGATTGTATTCATATTCATCATGTGCACAAACCCTAACCTTCCGTCCAATACAAATTTGCTGGTCCTTAACGTTTTTTCACTGACATTGTTTTTTACTCTAAAGATATCTTTTAGTGTATCATATCTAACAACATATCCACATGAATCGCCACCCATGTGGATATCTCATTGGATCGTTACTCCAAATGGTATCTATTCAGATTTTTGATCATTCTTTTCCCTCACAAGGTGATTGTCTTTTCTTCTGATTCATGTTTGTGTGATTCAATGGATTTTCCCAACTGTCTACCATTATCCGTGTATTTTGATTTGTTGTTTATTTCGTTATCGTCACTCTCGTAACATAGCCTTCTATGTTGTTGTCGTGTACACCCTTGGATTTCAGACTAATGGTAGCTCGTATACCGGTTGTCGCAGTCTCCCCCAGTTGAAGAAATTCCATCTCAAAATTTGAAATGTGTCTTCTAGACCTCCTTTTCCTTTTTGAATGTTCTGGGAGATGACTGGTATGATTTGAGCCTTCGGGTTTCCATGCAGTGCTGAGACGTACATTGGAAAAATGTTGTTGTCTTATATCCATTGGTATGTAGTTAGTTCTACTCCTGTGATTGCCGATAGTGGCTGTCGACCTGTGATTCGCTAAGGACGAACCCAGTGTATACAAGAAGTCCCACGGTTCACGACGACATAATTTAGTCAACTCAGTTTTACACAGGCGGTTGGCACATAAATGATGTTACGATACCATCTATGTTCATGTGTTATTCCTTGATCGAGTTGGTGGTTGAAGTTTGGATAGAAGCAGGTGTATGTGTTTGATTAGTCACTCTTGATAACCCTTGAGAAGTTATCTTTTATCAACCGATCGACTCTCCTCATTAGCATCTACATCAAGTCGTGTACTCGATGCCAATACTACGCTTCTCGGTTGGGGTAGATTTATGTACTTCATTCGTATAGATTTTGGGGTTTTCTTAGTGAGTTAGTCTAATTCGTTTGGGCTTCTCATTAAAGCTGTGATTGCACTTTGCGTTTCCAGGAACGTTCGCTTTCTCACTATATTCATTGTTCGTGATGGAGTATTTTTAATCGTATCCTTTGATCTTACGATTCTTGCATCGTTCCTGGAATGTACGTGTGTGGTTCCTTTCCTTGGATTCTAGGTTCACGATTAGGTGTTGGAGTTGTATGGACGGCCTCTCACCTTCCAGTTGTAACTAAACCGAGGTTTAGTTTCGTAATTTTATCAAGTATAGGAAATTATGGATTGTTCTTGGCAAGGTTTTGGAGAATCTGCACCTTGGACTCCGAAATTTCTCGCCTCCTTCCCGATGGTCAGTGTAGCTAGGTCAGTTGTGACCTTCCAAAAATCTGGTAGCACAGTTCTCTCGGAACAGTCCTTAAATTGTTACTGCACGGATTTATCAACAGCTTTCGATGATTACTGAAGACATTGTTTGTATTTTGTATTTTTCAATAAATTTCTCTAGTATTGATTGCCGATACTAATAGTATCGATGTGAGTTCAATCGATAATACTAGTATCGACATGTGTGTTGTCGATACTAGTAGTATTAGTATGATTACTTGCCAATATTAATAGTGTCGATGCTATTGATACCAGTTGCCTAAATATAAGCATGTGCTTGTTTTTGTAAGTAGGTTTTTCATTCACCATATTAAGATTTTCTTTCAATATATAGAGAGAAACATTTTAGAGAGACATGGCATTTCATTCTTATTATTAAAAGTCTTGTAATCCGATTTTCATTCAATGAGAATTCAAATCATATACATTGTCTTCTTCATACTCTCACACACACATTGACAAGTTTACGGATTCCGCAAGTTTACGAGTTGAGTGTTATCGGTATGAACCAATGCAAATGGACCTTCAAGTGATATCAGAGCCTTAGTGCTCGGTTCTGAGATCACATTGTGTGTTTTGAATAGATTCGTATTGTTGAAGATTTAAAATTTGAAAGTTTGTTGAAGATGAAATTTTGCAGCCACGTTTTTAGACAAATTGATCATTTTCAGATGTGATTTTGAACAAATTGATGGGCTAGGGTTGTGTATTTTTGAATTACGTAGAGATTGATATAAAATTCGACTTCTAACTCTCAAAAATGAAGATTTTAGAAGGATTATTGTTATTTTTCGAGCTGTTCGGACTTAACAGATTTTCCTGCCAATTTCTTGCATCGATATTATTAGTATCGATGGAATATTCATCGATACTATTAGTATCGGTGGAATATTGGGTGATACTATTAGTATCGATGAAATCTTCATCGATACTATTAGTATCGGTGGAATATTTCTCATTACTATTATTATCAGTTGAATCTTTGTAGATACTATTAATATCAGCGTTGACTTTTTCATATTCTTAGTATCAGCGTTGACTTTTGTAGATACTATCAGTATCTTCAAAAACAAGACTTAGAAAATTTTTCGAAGTGTTGAAAATTTTTTCTCTGGAATTCAAAATGGGAGATTATTCAAAATTATCTACTTTGTTTAATAAAACGGATATTGAAAATCTGTCAAAGTTGCCTGTTTTTTTCTCGCTTAGCAACTTTTCATCTTGGAGGACACAATTTGAAGCGTTTCTCGAGCATGTTGACCCGAATCTCAAAATTCCTATACTTGATGGATATTTTCAACCTTAGCTCAATGGAGTTTATAAGAATCCATCAAGATTGAATATAAAAGAGAAGGAAAGTTATGATCGCAAAAATAAGGTTTTTATCTTGCTTTCAATGGCAATCTCCAAAGAAATTCTTCAGAATTTCAAACAAATCAAGATTTCTAAAGATCTTTGGATTGCTATTGACAACTTGTGTGATGATTCCAAAATGAAGAATGATACTAATGATTTTAAATATCATATTGATGTGCTAAAATTTGAAATTATAAAACTAAATAAAAGATGTGATGAATTTGATTTGTTGAAAGAGGAGAATGTTAGACTGAAGAAAAGAAATGAAGATTTGAATAATAAATCTGAACTCCACGAAAAGCGGATGGATAAAGATGATGTTCATATTTCTAAGAAAGTATTCAAGTCAATATCCAAACCTGTTGAGTGTTATAAACAAAAGAAGAAATGGAAAACAAGGAGGAGGTTAAGAAAGTCAAGGAACAACAAGAAAACTACAGAGAATGTTAACTTAATTGACTCATTGACCAAGGCTTTTAATGATTATTTTCAAAATTAAAACATGAAGCCTAAAAAAGTTTATCAACCACATGTTTTTGATTCAAGATATTCTGTTTCAATTGAGAAACATAATAACTATAGAATTTATGGTGGTTATAGACAAAGAAATACAATGTGCTTCCAATTGTATACTCAATCTTTTCAGCCAGGTAGGAGTAATCAGAGATATGATTCCAGGATGGATGGAAAGAGAATGTATCATATTAATCATGAGATTAACAAAGAAGCTCAATGACGATTTAATGAAAATGAAACAATTATGTTGAATCCCAAACCAAAGAGGGTTTTTATAGTTGTTAATTCTCACTCCCAGGCTATTACTAAGGGGGAGACTTTTGGTACATAAAGTTAGTAAAAGCTTTGGGTGATTAATTATTGTTATTTGATTAGAATAATTCAAAATAAAGCTCAAATACTTGAGAAAGAGGAGAAAAGTTTTCAAAGACTTGTAAATATTGATCTCACATAAGATACTTTCTGTAAGCTACTGTTTGTCTCAAAAGAGTTGATCAGAGAATAATCACCGAGCTATTGTTAAGGGTGAGTCTGTTAACGCACGGATTTATCAACAGTTTTCGATGATTACTGAAGACATTGTTTTTAGTCTAGATCATGTATTTGAGTTGTATTTTGTATTTTTCATTGAATTTCTCTAGTATTGATTGCCGATACTAATAGTATCGATGTGAGTTCCATTGATACTAGTAGTATCGACATGTGTGTTATCAATACTAGTAGTATCGGTATGATTAGTTGCCGATGTTAATAGTGTCAATGCTATTGATACTAGTTGCCTATATATAGGCATGCGCTAGTTTTTGTAAGTAGGTTTTTCATTCACAATATTTATATTTTCTTTGAATCTAGAAAGAGAAACATTTTAGAGAGACATTGCATTCATTCTTATTATTAAAATTCTTGTAATTCGATCTTCGTTCAATGAGAATTTAAAAATCATATACATTGTCTTCTTCATACTCTCACACACACATCGGCACATTTACGGATTCCGCATGTTTACGAGTTGAGTGTTCTTGGTTTGATCCAATGCAAATGGACCTTCAAATGGTATCAAAGCCTTAGTGCTCGGTTCTGAGATCACATTGTGTGTTTTGAATAGATTCGGATTATTGAAGATTGAAAATTTGAAAGATTGTTGAAGATGAAAGTTTGCACCCACATTTTTAGACAAATTGATCATTTTCAGATGTGATTTTGAACAAATTGATGGGCTAGTGTTGTGTATTTTTGAATTACGAAGAGATTGATATAAAATTCGACTTCTAACTCTCAAAAATGTAGATTTTAGAAGGATTATTGTGATTTTTCGAGCTGTACGGACTTAACAGATTTTCCCGCCAATTTCTTGCATCAATATTATTAGTATCGACGGAATCTTCATCGATACTATTAGTATCGATGGAATATTGGGTGATACTATTAGTATCGATGGAATCTTTATCGATACTATTATTATCGGTGGAATCTTTGTAGATACTATTATTATTAGTTGAATCTTTGTAGATACTATTAGTATCAGCGTTGCCTTTTTCTGATTATTAGTATCAGCGTTGACTATTGTAGATACTGTCAGTATCTACAAAAACAAGACTTAGAAAATTTTTCGAAGTGTGCAAAATTTTTTCTCTGGAATTCAAAATGGCAAATTATTCAAGATTATCTACTTTGTTTAATAAAACAGATATTGAAAATCTGTCAAAGCTGCCGGTTTTTTTCTCGCTTAGCGACTTTTCGTCTTGAAGTACACAATTTGAAGCGTTTCTCGAGCATGTTGACCCGAATCTCAAAATTCCTATATTTGATGGATATTTTCAACCTAAGCTCAATGGAGTTTATAAGAATCCATCAAGATTGAATATAAAGGAGAAGGAAAGTTATGATCGCAAAAATATGGTTTTTACCTTGCTTTTAATGGAAATCTCCAAAGACATTCTTCAAAATTTCAAATAAATCAAGATTTCTAAAGATCTTTGGATTGCTACTGACAACTTGTGTGATGATTCCAAAATGAAGAATGATACAAATGATTAATTTAAAATAGCAGATTGATGTGCTAAAAGTTGAAATTATGAAACTTACTAAAAGATGTGATGAATTTGATTTGTTGAAAGAGGAGAATGTTAGATTAAAGAAAGGAACTGAAGATTTGAATAATAAATCTGAACTCCAGGAAAAGCGGATGGACAAAGATCATGTTGATATTTCTAAGGAAGTATTCAAGTCAATATCCAAACCTGTTGAGTGTCAGAAACAAAAGAAGAAATGGAAAACAAGTCGGAGGCTAAGAAAGTCAAGGAACAACAAGAAAACAACAGAGAATGTCAACTTAATCGACTCATTGACCAAGGCTTTTAATGATTATTTTCAAAATGAAAAGATAAAGCCTAAAAAAGTTTATCAACCACATGTTTTTGATTCAAGATATTCTGTTCCAATTGAGAAACAGAATAACTATAGAATTTATGGTGGTTACAGACAAAGAAATACAATGTGCTTCCAATCGTATACTCAATCTTTTCAGCCAGCTTGGAGTAATCAGAGATATGATTCCAGTATGGATGGAAAGAGAAGGTATCATATTAATCGTGAGATTAACAAAGAAGTTAAATGCTAATTTCATGAAAATGAAACTATTATATTGAAGACCAAACCAAAGAGGGTTTGGATACTTGTTAATTCTCACACCCAGGCTATTACTATGGGGGAGACTGTTGGTACCTAAAGTTAGTAAAAGCTTTAGGTGATTAATTATTGTTATTTGATTACAATAATTCAAAATAAAGCTCAAATACTTGAGAAGGAGGAGAAAACTTTTCAGAGACTTGTAGATCTTGATCTCGCATAAGATACTTGCTGTAAGCTACTGTTTGTCTCAAAAGAGCTGATCAGAGAATAATCACCGAGCTATTGCTAATGGTGAACCTGTTAGTGCACGGATTTATCAACAGTTTTTTGTGATTACTGAAGACGTTGTTTTTAGTCTAGATCATGTATTTGAGCTGTATTTTGTATTTTTCATTGAATATCTACAGTATTGATTCCGAAACTATTAGTATCAATGTGAGTTCCATTGATACTAGTAGTATCGACATGTGTGTTGTCGATACTAGTAGTATCGGTATGATTAGTTGCCTATGTTAATAGTGTCGATGCTATTGATACTAGTTGCCTATAAATAGGCATGTGCTTGTTTTTGTAAGTAGGTTTTTCGTTCACAATATTCAGATTTTCTTTGAATCTAGAGGGAGAAACATTTTAGAGAGACATTTCATTAATTCTTATTATTAAAATTCTTGTAATTCGATCTTCATTCAATGAGAATTCAAATCATATACATTGTCTTCTTCATACTCTCACACACACAACGACACGTTTACGGATTCCTCACGTTTGCGAGTTGAGTGTTCTCGGTTTGATCCAATGCAAATGGACCTTCAAGTGGTATCAGAGCCTTAGTGCCCGATTCTAAAATCACATTGTGTGTTTTGAATAGATTCGGATTGTTGAATATTCAAAATTTTAAAGTTTGTTGAAGATGAAAGTTTGCAGCCACGTTTTTAGACAAATTGATCATTTTTAGACGTGATTTTGAACAAATTGATGGGCTAGGGTTGTGTATTTTTGAATTACGAAGAGATTGATATAAAATTCGACTTCTAACTCTCAAAAATGAAGATTTTAGAAGCATTATTGTTCTTTTTCGAGCTGCTCGGATTTAACAGATTTTTCCGCCAATTTCTTGCATCGATATTATTAGTATCGACGGAATCTTCATTGATACTATTAGTATCGACAGAATCTTTATCGATACTATTAGTATCGTTGGAGTCTTTGTAGATACTATTGTTATCAGTTGAATCTTTGTAGATACTATTAGTATCAGCATTGAGTTTTTCTGATTATTAGTATCAACGTTACTTTTGTAGATACTGTCAGTATCTACAAAACAAAGACTTAGAAAATTTTTCGAAGTATTGAAAATTTTTTCTCGGGAATTCAAAATGGCAAATTATTCAAGATTATCTACTTTGTTTAATAAAACAGATATTGAAAATCTGTCAAAGCTGCCGGTTTTTTTCTCGCTTAGCGACTTTTCGTCTTGAAGTACACAATTTGAAGCGTTTCTCGAGCATGTTGACCCGAATCTCAAAATTCCTATATTTGATGGATATTTTCAACCTAAGCTCAATGGAGTTTATAAGAATCCATCAAGATTGAATATAAAGGAGAAGGAAAGTTATGATCGCAAAAATATGGTTTTTACCTTGCTTTTAATGGAAATCTCCAAAGACATTCTTCAAAATTTCAAATAAATCAAGATTTCTAAAGATCTTTGGATTGCTACTGACAACTTGTGTGATGATTCCAAAATGAAGAATGATACAAATGATTTAAAATAGCAGATTGATGTGCTAAAAGTTGAAATTATGAAACTTACTAAAAGATGTGATGAATTTGATTTGTTGAAAGAGGAGAATGTTAGATTAAATAAAGGAACTGAAGATTTGAATAATAAATCTGAACTCCAGGAAAAGCGGATGGACAAAGATCATGTTGATATTTCTAAGGAAGTATTCAAGTCAATATCCAAACCTGTTGAGTGTCAGAAACAAAAGAAAAATGGAAAACAAGTCGGAGGCTAAGAAAGTCAAGGAACAACAAGAAAACAACAGATAATGTCAACTTAATCGACTCATTGACCAAGGCTTTTAATGATTATTTTCAAAATGAAAAGATAAAGCCTAAAAAAGTTTATCAACCACATGTTTTTGATTCAAGATATTCTGTTCCAATTGAGAAACAGAATAACTATAGAATTTATGGTGGTTACAGACAAAGAAATACAATGTGCTTCCAATCGTATACTCAATCTTTTCAGCCAGCTTGGAGTAATCAGAGATATGATTCCAGTATGGATGGAAAGAGAAGGTATCATATTAATCGTGAGATTAACAAAGAAGTTAAATGCTAATTTCATGAAAATGAAACTATTATATTGAAGACCAAACCAAAGAGGGTTTGGATACTTGTTAATTCTCACACCCAGGCTATTACTATGGGGGAGACTGTTGGTACCTAAAGTTAGTAAAAGCTTTAGGTGATTAATTATTGTTATTTGATTACAATAATTCAAAATAAAGCTCAAATACTTGAGAAGGAGGAGAAAACTTTTCAGAGACTTGTAGATCTTGATCTCGCATAAGATACTTGCTGTAAGCTACTGTTTGTCTCAAAAGAGCTGATCAGAGAATAATCACCGAGCTATTGCTAATGGTGAACCTGTTAGTGCACGGATTTATCAACAGTTTTTTGTGATTACTGAAGACGTTGTTTTTAGTCTAGATCATGTATTTGAGCTGTATTTTGTATTTTTCATTGAATATCTACAGTATTGATTCCGAAACTATTAGTATCAATGTGAGTTCCATTGATACTAGTAGTATCGACATGTGTGTTGTCGATACTAGTAGTATCGGTATGATTAGTTGCCTATGTTAATAGTGTCGATGCTATTGATACTAGTTGCCTATAAATAGGCATGTGCTTGTTTTTGTAAGTAGGTTTTTCGTTCACAATATTCAGATTTTCTTTGAATCTAGAGGGAGAAACATTTTAGAGAGACATTTCATTAATTCTTATTATTAAAATTCTTGTAATTCGATCTTCATTCAATGAGAATTCAAATCATATACATTGTCTTCTTCATACTCTCACACACACAACGACACGTTTACGGATTCCTCACGTTTGCGAGTTGAGTGTTCTCGGTTTGATCCAATGCAAATGGACCTTCAAGTGGTATCAGAGCCTTAGTGCCCGATTCTAAAATCACATTGTGTGTTTTGAATAGATTCGGATTGTTGAATATTCAAAATTTTAAAGTTTGTTGAAGATGAAAGTTTGCAGCCACGTTTTTAGACAAATTGATCATTTTTAGACGTGATTTTGAACAAATTGATGGGCTAGGGTTGTGTATTTTTGAATTACGAAGAGATTGATATAAAATTCGACTTGTAACTCTCAAAAATGAAGATTTTAGAAGCATTATTGTTCTTTTTCGAGCTGCTCGGATTTAACAGATTTTTCCGCCAATTTCTTGCATCGATATTATTAGTATCGACGGAATCTTCATTGATACTATTAGTATCGACAGAATCTTTATCGATACTATTAGTATCGTTGGAGTCTTTGTAGATACTATTGTTATCAGTTGAATCTTTGTAGATACTATTAGTATCAGCATTGAGTTTTTCTGATTATTAGTATCAACGTTACTTTTGTAGATACTGTCAGTATCTACAAAACAAAGACTTAGAAAATTTTTCGAAGTATTGAAAATTTTTTCTCGGGAATTCAAAATGGCAAATTATTCAAGATTATCTACTTTGTTTAATAAAACAGATATTGAAAATCTGTCAAAGCTGCCGGTTTTTTTCTCGCTTAGCGACTTTTCGTCTTGAAGTACACAATTTGAAGCGTTTCTCGAGCATGTTGACCCGAATCTCAAAATTCCTATATTTGATGGATATTTTCAACCTAAGCTCAATGGAGTTTATAAGAATCCATCAAGATTGAATATAAAGGAGTAGGAAAGTTATGATCGCAAAAAAATGGTTTTTACCTTGCTTTTAATGGAAATCTCCAAAGACATTCTTCAAAATTTCAAATAAATCAAGATTTCTAAAGATCTTTGGATTGCTACTGACAACTTGTGTGATGATTCCAAAATGAAGAATGATACAAATGATTTAAAATAGCAGATTGATGTGCTAAAAGTTGAAATTATGAAACTTACTAAAAGATGTGATGAATTTGATTTGTTGAAAGAGGAGAATGTTAGATTAAATAAAGGAACTGAAGATTTGAATAATAAATCTGAACTCCAGGAAAAGCGGATGGACAAAGATCATGTTGATATTTCTAAGGAAGTATTCAAGTCAATATCCAAACCTGTTGAGTGTCAGAAACAAAAGAAGAAATGGAAAACAAGTCGGAGGCTAAGAAAGTCAAGGAACAACAAGAAAACAACAGATAATGTCAACTTAATCGACTCATTGACCTAGGCTTTTAATGATTATTTTCAAAATGAAAAGATAAAGCCTAAAAAAGTTTATCAACCACATGTTTTTGATTCAAGATATTCTGTTCCAATTGAGAAACAGAATAACTATAGAATTTATGGTGGTTACAGACAAAGAAATACAATGTGCTTCCAATCGTATACTCAATCTTTTCAGCCAGCTTGGAGTAATCAGAGATATGATTCCAGTATGGATGGAAAGAGAAGGTATCATATTAATCGTGAGATTAACAAAGAAGTTAAATGCTAATTTCATGAAAATGAAACTATTATATTGAAGACCAAACCAAAGAGGGTTTGGATACTTGTTAATTCTCACACCCAGGCTATTACTATGGGGGAGACTGTTGGTACCTAAAGTTAGTAAAAGCTTTAGGTGATTAATTATTGTTATTTGATTACAATAATTCAAAATAAAGCTCAAATACTTGAGAAGGAGGAGAAAACTTTTCAGAGACTTGTAGATCTTGATCTCGCATAAGATACTTGCTGTAAGCTACTGTTTGTCTCAAAAGAGCTGATCAGAGAATAATCACCGAGCTATTGCTAATGGTGAACCTGTTAGTGCACGGATTTATCAACAGTTTTTTGTGATTACTGAAGACGTTGTTTTTAGTCTAGATCATGTATTTGAGCTGTATTTTGTATTTTTCATTGAATATCTACAGTATTGATTCCGAAACTATTAGTATCAATGTGAGTTCCATTGATACTAGTAGTATCGACATGTGTGTTGTCGATACTAGTAGTATCGGTATGATTAGTTGCCTATGTTAATAGTGTCGATGCTATTGATACTAGTTGCCTATAAATAGGCATGTGCTTGTTTTTGTAAGTAGGTTTTTCGTTCACAATATTCAGATTTTCTTTGAATCTAGAGGGAGAAACATTTTAGAGAGACATTTCATTAATTCTTATTATTAAAATTCTTGTAATTCGATCTTCATTCAATGAGAATTCAAATCATATACATTGTCTTCTTCATACTCTCACACACACAACGACACGTTTACGGATTCCTCACGTTTGCGAGTTGAGTGTTCTCGGTTTGATCCAATGCAAATGGACCTTCAAGTGGTATCAGAGCCTTAGTGCCCGATTCTAAAATCACATTGTGTGTTTTGAATAGATTCGGATTGTTGAATATTCAAAATTTTAAAGTTTGTTGAAGATGAAAGTTTGCAGCCACGTTTTTAGACAAATTGATCATTTTTAGACGTGATTTTGAACAAATTGATGGGCTAGGGTTGTGTATTTTTGAATTACGAAGAGATTGATATAAAATTCGACTTGTAACTCTCAAAAATGAAGATTTTAGAAGCATTATTGTTCTTTTTCGAGCTGCTCGGATTTAACAGATTTTTCCGCCAATTTCTTGCATCGATATTATTAGTATCGACGGAATCTTCATTGATACTATTAGTATCGACAGAATCTTTATCGATACTATTAGTATCGTTGGAGTCTTTGTAGATACTATTGTTATCAGTTGAATCTTTGTAGATACTATTAGTATCAGCATTGAGTTTTTCTGATTATTAGTATCAACGTTACTTTTGTAGATACTGTCAGTATCTACAAAACAAAGACTTAGAAAATTTTTCGAAGTATTGAAAATTTTTTCTCGGGAATTCAAAATGGCAAATTATTCAAGATTATCTACTTTGTTTAATAAAACAGATATTGAAAATCTGTCAAAGCTGCCGGTTTTTTTCTCGCTTAGCGACTTTTCGTCTTGAAGTACACAATTTGAAGCGTTTCTCGAGCATGTTGACCCGAATCTCAAAATTCCTATATTTGATGGATATTTTCAACCTAAGCTCAATGGAGTTTATAAGAATCCATCAAGATTGAATATAAAGGAGAAGGAAAGTTATGATCGCAAAAAAATGGTTTTTACCTTGCTTTTAATGGAAATCTCCAAAGACATTCTTCAAAATTTCAAATAAATCAAGATTTCTAAAGATCTTTGGATTGCTACTGACAACTTGTGTGATGATTCCAAAATGAAGAATGATACAAATGATTTAAAATAGCAGATTGATGTGCTAAAAGTTGAAATTATGAAACTTACTAAAAGATGTGATGAATTTGATTTGTTGAAAGAGGAGAATGTTAGATTAAATAAAGGAACTGAAGATTTGAATAATAAATCTGAACTCCAGGAAAAGCGGATGGACAAAGATCATGTTGATATTTCTAAGGAAGTATTCAAGTCAATATCCAAACCTGTTGAGTGTCAGAAACAAAAGAAGAAATGGAAAACAAGTCGGAGGCTAAGAAAGTCAAGGAACAACAAGAAAACAACAGATAATGTCAACTTAATCGACTCATTGACCTAGGCTTTTAATGATTATTTTCAAAATGAAAAGATAAAGCCTAAAAAAGTTTATCAACCACATGTTTTTGATTCAAGATATTCTGTTCCAATTGAGAAACAGAATAACTATAGAATTTATGGTGGTTACAGACAAAGAAATACAATGTGCTTCCAATCGTATACTCAATCTTTTCAGCCAGCTTGGAGTAATCAGAGATATGATTCCAGTATGGATGGAAAGAGAAGGTATCATATTAATCGTGAGATTAACAAAGAAGTTAAATGCTAATTTCATGAAAATGAAACTATTATATTGAAGACCAAACCAAAGAGGGTTTGGATACTTGTTAATTCTCACACCCAGGCTATTACTATGGGGGAGACTGTTGGTACCTAAAGTTAGTAAAAGCTTTAGGTGATTAATTATTGTTATTTGATTACAATAATTCAAAATAAAGCTCAAATACTTGAGAAGGAGGAGAAAACTTTTCAGAGACTTGTAGATCTTGATCTCGCATAAGATACTTGCTGTAAGCTACTGTTTGTCTCAAAAGAGCTGATCAGAGAATAATCACCGAGCTATTGCTAATGGTGAACCTGTTAGTGCACGGATTTATCAACAGTTTTTTGTGATTACTGAAGACGTTGTTTTTAGTCTAGATCATGTATTTGAGCTGTATTTTGTATTTTTCATTGAATATCTACAGTATTGATTCCGAAACTATTAGTATCAATGTGAGTTCCATTGATACTAGTAGTATCGACATGTGTGTTGTCGATACTAGTAGTATCGGTATGATTAGTTGCCTATGTTAATAGTGTCGATGCTATTGATACTAGTTGCCTATAAATAGGCATGTGCTTGTTTTTGTAAGTAGGTTTTTCGTTCACAATATTCAGATTTTCTTTGAATCTAGAGGGAGAAACATTTTAGAGAGACATTTCATTAATTCTTATTATTAAAATTCTTGTAATTCGATCTTCATTCAATGAGAATTCAAATCATATACATTGTCTTCTTCATACTCTCACACACACAACGACACGTTTACGGATTCCTCACGTTTGCGAGTTGAGTGTTCTCGGTTTGATCCAATGCAAATGGACCTTCAAGTGGTATCAGAGCCTTAGTGCCCGATTCTAAAATCACATTGTGTGTTTTGAATAGATTCGGATTGTTGAATATTCAAAATTTTAAAGTTTGTTGAAGATGAAAGTTTGCAGCCACGTTTTTAGACAAATTGATCATTTTTAGACGTGATTTTGAACAAATTGATGGGCTAGGGTTGTGTATTTTTGAATTACGAAGAGATTGATATAAAATTCGACTTGTAACTCTCAAAAATGAAGATTTTAGAAGCATTATTGTTCTTTTTCGAGCTGCTCGGATTTAACAGATTTTTCCGCCCATTTCTTGCATCGATATTATTAGTATCGACGGAATCTTCATTGATACTATTAGTATCGACAGAATCTTTATCGATACTATTAGTATCGTTGGAGTCTTTGTAGATACTATTGTTATCAGTTGAATCTTTGTAGATACTATTAGTATCAGCATTGAGTTTTTCTGATTATTAGTATCAACGTTACTTTTGTAGATACTGTCAGTATCTACAAAACAAAGACTTAGAAAATTTTTCGAAGTATTGAAAATTTTTTCTCGGGAATTCAAAATGGCAAATTATTCAAGATTATCTACTTTGTTTAATAAAACAGATATTGAAAATCTGTCAAAGCTGCCGGTTTTTTTCTCGCTTAGCGACTTTTCGTCTTGAAGTACACAATTTGAAGCGTTTCTCGAGCATGTTGACCCGAATCTCAAAATTCCTATATTTGATGGATATTTTCAACCTAAGCTCAATGGAGTTTATAAGAATCCATCAAGATTGAATATAAAGGAGAAGGAAAGTTATGATCGCAAAAATATGGTTTTTACCTTGCTTTTAATGGAAATCTCCAAAGACATTCTTCAAAATTTCAAATAAATCAAGATTTCTAAAGATCTTTGGATTGCTACTGACAACTTGTGTGACGATTCCAAAAAATGAAGAATGATACAAATGATTTAAAATAGCAGATTGATGTGCTAAAAGTTGAAATTATGAAACTTACTAAAAGATGTGATGAATTTGATTTGTTGAAAGAGGAGAATGTTAGATTAAATAAAGGAACTGAAGATTTGAATAATAAATCTGAACTCCAGGAAAAGCGGATGGACAAAGATCATGTTGATATTTCTAAGGAAGTATTCAAGTCAATATCCAAACCTGTTGAGTGTCAGAAACAAAAGAAAAATGGAAAACAAGTCGGAGGCTAAGAAAGTCAAGGAACAACAAGAAAACAACAGAGAATGTCAACTTAATCGACTCATTGACCAAGGCTTTTAATGATTATTTTCAAAATGAAAAGATAAAGCCTAAAAAAGTTTATCAACCACATGTTTTTGATTCAAGATATTCTGTTCCAATTGAGAAACAGAATAACTATAGAATTTATGGTGGTTACAGACAAAGAAATACAATGTGCTTCCAATCGTATACTCAATCTTTTCAGCCAGCTTGGAGTAATCAGAGATATGATTCCAGTATGGATGGAAAGAGAAGGTATCATATTAATCGTGAGATTAACAAAGAAGTTAAATGCTAATTTCATGAAAATGAAACTATTATATTGAAGACCAAACCAAAGAGGGTTTGGATACTTGTTAATTCTCACACCCAGGCTATTACTATGGGGGAGACTGTTGGTACCTAAAGTTAGTAAAAGCTTTAGGTGATTAATTATTGTTATTTGATTACAATAATTCAAAATAAAGCTCAAATACTTGAGAAGGAGGAGAAAACTTTTCAGAGACTTGTAGATCTTGATCTCGCATAAGATACTTGCTGTAAGCTACTGTTTGTCTCAAAAGAGCTGATCTGAGAATAATCACCGAGCTATTGCTAATGGTGAACCTGTTAGTGCACGGATTTATCAACAGTTTTTTGTGATTACTGAAGACGTTGTTTTTAGTCTAGATCATGTATTTGAGCTGTATTTTGTATTTTTCATTGAATATCTACAGTATTGATTCCGAAACTATTAGTATCAATGTGAGTTCCATTGATACTAGTAGTATCGACATGTGTGTTGTCGATACTAGTAGTATCGGTATGATTAGTTGCCTATGTTAATAGTGTCGATGCTATTGATACTAGTTGCCTATAAATAGGCATGTGCTTGTTTTTGTAAGTAGGTTTTTCGTTCACAATATTCAGATTTTCTTTGAATCTAGAGGGAGAAACATTTTAGAGAGACATTTCATTAATTCTTATTATTAAAATTCTTGTAATTCGATCTTCATTCAATGAGAATTCAAATCATATACATTGTCTTCTTCATACTCTCACACACACATCGACACGTTTACGGATTCCTCACGTTTGCGAGTTGAGTGTTCTCGGTTTGATCCAATGCAAATGGACCTTCAAGTGGTATCAGAGCCTTAGTGCCCGATTCTAAAATCACATTGTGTGTTTTGAATAGATTCGGATTGTTGAATATTCAAAATTTTAAAGTTTGTTGAAGATGAAAGTTTGCAGCCACGTTTTTAGACAAATTGATCATTTTTAGACGTGATTTTGAACAAATTGATGGGCTAGGGTTGTGTATTTTTGAATTACGAAGAGATTGATATAAAATTCGACTTCTAACTCTCAAAAATGAAGATTTTAGAAGCATTATTGTTCTTTTTCGAGCTGCTCGGATTTAACAGATTTTTCCGCCAATTTCTTGCATCGATATTATTAGTATCGACGGAATCTTCATTGATACTATTAGTATCGACAGAATCTTTATCGATACTATTAGTATCGTTGGAGTCTTTGTAGATACTATTGTTATCAGTTGAATCTTTGTAGATACTATTAGTATCAGCATTGAGTTTTTCTGATTATTAGTATCAACGTTACTTTTGTAGATACTGTCAGTATCTACAAAACAAAGACTTAGAAAATTTTTCGAAGTATTGAAAATTTTTTCTCGGGAATTCAAAATGGCAAATTATTCAAGATTATCTACTTTGTTTAATAAAACAGATATTGAAAATCTGTCAAAGCTGCCGGTTTTTTTCTCGCTTAGCGACTTTTCGTCTTGAAGTACACAATTTGAAGCGTTTCTCGAGCATGTTGACCCGAATCTCAAAATTCCTATATTTGATGGATATTTTCAACCTAAGCTCAATGGAGTTTATAAGAATCCATCAAGATTGAATATAAAGGAGAAGGAAAGTTATGATCGCAAAAATATGGTTTTTACCTTGCTTTTAATGGAAATCTCCAAAGACATTCTTCAAAATTTCAAATAAATCAAGATTTCTAAAGATCTTTGGATTGCTACTGACAACTTGTGTGATGATTCCAAAATGAAGAATGATACAAATGATTTAATATAGCAGATTGATGTGCTAAAAGTTGAAATTATGAAACTTACTAAAAGATGTGATGAATTTGATTTGTTGAAAGAGGAGAATGTTAGATTAAATAAAGGAACTGAAGATTTGAATAATAAATCTGAACTCCAGGAAAAGCGGATGGACAAAGATCATGTTGATATTTCTAAGGAAGTATTCAAGTCAATATCCAAACCTGTTGAGTGTCAGAAACAAAAGAAGAAATGGAAAACAAGTCGGAGGCTAAGAAAGTCAAGGAACAACAAGAAAACAACAGAGAATGTCAACTTAATCGACTCATTGACCAAGGCTTTTAATGATTATTTTCAAAATGAAAAGATAAAGCCTAAAAAAGTTTATCAACCACATGTTTTTGATTCAAGATATTCTGTTCCAATTGAGAAACAGAATAACTATAGAATTTATGGTGGTTACAGACAAAGAAATACAATGTGCTTCCAATCGTATACTCAATCTTTTCAGCCAGCTTGGAGTAATCAGAGATATGATTCCAGTATGGATGGAAAGTGTCACACCCCCAAATTCCCACTTGTGGTGTATGTCCACGTGGATGTGACGTGTCCAGAATCACAGCTCAAGGTCATATAGAACACCTCTATATGCGTTTACAAATCCAAGTTTGACACATACACATAACAAAATAGTTTGCAGCGGAAAAGTATTTCATAGCAGCGGAATAATATGTTTGAATACATGCAGCAGAAAAGTAAATCGTCAGATCAAAACATTGTATCAATACAAAACATGAATGAAATTGTTTTCAAATAATATGACAGGAATGCATGCGGTTCCTAATGCTCGTCTCTTAACGTGTACATTCCTGCTATCCGTAGTCTGCTAGTTACCTGAGAATACAAGTTTGAAAACAAGTGTCAACACAATGGTTGGTGAGTTCACAGGTTTTGATATACATATAGTAATAAAAGTGTGTCATGCTGTTTATCAATGTTAGTACCGAGCCCTAGGCCCAAAGTGTCAGTGCGTCACTACCGAACTAGACTTGTTTGTCCTTGCCTCCGCTATGTCTCGTATACATAGCAAGTTAGGTCAGAATTTGCACGGGTTATGACATCCAGTCAACATAGTGCCCCGTGGGGTTAGTCATTCCCTAATGGATCCATCCAAATCTACCACGTTGTTCGTACATTAACGGTAAGACTTTGTGAGGGCTTAATACGAGTTCAACACTTAATGTTTGTCCAATAAACCAGCATACACAATAGTGTTTGTACAGTAATAATGTTTGACTCGATGCAACTAGTATTCTCCCCCTATTTAAAAGCATTTGAAAAAGAGTAAAGAGGGGCCGTAAACTCACCTTAGTGAATAAAGCGATAAGTAAGCGTAAGCTCCTGCGTCGAAATGCGTGTCGGTCACCGGCAACCTATATCGTATACCGTACGTGAGTTGGTGTAAGTGACAGTGCTAGTGTTTGTGTTAGTGCTCGTGTTTGTGTCCAACAACCCTTGGTTGTTCATGTTTGCCCGTGTCGGTCCACAATGACCGTGTTTGCTCGTGTTGGTCCACATTGACCGTGTTTGACCATGTTTGACCGAAGTTGACCGTGTCAAGTCAACGACCCGTTGGTGAACCGTGTGCCGGTTTGTGAATCGTGTAGCAATCGTGTAAGTGTTTGTCGTGTGCAAAACGCGCAAATCGCGTCTATGGACAACTTACTAATTATAGTAAGTTTCCATTTATGGAAAGTTCACAAAGCATATCGATGTTAGAGTTCTAGCATGCTCAATGGTCCTACGGGGTCATGTTAACACATAGCACATTATCATACAAGTTCATATACGTCGTTTATAGCATGTTAGTGCACAAAAGTTTCCTAAAATGGAAAGTTTCCATTTTTAGCATATGTGACATCGGAAACCATCTAACCTAGCATCTAATATGCATATTATAACATAATAAGTCATTTAGCATGCTCAAATAACACAACACGTTGACAAGTCGGTTTTTCTAAAAATAAAGTTACTATAAATAGTAACTTTGTGGTTTTTGCATAAAAATGACCACTTAACATTTCTAACTCATTGTTCATGTCACAAATCATCCTAATATATCTTCTAGCAACATTTAATCATGTCAACATAACCAATTTTATCATCTATCAACATTTCAACTAGCAAAGTTTCTAAAAATAGAAATAACTCTAAATATGATCATAGATATCATCAAGACCACTTTCTAATACATCAAATCATCATGATATCATTCTAGCAACAATTCTATATACATGCATGTTCATTATAAACATCAAATCATCACTTTGTAACTAAAAAGTTACTAAAAATAGCAAGTTTGCCTCTAAATCACATTTTGACCATTATAATCACAATCTAATCTTGCAAGGACACTTATACATTATCATGAATCATTTCAATATCAACAAAACTATCTAAAATGCCTTAGATCATACATGCATGTCCATATCTCATCACAAAACATCACTTTGAACAACAAGACCCATACACAACACCATGGATCATCATAGATCATCATTTAAACACCTTAGATCATCATAAAACACATTAAAATCAACAAACCCCGAAATAAATCTCGTGCATGTGCATTCAATGTGCTTGCATGTGAGATTCAACACTTGCATGTGTGTGTAGAAGTGAGAATAGTGCATTTTAGACACAAGAACTACCTCTAAGGCTCAAGAACTAAGAGATGTTGATCTTAGCAGCTTCTATAGGCTCCTGGAACTCTGATTCGCGCAGTGGTGAAGTGATGGTAGTGGTGTCGAGCTTCCAACGTCTTCCTTTAAGCTTCCAAGGCTTCAAAGACTTCAACAATGGCTTCAATGGCTTCCTTTGTGACTTAGGAGGTGTAGGAGATGATGGCAGGGGTTTGGGGAAGGTGAAATCGTGTTAGATGGCGTCTGGAGTCGAAAGAAATGATGAGAGTAGATGAAATGATGGTTTTGCGCTGCTCAAGAAGATTTTAAACGATTCAGGGGTGTCAGGCGTATCGCCTGACGTTGGTGGGCATGATGTGTCGTTACGCGCGGATCCGGTACAGGCGAGGCGCTCAAATTCCACCCGTGCGCATCGCCTGTCGCGGGCATCCCGGGTCAGGCGTACCGCCTGGCTTGAATTTCAAGCCCAATAAACTGGTTTTGTTGTTCTGGCCCATTCCTGCCCGTTTCTCGACTGTAGAACATCGTTCGAGCGTCGTTTGGACTCTATTGGTCAATTATTAGCCATAATTGACTTGTGACAGTGTTTCGTGAGGTTTCGAGTGTTGTGCTACACAATGTGTTAGACGTTCACCAACGTTCGTGTGTTTTGACACGTGTGTGCTGTTCGTCGATAATTCCACAAATTATCTAGTCGTATGCCAGTGTTCATACTGTCGTGCCACGTGTCTCACTAAATTAATCTAATTCTAGTGCCACGTGTACGTAATGCATTTAAATAGACATTTAAATAAAATCAAAGCTGACCTGGAAATTACGGGGTGTCACATCCTCCCCATGTTAGAAAGAATTTCGTCCCGAAATTCAACTTGTGTTGCTAGTGTTTGTCTGTTCCGCGAACAGGTGTGGGTACTTTTGTTTCATCTGGTCTTCACGTTCCCACGTGAATTCCGGTCCTCATCGCTAATTCCATCGCACTTTCACTATTGGGATCTTGCTGAGCTTGAGTTTCTTAGTTTCCCGGTCCATAATCTCCACTGGTTCCTCAACGAAATTCAATTGTTCGTCGATTTGTATTTCCTCGAGAGGAATAACAAGTGTCTCATCAGATAGGCACTTCTTGAGGTTCGAGATGTGGAATACGTTGTGTACACTGCTCAGTTCAACTGGCAGGTTTAGTTCGTAGGCTACAGGGCCTATTCGCTTTGTAATCTCGAACGGTCCAATGTAACGAGGGTTCAACTTTCCTCTTTTGCCAAACCGAATGACTCCCTTCCAGGGCGAGACCTTGAGTAGCACTCTGTCCCCCACTTGGAATTCCAACGGTTTGCGTCGTTTGTCAGCATAGCTTTTCTGTCTGTCACGAGCTGCTGCCATTCGCTTGCGTATTTGCACGATCTTCTCAGTCGTCTCGTGCACAAGCTCTGGACCGGTCAGTTGGCTGTCTCCAACTTCCGCCCAGCAGATGGGTGATCGACACTTACGTCCGTAAAGTGCCTCGAATGGTGCAGCTTGGATGCTAGTATGGTAGCTATTGTTATACGAGAACTCAACTAACGGTAGGTGAGTCTCCCAGCTACTACCAAAGTCAATGACACATGCCCGGAGCATGTCCTCCAGTGTCTGTATGGTTCGCTCACTCTGTCCGTCTGTCTGTGGGTGGTAAGCGGTACTCATATCCAATCTCGTGCCCAAAGCCTTATGCAAAGACTTCCAGAAATGGGACGTAAAGCGACTATCGCGATCAGAGATTATCGAGATTGGCACTCCGTGTCGAGTGACCACTTCCTTTATATAGATATGAGTGAGCTTGTCCAACTTGTCAGTCTCCTTGATGGGTAGGAAATGAGCAGATTTCGTCAGTCGGTCTACGATAACCCAGATGGTATCGCAACCACTTGCCGTCTTAGGCAGTTTAGTTATGAAGTCCATGGAAATTTGCTCCCATTTCCACATTGGTAGTTCCGGTTGTTGAAGTAACCCTGATGGCTTCTGGTACTCAACCTTGACTTTTGAGCACGTTAGACACTTACTCACGTAAGTTGCTATTTCGGCTTTCATGTTTGGCCACCAGTAAGTTGTTTTCAGATCATGATACATTTTGTCAGAGCCCGGGTGTACGGAATACCGGCTCTTGTGAGCTTCATCCATCACTACTTCTCTCAATCCTCCGTAACGTGGAATCCAGATTCGATCCATTAAATAGTAAGCTCCGTCGTCTTTTGCCTTTATTTGCTTATCCATGCCACGCATGGCTTCAAGAGTGAGGTTTTCAGTTTTTAGGGCTTCTTGTTGTGCGATTCGTATCTGATTTGGCAATTCAGAATGAATCGTGAGTTGTAGAGCACGCACGCGTTTTGTTGTTTCCTTCCGGCTCAACGCGTCGGCCACTACGTTGGCTTTACCGGGATGGTACTTGATGGCGCAATCATAATCACCTATGAGTTCAACCCACCTTCGTTGTCTCATGTTCAACTCTTTCTGGTCGAAGATGTGTTGTAGGCTCTTATGATCGGTAAAGATTGTGCATTTTGTGCCATACAAGTAGTGTCGCCAGATCTTCAAGGCAAATACTACGGCTCCCAACTCAAGGTCATGTGTCGTGTAGTTCTTCTCATGCACCTTCAGTTGGCGTGAAGCGTAAGCTATAACCTTCTCGCGTTGCATCAGTACACAACCGAGTCCCTGTTTCGAGGCGTCGCAATACACCACGAAATCGTCGCATCCTTCCGGTAGGGATAGGATGGGTGCAGTGCATAGTTTCTGTTTCAACAGGTTGAAGGCAGCTTCTTGTTTGTCTCCCCAATCGAACTTTTTGTCTTTATGTGTCAGGGAGGTCAGTGATTGAGCAATCTTCGAGAATCCTTCGATAAACCTTCGGTAGTACCCGGCCAGATCTAGGAATTGTCGCACCTCCGTTGGAGTCTTGGGTGCTTCCCAGTTCTTAATTGCTTCGATTTTGGCTGGGTCTACGTGTATTCCCTGCTCATTAACCACGTGTCCAAGGAATTGGACTTCGCGAATCCAAAAGTCGCATTTTGAAAGCTTTGCGTACAACTGCTCTTTCTTTAATAGTTCTAAGACTAGCCTCAAATGCTCAGCATGTTCTTCCCGATTCTTCGAGTAAATCAAAATGTCGTCAATGAACACTATTACGAATTTATCAAGGTAAGGTTTGCACACTCTATTCATGAGATCCATGAACACGGCTGGTGCGTTGGTCAGTCCAAAGGGCATAACCAAGAATTCGTAGTGTCCGTATCGAGTTCGGAAGGCAGTCTTAGGAATATCGTTTTCTTGTATCCTCAATTGATGGTAGCCTGATCTTAAATCGATCTTTGAATAGTAGCTTGACCCTTGCAATTGGTCAAATAGATCGTCTATTCGTGGTAAGGGATATCGATTCTTGATCGTCACCTTGTTCAGCTCTCTGTAGTCGATACACATACGGAATGATCCGTCTTTCTTCTTTACGAACAAGACCGGTGCTCCCCAAGGTGAGAAGCTCGGTCTGATGAATCCCTTGTCTAACAGCTCTTGTAACTGGTTAGACAGTTCCTGCATCTCCGTTGGTGCTAGTCGGTATGGAGCCTTGGCGATCGGTGCTGCTCCTGGTGTAAGATCTATCTGGAACTCGGCTTGTCGTTTCGGAGGCAATCCAGGTAGATCCTCGGGAAACACTTCGGGAAAATCGCGGACTACGGCGATGTCCTCAATTTTCCTCTCCTTCTTTGGTTGCTCTGCGATGAGGGCTAGTATGGCAGTGTATCCCTTTTGTAGGTACTTGTTCGCCTTCATGCATGACATGATGTTCAGAGGTACTCCCCGTCTTTCCCCCTGAATCGAGATCTGTTCTCCGTTCTGCAACGTCACTCGTACGATCTTCTCGTTGCATACGATTTCAGCTTGGTTAGTGGATAGCCAATCTATTCCAACGACCACATCAAAGCTTCCAAGAGTCACCGGCATCAAATCGATTTCGAGTTCGTGATTCGCCAAAACCATGACGCATCCTCGAAAGATGTGTTGTGTTTCAATTAGCTTGCCGTCGGCTAACTCTACGGTGTACTTGTAGTCTAGTGGTGTTGGGGTAATATCTAGTAATTTGCTAAACTCACTAGATATAAAGCTCCTATCGGCACCGGTATCAAATAATATGCTAGCATAGACATTATTTAAAAGAAACGTACCGGTTACGATGTTCGGGTCATCCTTGGCTTCTCCCGAGCCAATCACAAAAGCTCGTCCCTTGGCCGTTCCTCCTCCGGCCTTCTTCAATTGAGGGCAATCCCTCCTCATGTGGCCTGGTTTTCCACATTCATAACACCCTCTGGAGGTGTTCTGGTTGTTGTTCTGGTTCTGGTTGGGGTTGTTGTTACTGGGAAATTTGGATCTGCAGTCTTTGGCCATGTGGCCATGTCGTCCACACTTCAAGCAACGATATCGTTCGCATTGTCCGAAGTGGTGATAAGAGCATTGGTTACATAGCGGGTATTTTCCTTGATACACACCCTTTCCCTTGTCATCGGGTTGGGTGGCAGTGAATGCTCTGGCAGGTGCAGATCGTTGTTGTTGTTGTTGTTGAGGTTGGTGAGACTGGTGCTGACTAGGTTCCCACTTCCTTTTCTGGCTTTCTTGAGGCTTTAGGTGTTCGCCTCGTTTGGGTAGCTTGCCCTGAGCTACAGCTTGATCAGTCAGTTTATGAGCCAGTCTGATCAGTGGTTGGATGGTGGTGAGGTCAGACGCAGTCACCATGCTTTGAATCTGTTCGGGCAGCCCACTGATGAACTGCTCGATCTTCTTGTATTCCGGCGTTACCATTGCCGGACACAGCTTACACAGCTCGTGAAATCGAGTGCAGTATTGCTCGATCTCAGAGCCGACCATCTTCAGTACCCAGAATTCGGCTTCCAGTTTCCTGATCTCCTCACGAGGACAGTATTCCTCTTGCAGTAGTCGGGTGAAGTCGGTCCATGGCATGGAGTTGGCACCGTCCAACCCCAAGGTTTGAACATGGGTATTCCACCATGTGAGGGCCGGTCCCTCCAGCGTACCGGTTGCATACTTAACCCGGTTCTCCTCGGTACACTCGCACATGGCGAATACAGATTCGACTTTCTCCACCCAGCGGAGCATCCCCACAGCTCCCTCAGTCCCCTTGAATTTGTGTGGGTGGCAGTTCAGGAAGGATTTAAAGGAACATCCTTTACTATTGTTGCCTTGCGATCCTGTCAGTCAGAAACCAATGTCGTGTGTCAGAGCGTGTCAGCTATACTATGTTAGTCATGTTAGGCGAGTGTTAGTACCGTTGTTCGAGCCACTGGTTTCACTAGCAAGGCGGTTTGCCTCGTGCTCTGCCAGTATCTTGTTAACTCGTCTGTCAACCATCATCTTAATGACGGCTGCGTCCAGTGTTCGTCTAGGAGGGCGTGCATGTGGTCCTCTTCCCGCCATAGATATTTTCTATACGGAAGGGACAGAATGTTAGTAAGTCAGAATGTTAGTCAGATGTTGTGTCGGAAGTCAGATCATATGTCATGTCAGAAGTTGTGTTAGCAACAGTCATAATGATACAATAGATAATAACAAAACATAATTCTCATTAATACCAGAATTGTAGTACAATAATTTCAAAAGGGAATAACATCACAAGTTCTTCGAGCACATCCCGCTCGTCTAGGCCAAAATAAAAAAAAATAAATACAAGATAAAGTAGTCCACTAATCCGAGTCCATGGAGACATGTGAAATGTCACTAGCAGCGTCTCCGTCATCATCCTCTTCCTCCGGATCCTCATTAGAATGTCAACTTAATCGACTCATTGACCAAGGCTTTTAATGATTATTTTCAAAATGAAAAGATAAAGCCTAAAAAAGTTTATCAACCACATGTTTTTGATTCAAGATATTCTGTTCCAATTGAGAAACAGAATAACTATAGAATTTATGGTGGTTACAGACAAAGAAATACAATGTGCTTCCAATCGTATACTCAATCTTTTCAGCCAGCTTGGAGTAATCAGAGATATGATTCCAGTATGGATGGAAAGTGTCACACCCCCAAATTCCCACTTGTGGTGTATGTCCACGTGGATGTGACGTGTCCAGAATCACAGCTCAAGGTCATATAGAACACCTCTATATGCGTTTACAAATCCAAGTTTGACACATACACATAACAAAATAGTTTGCAGCGGAAAAGTATTTCATAGCAGCGGAATAATATGTTTGAATACATGCAGCAGAAAAGTAAATCGTCAGATCAAAACATTGTATGAATACAAAACATGAATGAAATTGTTTTCAAATAATATGACAGGAATGCATGCGGTTCCTAATGCTCGTCTCTTAACGTGTACATTCCTGCTATCCGTAGTCTGCTAGTTACCTGAGAATACAAGTTTGAAAACAAGTGTCAACACAATGGTTGGTGAGTTCACAGGTTTTGATATACATATAGTAATAAAAGTGTGTCATGCTGTTTATCAATGTTAGTACCGAGCCCTAGGCCCAAAGTGTCAGTGCGTCACTACCGAACTAGACTTGTTTGTCCTTGCCTCCGCTATGTCTCGTATACATAGCAAGTTAGGTCAGAATTTGCACGGGTTATGACATCCAGTCAACATAGTGCCCCGTGGGGTTAGTCATTCCCTAATGGATCCATCCAAATCTACCACGTTGTTCGTACATTAACGGTAAGACTTTGTGAGGGCTTAATACGAGTTCAACACTTAATGTTTGTCCAATAAACCAGCATACACAATAGTGTTTGTACAGTAATAATGTTTGACTCGATGCAACTAGTATTCTCCCCCTATTTAAAAGCATTTGAAAAAGAGTAAAGAGGGGCCGTAAACTCACCTTAGTGAATAAACATTTAAATAAAATCAAAGCTGACCTGGAAATTACGGGGTGTCACAGAAAGAGAAGGTATCATATTAATCGTGAGATTAACAAAGAAGTTAAATGCTAATTTCATGAAAATGGAACTATTATATTGAAGACCAAACCAAAGAGGGTTTGGATAATTGTTAATTCTCACACCCAGGCTATTACTATGGGGGAGACTGTTGGTACCTAAAGTTAGTAAAAGCTTTAGGTGATTAATTATTGTTATTTGATTACAATAATTCAAAATAAAGCTCAAATACTTGAGAAGGAGGAGAAAACTTTTCAGAGACTTGTAGATCTTGATCTCGCATAAGATACTTACTGTAAGCTACTGTTTGTCTCAAAAGAGCTGATCAGAGAATAATCACCGAGCTATTGCTAATGGTGAACCTGTTAGTGCACGGATTTATCAACAGTTTTTTGTGATTACTGAAGACGTTATTTTTAGTCTAGATCATGTATTTGAGCTGTATTTTGTATTTTTCATTGAATATCTACAGTATTGATTCCGAAACTATTAGTATCAATGTGAGTTCCATTGATACTAGTAGTATCGACATGTGTGTTGTCGATACTAGTAGTATCGGTATGATTAGTTGCCTATGTTAATAGTGTCGATGCTATTGATACTAGTTGCCTATAAATAGGCATGTGCTTGTTTTTGTAAGTAGGTTTTTCGTTCACAATATTCAGATTTTCTTTGAATCTAGAGGGAGAAACATTTTAGAGAGACATTTCATTAATTCTTATTATTAAAATTCTTGTAATTCGATCTTCATTCAATGAGAATTCAAATCATATACATTGTCTTCTTCATACTCTCACACACACATCGACACGTTTACGGATTCCTCACGTTTACGAGTTGAGTGTTCTCGGTTTGATCCAATGCAAATGGACCTTCACGTGCTATCAGAGCCTTAGTGCCCGATTCTAAAATCACATTGTGTGTTTTGAATAGATTCGGATTGTTGAATATTCAAAATTTTAAAGTTTGTTGAAGATGAAAGTTTGCAGCCACGTTTTTAGACAAATTGATCATTTTTAGACGTGATTTTGAACAAATTGATGGGCTAGGGTTGTGTATTTTTGAATTACGAAGAGATTGATATAAAATTCGACTTCTAACTCTTAAAAATGAAGATTTTAGAAGGATTATTGTTTTAGGGTTTAACGGATTTAACAGATTTTTCCGCCAATTTCTTGCATCGATATTATTAGTATCGACGGAATCTTCATTGATACTATTAGTATCGACAGAATCTTTCTCGATAATATTAGTATCGTTGGAGTCTTTGTAGATACTATTGTTATCAGTTGAATCTTTGTAGATACTATTAGTATCAGCGTTGAGTTTTTCTGATTATTAGTATCAACGTTGACTTTTTTAGATACTGTCAGTATCTACAAAACAAAGACTTAGAAAATTTTTCGAAGTATTGAAAATTTTTTCTCGGGAATTCAAAATGGCAAATTATTCAAGATTATATACTTTGTTTAATAAAACGGATATAGAAAATCTATCAAAGCTAACGATTTTTTTCACGCTTAGCGACTTTTCACTTTTGAGTACACAATTTGAAGCGTTTCTCGAGCTTGTTGACCTGAGTCTCAAAATTCCTATATTTGATGGATATTTTCAACCTAATATCAATGGAATTTATAAGAATCCATAAAGATTGAATATAAAAGAGAAGGAAAGTTATGATCGCAAAAATAAGATTTTTACCTTGCTTTCAATGGCAATCTCCAAAGACATTCTTCAGAATTTCAAACAAATAAAGATTTCAAAAGATCTTTGGATTGCTATTGACAACTTGTGTGATGATTCTAAAATGAAGAATGATACTAATGATTTAAAATATCAAATTGATGTGCGAATAGTTGAAATTATGAAACTAAATAAAAGATGTGATGAATTTGATTTGTTTAAAGAGGAGATTGTTAGATTAAAGAAAGGAATTGAAGATTTGAATAATAAGTCTGAACTCCAGGAAAAGCAGATGGATAAAGATCATATTGATATTTCTAAGGAATATTCAAGACAATATCCAAACCTGTGGAGTGTCAAAAACAAAAGAAGATATGGAAAACAAGGATGAGGTTAACAAAGTCAAGGAACAACAAGAAAACAACAGAGAATGTCAACTTAATCGACTCATTGACCAAGGATTTTAATAATTATTTTCAAAATGAAAAGATGAAGCCTAAAAAAGTTAATCAACCACATGTTTTTGATTCAAGATATTCTTTTCCAATTGAGAAACAGAATAACTATGGAATTTATGGTGGTTATAGACAAAGAAATACAATGTGCTTCCAATCGTATACTCAATCATTTCAGCCAGCTTGGAGTAATCAGAGATATGATTCCAGAATGGATGGAAAGAGAAGGAATCATATTAATCATGAGATTAACAAAGAAGCTGAATGCAAATTTCATGAAAATGAAACAATTATATTGAAGCCCAAACCAAAGAGGGTTTGGATAGTTGTTAATTCTCACACCCAGGCAATTACTAAGGGGAAGACTGTTGGTACATAAAGTAAGTAAAAGCTTTTGGTGATTAATTATTATTATTTGATTACAATAATTCAAAATAAAGCTCAAATACTTGAGAAGGAGGAGAAAAATTTTCAGAGACTTTTAGATCTTGATCTCGCATAAGATACTTGCTGTAAGCTACTGTTTGTCTCAAAAGAGCTGATCAGAGAATAATCACCCAGCTATTGTTGAGGGTGAATCTTTTAGTGCACGGATTTATCAACAGTTTTCGATGATTACTAAAGACATTGTTTTTAGTCTAGATCGTGTATTTTAGCTGTATTTTGTATTTTTCATTGAATTTCTCTTGTATTGATTGCCGATACTAATAGTATCAATGTGAGTTCCATTGATACCAGTAGTATCGACATGTGTGTTGTCGATACTAGTAGTATCGGTATGATTAGGTGCCGATGTTAATAGTGTCGATGCTATTGATACTAGTTGCCTATATATAGGCATGTGCTTGTTTTAGTAAGTAGGTTTTTCATTCACAATATTCAAATTTTCTTTGAATCTAGAAAGAGAAACATTTTAGAGAGACATTGCATTCATTCTTCTTATTTAAATTCTTGTAATGCGATCTTCATTCAATGAGAATTCCAATCATATACATTGTCTTCTTCATACTCTCACACACACAACGACACGTTTACATATTCCGCACGTTTACGAGTTGAGTGTTCTTGGTTTGATCCATTGCAAATGGACCTTCAAGTGGTATCAAATCCATAGTGCTCGGTTCTGAGATCACATTGTGTGTTTTGAATAGATTCGGATTGTTGAAGATTCAAAATTTGAAAGTTTGTTGAAAATGAAAGTTTTCAGCTATGTTTTTAGACAAATTGATCATTTTCAGATGTGATTTTGAACAATTTGATAGGCTAGGGTTGTGTATTTTTGAATTACGAAGAGATTGACATAAAATTTGACTTCTAACTCTTAAAAATGAAGATTTTAGAAGGATTATTGTGATTTTTCGAGCTGTTCGGACTTAACAGATTTTCCCGTCAATTTATTGCATCGATATTATTAGTATCGACGAAATATTCATCAATACTATTAGTATCGGCAGAATATTGGGTGATACTATTAGTATCAACGGAATCTTTATCGATACTAATAGTATAGGTGGAATCTTTGTAGATACTATTATTATCAGTTGAATCTTTGTAGATACTATTAGTATCAGCGTTGACTTTTGTAGATACTGTCATCATCTACAAAAACAAGACTTAGAAAATTTTTCGAAGTGTTGAAAATTTTTTCTCGGGAATTCAAAATGGCAAATTATTCAAGATTATCTACTTTGTTTAATAAAACGGAGATTGAAAATCTGTCAAAGCCACCGGTTTTCTTCTCGCTTAGCGACTTTTCATCTTGGAGTACACAATTTGATGCGTTTCTCGAGCATGTTGACCCGAATCTGAAAATTCCTATATTTGATGGATATTTTCAACCTAAGCTCAATGGAGTTTATAAGAATCCATCAAGATTGAATAAAGAAGTGAAGGAAAGTTATGATCCAAAAAAAAAGGTTTTTACCTTGCTTTCAATGGCAATCTCCAAAGACATTCTTCAGAATTTCAAACAAATCAAGATTTCTAAAGATCTTTGGATTGTTATTGACAACTTGTATGACGATTCTAAAATGAAGAATGACACTAATGATTTAAAATATCAGATTGATGTGCTAAAAAGTGATATTATGAAACTAAATAAAATATGTGATGAATTTGATTTGTTGAAAGAGGAGAGTGTTAGATTGAAGAAAGGAATTGAAGATTTGAATAATAAATCTGACCTCCAAGAAAATCGGATGGAGAAAGATCATGTTGATATTTCTAAGGAAGTATTCAAGTCAATATCCAAACCTGTTGAGTTTCAGAAACAAAAAAAGAAATGGAAAACAAGGAGGAGGTTAAGAAAGTCAAGGAACAACAAGAAAACAACAGAGAATGTCAACTTAATCGACTCATTGACCAAGGCTTTTAATGATTATTTTCAAAATGAAAAGATGAAGCCTAAAATAGTTTATCAACCACATGTTTTGGATTCAAGATATTCTGTTCCAATTGAGAAACAGAATAACTATGGAATTTATGGTGGTTATAGACAAAGAAATACAATGTGCTTCCAATCGTATACTCAATCTTTTCGGCCAGCTTGGAGTAATCAAAGATATGATTCCAGTATGGATGGAAAGAGAAGGTATCATATTAATCGTGAGATTAACAAAGAAGTTGAATGCCAATTTCATGAAGATGAAACAATTATACTGAAGCCCAAACCAAAGAGGGTTTGGATAGTTGTTAATTCTCACACCCAGGCTATTACTAAGGGGGCGACTGTTGGTACAAAAAGTTAGTAAAAGCTTTGGGTGATTAATTATTGTTATTTGGTTACAATAATTCAAAATAATGCTCAAATACTTGAGAGGGAGGAGAAAAATTTTCAAAGACTTGTAGATCTTGATCTCGCATAAGTTACTTGCTATAAGCTACTGTTTGTCTCAAAAGAGCTGATCAGAGAATCATCACCGAGCTATTGCTATGGGTGAGTCTGTTATGTATCAACAATTTTTGATGATTACTAAAGACATTGTTTTTAGTCTAGATCATGTATTTGAGCTGTATTTTGTATTTTTCATTGAATTTCTCTTGTATTGATCGCCGATACTAATAGTGTCGATGTGACTTCCATTGATACAAGTAGTATCGACATATGTGTTGTCGATACTAGTAGTATCGGTATGATTAGTTGCCGATGTTAATACTGTCGATGCTATTGACACTAGTTGCCTATATATAGGCAAGTGCTTGTTTTTGTAAGTAGGTTTTTCATTCACAATATTCAGATTTTCTTTGAATCTACAGAGAGAAATATTTTATAGAGACATCGCATTCATTCTTATTATTAAAATTCTTGTAATTCAATCTTCATTCAATGAGTATTCAAATCATATACATTGTCTTCTTCATACTTTCACACACACAACGACATGTTTAGGGATTCCGTACGTTTACGAGTTGAGTGTTCTCAGTTTGATCCAACACAAATGGACTTTCAAGTGGTATTAGAGCCTTAGTGCCCGGTTCTAAGATCACATTGTGTGTTTTGAATAGATTCTGATTGTTGAATATTCAAAATTTGAATGTTTGTTGAAAAGGAAAGTTTGCAGCACGTTTTTAGACAAAGTGATCATTTTCAGATGTGATTTTGAACAAATTGATGGGCTAGGGTTGTGTATTTTTGAATTACGAAGAGATTGATAGAAAATTCGACTCCTAACTCTCAAAAATGAAGATTTTAGAAGGATTATTGTGATTTTTCGAGCTGTTCGGACTAAACAGATTTTCCCGCCAATTTCTTGCATCGATATTATTAGTATCGACGGAATCTTCATCGATACTATTAGTATCGGTGGAATCTTTGTAGATAATTTTATTATCAATTGAATCTTTGTAGATAATATTAGTATCAGCGTTGACTTTTGTAGATACTGTCAGTATCTACAAAAACAAGACTTCGAAAATTTTTCGAAGTGTTGAAACTTTTTTCTCGGGAATTCAAAATGGTAAATTATTCAATATTATCTACTTTGTTTAAGAAAACAGATATTGAAAATCTGTCAAAGCTGCCGGTTTTTTTCTCGCTTAGCGACTTTCCATCTTGGAGCAAACAATTTGAAGCGTTTCTCGAGCATGTTGACCCGAATCTCAAAATTCCTATCTTTGATGGATATTTTCAACCTAAGCTCAATGGAGTTTATAAGAATCCATCAAGATTGAATATAAAGGAGAAGGAAAGTTATGATCCCAAAAATAAGGTTTTTACCTTGCTTTCAATGGAAATGTCCTAAGACATTCTTCAAAATTTCAAATAAATCAAGATTTCTAAAGATCTTTAGATTGCTACTGACAACTTGCGTGATGATTCCAAAATGAAGAATGATACAAATGATTTAAAATAGCAGATTGATGTGCTAAAAGTTGAAATTATGAAACTTAATAAAAGATGTGATGAATTTGATTTGTTGAAACAGGAGAATGTTAGATTGAAGAAAGGAATTGAAGATTTGAATAATAAATCTGAACTCCAGGAAAAGCTGATAGATAAAGATCATGTTGATATTTCTAAGGAAGTATTCAAGTCAATATCCAAACCTGTTGAGTGTCAAAATCAAAAGAAGAAATGGAAAACAAGTCGGCGGTTAAGAAAGTCAAGAAACAACAAGAAAACAACAGAGAATGTCAACTTAATCGACTCATTGACCAAGGCTTTTAATGATTATTTTCAAAATGAAAAGATGAAGCCTAAAAAAGTTTGTCAACCACATGTTTTTGATTCAAGATATTTTGTTCCAATTGAGAAACAGAATAACTATAGAATTTATGGTGGTTGTAGATAAAGAAATACAATGTGCTTCCAATCGTATAGTCAATCTTTTCAGCTAGCTTGGAGTAATCAGAGATATGATTCCAGTATTGATGGAAAGAGAAGGTATCATATTAATCAAGAGATTAACAAAGAAGCTGAATGCCAATTTCATGAAAATGAAACAATTATATTGAAGCCCATACCAAAGAGGGTTTGGATAGTTGTTAATTCTCACACCCAGGCTATTACTAAGGGGGGACTATTGGTACATAAAGTTAGTAAAACCTTTGGGTGATTAATTATTGTTATTTGATAACAATAATTCAAAATAAAGCTCAAATACTTGAGAAGGAATAGAAAAATTTTCAGAGACTTGTAGATCTTGATCTCGCATAAGTTACTTGCTGTAAGCTACTGTTTATCTCTAAAGAGCATATCAGAGAATAATCACCGAGCTATTGCTAAGGGTGAGTCTGTTAGTGCACGGATTTATCAACAGTTTTTGATGATTATTGAAGACATTGTTTTTAGTCTAGATCATGTATTTGAGCTGTATTTTGTATTTTTCATTGAATTTCTCTAGTATTGATTGCTGATACTAATAGTATCGATGTGAGTTCCATTGATACTAGTAGTATCGACATGTGTGTTGTCGATACTAGTAGTATCGGTATGATTAGTTGCCGATGTTAATAGTGTCAATGCTATTGATACTAGTTGCCTATATATATGCATGTGCTTATTTTGTCAGTAGGTTTTTCATTCACAATATTCAGATTTTCTTTGAATCTAGAGAGAGAAACATTTTAGAGGTAAATTGCATTCATTGTTATTATTAAAATTCATGTAATTAGATCTTCATTCAATGAGAATTCAAATCATATACATTTTCTTCTTCATACTCTCACACACGCATCGACACGTTTACGGATTCCGCACGTTTACGAGTTGAGTGTTCTCGGTGCGATCCAATGCACATGGACCTTCAAGTGGTATCAAATCCTTATTGCTCGGTTCTGAGATCACATTGTGTCTTTTGAACAGATTCGGATTGTTGTAGATTCAAAATTTGAAAGTTTGTTGAAGATGAAAGTTTGCAGCCACGTTTTTTTGACAAATTGATCATTTTCAGATGTGATTTTGAACAAATTGATGGGCTAGGGTTGTGTATTTTTGAATTACGAAGAGATTGATATAAAATTCGACTTCTAACTCTCAAAAATAAAGATTTTAGAAGGATTATTGTGATTTTTCGAGCTGTTCCGACTTAACTGATTTTCCCGCCAATTTCTTGCGTCGATATTATTAGTATCGACGGAATCTTCATCGATACTATTAGTATCGATAAAATGTTGGGTTATACTATTAGTATCGACGGAATCTTTAACGATACTATTAGTATCGGTGGAATCTTTGTAGATACTATTATTATCAGCTGAATCTTTGTAGATATCATTAGTATCAGCGTTGACTTTTGTAGATACTGTTAGTATCTACAAAAACAAGACTTAGAAAATTTTTCGAAGTGTTGAAAATTTTTTATCGGGAATTCAAAATGGCAAATTATTCAAGATTATCCACTTTGTTTAATAAAACAGATATTGAAAACCTGTCAAAGCTGCCGGTTTTTTTCTCGCCTAGCGACTTTTCATCTTGGAGTACACAATTTGAAGCGTTTCTCGAGCATGTTGACCCGAATCTCAAAATTCCTATATTTGATGGATATTTTCAACCTAAGCTCAATGAAGTTTATAAGAATCCATCAAGATTGAATATAACGGAGAAGGAAAGTTATGATCACAAAAATAAGGTTTTTACCTTGCTTTCAATGGAATTCTCCAAAGACATTCTTCAAAATTTCAAATAAATCAAGATTTCTAAAGATCTTTGGATTGCTACTGACAACTTATGTGATGATTCCAAAATGAAGAATGATACAAATGATTTAAAATAGCATATTGATGTGCTAAAAGTTGAAATTATGAAACTTAATAAAAGGTGTGATGAATTTGATTTGTTGAAAGAGGAGAATGTTAGATTGAAGAAAGGAATTGAAGATTTGAATAATAAATCTGAACTCCAGGAAAAGCTGATAGATAAAGATCATGTTGATATTTCTAGGGAAGTATTCAAGTCAATATCCAAACCTGTTGAGTGTCAAAATCAAAAGAAGAAATGGAAAACAAGTCGGCGGTTAAGAAAGTCAAGAAACAACAAGAAAACAACAGAGAATGTCAACTTAATCGACTCATTGACCAAGGCTTTTAATGATTATTTTCAAAATGAAAAGATGAAGCCTAAAAAAGTTTGTCAACCACATGTTTTTGATTCAAGATATTTTATTCCAATTGAGAAACAGAATAACTATAGAATTTATGGTGGTTGTAGATAAAGAAATACAATGTGCTTCCAATCGTATAGTCAATCTTTTTAGCTAGCTTGGAGTAATCAGAGATATGATTCCAGTATTGATGGAAAGAGAAGGTATTATATTAATCATGAGATTAACAATGTAGCTGAATGCCAATTTCATGAAAATGAAACAACTATATTGAAGCCCATACCAAAGAGGGTTTGGATAGTTGTTAATTCTCACACCCAGGCTATAACTAAGGGGGAGACTGTTGGTACATAAAGTTAGTAAAAGCTTTGGGTGATTAATTATTGTTATTTGAAATCAATAATTAAAAATAAAGCTCAAATACTTGAGAAGGAATAGAAAAATTTTCAGAGACTTGTAGATCTTGATCTCGCATAAGTTACTTGATGTAAGCTACTGTTTGTCTCAAAAGAGCTGATCAGAGAATAATCACCGAGCTATTGCTAAGGGTGAGTCTGTTAGTGCACGGGTTTATCAACTGTTTTTGATGATTACTGAAGACATTGTTTTTAGTCTAGATCATGTATTTGAGCTGTATTTTGTATTTTTCATTGAATTTCTCTTGTATTGATTGCCGATACTAATAGTATCGATGTGTGTTCCATTGATACTAGTAGTATCGACATGTGTGTTGCGGATACTAGTAGTATCGGTATGATTAGTTGCCGATGTTAACAGTGTCAATGCTATTGATACTAGTTGCCTATATATAGGCATGTGCTTGTTTTTGTAAGTAGGTCTTTCATTCACAATATTCAGATTTTCTTTGAATCCTGAGAGAGAAACATTTTAGAGAGAAATTGCATTCATTCTTATTATTAAAATTCTTGTAATTCGATCTTCATTCAATGAGAATTCAAATCATATACATTGTCTTCTTCATACTCTCACACACATATCGACACGTTTACGGACTTCGTACTTTTACGAGTTGAGTGTTCTCGGTTTGATCCAATGCAAATGGACCTTCAAGTAGTATCAAATCCTTAGTGCTCGAATCTGAGATCAGATTGTGTCTTTTGAATAGATTCGGATTGTTGAAGATTCAAAATTTGAAAGTTTGTTGAAGATGAAAGTTTGCAGCCACGTTTTTAGACAAATTGATCATTTTCAGATGTGATTTTGAACAAATTGATGGGCTAGGGTTGCGTATTTTTGAATTACGAAGAGATTGATATAAAATTAGACTTCTAACTTTCAAAAATAAAGATTTTAGAAGGATTATTGTGATTTTTCAAGCTGTTCGGACTTAACAGTTTTTCCCGCCAATTTCTTGCATCAATATTATTTGTATCGACGGAATCTTCATCGATACTATTTGTATCGGTGGAATATTGGGTGATACTATTAGTATCGACGGAATCTTTATCGATACTATTAGTATCGGTGGAATCTTTGTAGATACTACTATTATTAGTTGAATCTTTGTAATACTACTAGTATACGCGTTGACTTTTCTGATTATTAGTATCAGCGTTGACTTTTGTAGATACTGTCAGTATCTACAAAAACAAGACTTAGAAAATATTTCGAGGTATTGAAAATTTTTTCTCGGGAATTCAAAATGGCAAATTATTCAAGATTATAAACTTTGCTTAATAAAACGGAGATTGAAAATATGTCAAAGCCACCGGTTTTTTTCTCGCTTAGCAACTTTTCATTTTGCAGTACACAATTTGAAGCGTTTCTCGAGCTTGTTGACCCGAATCTCAAAATTCCTATATTTGATGGATATTTTCAACCTAAGCTCAATGGAGTTTATAAGAATCCGTCAAGATTGAATAAAGAAGAGAAGGAAACTTATGTTCGCAAAAATAAGGTTTTTACCTAGCTTTCAATGGCTATCTCCAAAGACAATCTTCAGAATTTCAAAGAAATCAAGGTTTCTAAAGATCTTTGGATTGCTATTAACAACTTGTGTGATGATTCTAAAATGAAGAATGATACTAATGATTTAAAATATCAGATTGATGTGGTAAAAAGTGAAATTATGAAACTTTATAAAATGAGTGATGAATTTGATTTGTTGAAAGAGGAGAATGTTAGATTGAAGAAAGGAGTTGAAGATTTGAATAATAAATCTGAACTCCAGGAAAAGCGGATGGATTAAAGATCATGTTGATATTTCAAAGGAAGTAATCAAGTCAATATCCAAACCTGTTGAGTTTCAGAAACAAAAGAAGAAATGGAAAACAAGGAGGAGGTTAAGAAAGTCATGGAACAACAAGAAAACAACAGAGAATGTCAACTTAATCGACTCATTGACCAAGGCTTTTAATGATAATTTTCAAAATGAAAAGATGAAGCCTAAAAAAGTTTGTCAACCACATGTTTTTGATTCAAGATATTTTGTTCCAATTGAGAAACAGAATAACTATAGAATTTATGGTGGTTGTAGATAAAGAAATACAATGTGCTTCCAATCGTATAGTCAATCTTTTCAGCTAGCTTGGAGTAATCAGAGATATGATTCCAGTATTGATGGAAAGAGAAGGTATTATATTAATCATGAGATTAACAAAGTAGCTGAATGCCAATTTCATGAAAATGAAACAACTATATTGAAGCCCAAACCAAAGAGGGTTTGGATAGTTGTTAATTCTCACACCCAGGCTATTACTAAGGGAAGACTGTTGGTACATAAAGTTAGTAAAGGCTTTGGGTGATTAATTATTGTTATTTGATTACAATAATTCAAAATAAAGCTCAAATACTTGAGAAGGAGGAGAAAAATTTTCAGAGACTTGTAGATCTTTATCTCGGATAAGTTAATTTCTGTAAGCTACTGTTTGTCTCAAAAGAACTGATCAGGGAATAATCACCAAGCTATTTCTAAGGGTGAGTCTGTTAGTGCACGGATTTATCAATAGTTTTTGATGATTACTGAAGACATTGTTTTTAATCTAGATCATGTAGTTGAGCTGTATTTTGTGATTTTCATTGAATTTCTCTAGTATTGATTTCCGATACTAATAGTATCAATGTGAGTTCCATTGATACCAGTAGTATCCACATGTGTGTTGTCGACACTAGTAGTATCGGTACGATTTTTTGACAATGTTAATAGTGTCGATGCTATTGATACTAGTTGCCTATATATAGGCTTGTGCTTGTTTTTGTAAGTAGGTTTTTCAATCACGATATTCAGATTTTCTTTGAATCTAGAGAGAGAAACATTTTAAAGAGACATCGCATTCATTCTTATTATTAAAATTCTTATAATTCGATCTTCATTCAATGAGAATTCAAATCATATACATTGTATTCTTAATACTCTCACACACATATCGACACGTTTACGGATTCCACACGTTTACGAGTTGAGTGTTCTCGGTTTGATCCAATGCAAATGGACCTTCAAGTGGTATCAAAGCCTTAGTGCTCAGTTCTGAGATCACATTGTGTCTTTTGAATAGATTAGCATTGTTGAAGATTCAAAATTTGAAAGTTTGTTGAAGATGAAAGTTTGCAGCCACGTTTGTAGACAAATTGATCATTCTCAAATGCGATTTTGAACAAATTGATGGGCTAGGGTTGTGTATTTTTGAATTACGAAGAGATTTATATAAAATTCGACTTCTAACTCTCAAAAATGAAGATTTTAGAAGGATTATTGTGATTTTTCGAGCTGTTCGGACTTAACAGATTTTCCCACCAATTTCCTGCATTGATATTATTAGTATCGACGGAATGTTCATCGATACTATTAGTATCGGTGGAATATTGGGTGATACTATTAATAGTGACGAAATCTTTATCGATACTTTTAGTAACTGTGGAATCTTTGTAGATACTATTATTATCAGTTGAATCTTTGTAGATACTATTAGTATCAGCGTTGGCTTTTCTGATTAATAGTATCAGCGTTGACTTTTGTAGATACTGTCAGTATCTACAAAAACAAGACATAGAAAATTTTTCGAAGTGTTGAAAATTTTTTCTCGGGAATTCAAAATGGCAAAGTATTCAAGATTATCTACTTTGCTTAATAAAACGGAGATTGAAAATCTGTCAAAGCCACCGGTTTTATTCTCGCTTAGCGACTTTTCATCTTGGAGTACACAATTTGAAGCGTTTCTGAAGCTTGTTGACCCGAATCTCAAAATTCCTATATTTGATGGATATTTTCAACCTAAGTTCAATGGAGTTTATAAGAATCCATCAAGATTGAATAAAGAAGAGAAGGAAAGTTATGATCGAAAAAATAAGGTTTTTACCTTGCTTTCAATGGCATCTCCAAAGACATTCTTCGGAATTTCAAACAAATCAAGATTTCTAAAGATCTCTAGATTGCTATTGACAACTTACGTGATGATTCTAAAATGAAGAATGATACTTATCATTAAAATATGAGATGGATGTGCTAAAAAGTGAAATTATGAAACTAAATAAAACATGTGATGAATTTGATTTGTTGAAAGAGGAGAATGTCAGATTGAAGAAAGGAATTGAAGATTTGAATAATAAATCAGAACTCCAGGAAAAGCGTATGGATAAAGATCATGTTGATATTTCTAAGGTAGTATTCAAGTCAATATCCAAACTTGTTGAGTTTCAGAAACAAAAGAAGAAATGGAAAACAAGAAGGAGGTTAAGAAAGTCAAGGAACAACAAGAAAACAACAGAGAATGTCAACTTAATCGACTCATTGACCAAGGCTGTTAATGATTATTTTCAAAATGAAAAGATGAAGCCTAAAAAAGTTTTTCAACCACATGTTTTTTATTCAAGATATTCTGTTCCAATTGAGAAACATAATTACTCTAAAATTTATGGTGGTTATAGACAAAGAAATACAATGTGCTTCCAATCGTATAGTCAATCTTTTCAGCTAGCTTGGAGTAATCAGAGATATGATTCCAGTATTGATGGAAAGAGAAGGTATTATATTAATCATGAGATTAACAAAGTAGCTGAATGCCAATTTCATGAAAATGAAACAACTATATTGAAGCCCATACCAAAGAGGGTTTGGATAGTTGTTAATTCTCACACCCAGGCTATAACTAAGGGGGAGACTGTTGGTACATAAAGTTAGTAAAAGCTTTGGGTGATTAATTATTGTTATTTGAAATCAATAATTCAAAATAAAGCTCAAATACTTGAGAAGGAACAGAAAAATTTTCAGAGACTTGTAGATCTTGATCTCGCATAAGTTACTTGATGTAAGCTACTGTTTGTCTCAAAAGAGCTGATCAGAGAATAATCACCGACCTATTGCTAAGGGTGATACTGTTAGTGCACGGATTTATCAACAGTTTTTGATGATTACTGAGACATTGTTTTTAGTATAGATCATGTATTTGAGCTGTATTTTGTATTTTTCGTTGAATTTCTCTAGTTTTGATTGCCGATACTAATAGTATCGATGTGAGTTCCGTTGATACCAGTAGTATCGACATGTGTGTTGTCGATACTAGTAGTATCGGTATGATTAGTTGCCGATGTTAATAGTGTCGATGCTATTGATTCTAGTTGCCTATATATAGGCATGTGCTTGTTTTTGTAAGTAGGTTTTTCATTCACAAAATTCAGATTTTCTATGAATCTAGAGAGAGAAACATTTTAGAGAGACAACATTCATTCTTATTATTAAAATTCATGTAATTCGATCTTCATTCAATGAGAATTCAAATCATATACAGTGTCTTCTTAATACTCTCACACACACATCGACACTTTTACGGATTCTGCATGTTTACGAGTTGAGTGTTCTAGGTTTGATCCAATGCAAATGGACTTTCAAGTGGTATCAAGGCCTTAGTGCTCCGTTCTGAGATCACATTGTGTGTTTTGAATAGATTCGGATTGTTGAAGATTCAAAATTTGTAAGTTTGTGGAAGATGAAAGTTTGCAGCCACGTTTTTAGACAAATTCGTCGTTTTCAGATGAGATTTTGAACAAATTGATGGGCTAGGGTTGTGTATTTTTGAATTACGAAGAGACTGATATAAAATTCGACTTCTAACTCTCAAAAATGAAGATTTTCGAAGGATTATTGTGATTTTTCGAGCTGTTCGGACTTAACAGATTTTCCCGCCAATTTCTTGCATCGATATTTTTAGTATCAACGGAATCTTCATCGATACTATTAGTATCAGTGGATTATTGGGTGATACTATTAGTATCGACGGAATCTTTATCGATACTATTAGAATCGGTGGAATCTTTGTAGATACTATTATTTTCAGTTGAATCTTTGAAGATACTATTAGTATCAGCGTTGACTTTTTCAGATTATTAGTATTAGCGCTTACTTTTATAGATACTGTCAATATCTACAAAAATCAAGACTTAGAAAATTTTTCGAAGAGTTGAAAATTTTTTCTCGGGAATTCAAAATGGCAAATTATTCAAGATTATCTACTTTGTTTAATAAAACGGAGATTGAAAATCTGTCAAAGCCACCGGTTTTTTTCTCGCTTAGCGACTTTTCATCTTGGAGTACACAATTTGAAGCGTTTCTCGAGCTTGTTGACCCGAATCTCAAAATTCCTATATTTGATGGATATTTTCAACCTAAGCTCAATGGAGTTTATAAAAATCCATCAAGATTAAATAAAGAAGAGATGGAAAGTTATGATCGCAAAAATAAGGTTTTTACCTTGCTTTCAATGGCATCTCCAAAGACATTTTTCGAAATTTCAAACAAATCAAGATTTCTAAACATCTTTGGATTGCTATTGAAAACTTGTGTGATGATTCTAAAATGAAGAATGATACTAATTATTTAAAATATCATATTGAAGTGCTAAAAAGTAAAATTATGAAACCAAATAAAATATGTGATGAATTTGATTTGTTGAAAGAGGAGAATGTCAGATTGAAGAAAGGAATTGAAGATTTGAATAATAAATCAGAACTCCAGGAAAAGCGGATGGATAAAGATCATGTTGATATTTCTAAGGAAGTATTCAAGTCAATATCCAAACCTGTTGAGTTTCAGAAACAAAAGAAGAAATGGAAAACAAGAAGGAGGTTAAGAAAGTCAAGGAACAACAAGAAAACAACAGAGAATGTCAACTTAATCGACTCATTGACCAAGGATGTTAATGATTATTTTCAAAATGAAAAGATGAAGCCTAAAAAATTTTTTCAACCACATGTTTTTGATTCATTATATTCTGTTTCAATTGAGAAACATAATAACAATAGAATTTATGGTGTTTATAGACAAAGAAATACAATGTGCATACAATCGTATACTCAATATTTTAAGCCGGCTTGGAGTAATCAGAGATATGATTCCAGTATGGATGGAAAGAGAAGGTATCATATTAATCATGAGATTAACAAAGAAGCTAAATGCTAATTTCATGAAAATGAAACAGTTATATTTAAGTCCAAACCAAAGAGGGTTTGGATAGTTGTTAATTCTCACACCCAGGCTATTACTAAGGGGGAGACTGTTGGAACCTAAAGTTAGTAAAAGCTTTGGGTGATTAATTATTGTTATTTGATTACAATAATTCAAAATAAAGCTCAAATACTTGAGAAGGAGGAGAAAAATTTTCAGAGACTTGTAGATCTTGATCTAGCATAAGTTACTTGTTGTAAGCTACTGTTTGTCTCAAAGGAACTGATCAGAGAATAATCACCGAGCTATTGCTAAGGGTGAGTCTGTTAGTGCACGGATTTATCAACAGTTTTTGATGATTACTGAAGACATTGTTATTAGTCTAGATCATATATTTGAGCTGCATTTTGTATTTTTCATTTAATTTTTCTAGTATTGATTGCCGATACAAATAGTATCAATGTTTGTTCCGTTGATACCAGTAGTATCAACATGTGTGTTGTCGACACTAGTAGTATTGGTATTATTAGTTGCCGATGTTAGTAGCGTCAATGCTATTGATACTAGTTGCCTATATATAGGCATATGCTTGTTTTTGTAAGTAGGTTTTTCATTCACAATATTCAGATTTTCTTTGAATCTAGAGAGAGAAACATTTTACAGAGACATTGCATTCATTCTTATTATTAAAATTCGTGTAATTCGATCTTCATTCAATGAGAATTCAAATCATATACATTGACTTCTTAATACTCTCACACACACATCGTTGTCTTCTTAATACTCTCACACACATATCGACACGTTTACGGATTCCACACGTTTACGAGTTGAGTGTTCTCGGTTTGATCCAATGCAAATGGACCTTCAAGTGGTATCAAAGCCTTAGTGCTCAGTTCTGAGATCACATTGTGTCTTTTGAATAGATTTGCATTGTTGAAGATTCAAAATTTCAAAGTTTGTTGAAGATGAAAGTTTGCAGCCACGTTTGTAGACAAATTGATCATTTTCAGATGTGATTTTGAACAAATTGATGGGCTAGGGTTGTGTATTTTTGAATTACGAAGAGATTTCTATAAAATTCGACTTCTAACTCTCAAAAATGAAGATTTTAGAATGATTATTGTGATTTTTCGAGCTGTTCGGACTTAACAGATTTTCCCGCCAATTTCTTGCATCGATATTATTAGTATCGACGGAATCTTTATCGATACTATTAGAATCGGTGGAATCTTTGTAGATGCTATTATTTTCAGTTGAATCTTTGAAGATACTATTAGTATCAGCGTTGACCTTTTCAGATTGTTAGTATCTGCATTTACTTTTGTAGATACTGTCAGTATCTACAAAAACAAGACTTAGAAAATTTTTCGAAGTGTTGAAAATTTTTTCTCGGGAATTCAAAATGGCAAATTATTCAAGATTATCTACTTTGTTTAATAAAACGGAGATTGAAAATCTGTCAAAGCCACCGGTTTTTTTCTCGCTTAGCGACTTTTCATCTTGGAGTACACAATTTGAAGCGTTTCTCGAGCTTGTTGACCCGAATCTCAAAATTCCTATATTTGATGGATATTTTCAACCTAAGCTCAATGGAGTTTATAAAAATCGATCAAGATTAAATAAAGAAGAGATGGAAAGTTATGATCGCAAAAATAAGGTTTTTACCTTGCTTTCAATGGCATCTCCAAAGACATTTTTCGAAATTTCAAACAAATCAAGATTTCTAAACATCTTTGGATTGCTATTGAAAACTTGTGTGATGATTCTAAAATGAAGAATGATACTAATTATTTAAAATATCATATTGAAGTGCTAAAAAGTAAAATTATGAAACCAAATAAAATATGTGATGAATTTGATTTGTTGAAAGAGGAGAATGTCAGATTGAAGAAAGGAATTGAAGATTTGAATAATAAATCAGAACTCCAGGAAAAGCGGATGGATAAAGATCATGTTGATATTTCTAAGGAAGTATTCAAGTCAATATCCAAACCTGTTGAGTTTCAGAAACAAAAGAAGAAATGGAAAACAAGAAGGAGGTTAAGAAAGTCAAGGAACAACAAGAAAACAACAGAGAATGTCAACTTAATCGACTCATTGACCAAGGATGTTAATGATTATTTTCAAAATGAAAAGATGAAGCCTAAAAAAGTTTTTCAACCACATGTTTTTGATTCATTATATTCTGTTCCAATTGAGAAACATAATAACAATAGAATTTATGGTGTTTATAGACAAAGAAATACAATGTGCATACAATCGTATACTCAATATTTTAAGCCAGCTTGGAGTAATCAGAGATATGATTCCAGTATGGATGGAAAGAGAAGGTATCATATTAATCATGAGATTAACAAAGAAGCTAAATGCTAATTTCATGAAAATGAAACAGTTATATTTAAGTCCAAACCAAAGAGGGTTTGGATAGTTGTTAATTCTCACACCCAGGCTATTACTAAGGGGGAGACTGTTGGAACCTAAAGTTAGTAAAAGCTTTGGGTGATTAATTATTGTTATTTGATTACAATAATTCAAAATAAAGCTCAAATACTTGAGAAGGAGGAGAAAAATTTTCAGAGACTTGTAGATCTTGATCTAGCATAAGTTACTTGTTGTAAGCTACTGTTTGTCTCAAAGGAACTGATCAGAGAATAATCACCGAGCTATTGCTAAGGGTGAGTTTGTTAGTGCACGGATTTATCAACAGTTTTTGATGATTACTGAAGACATTGTTATTAGTCTAGATCATATATTTGAGCTGCATTTTGTATTTTTCATTTAATTTTTCTAGTATTGATTGCCGATACTAATAAGATCAATGTTTGTTCCGTTGATACCAGTAGTATCAACATGTGTGTTGTCGACACTAGTAGTATTGGTATTATTAGTTGCCGATGTTAGTAGCGTCAATGCTATTGATACTAGTTGCCTATATATAGGCATATGCTTGTTTTTGTAAGTAGGTTTTTCATTCACAATATTCAGATTTTCTTTGAATCTAGAGAGAGAAACATTTTACAGAGACATTGCATTCATTCTTATTATTAAAATTCTTGTAATTCGATCTTCATTCAATGAGAATTCAAATCATATACATTGACTTCTTAATACTCTCACACACACATCGTTGTCTTCTTAATACTCTCACACACATATCGACACGTTTACGGATTCCACACGTTTACGAGTTGAGTGTTCTCGGTTTGATCCAATGCAAATGGACCTTCAAGTGGTATCAAAGCCTTAGTGCTCAGTTCTGAGATCACATTGTGTCTTTTGAATAGATTTGCATTGTTGAAGATTCAAAATTTCAAAGTTTGTTGAAGATGAAAGTTTGCAGCCACGTTTGTAGACAAATTGATCATTTTCAGATGTGATTTTGAACAAATTGATGGGCTAGGGTTGTGTATTTTTGAATTACGAAGAGATTTCTATAAAATTCGACTTCTAACTCTCAAAAATGAAGATTTTAGAATGATTATTGTGATTTTTCGAGCTGTTCGGACTTAACAGATTTTCCCGCCAATTTCTTGCATCGATATTATTAGTATCGACGGAATCTTCATCGATACTATTAGTATCAGTGGATTATTGGGTGATACTATTAGTATCGACGGAATCTTTATCGATACTATTAGAATCGGTGGAATCTTTGTAGATACTATTATTTTCAGTTGAATCTTTGAAGATACTATTAGTATCAGCGTTGACTTTTTCAGATTGTTAGTATCTGCATTTACTTTTGTAGATACTGTCAGTATCTACAAAAACAAGACTTAGAAAATTTTTCGAAGTGTTGAAAATTTTTTCTCGGGAATTCAAAATGGCAAATTATTCAAGATTATCTACTTTGTTTAATAAAACGGAGATTGAAAATCTGTCAAAGCCACCGGTTTTTTTCTCGCTTAGCGACTTTTCATCTTGGAGTACACAATTTGAAGCGTTTCTCGAGCTTGTTGACCCGAATCTCAAAATTCCTATATTTGATGGATATTTTCAACCTAAGCTCAATGGAGTTTATAAAAATCGATCAAGATTAAATAAAGAAGAGATGGAAAGTTATGATCGCAAAAATAAGGTTTTTACCTTGCTTTCAATGGCATCTCCAAAGACATTTTTCGAAATTTCAAACAAATCAAGATTTCTAAACATCTTTGGATTGCTATTGAAAACTTGTGTGATGATTCTAAAATGAAGAATGATACTAATTATTTAAAATATCATATTGAAGTGCTAAAAAGTAAAATTATGAAACCAAATAAAATATGTGATGAATTTGATTTGTTGAAAGAGGAGAATGTCAGATTGAAGAAAGGAATTGAAGATTTGAATAATAAATCAGAACTCCAGGAAAAGCGGATGGATAAAGATCATGTTGATATTTCTAAGGAAGTATTCAAGTCAATATCCAAACCTGTTGAGTTTCAGAAACAAAAGAAGAAATGGAAAACAAGAAGGAGGTTAAGAAAGTCAAGGAACAACAAGAAAACAACAGAGAATGTCAACTTAATCGACTCATTGACCAAGGATGTTAATGATTATTTTCAAAATGAAAAGATGAAGCCTAAAAAAGTTTTTCAACCACATGTTTTTGATTCATTATATTCTGTTCCAATTGAGAAACATAATAACAATAGAATTTATGGTGTTTATAGACAAAGAAATACAATGTGCATACAATCGTATACTCAATATTTTAAGCCAGCTTGGAGTAATCAGAGATATGATTCCAGTATGGATGGAAAGAGAAGGTATCATATTAATCATGAGATTAACAAAGAAGCTAAATGCTAATTTCATGAAAATGAAACAGTTATATTTAAGTCCAAACCAAAGAGGGTTTGGATAGTTGTTAATTCTCACACCCAGGCTATTACTAAGGGGGAGACTGTTGGAACCTAAAGTTAGTAAAAGCTTTGGGTGATTAATTATTGTTATTTGATTACAATAATTCAAAATAAAGCTCAAATACTTGAGAAGGAGGAGAAAAATTTTCAGAGACTTGTAGATCTTGATCTAGCATAAGTTACTTGTTGTAAGCTACTGTTTGTCTCAAAGGAACTGATCAGAGAATAATCACCGAGCTATTGCTAAGGGTGAGTCTGTTAGTGCACGGATTTATCAACAGTTTTTGATGATTACTGAAGACATTGTTATTAGTCTAGATCATATATTTGAGCTGCATTTTGTATTTTTCATTTAATTTTTCTAGTATTGATTGCCGATACTAATAGTATCAATGTTTGTTCCGTTGATACCAGTAGTATCAACATGTGTGTTGTCGACACTAGTAGTATTGGTATTATTAGTTGCCGATGTTAGTAGCGTCAATGCTATTGATACTAGTTGCCTATATATAGGCATATGCTTGTTTTTGTAAGTAGGTTTTTCATTCACAATATTCAGATTTTCTTTGAATCTAGAGAGAGAAACATTTTACAGAGACATTGCATTCATTCTTATTATTAAAATTCTTGTAATTCGATCTTCATTCAATGAGAATTCAAATCATATACATTGACTTCTTAATACTCTCACACACACATCGTTGTCTTCTTAATACTCTCACACACATATCGACACGTTTACGGATTCCACACGTTTACGAGTTGAGTGTTCTCGGTTTGATCCAATGCAAATGGACCTTCAAGTGGTATCAAAGCCTTAGTGCTCAGTTCTGAGATCACATTGTGTCTTTTGAATAGATTTGCATTGTTGAAGATTCAAAATTTCAAAGTTTGTTGAAGATGAAAGTTTGCAGCCACGTTTGTAGACAAATTGATCATTTTCAGATGTGATTTTGAACAAATTGATGGGCTAGGGTTGTGTATTTTTGAATTACGAAGAGATTTCTATAAAATTCGACTTCTAACTCTCAAAAATGAAGATTTTAGAATGATTATTGTGATTTTTCGAGCTGTTCGGACTTAACAGATTTTCCCGCCAATTTCTTGCATCGATATTATTAGTATCGACGGAATCTTCATCGATACTATTAGTATCAGTGGATTATTGGGTGATACTATTAGTATCGACGGAATCTTTATCGATACTATTAGAATCGGTGGAATCTTTGTAGATACTATTATTTTCAGTTGAATCTTTGAAGATACTATTAGTATCAGCGTTGACTTTTTCAGATTGTTAGTATCTGCATTTACTTTTGTAGATACTGTCAGTATCTACAAAAACAAGACTTAGAAAATTTTTCGAAGTGTTGAAAATTTTTTCTCGGGAATTCAAAATGGCAAATTATTCAAGATTATCTACTTTGTTTAATAAAACGGAGATTGAAAATCTGTCAAAGCCACCGGTTTTTTTCTCGCTTAGCGACTTTTCATCTTGGAGTACACAATTTGAAGCGTTTCTCGAGCTTGTTGACCCGAATCTCAAAATTCCTATATTTGATGGATATTTTCAACCTAAGCTCAATGGAGTTTATAAAAATCGATCAAGATTAAATAAAGAAGAGATGGAAAGTTATGATCGCAAAAATAAGGTTTTTACCTTGCTTTCAATGGCATCTCCAAAGACATTTTTCGAAATTTCAAACAAATCAAGATTTCTAAACATCTTTGGATTGCTATTGAAAACTTGTGTGATGATTCTAAAATGAAGAATGATACTAATTATTTAAAATATCATATTGAAGTGCTAAAAAGTAAAATTATGAAACCAAATAAAATATGTGATGAATTTGATTTGTTGAAAGAGGAGAATGTCAGATTGAAGAAAGGAATTGAAGATTTGAATAATAAATCAGAACTCCAGGAAAAGCGGATGGATAAAGATCATGTTGATATTTCTAAGGAAGTATTCAAGTCAATATCCAAACCTGTTGAGTTTCAGAAACAAAAGAAGAAATGGAAAACAAGAAGGAGGTTAAGAAAGTCAAGGAACAACAAGAAAACAACAGAGAATGTCAACTTAATCGACTCATTGACCAAGGATGTTAATGATTATTTTCAAAATGAAAAGATGAAGCCTAAAAAAGTTTTTCAACCACATGTTTTTGATTCATTATATTCTGTTCCAATTGAGAAACATAATAACAATAGAATTTATGGTGTTTATAGACAAAGAAATACAATGTGCATACAATCGTATACTCAATATTTTAAGCCAGCTTGGAGTAATCAGAGATATGATTCCAGTATGGATGGAAAGAGAAGGTATCATATTAATCATGAGATTAACAAAGAAGCTAAATGCTAATTTCATGAAAATGAAACAGTTATATTTAAGTCCAAACCAAAGAGGGTTTGGATAGTTGTTAATTCTCACACCCAGGCTATTACTAAGGGGGAGACTGTTGGAACCTAAAGTTAGTAAAAGCTTTGGGTGATTAATTATTGTTATTTGATTACAATAATTCAAAATAAAGCTCAAATACTTGAGAAGGAGGAGAAAAATTTTCAGAGACTTGTAGATCTTGATCTAGCATAAGTTACTTGTTGTAAGCTACTGTTTGTCTCAAAGGAACTGATCAGAGAATAATCACCGAGCTATTGCTAAGGGTGAGTCTGTTAGTGCACGGATTTATCAACAGTTTTTGATGATTACTGAAGACATTGTTATTAGTCTAGATCATATATTTGAGCTGTATTTTGTATTTTTCATTTAATTTTTCTAGTATTGATTGCCGATACTAATAGTATCAATGTTTGTTCCGTTGATACCAGTAGTATCAACATGTGTGTTGTCGACACTAGTAGTATTGGTATTATTAGTTGCCGATGTTAGTAGCGTCAATGCTATTGATACTAGTTGCCTATATATAGGCATATGCTTGTTTTTGTAAGTAGGTTTTTCATTCACAATATTCAGATTTTCTTTGAATCTAGAGAGAGAAACATTTTACAGAGACATTGCATTCATTCTTATTATTAAAATTCTTGTAATTCGATCTTCATTCAATGAGAATTCAAATCATATACATTGACTTCTTAATACTCTCACACACACATCGTTGTCTTCTTAATACTCTCACACACATATCGACACGTTTACGGATTCCACACGTTTACGAGTTGAGTGTTCTCGGTTTGATCCAATGCAAATGGACCTTCAAGTGGTATCAAAGCCTTAGTGCTCAGTTCTGAGATCACATTGTGTCTTTTGAATAGATTTGCATTGTTGAAGATTCAAAATTTCAAAGTTTGTTGAAGATGAAAGTTTGCAGCCACGTTTGTAGACAAATTGATCATTTTCAGATGTGATTTTGAACAAATTGATGGGCTAGGGTTGTGTATTTTTGAATTACGAAGAGATTTCTATAAAATTCGACTTCTAACTCTCAAAAATGAAGATTTTAGAATGATTATTGTGATTTTTCGAGCTGTTCGGACTTAACAGATTTTCCCGCCAATTTCTTGCATCGATATTATTAGTATCGACGGAATCTTCATCGATACTATTAGTATCAGTGGATTATTGGGTGATACTATTAGTATCGACGGAATCTTTATCGATACTATTAGAATCGGTGGAATCTTTGTAGATACTATTATTTTCAGTTGAATCTTTGAAGATACTATTAGTATCAGCGTTGACTTTTTCAGATTGTTAGTATCTGCATTTACTTTTGTAGATACTGTCAGTATCTACAAAAACAAGACTCAGAAAATTTTTCGAAGTGTTGAAAATTTTTTCTCGGGAATTCAAAATGGCAAATTATTCAAGATTATCTACTTTGTTTAATAAAACGGAGATTGAAAATCTGTCAAAGCCACCGGTTTTTTTCTCGCTTAGCGACTTTTCATCTTGGAGTACACAATTTGAAGCGTTTCTCGAGCTTGTTGACCCGAATCTCAAAATTCCTATATTTGATGGATATTTTCAACCTAAGCTCAATGGAGTTTATAAAAATCGATCAAGATTAAATAAAGAAGAGATGGAAAGTTATGATCGCAAAAATAAGGTTTTTACCTTGCTTTCAATGGCATCTCCAAAGACATTTTTCGAAATTTCAAACAAATCAAGATTTCTAAACATCTTTGGATTGCTATTGAAAACTTGTGTGATGATTCTAAAATGAAGAATGATACTAATTATTTAAAATATCATATTGAAGTGCTAAAAAGTAAAATTATGAAACCAAATAAAATATGTGATGAATTTGATTTGTTGAAAGAGGAGAATGTCAGATTGAAGAAAGGAATTGAAGATTTGAATAATAAATCAGAACTCCAGGAAAAGCGGATGGATAAAGATCATGTTGATATTTCTAAGGAAGTATTCAAGTCAATATCCAAACCTGTTGAGTTTCAGAAACAAAAGAAGAAATGGAAAACAAGAAGGAGGTTAAGAAAGTCAAGGAACAACAAGAAAACAACAGAGAATGTCAACTTAATCGACTCATTGACCAAGGATGTTAATGATTATTTTCAAAATGAAAAGATGAAGCCTAAAAAAGTTTTTCAACCACATGTTTTTGATTCATTATATTCTGTTCCAATTGAGAAACATAATAACAATAGAATTTATGGTGTTTATAGACAAAGAAATACAATGTGCATACAATCGTATACTCAATATTTTAAGCCAGCTTGGAGTAATCAGAGATATGATTCCAGTATGGATGGAAAGAGAAGGTATCATATTAATCATGAGATTAACAAAGAAGCTAAATGCTAATTTCATGAAAATGAAACAGTTATATTTAAGTCCAAACCAAAGAGGGTTTGGATAGTTGTTAATTCTCACACCCAGGCTATTACTAAGGGGGAGACTGTTGGAACCTAAAGTTAGTAAAAGCTTTGGGTGATTAATTATTGTTATTTGATTACAATAATTCAAAATAAAGCTCAAATACTTGAGAAGGAGGAGAAAAATTTTCAGAGACTTGTAGATCTTGATCTAGCATAAGTTACTTGTTGTAAGCTACTGTTTGTCTCAAAGGAACTGATCAGAGAATAATCACCGAGCTATTGCTAAGGGTGAGTCTGTTAGTGCACGGATTTATCAACAGTTTTTGATGATTACTGAAGACATTGTTATTAGTCTAGATCATATATTTGAGCTGCATTTTGTATTTTTCATTTAATTTTTCTAGTATTGATTGCCGATACAAATAGTATCAATGTTTGTTCCGTTGATACCAGTAGTATCAACATGTGTGTTGTCGACACTAGTAGTATTGGTATTATTAGTTGCCGATGTTAGTAGCGTCAATGCTATTGATACTAGTTGCCTATATATAGGCATATGCTTGTTTTTGTAAGTAGGTTTTTCATTCACAATATTCAGATTTTCTTTGAATCTAGAGAGAGAAACATTTTACAGAGACATTGCATTCATTCTTATTATTAAAATTCTTGTAATTCGATCTTCATTCAATGAGAATTCAAATCATATACATTGACTTCTTAATACTCTCACACACACATCGTTGTCTTCTTAATACTCTCACACACATATCGACACGTTTACGGATTCCACACGTTTACGAGTTGAGTGTTCTCGGTTTGATCCAATGCAAATGGACCTTCAAGTGGTATCAAAGCCTTAGTGCTCAGTTCTGAGATCACATTGTGTCTTTTGAATAGATTTGCATTGTTGAAGATTCAAAATTTCAAAGTTTGTTGAAGATGAAAGTTTGCAGCCACGTTTGTAGACAAATTGATCATTTTCAGATGTGATTTTGAACAAATTGATGGGCTAGGGTTGTGTATTTTTGAATTACGAAGAGATTTCTATAAAATTCGACTTCTAACTCTCAAAAATGAAGATTTTAGAATGATTATTGTGATTTTTCGAGCTGTTCGGACTTAACAGATTTTCCCGCCAATTTCTTGCATCGATATTATTAGTATCGACGGAATCTTCATCGATACTATTAGTATCAGTGGATTATTGGGTGATACTATTAGTATCGACGGAATCTTTATCGATACTATTAGAATCGGTGGAATCTTTGTAGATACTATTATTTTCAGTTGAATCTTTGAAGATACTATTAGTATCAGCGTTGACTTTTTCAGATTGTTAGTATCTGCATTTACTTTTGTAGATACTGTCAGTATCTACAAAAACAAGACAGAAAATTTTTCGAAGTGTTGAAAATTTTTTCTCGGGAATTCAAAATGGCAAATTATTCAAGATTATCTACTTTGTTTAATAAAACGGAGATTGAAAATCTGTCAAAGCCACCGGTTTTTTTCTCGCTTAGCGACTTTTCATCTTGGAGTACACAATTTGAAGCGTTTCTCGAGCTTGTTGACCCGAATCTCAAAATTCCTATATTTGATGGATATTTTCAACCTAAGCTCAATGGAGTTTATAAAAATCGATCAAGATTAAATAAAGAAGAGATGGAAAGTTATGATCGCAAAAATAAGGTTTTTACCTTGCTTTCAATGGCATCTCCAAAGACATTTTTCGAAATTTCAAACAAATCAAGATTTCTAAACATCTTTGGATTGCTATTGAAAACTTGTGTGATGATTCTAAAATGAAGAATGATACTAATTATTTAAAATATCATATTGAAGTGCTAAAAAGTAAAATTATGAAACCAAATAAAATATGTGATGAATTTGATTTGTTGAAAGAGGAGAATGTCAGATTGAAGAAAGGAATTGAAGATTTGAATAATAAATCAGAACTCCAGGAAAAGCGGATGGATAAAGATCATGTTGATATTTCTAAGGAAGTATTCAAGTCAATATCCAAACCTGTTGAGTTTCAGAAACAAAAGAAGAAATGGAAAACAAGAAGGAGGTTAAGAAAGTCAAGGAACAACAAGAAAACAACAGAGAATGTCAACTTAATCGACTCATTGACCAAGGATGTTAATGATTATTTTCAAAATGAAAAGATGAAGCCTAAAAAAGTTTTTCAACCACATGTTTTTGATTCATTATATTCTGTTCCAATTGAGAAACATAATAACAATAGAATTTATGGTGTTTATAGACAAAGAAATACAATGTGCATACAATCGTATACTCAATATTTTAAGCCAGCTTGGAGTAATCAGAGATATGATTCCAGTATGGATGGAAAGAGAAGGTATCATATTAATCATGAGATTAACAAAGAAGCTAAATGCTAATTTCATGAAAATGAAACAGTTATATTTAAGTCCAAACCAAAGAGGGTTTGGATAGTTGTTAATTCTCACACCCAGGCTATTACTAAGGGGGAGACTGTTGGAACCTAAAGTTAGTAAAAGCTTTGGGTGATTAATTATTGTTATTTGATTACAATAATTCAAAATAAAGCTCAAATACTTGAGAAGGAGGAGAAAAATTTTCAGAGACTTGTAGATCTTGATCTAGCATAAGTTACTTGTTGTAAGCTACTGTTTGTCTCAAAGGAACTGATCAGAGAATAATCACCGAGCTATTGCTAAGGGTGAGTCTGTTAGTGCACGGATTTATCAACAGTTTTTGATGATTACTGAAGACATTGTTATTAGTCTAGATCATATATTTGAGCTGCATTTTGTATTTTTCATTTAATTTTTCTAGTATTGATTGCCGATACTAATAGTATCAATGTTTGTTCCGTTGATACCAGTAGTATCAACATGTGTGTTGTCGACACTAGTAGTATTGGTATTATTAGTTGCCGATGTTAGTAGCGTCAATGCTATTGATACTAGTTGCCTATATATAGGCATATGCTTGTTTTTGTAAGTAGGTTTTTCATTCACAATATTCAGATTTTCTTTGAATCTAGAGAGAGAAACATTTTACAGAGACATTGCATTCATTCTTATTATTAAAATTCTTGTAATTCGATCTTCATTCAATGAGAATTCAAATCATATACATTGACTTCTTAATACTCTCACACACACATCGTTGTCTTCTTAATACTCTCACACACATATCGACACGTTTACGGATTCCACACGTTTACGAGTTGAGTGTTCTCGGTTTGATCCAATGCAAATGGACCTTCAAGTGGTATCAAAGCCTTAGTGCTCAGTTCTGAGATCACATTGTGTCTTTTGAATAGATTTGCATTGTTGAAGATTCAAAATTTCAAAGTTTGTTGAAGATGAAAGTTTGCAGCCACGTTTGTAGACAAATTGATCATTTTCAGATGTGATTTTGAACAAATTGATGGGCTAGGGTTGTGTATTTTTGAATTACGAAGAGATTTCTATAAAATTCGACTTCTAACTCTCAAAAATGAAGATTTTAGAATGATTATTGTGATTTTTCGAGCTGTTCGGACTTAACAGATTTTCCCGCCAATTTCTTGCATCGATATTATTAGTATCGACGGAATCTTCATCGATACTATTAGTATCAGTGGATTATTGGGTGATACTATTAGTATCGACGGAATCTTTATCGATACTATTAGAATCGGTGGAATCTTTGTAGATACTATTATTTTCAGTTGAATCTTTGAAGATACTATTAGTATCAGCGTTGACTTTTTCAGATTGTTAGTATCTGCATTTACTTTTGTAGATACTGTCAGTATCTACAAAAACAAGACTAGAAAATTTTTCGAAGTGTTGAAAATTTTTTCTCGGGAATTCAAAATGGCAAATTATTCAAGATTATCTACTTTGTTTAATAAAACGGAGATTGAAAATCTGTCAAAGCCACCGGTTTTTTTCTCGCTTAGCGACTTTTCATCTTGGAGTACACAATTTGAAGCGTTTCTCGAGCTTGTTGACCCGAATCTCAAAATTCCTATATTTGATGGATATTTTCAACCTAAGCTCAATGGAGTTTATAAAAATCGATCAAGATTAAATAAAGAAGAGATGGAAAGTTATGATCGCAAAAATAAGGTTTTTACCTTGCTTTCAATGGCATCTCCAAAGACATTTTTCGAAATTTCAAACAAATCAAGATTTCTAAACATCTTTGGATTGCTATTGAAAACTTGTGTGATGATTCTAAAATGAAGAATGATACTAATTATTTAAAATATCATATTGAAGTGCTAAAAAGTAAAATTATGAAACCAAATAAAATATGTGATGAATTTGATTTGTTGAAAGAGGAGAATGTCAGATTGAAGAAAGGAATTGAAGATTTGAATAATAAATCAGAACTCCAGGAAAAGCGGATGGATAAAGATCATGTTGATATTTCTAAGGAAGTATTCAAGTCAATATCCAAACCTGTTGAGTTTCAGAAACAAAAGAAGAAATGGAAAACAAGAAGGAGGTTAAGAAAGTCAAGGAACAACAAGAAAACAACAGAGAATGTCAACTTAATCGACTCATTGACCAAGGATGTTAATGATTATTTTCAAAATGAAAAGATGAAGCCTAAAAAAGTTTTTCAACCACATGTTTTTGATTCATTATATTCTGTTCCAATTGAGAAACATAATAACAATAGAATTTATGGTGTTTATAGACAAAGAAATACAATGTGCATACAATCGTATACTCAATATTTTAAGCCAGCTTGGAGTAATCAGAGATATGATTCCAGTATGGATGGAAAGAGAAGGTATCATATTAATCATGAGATTAACAAAGAAGCTAAATGCTAATTTCATGAAAATGAAACAGTTATATTTAAGTCCAAACCAAAGAGGGTTTGGATAGTTGTTAATTCTCACACCCAGGCTATTACTAAGGGGGAGACTGTTGGAACCTAAAGTTAGTAAAAGCTTTGGGTGATTAATTATTGTTATTTGATTACAATAATTCAAAATAAAGCTCAAATACTTGAGAAGGAGGAGAAAAATTTTCAGAGACTTGTAGATCTTGATCTAGCATAAGTTACTTGTTGTAAGCTACTGTTTGTCTCAAAGGAACTGATCAGAGAATAATCACCGAGCTATTGCTAAGGGTGAGTCTGTTAGTGCACGGATTTATCAACAGTTTTTGATGATTACTGAAGACATTGTTATTAGTCTAGATCATATATTTGAGCTGCATTTTGTATTTTTCATTTAATTTTTCTAGTATTGATTGCCGATACAAATAGTATCAATGTTTGTTCCGTTGATACCAGTAGTATCAACATGTGTGTTGTCGACACTAGTAGTATTGGTATTATTAGTTGCCGATGTTAGTAGCGTCAATGCTATTGATACTAGTTGCCTATATATAGGCATATGCTTGTTTTTGTAAGTAGGTTTTTCATTCACAATATTCAGATTTTCTTTGAATCTAGAGAGAGAAACATTTTACAGAGACATTGCATTCATTCTTATTATTAAAATTCTTGTAATTCGATCTTCATTCAATGAGAATTCAAATCATATACATTGACTTCTTAATACTCTCACACACACATCGTTGTCTTCTTAATACTCTCACACACATATCGACACGTTTACGGATTCCACACGTTTACGAGTTGAGTGTTCTCGGTTTGATCCAATGCAAATGGACCTTCAAGTGGTATCAAAGCCTTAGTGCTCAGTTCTGAGATCACATTGTGTCTTTTGAATAGATTTGCATTGTTGAAGATTCAAAATTTCAAAGTTTGTTGAAGATGAAAGTTTGCAGCCACGTTTGTAGACAAATTGATCATTTTCAGATGTGATTTTGAACAAATTGATGGGCTAGGGTTGTGTATTTTTGAATTACGAAGAGATTTCTATAAAATTCGACTTCTAACTCTCAAAAATGAAGATTTTAGAATGATTATTGTGATTTTTCGAGCTGTTCGGACTTAACAGATTTTCCCGCCAATTTCTTGCATCGATATTATTAGTATCGACGGAATCTTCATCGATACTATTAGTATCAGTGGATTATTGGGTGATACTATTAGTATCGACGGAATCTTTATCGATACTATTAGAATCGGTGGAATCTTTGTAGATACTATTATTTTCAGTTGAATCTTTGAAGATACTATTAGTATCAGCGTTGACTTTTTCAGATTGTTAGTATCTGCATTTACTTTTGTAGATACTGTCAGTATCTACAAAAACAAGACTCAGAAAATTTTTCGAAGTGTTGAAAATTTTTTCTCGGGAATTCAAAATGGCAAATTATTCAAGATTATCTACTTTGTTTAATAAAACGGAGATTGAAAATCTGTCAAAGCCACCGGTTTTTTTCTCGCTTAGCGACTTTTCATCTTGGAGTACACAATTTGAAGCGTTTCTCGAGCTTGTTGACCCGAATCTCAAAATTCCTATATTTGATGGATATTTTCAACCTAAGCTCAATGGAGTTTATAAAAATCGATCAAGATTAAATAAAGAAGAGATGGAAAGTTATGATCGCAAAAATAAGGTTTTTACCTTGCTTTCAATGGCATCTCCAAAGACATTTTTCGAAATTTCAAACAAATCAAGATTTCTAAACATCTTTGGATTGCTATTGAAAACTTGTGTGATGATTCTAAAATGAAGAATGATACTAATTATTTAAAATATCATATTGAAGTGCTAAAAAGTAAAATTATGAAACCAAATAAAATATGTGATGAATTTGATTTGTTGAAAGAGGAGAATGTCAGATTGAAGAAAGGAATTGAAGATTTGAATAATAAATCAGAACTCCAGGAAAAGCGGATGGATAAAGATCATGTTGATATTTCTAAGGAAGTATTCAAGTCAATATCCAAACCTGTTGAGTTTCAGAAACAAAAGAAGAAATGGAAAACAAGAAGGAGGTTAAGAAAGTCAAGGAACAACAAGAAAACAACAGAGAATGTCAACTTAATCGACTCATTGACCAAGGATGTTAATGATTATTTTCAAAATGAAAAGATGAAGCCTAAAAAAGTTTTTCAACCACATGTTTTTGATTCATTATATTCTGTTCCAATTGAGAAACATAATAACAATAGAATTTATGGTGTTTATAGACAAAGAAATACAATGTGCATACAATCGTATACTCAATATTTTAAGCCAGCTTGGAGTAATCAGAGATATGATTCCAGTATGGATGGAAAGAGAAGGTATCATATTAATCATGAGATTAACAAAGAAGCTAAATGCTAATTTCATGAAAATGAAACAGTTATATTTAAGTCCAAACCAAAGAGGGTTTGGATAGTTGTTAATTCTCACACCCAGGCTATTACTAAGGGGGAGACTGTTGGAACCTAAAGTTAGTAAAAGCTTTGGGTGATTAATTATTGTTATTTGATTACAATAATTCAAAATAAAGCTCAAATACTTGAGAAGGAGGAGAAAAATTTTCAGAGACTTGTAGATCTTGATCTAGCATAAGTTACTTGTTGTAAGCTACTGTTTGTCTCAAAGGAACTGATCAGAGAATAATCACCGAGCTATTGCTAAGGGTGAGTCTGTTAGTGCACGGATTTATCAACAGTTTTTGATGATTACTGAAGACATTGTTATTAGTCTAGATCATATATTTGAGCTGCATTTTGTATTTTTCATTTAATTTTTCTAGTATTGATTGCCGATACAAATAGTATCAATGTTTGTTCCGTTGATACCAGTAGTATCAACATGTGTGTTGTCGACACTAGTAGTATTGGTATTATTAGTTGCCGATGTTAGTAGCGTCAATGCTATTGATACTAGTTGCCTATATATAGGCATATGCTTGTTTTTGTAAGTAGGTTTTTCATTCACAATATTCAGATTTTCTTTGAATCTAGAGAGAGAAACATTTTACAGAGACATTGCATTCATTCTTATTATTAAAATTCTTGTAATTCGATCTTCATTCAATGAGAATTCAAATCATATACATTGACTTCTTAATACTCTCACACACACATCGTTGTCTTCTTAATACTCTCACACACATATCGACACGTTTACGGATTCCACACGTTTACGAGTTGAGTGTTCTCGGTTTGATCCAATGCAAATGGACCTTCAAGTGGTATCAAAGCCTTAGTGCTCAGTTCTGAGATCACATTGTGTCTTTTGAATAGATTTGCATTGTTGAAGATTCAAAATTTCAAAGTTTGTTGAAGATGAAAGTTTGCAGCCACGTTTGTAGACAAATTGATCATTTTCAGATGTGATTTTGAACAAATTGATGGGCTAGGGTTGTGTATTTTTGAATTACGAAGAGATTTCTATAAAATTCGACTTCTAACTCTCAAAAATGAAGATTTTAGAATGATTATTGTGATTTTTCGAGCTGTTCGGACTTAACAGATTTTCCCGCCAATTTCTTGCATCGATATTATTAGTATCGACGGAATCTTCATCGATACTATTAGTATCAGTGGATTATTGGGTGATACTATTAGTATCGACGGAATCTTTATCGATACTATTAGAATCGGTGGAATCTTTGTAGATACTATTATTTTCAGTTGAATCTTTGAAGATACTATTAGTATCAGCGTTGACTTTTTCAGATTGTTAGTATCTGCATTTACTTTTGTAGATACTGTCAGTATCTACAAAAACAAGACTTAGAAAATTTTTCGAAGTGTTGAAAATTTTTTCTCGGGAATTCAAAATGGCAAATTATTCAAGATTATCTACTTTGTTTAATAAAACGGAGATTGAAAATCTGTCAAAGCCACCGGTTTTTTTCTCGCTTAGCGACTTTTCATCTTGGAGTACACAATTTGAAGCGTTTCTCGAGCTTGTTGACCCGAATCTCAAAATTCCTATATTTGATGGATATTTTCAACCTAAGCTCAATGGAGTTTATAAAAATCCATCAAGATTAAATAAAGAAGAGATGGAAAGTTATGATCGCAAAAATAAGGTTTTTACCTTGCTTTCAATGGCATCTCCAAAGACATTTTTCGAAATTTCAAACAAATCAAGATTTCTAAACATCTTTGGATTGCTATTGAAAACTTGTGTGATGATTCTAAAATGAAGAATGATACTAATTATTTAAAATATCATATTGAAGTGCTAAAAAGTAAAATTATGAAACCAAATAAAATATGTGATGAATTTGATTTGTTGAAAGAGGAGAATGTCAGATTGAAGAAAGGAATTGAAGATTTGAATAATAAATCAGAACTCCAGGAAAAGCGGATGGATAAAGATCATGTTGATATTTCTAAGGAAGTATTCAAGTCAATATCCAAACCTGTTGAGTTTCAGAAACAAAAGAAGAAATGGAAAACAAGAAGGAGGTTAAGAAAGTCAAGGAACAACAAGAAAACAACAGAGAATGTCAACTTAATCGACTCATTGACCAAGGATGTTAATGATTATTTTCAAAATGAAAAGATGAAGCCTAAAAAAGTTTTTCAACCACATGTTTTTGATTCATTATATTCTGTTCCAATTGAGAAACATAATAACAATAGAATTTATGGTGTTTATAGACAAAGAAATACAATGTGCATACAATCGTATACTCAATATTTTAAGCCAGCTTGGAGTAATCAGAGATATGATTCCAGTATGGATGGAAAGAGAAGGTATCATATTAATCATGAGATTAACAAAGAAGCTAAATGCTAATTTCATGAAAATGAAACAGTTATATTTAAGTCCAAACCAAAGAGGGTTTGGATAGTTGTTAATTCTCACACCCAGGCTATTACTAAGGGGGAGACTGTTGGAACCTAAAGTTAGTAAAAGCTTTGGGTGATTAATTATTGTTATTTGATTACAATAATTCAAAATAAAGCTCAAATACTTGAGAAGGAGGAGAAAAATTTTCAGAGACTTGTAGATCTTGATCTAGCATAAGTTACTTGTTGTAAGCTACTGTTTGTCTCAAAGGAACTGATCAGAGAATAATCACCGAGCTATTGCTAAGGGTGAGTCTGTTAGTGCACGGATTTATCAACAGTTTTTGATGATTACTGAAGACATTGTTATTAGTCTAGATCATATATTTGAGCTGCATTTTGTATTTTTCATTTAATTTTTCTAGTATTGATTGCCGATACAAATAGTATCAATGTTTGTTCCGTTGATACCAGTAGTATCAACATGTGTGTTGTCGACACTAGTAGTATTGGTATTATTAGTTGCCGATGTTAGTAGCGTCAATGCTATTGATACTAGTTGCCTATATATAGGCATATGCTTGTTTTTGTAAGTAGGTTTTTCATTCACAATATTCAGATTTTCTTTGAATCTAGAGAGAGAAACATTTTACAGAGACATTGCATTCATTCTTATTATTAAAATTCTTGTAATTCGATCTTCATTCAATGAGAATTCAAATCATATACATTGACTTCTTAATACTCTCACACACACATCGTTGTCTTCTTAATACTCTCACACACATATCGACACGTTTACGGATTCCACACGTTTACGAGTTGAGTGTTCTCGGTTTGATCCAATGCAAATGGACCTTCAAGTGGTATCAAAGCCTTAGTGCTCAGTTCTGAGATCACATTGTGTCTTTTGAATAGATTTGCATTGTTGAAGATTCAAAATTTCAAAGTTTGTTGAAGATGAAAGTTTGCAGCCACGTTTGTAGACAAATTGATCATTTTCAGATGTGATTTTGAACAAATTGATGGGCTAGGGTTGTGTATTTTTGAATTACGAAGAGATTTCTATAAAATTCGACTTCTAACTCTCAAAAATGAAGATTTTAGAATGATTATTGTGATTTTTCGAGCTGTTCGGACTTAACAGATTTTCCCGCCAATTTCTTGCATCGATATTATTAGTATCGACGGAATCTTCATCGATACTATTAGTATCAGTGGATTATTGGGTGATACTATTAGTATCGACGGAATCTTTATCGATACTATTAGAATCGGTGGAATCTTTGTAGATACTATTATTTTCAGTTGAATCTTTGAAGATACTATTAGTATCAGCGTTGACTTTTTCAGATTGTTAGTATCTGCATTTACTTTTGTAGATACTGTCAGTATCTACAAAAACAAGACTCAGAAAATTTTTCGAAGTGTTGAAAATTTTTTCTCGGGAATTCAAAATGGCAAATTATTCAAGATTATCTACTTTGTTTAATAAAACGGAGATTGAAAATCTGTCAAAGCCACCGGTTTTTTTCTCGCTTAGCGACTTTTCATCTTGGAGTACACAATTTGAAGCGTTTCTCGAGCTTGTTGACCCGAATCTCAAAATTCCTATATTTGATGGATATTTTCAACCTAAGCTCAATGGAGTTTATAAAAATCGATCAAGATTAAATAAAGAAGAGATGGAAAGTTATGATCGCAAAAATAAGGTTTTTACCTTGCTTTCAATGGCATCTCCAAAGACATTTTTCGAAATTTCAAACAAATCAAGATTTCTAAACATCTTTGGATTGCTATTGAAAACTTGTGTGATGATTCTAAAATGAAGAATGATACTAATTATTTAAAATATCATATTGAAGTGCTAAAAAGTAAAATTATGAAACCAAATAAAATATGTGATGAATTTGATTTGTTGAAAGAGGAGAATGTCAGATTGAAGAAAGGAATTGAAGATTTGAATAATAAATCAGAACTCCAGGAAAAGCGGATGGATAAAGATCATGTTGATATTTCTAAGGAAGTATTCAAGTCAATATCCAAACCTGTTGAGTTTCAGAAACAAAAGAAGAAATGGAAAACAAGAAGGAGGTTAAGAAAGTCAAGGAACAACAAGAAAACAACAGAGAATGTCAACTTAATCGACTCATTGACCAAGGATGTTAATGATTATTTTCAAAATGAAAAGATGAAGCCTAAAAAAGTTTTTCAACCACATGTTTTTGATTCATTATATTCTGTTCCAATTGAGAAACATAATAACAATAGAATTTATGGTGTTTATAGACAAAGAAATACAATGTGCATACAATCGTATACTCAATATTTTAAGCCAGCTTGGAGTAATCAGAGATATGATTCCAGTATGGATGGAAAGAGAAGGTATCATATTAATCATGAGATTAACAAAGAAGCTAAATGCTAATTTCATGAAAATGAAACAGTTATATTTAAGTCCAAACCAAAGAGGGTTTGGATAGTTGTTAATTCTCACACCCAGGCTATTACTAAGGGGGAGACTGTTGGAACCTAAAGTTAGTAAAAGCTTTGGGTGATTAATTATTGTTATTTGATTACAATAATTCAAAATAAAGCTCAAATACTTGAGAAGGAGGAGAAAAATTTTCAGAGACTTGTAGATCTTGATCTAGCATAAGTTACTTGTTGTAAGCTACTGTTTGTCTCAAAGGAACTGATCAGAGAATAATCACCGAGCTATTGCTAAGGGTGAGTCTGTTAGTGCACGGATTTATCAACAGTTTTTGATGATTACTGAAGACATTGTTATTAGTCTAGATCATATATTTGAGCTGTATTTTGTATTTTTCATTTAATTTTTCTAGTATTGATTGCCGATACTAATAGTATCAATGTTTGTTCCGTTGATACCAGTAGTATCAACATGTGTGTTGTCGACACTAGTAGTATTGGTATTATTAGTTGCCGATGTTAGTAGCGTCAATGCTATTGATACTAGTTGCCTATATATAGGCATATGCTTGTTTTTGTAAGTAGGTTTTTCATTCACAATATTCAGATTTTCTTTGAATCTAGAGAGAGAAACATTTTACAGAGACATTGCATTCATTCTTATTATTAAAATTCTTGTAATTCGATCTTCATTCAATGAGAATTCAAATCATATACATTGACTTCTTAATACTCTCACACACACATCGTTGTCTTCTTAATACTCTCACACACATATCGACACGTTTACGGATTCCACACGTTTACGAGTTGAGTGTTCTCGGTTTGATCCAATGCAAATGGACCTTCAAGTGGTATCAAAGCCTTAGTGCTCAGTTCTGAGATCACATTGTGTCTTTTGAATAGATTTGCATTGTTGAAGATTCAAAATTTCAAAGTTTGTTGAAGATGAAAGTTTGCAGCCACGTTTGTAGACAAATTGATCATTTTCAGATGTGATTTTGAACAAATTGATGGGCTAGGGTTGTGTATTTTTGAATTACGAAGAGATTTCTATAAAATTCGACTTCTAACTCTCAAAAATGAAGATTTTAGAATGATTATTGTGATTTTTCGAGCTGTTCGGACTTAACAGATTTTCCCGCCAATTTCTTGCATCGATATTATTAGTATCGACGGAATCTTCATCGATACTATTAGTATCAGTGGATTATTGGGTGATACTATTAGTATCGACGGAATCTTTATCGATACTATTAGAATCGGTGGAATCTTTGTAGATACTATTATTTTCAGTTGAATCTTTGAAGATACTATTAGTATCAGCGTTGACTTTTTCAGATTGTTAGTATCTGCATTTACTTTTGTAGATACTGTCAGTATCTACAAAAACAAGACTCAGAAAATTTTTCGAAGTGTTGAAAATTTTTTCTCGGGAATTCAAAATGGCAAATTATTCAAGATTATCTACTTTGTTTAATAAAACGGAGATTGAAAATCTGTCAAAGCCACCGGTTTTTTTCTCGCTTAGCGACTTTTCATCTTGGAGTACACAATTTGAAGCGTTTCTCGAGCTTGTTGACCCGAATCTCAAAATTCCTATATTTGATGGATATTTTCAACCTAAGCTCAATGGAGTTTATAAAAATCGATCAAGATTAAATAAAGAAGAGATGGAAAGTTATGATCGCAAAAATAAGGTTTTTACCTTGCTTTCAATGGCATCTCCAAAGACATTTTTCGAAATTTCAAACAAATCAAGATTTCTAAACATCTTTGGATTGCTATTGAAAACTTGTGTGATGATTCTAAAATGAAGAATGATACTAATTATTTAAAATATCATATTGAAGTGCTAAAAAGTAAAATTATGAAACCAAATAAAATATGTGATGAATTTGATTTGTTGAAAGAGGAGAATGTCAGATTGAAGAAAGGAATTGAAGATTTGAATAATAAATCAGAACTCCAGGAAAAGCGGATGGATAAAGATCATGTTGATATTTCTAAGGAAGTATTCAAGTCAATATCCAAACTTGTTGAGTTTCAGAAACAAAAGAAGAAATGGAAAACAAGAAGGAGGTTAAGAAAGTCAAGGAACAACAAGAAAACAACAGAGTATGTCAACTTAATCGACTCATTGACCAAGGATGTTAATGATTATTTTCAAAATGAAAAGATGAAGCCTAAAAAAGTTTTTCAACCACATGTTTTTGATTCATTATATTCTGTTCCAATTGAGAAACATAATAACAATAGAATTTATGGTGTTTATAGACAAAGAAATACAATGTGCATACAATCGTATACTCAATATTTTAAGCCAGCTTGGAGTAATCAGAGATATGATTCCAGTATGGATGGAAAAGAGAAGGTATCATATTAATCATGAGATTAACAAAGAAGCTAAATGCTAATTTCATGAAAATGAAACAGTTATATTTAAGTCCAAACCAAAGAGGGTTTGGATAGTTGTTAATTCTCACACCCAGGCTATTACTAAGGGGGAGACTGTTGGAACCTAAAGTTAGTAAAAGCTTTGGGTGATTAATTGTTGTTATTTGATTACAATAATTCAAAATAAAGCTCAAATACTTGAGAAGGAGGAGAAAAATTTTCAGAGACTTGTAGATCTTGATCTAGCATAAGTTACTTGTTGTAAGCTACTGTTTGTCTCAAAGGAACTGATCAGAGAATAATCACCGAGCTATTGCTAAGGGTGAGTCTGTTAGTGCACGGATTTATCAACAGTTTTTGATGATTACTGAAGACATTGTTATTAGTCTAGATCATATATTTGAGCTGTATTTTGTATTTTTCATTTAATTTTTCTAGTATTGATTGCCGATACTAATAGTATCAATGTGTGTTCCGTTGATACCAGTAGTATCAACATGTGTGTTGTCGACACTAGTAGTATTGGTATTATTAGTTGCCGATGTTAGTAGCGTCAATGCTATTGATACTAGTTGCCTATATAAAGGCATATGCTTGTTTTTGTAAGTAGGTTTTTCATTCACAATATTCAGATTTTCTTTGAATCTAGAGAGAGAAACATTTTACAGAGACATTGCATTCATTCTTATTATTAAAATTCTTGTAATTCGATCTTCATTCAATGAGAATTCAAATCATATACATTGACTTCTTAATACTCTCACACACACATCGTTGTCTTCTTAATACTCTCACACACATATCGACACGTTTACGGATTCCACACGTTTACGAGTTGAGTGTTCTCGGTTTGATCCAATGCAAATGGACCTCCAAGTGGTATCAAAGCCTTAGTGCTCAGTTCTGAGATCACATTGTGTCTTTTGAATAGATTTGCATTGTTGAAGATTCAAAATTTCAAAGTTTGTTGAAGATGAAAGTTTGCAGCCACGTTTGTAGACAAATTGATCATTTTCAGATGTGATTTTGAACAAATTGATGGGCTAGGGTTGTGTATTTTTGAATTACGAAGAGATTTCTATAAAATTCGACTTCTAACTCTCAAAAATGAAGATTTTAGAATGATTATTGTGATTTTTCGAGCTGTTCGGACTTAACAGATTTTCCCGCCAATTTCTTGCATCGATATTATTAGTATCGACGGAATCTTCATCGATACTATTAGTATCAGTGGATTATTGGGTGATACTGTTAGTATCGACGGAATCTTTATCGATACTATTAGAATCGGTGGAATCTTTGTAGATACTATTATTTTCAGTTGAATCTTTGAAGATACTATTAGTATCAGCGTTGACTTTTTCAGATTGTTAGTATCTGCGTTTACTTTTGTAGATACTGTCAGTATCTACAAAAACAAGACTTAGAAAATTTTTCGAAGTGTTGAAAATTTTTTCTCAGGAATTCGAAATGGCAAATTATTCAAGATTATCTACTTTGTTTAATAAAACGGAGATTGAAAATCTGTCAAAGCCACCGGTTTTTTCTCGCTTAGCGACTTTTCATCTTGGAGTACACAATTTGAAGCGTTTCTCGAGCTTGTTGACCCGAATCTCAAAATTCCTATATTTGATGGATATTTTCAACCTAAGCTCAATGGAGTTTATAAAAATCCATCAAGATTAAATAAAGAAGAGATGGAAAGTTATGATCGCAAAAATAAGGTTTTTACCTTGCTTTCAATGGCATCTCCAAAGACATTTTTCGAAATTTCAAACAAATCAAGATTTCTAAACATCTTTGGATTGCTATTGAAAACTTGTGTGATGATTCTAAAATGAAGAATGATACTAATTATTTAAAATATCATATTGAAGTGCTAAAAAGTAAAATTATGAAACCAAATAAAATATGTGATGAATTTGATTTGTTGAAAGAGGAGAATGTCAGATTGAAGAAAGGAATTGAAGATTTGAATAATAAATCAGAACTCCAGGAAAAGCGGATGGATAAAGATCATGTTGATATTTCTAAGGAAGTATTCAAGTCAATATCCAAACCTGTTGAGTTTCAGAAACAAAAGAAGAAATGGAAAACAAGAAGGAGGTTAAGAAAGTCAAGGAACAACAAGAAAACAACAGAGAATGTCAACTTAATCGACTCATTGACCAAGGATGTTAATGATTATTTTCAAAATGAAAAGATGAAGCCTAAAAAAGTTTTTCAACCACATGTTTTTGATTCATTATATTCTGTTCCAATTGAGAAACATAATAACAATAGAATTTATGGTGTTTATAGACAAAGAAATACAATGTGCATACAATCGTATACTCAATATTTTAAGCCAGCTTGGAGTAATCAGAGATATGATTCCAGTATGGATGGAAAAGAGAAGGTATCATATTAACCATCTGATTAACAAAGAAGCTAAATGCTAATTTCATGAAAATGAAACAGTTATATTTAAGTCCAAACCAAAGAGGGTTTGGATAGTTGTTAATTCTCACACCCAGGCTATTACTAAGGGGGAGACTGTTGGAACCTAAAGTTAGTAAAAGCTTTGGGTGATTAATTATTGTTATTTGATTACAATAATTCAAAATAAAGCTCAAATACTTGAGAAGGAGGAGAAAAATTTTCAGAGACTTGTAGATCTTGATCTAGCATAAGTTACTTGTTGTAAGCTACTGTTTGTCTCAAAGGATCTGATCAGAGAATAATCACCGAGCTATTGCTAAGGGTGAGTCTGTTAGTGCACGGATTTCTATAAAATTCGACTTCTAACTCTCAAAAATGAGGATTTTAGAATGATTATTGTGATTTTTCGAGCTGTTCGAACTTAACAGATTTTCCCGCCAATATCTTGCATCGATATTATTAGTATCGACGGAATCTTCATCGATACTATTAGTATCAGTGGATTATTGGGTGATACTGTTAGTATCGACGGAATCTTTATCGATACTATTAGAATCGGTGGAATCTTTGTAGATACTATTATTTTCAGTTGAATCTTTGAAGATACTATTAGTATCAGCTTTGACTTTTTCAGATTGTTAGTATCTGCGTTTACTTTTGTAGATACTGTCAGTATCTACAAAAACAAGACTTAGAAAATTTTTCGAAGTGTTGAAAATTTTTTCTCAGGAATTCGAAATGGCAAATTATTCAAGATTATCTACTTTGTTTAATAAAACGGAGATTGAAAATCTGTCAAAGCCACCGGTTTTTTCTCGCTTAGCGACTTTTCATCTTGGAGTACACAATTTGAAGCGTTTCTCGAGCTTGTTGACCCGAATCTCAAAATTCCTATATTTGATGGATATTTTCAACCTAAGCTCAATGGAGTTTATAAAAATCCATCAAGATTAAATAAAGAAGAGATGGAAAGTTATGATCGCAAAAATAAGGTTTTTACCTTGCTTTCAATGGCATCTCCAAAGACATTTTTCGAAATTTCAAACAAATCAAGATTTCTAAACATCTTTGGATTGCTATTGAAAACTTGTGTGATGATTCTAAAATGAAGAATGATACTAACTATTTAAAATATCATATTGAAGTGCTAAAAAGTAAAATTATGAAACCAAATAAAATATGTGATGAATTTGATTTGTTGAAAGAGGAGAATGTCAGATTGAAGAAAGGAATTGAAGATTTGAATAATAAATCAGAACTCCAGGAAAAGCGGATGGATAAAGATCATGTTGATATTTCTAAGGAAGTATTCAAGTCAATATCCAAACCTGTTGAGTTTCAGAAACAAAAGAAGAAATGGAAAACAAGAAGGAGGTTAAGAAAGTCAAGGAACAACAAGAAAACAACAGAGAATGTCAACTTAATCGACTCATTGACCAAGGATGTTAATGATTATTTTCAAAATGAAAAGATGAAGCCTAAAAAAGTTTTTCAACCACATGTTTTTGATTCATTATATTCTGTTCCAATTGAGAAACATAATAACAATAGAATTTATGGTGTTTATAGACAAAGAAATACAATGTGCATACAATCGTATACTCAATATTTTAAGCCAGCTTGGAGTAATCAGAGATATGATTCCAGTATGGATGGAAAAGAGAAGGTATCATATTAACCATCTGATTAACAAAGAAGCTAAATGCTAATTTCATGAAAATGAAACAGTTATATTTAAGTCCAAACCAAAGAGGGTTTGGATAGTTGTTAATTCTCACACCCAGGCTATTACTAAGGGGGAGACTGTTGGAACCTAAAGTTAGTAAAAGCTTTGGGTGATTAATTATTGTTATTTGATTACAATAATTCAAAATAAAGCTCAAATACTTGAGAAGGAGGAGAAAAATTTTCAGAGACTTGTAGATCTTGATCTAGCATAAGTTACTTGTTGTAAGCTACTGTTTGTCTCAAAGGATCTGATCAAAGAATAATCACCGAGCTATTGCTAAGGGTGAGTCTGTTAGTGCACGGATTTATCAACAGTTTTTGATGATTACTGAAGACATTGTTATTAGTCTAGATCATATATTTGAGCTGTATTTTGTATTTTTCATTTAATTTTTCTAGTTTTGATTGCCGATACTAATAGTATCAATGTTTGTTCCGTTGATACCAGTAGTATTAACATGTGTGTTGTCGACACTAGTAGTTTTGGTATTATTAGTTGCCGATGTTAGTAGCGTCAATGCTATTGATACTAGTTGCCTATATATAGGCATATGCTTGTTTTTGTAAGTAGGTTTTTCATTCACAATATTCAGATTTTCTTTGAATCTAGAGAGAGAAACATTTTACAGAGACATTGCATTCATTCTTATTATTAAAACTCTTGTAATTCGATCTTCATTCAATGAGAATTCAAATCATATACATTGACTTCTTAATACTCTCACACACACATCGTTGTCTTCTTAATACTCTCACACACATATCGACACGTTTACGGATTCCACACGTTTACGAGTTGAGTGTTCTCGGTTTGATCCAATGCAAATGGACCTTCAAGTGGTATCAAAGCCTTAGTGCTCAGTTCTGAGATCACATTGTGTCTTTTGAATAGATTTGCATTGTTGAAGATTCAAAATTTGAATGTTTGTTGAAGATGAAAGTTTGCAGCCACGTTTGTAGACAAATTGATCATTCTCAGATGTGATTTTGAACAAATTGATGGGCTAGGGATGTGTATTTTTGAATTACGAAGAGGTTTTTATAAAATTCGACTTCTAACTCTCAAAAATGAATATTTTAGAAGGATTATTGTGATTTTTCGAGCTGTTTGGACTTAATAGATATTCCCGCCAATTTCTTGCATCGATATTATTAGTATCGACGGAATCTTCATCGATACTATTAGTCTCGGTAGAATATTGGGTGATAATATTAGTATCGACGGAATCTTTATCGATACTATTAGAATCGGTGGAATCTTTGTAGATACTATTATTATCAGTTGAATCTTTGTAGATACTATAAGTATCAGCGTTGACTTTTTCAGATTATCAGTATCTGCGTTTACTTTTGTAGATACTGTCAGTATTTACAAAAACAAGACTTAGAAAATTTTTCGAAGTGTTGAAAATTTTTTGTCGGGAATTCAGAATGGCAAATTATTCAAGATTATCTACTTTGTTTAATAAAACGGAGATTGAAAATCTGTCAAAGCTACCGGTTTTTTTCTCGCTTAGCGACTTTTCATCTTGGAGTACACAATTCGAAGCGTTTCTCGAGCTTGTTGACCCGAATCTCAAAATTCCTATATTTTATGGATATTTTCAACCTAAGCTCAATGGAGTTTATAAGAATCCATCAAGATTGAATAAAGAAGAGAAGGAAAGTTATGATCCCAAAAATAAGGTTTTTACCTTGCTTTCAATGGCAATCTCCAAAGACATTCTTTACAATTTCAAACAAATTAAGATTTCTAAAGATCTTTGGATTGCTGTTGACAACTTTTGTGATGATTCTAAAATGAAGAATGACACTAATGATTAAAAATATCAGATTGAAGTGCTAAAAAGTAAAATTATGAAACCAAATAAAATATGTGATGAATTTGATTTGTTGAAAGAGGAGAATGTCAGATTGAAGAAAGGAATTGAAGATTTGAATAATAAATCAGAACTCCAGGAAAAGCGGATGGATAAAGATCATGTTGATATTTCTAAGGAAGTATTCAAGTCAATATCCAAACCTGTTGAGTTTCAGAAACAAAAGAAGAAATGGAAAACAAGAAGGAGGTTAAGAAAGTCAAGGAACAACAAGAAAACAACAGAGAATGTCAACTTAATCGACTCATTGACCAAGGATGTTAATGATTATTTTCAAAATGAAAAGATGAAGCCTAAAAAAGTTTTTCAACCACATGTTTTTGATTCATTATATTCTGTTCCAATTGAGAAACATAATAACAATAGAATTTATGGTGTTTATAGACAAAGAAATACAATGTGCATACAATCGTATACTCAATATTTTAAGCCAGCTTGGAGTAATCAGAGATATGATTCCAGTATGGATGGAAAAGAGAAGGTATCATATTAACCATCTGATTAACAAAGAAGCTAAATGCTAATTTCATGAAAATGAAACAGTTATATTTAAGTCCAAACCAAAGAGGGTTTGGATAGTTGTTAATTCTCACACCCAGGCTATTACTAAGGGGGAGACTGTTGGAACCTAAAGTTAGTAAAAGCTTTGGGTGATTAATTATTGTTATTTGATTACAATAATTCAAAATAAAGCTCAAATACTTGAGAAGGAGGAGAAAAATTTTCAGAGACTTGTAGATCTTGATCTAGCATAAGTTACTTGTTGTAAGCTACTGTTTGTCTCAAAGGATCTGATCAGAGAATAATCACCGAGCTATTGCTAAGGGTGAGTCTGTTAGTGCACGGATTTATCAACAATTTTTGATGATTACTGAAGACATTGTTATTAGTCTAGATCATATATTTGAGCTGTATTTTGTATTTTTCATTTAATTTTTCTAGTTTTGATTGCCGATACTAATAGTATCAATGTTTGTTCCGTTGATACCAGTAGTATTAACATGTGTGTTGTCGACACTAGTAGTATTGGTATTATTAGTTGCCGATGTTAGTAGCGTCAATGCTATTGATACTAGTTGCCTATATATAGGCATATGCTTGTTTTTGTAAGTAGGTTTTTCATTCACAATATTCAGATTTTCTTTGAATCTAGAGAGAGAAACATTTTACAGAGACATTGCATTCATTCTTATTATTAAAACTCTTGTAATTCGATCTTCATTCAATGAGAATTCAAATCATATACATTGACTTCTTAATACTCTCACACACACATCGTTGTCTTCTTAATACTCTCACACACATATCGACACGTTTACGGATTCCACACGTTTACGAGTTGAGTGTTCTCGGTTTGATCCAATGCAAATGGACCTTCAAGTGGTATCAAAGCCTTAGTGCTCAGTTCTGAGATCACATTGTGTCTTTTGAATAGATTTGCATTGTTGAAGATTCAAAATTTGAATGTTTGTTGAAGATGAAAGTTTGCAGCCACGTTTGTAGACAAATTGATCATTCTCAGATGTGATTTTGAACAAATTGATGGGCTAGGGATGTGTATTTTTGAATTACGAAGAGGTTTTTATAAAATTCGACTTCTAACTCTCAAAAATGAATATTTTAGAAGGATTATTGTGATTTTTCGAGCTGTTTGGACTTAATAGATATTCCCGCCAATTTCTTGCATCGATATTATTAGTATCGACGGAATCTTCATCGATACTATTAGTCTCGGTAGAATATTGGGTGATAATATTAGTATCGACGGAATCTTTATCGATACTATTAGAATCGGTGGAATCTTTGTAGATACTATTATTATCAGTTGAATCTTTGTAGATACTATAAGTATCAGCGTTGACTTTTTCAGATTATCAGTATCTGCGTTTACTTTTGTAGATACTGTCAGTATTTACAAAAACAAGACTTAGAAAATTTTTCGAAGTGTTGAAAATTTTTTGTCGGGAATTCAAAATGGCAAATTATTCAAGATTATCTACTTTGTTTAATAAAACGGAGATTGAAAATCTGTCAAAGCTACCGGTTTTTTTCTCGCTTAGCGACTTTTCATCTTGGAGTACACAATTCGAAGCGTTTCTCGAGCTTGTTGACCCGAATCTCAAAATTCCTATATTTTATGGATATTTTCAACCTAAGCTCAATGGAGTTTATAAGAATCCATCAAGATTGAATTCCCAAGAAATTCTTCGATTTCTTCCGGAAGCATATGATTAATCATTTGCTTCTCACGTTCCGTGAATAGCCGGGACATTGAGGAATATCCAGAAAGGCATTTCGGGAATCGGTTTGATTCTATCTCTGTTCCTTCCGTTTGAAGAAAGGAAGGATCCCAAAGAATCGATCTTTCTTTTAGTTGTTGAATCTCTCTTTGATTGAGCAATATAAAGAAGAGAAGGAAAGTTATGATCCCAAAAATAAGGTTTTTACCTTGCTTTCAATGGCAATCTCCAAAGACATTCTTTACAATTTCAAACAAATTAAGATTTCTAAAGATCTTTGGATTGTTGTTGACAACTTTTGTGATGATTCTAAAATGAAGAATGACACTAATGATTAAAAATATCAGATTGATGTGCTAAAAAGTGAAATTATGAAACTAAATAAAATATGTGATGAATTTGATTTGTTGAAAGAGGAGAATGTCAGATTGAAGAAAGCAATTGAAGATTTGAATAATAAATCTGAACTCCAGGAAAAGCGGATGGATAAAGATCATGTGGATATTTCTAAGGAAGTATTCAAGTCAATATCCAAACCTGTTGAGTTTCAGAAACAAAAGAAGAAATGGAAAACAAGAAGGAGGTTAAGAAAGTCAAGGAACAACAAGAAAACAACAGAGAATGTCAACTTAATCGACTCATTGACCAAGGGTGTTAATGATTATTTTCAAAATGAAAAGATGAAGCCTAAAAAAGTTTCTCAGCCACATGTTTTTGATTCAAGATATTCTGTTCCAATTGAGAAACAGAATAACTCTAGAATTTATGGTGGTTATAGACAAAGAAATACAATGTGCATTCAATCGTATGCTCAATCTTTTTAGCCAGCTTGGAGTAATCAGAGATATGATTCCAGTATGGATGGAAAGGGAAGGTATCATATTAATCATGAGATTAACAAAGAAGCTGAATGCCAATTTCATGAAAATGAAACAGTTATGTTGAAGCCCAAACCAAAGAGGGTTTGAATAGTTGTTAATTCTCACACCCAGGCTATTACTAAGGGAAGACTGTTGGTACATAAAGTCAGTAAAAGCTTTTGGTGATTAATTATTGTTATTTGATTACAATAATTCAAAATAAAGCTCAAATACTTGAGAAGGAGGAGAAAAATTTTCAGAGACTTGTAGATCTTTATCTCGCATAAGTTACTTGCTGTTAGCTACTGTTTGTCTCAAAAGAGCTGATCAGAGAATAATCACCGAGCTATTGCTAAGGGTGATTCTGTTAGTGCACGGTTTTATCAACAGGTTTTGATGATTACTGAAGACATTGTTTTTAGTCTAGATCGTGTATTTGAGCTGTATTTTGTATTTTTCATTGAATTTCTCTAGTATTGATTGCCGATACTAATAGTATCGATGTGAGTTCCGTTGATACTAGTAGTATCGACATGTGTGTTGTCGATACTAGTAGTATCGGTATGATTAGTTGCCCTATGTTAACAGTGTCGATGATATTGATACTGGTTTCCCATATATAGGCATGTGCTTCTTTTTGTAAGTAGGTTTTTCATTCACAATATTCAGATTTTCTATGAATCTCGAGAGAGAAACATTTTAGAGAGACATTGCATTCATTCTTATTATTAAAATTCTTGTCATTCGATCTTCATTCTATGAGAATTCAAATCATATACATTGTCTTCTTAATACTCTCACTCACACATCGACACGTTTACGGAATCTTCATCGATATTGTTAGTCTCGGTAGAATATAGGGTGATACTATTAGTATCGACGGAATCTTTATCGATACTATTAGAATCGGTGGAATCTTTGTAGATACTATTATTATCAGTTGAATCTTTGTAGATACTATAAGTATTAGCATTGACTTTTTCAGATTGTTAGTATATGCGTTTACTTTTGTAGATACTGTAAGTATTTACAAAAACAAGACTTAGAAATTTTTTAGAAGTGTTGAAAATTTTTTCTCGGGAATTCTAAATGGCAAATTATTCGAGATTATCTACTTTGTTTAATAAAACGGAGATTGAAAATCTGTCAAATCAACTGTTTTTTTCTCGCTTAGCGACTTTTCATCTTGGAGTACACAATTCGAAGCGTTTCTCGAGCTTGTTCACCCGAATCTCAAAATTCCTATATTTGATGGATATTTTCAACCTAAGCTCAATGGAGTTTATAAGAATCCATCAAGATTGAATAAAGAAGAGAAGGAAAGTTATGATCCCAAAAATAAGGTTTTTACCTTGCTTTCAATGGCAATCTCCAAAGACTTTCTTCAGAATTTCAAACAAATAAAGATTTCTAAAGATCTTTGGATTGCTGTTGACAACTTGTGTGATGATTCTAAAATGAAGATTGACACTAATGATTAAAAATATCAGATTGATGTGCTAAAAAGTGAAATTATGAAAATAAATAAAATATGTGATGAATTTGATTTGTTGAAAGAGGAGAATGTCAGATTGAAGAAAGCAATTGAAGATTTGAATAATAAATCTGAACTCCAGGAAAAGCGGATGGATAAAGATCATGTGGATATTTCTAAGGAAATATTCAAGTCAATATCCAAACGTGTTGAGTTTCAGAAACAAAAGAAGATATGGAAAACAAGAAGGAGGTTAAGAAAGTCAAGGAACAACAAGAAAACAACAGAGATTTTCAACTTAATCGACTCATTGACCAAGGTTGTTAATGATTATTTTCAAAATGAAAAGATTAAGCCTAAAAAATTTTTCAGCCACATGTTTTTGATTCAAGATATTCTGTTCCAATTGAGAAACAGAATAACTCTAGAATTTATGGTGGTTATAGACAAAGAAATACAATGTGCATTCAATCGTATGCTCAATCTTTTTAGCCAGCTTGGAGTAATCAGAGATATGATTCTAGTATGGATGGAAAGAGAAGGTATCATATTAATCATGAGATTAACAAAGAAGCCGAATGCCAATTTCATGAAAATGAAACAGTTATGTTGAAGCCCAAACCAAAGAGGGTTTGGATAGTTGTTAATTCTCACACCCAGGCTATTACTAAGGGAAGACTGTTGGTACATAAAGTTACTAAAAGCTTTGGGTGATTAATTATTGTGATTTGATTACAATAATTCGAAATAAAGCTCAAATACTTGAGAAGGATGAGAAATTTTCAGAGACTTGTAGATCTTGATCTCGCATAAGTTACTTGCTGTTAGCTACTGTTTGTCTCAAAAGAGCTGATCAGAGAATAATCACCGAGCTATTGCTAAGGGTGATTCTGTTAGTGCACATATTTATCAACAGGTTTTGATGATTACTGAAGACATTGTTTTTAGTCTAGATCGTGTATTTGAGCTGTATTTTGTATTTTTCATTGAATTTCTCTAGTATTGATTGCCGATACTAATAGTATTGATCTGAGTTCCGTTGATACTAGTAGTATCGACATGTGTGTTGTCGATACTAGTAGTATCGGTATGATTAGTTGCCGATGTTAATAGTGTCGATGATATTGATACTGGTTTCCTATATATAGGCATGTGCTTGTTTTTGTAAGTAGGTTTTTCATTCACAATATTCAGATTTTCTATGAATCTCGAGAGAGAAACATTTTAGAGAGACATTGCATTCATTCTTATTATTAAAATTCTTGTAATTCGATTTTCATTCAATGAGAATTCAAATCATATACATTGTCTTCTTAATACTCTCACTCACACATCGACACGTTTACGGATTCCGCACGTTTACGAGTTGAGTGTTTGATGTCCTCGAAAGTGGTCAAAGAAAATAACTACAAACACTAACCTAGACTCAACTTAATTACAACGAGTTAAAAACCGAAAATCCTAAACTAAACCTCTATGACAGGCAAGTGTACCTATCAATTGTAGAATACCTAACGAAAGTCCGGATATCGAACCCACGAGACACTGACTTAACGAAATAAAATTAGAAAATGATTTAAAACAAATGGGGGGATTTTGAATTAAAAATAACAATTCAATTAAACTAATTATCCTAATTAAATTAGAAAAATCAATTTAACTAATATTAAACCCTAAAACATATTAACAAATTTAATTAAATGAAATGATTACAGTTTTATAAAAACCTAAACAATTGAGAAAAACTCTACTTAGATAGAATTCATGTTTGTGATTATTGACACTATTGACTTTGTTTGATATGATGGAACTAGGATCTTAAACAGCAAAATATAGGTAACCTAATGGATTCTGGAACAATTACCAGATAAAACCAACTAAGAAAATCTAATTTTGCAATAAACACACTAGTTAATTGAATCACCTCCCGGATTTTTCCAATAACACTAATGTACTCAAATGAACAAGTCACATTCCTGATTTTCTTGTTCCAATACACCAAAGATGCAAGAAGTAATCTTAGAATGTCTAATTTGACACGAAATGACAATAACACTAGGTCTTTCAATTAACCAACCCTCCCGGGTAATTATTATGAAAACCCTAATGCTAAAGATCACCCGACAAGTCTATCACCTTCCGGATTTCTAAACTTAGATACACAAAGAACCCTAAAAACATCAATTATATCTTTTCCTATAGCTAGTGATATCAAACAAGCCACAAACTAGTCATAACACCAAGTCGATGACCTAATACGTGTCTAATACCGAAAGACATTCAATAAACACATATGTAATATGATATAAACTGATATAATCAAGATTAGATATGAAAAACTCATCAAAATGACATAATAAGATCTGTTACAAAAGTGTTTTCCATCACAAATCAAAACAATAGTCAATAGTCATCAGTAATCATTCAAACATTCATTCTAACCTAAGTAGAATCAAACAACTAGCCTAATAACATCATATTCAGTCAATAAATCTCAGAAACAATAGCATAAGATGAAATATAATACTGAAAAATTAAGAACAAATGAGAACAAAGAATGACCAAGATGATTTCACATGTAAATCAAATCTTCTAGCCCTCCAATGCTTCCCAAATGCTTCCTCAAGCTCCTGGAATGCTCTCCTACTCCAAAAATGATCGAGAATGATCTATGAAACGGCTGGGGAGCCTCTCCTATTTAATCTTGCTTGAATCTTGACTTTTTTCAGATTTTAAAACCTTTCGCGTACCGCGGAGCTATATTCAAAAACATATCGCGTACCGCGATGGACAAAATAAGCGGGGAACTCCCGAATTACTTCGTGTACCGCGAAGGTCTTCTTTCTCCTTATCGCGTACTGCGATGACGTCAGAATCATTAAAACTTGTCTTTTTCTTTTGATTTCAACCGGGGCTCGATTCCTTCGGGTTTTGAACTTGATTTCCACTCATTTCATTCGACAAGCCTGTAAAAACAATAAAATGTAAAAAGAATTTAAAAATAAACTAAATTGACATATTTACAACTTAAAATTGACTCAAAACTATTTAAAAACCGGATGTGTTTTACAACCCATCAAAAATACCCACACTTGAACATTTTTCGTCCTCGAAAAAGAATTGCAATGGAATCACAATCAGAAATTTAGTTTTAAACTCAAAATTTTAAACACATACGCATTAACCACAATTGTCAGTATTTATATCCACATAAACCAACAACTGATATCTAGGTTCCCTAGTCTTGATTCATTATGTTCAAATGATTCAATCAACTATAGGTATTACACTCAAGTCATATAGATCAACCTAATCCTGATAAAAGCTTTTAAGTTACCATTACATTCGAACAACCTAAATGAATTTAAAAATCAAACCTTAGATGGAATGGATGAAGTTATGGGCATTTTGCTTCTAATTTAATGAGCCTAACTTAGTGGTGTTTCACTCGGTTGCCATTCGGGGTATGACACATAAGCTGCAGCTCTTATTTTATTTTGTTTTATTTTTTTTTCTGCAAGCTCAGCCCATTTAGTGGAATAGTGGATGATGTTTCTTTTAAGCAGGCGCCATAAGTCTCGAATTTATTTTCATAAAAAGAGAACATATGTGCCATGTTTAATTTTAAAAACATTAAGTTGTTTGTTTGCAAAAGTTCCTCTAATCACTATTAAACAGTTTCAGAATCCCCATATTTCCCAAGGCAAAACCTATTAGCATCATGAAAATTAAATAAATTATATCAATACTAAAGAACCTTTTTATCAGTTAGGCCTACTAACATATCCCAAATTAGATGCGTACGTTTAAACTTTTAAGACAACACAAAATTCCTGATTATACTATCATTTTCCATTTTAAATGCAAAACCTAATTCAAAGACTTTTTACAAAATTATATATAATATTTCAATCTAACCTAGAAATTTAAAATTAGACTCAATTTACAATTAAATAACTAAAAACCTAAATAAAAAATGAAAAAGACAAAAATAAAGAAAAGAAAATAAAAATTTGGAAAAGACTTAGCTGGTTTTGTGTAACATCCGTGCATGTCAAATCCAGAATAACACGATCGTATAGCATTCCATTCGCGATCGAGTTATTGTAATCCTGTTGATTGCCTTTTACTACAATATATAAGTTATCACTACCCAACTGATAAGGGTAATTCAAACCAAACTGCAAATTAAGCTCTAAACAATCCAAACAAGATTAACTATAAAAGAAAAATTAAAAATAAAAGACTCAAACCTAACTAAAACTGACTTGATTATTTACAAATGACTCAAATTTAAAAATGAAAATCTTTTTTTTATTTTACTAATTATTTTTAAAATTTACTAAAAATTTACAACTTATTTGCTAAAAATTTCAAAAATTTACAATTTTACACAAATCTCATACCCACACTTAAAATCACACATTGTCCTCAATGTGGAATATGAAATAATGAACAATTCAACAAAAATATACAATTTACAATAATTACAACTTCCCTGATATGTGACAATTTCCTCGTAAGTCTTATTAACCGCCATCAAATCCAATCGCAATCACAATCAAGTCCAAAAACGCATTCTGAACATTCACGATGAATTTGGCAATCCACTAACACTCACAACAAACATCAACATATACATGGATAATAATAAAAGAAAAACTGTACATACAATAATCAACCATAACAACCATAAAATATATACAATCCAATAGTCTATATACAACTGAGTTCAGCACAAAATATATCCAAATATATACAGACCATCATGATAAAAATAAAAATAAAGCGAAAGTGCAAAAGATACAACTACTACTGCTAAGATACTGAAATCTAATCATGAGGCTCATCATCATGTCCTCCTGGGTGCTGAGGTGGATCTGGAGCTCTAAACCACTCAGGAATCTCAACCCCTAAGTGTGTAAAAAGAAGGCGCATCATCTGAGCCAGCCTCTGGTGCTCCTCCCAAAGACTCTCTAAAGTAATGCGGGGAGGACGAGGCTGACGAAGGGGAAATGTCTGCGAAGGCCTCGCTGCCCTGTGTAAAATCCTCTGTCGCTCAGGTGGTACCTGCCTCTGCAGAACCTCAACATCTGGGGGTCCCTGTGGTGCAGGCCTAGCTGGCATCCAAGTGGCTGGATCTGTCATAGTGCACATGCCAGCTAGCCGCATGCCATCTAGACTATAACGCCCCGTCGCAGGCCCCTCTGTCAAAAATCGGCATGGGAATCTGTTAAAGACTCCCAGCCTCGAAGCAATCCTCCCAATATAGGGTCCCAAATCTAGTCTAGCCATCGCCCCTCCACGGCGAATCCTCGCAAATGATGACAATAAAATGCAGGCGAGGTTAGCCGGGCGACGGCTAATCATACTATACATGCAACACAGGTCCAGTTGGTTGCATTTCTCTGTACCGGACCTGCGACCGATGAGAGTGCAACTAACCATCCTGTGGACTTATCTAATGAGTGGATCACGAATCGAGGACTCGATAATCGCACTCGTAAATGGTCCGTCAGCTATGGACGTCCAAAACTCCTCCAGCTGCCTCTCTGTAATGCCCAAATCACTGGGCTCCCTGACCACTGCCCTCAGGCTCTCTCACCTGCTCAGCTGTATATAATCCCGTCGCTATCGCGAACTGCGGGATGCTCATGGAAAATGTACGTCTGCCTAGGGCAAACGATACAGCAGCAGGATCATCAAATGAGCCTGACATGTGACGGAATGTCGAGTGAAACTCGACTGTAAGCTCCATGTACTGAGGCCACCTGCAATCGAGAGCAATCCTCCACTCGTCTCTAACAATAGCATCAAACTCATCAAGACGCCCTAACCTCTCTAGCAGCTCTCTATCAAAAGGACGGTGGTGGTAATGCTCCATCATCACATATCGCTCGCAACGAGTGGCCTCCTCTGTCCCCTGCTCAAACTGCAGGACAGTATGGTCTCTGAGGACACGCTGATCTATGGGAACCGCCTCATCCTCGTCAATCGGGAGGATCTCCTCTGATGAATAACTGATCTCTCTAGCCCTCCTCCTCGATGAGCTCGAACCTCTGGCCCTCTTGGCCCCTGCAGCCGAACTCTCAGCTGCTCCAGACATCCTACAATAGCAGTGTACAAATATACAAAATATAGAACAGAATTTACAAATTAAACTACTTTAAATCCTAATTTTAATCTATTTACAATTTTTACAAAAATTTACTATTTACAAAGTATAAATTTGAAATTGAAAACCTATTTACAAAAATTAAAAATGTTAAATTTATTTTACACAAAAAATATTTTACAAAAATTTATTTACAAATTAAAAAATTATTTACAAAATTTACAGTATTAAAACTAATTTTTAAATATTTACATATGTATACTAATAATGAAAACAAAAATTTTAACAAAAATTTAGTTACAAAATTTTTACAAAAATCTAAAATGTTAACCTATTTTACAAAATTTATATATGTACAATAATATACTATAAATTAAATTTTATTTACAAAATTAATATACAAAAATTTTCTGTGTATCAACAGTTGAACAAATTGGGTTCTGGCTGCCATCGCATACCGCTAGGGGCTTAGTCCGCGGTACGCGACCCCTTTTCAAATATAGCAAATCGATCGGCCATCAATGGTGACCAACCGAACCCTATTTCGTTCCAAATTCAATACAAATCAACCCTAAGTTCTAAAGTTAATCAATATTTACACAAATTACAAACTATCCTAGATCTAAAACCTAAAATCGAAAAAGAAAAGATAACTATACCTAATCGCGATGTATCGGTGGTTGGTGGTGTGATTGACCGGAGAAGATGATGGTGATGATGCGACGGCGATGACAGTGGTGATGGTGGCGACCGGTTGTGATGGTGATAGCAGCGGCGGCTATGGCGACAACGGTTGGCGGCGATAGACTCGGTGGCGAGCGGTGGTGGTGAGCTACAGTGGCGATGTGGTGGTTGCAGGTGGTGCTACGGTGGATCTACGGTGGCTGTGGGGGTGGAGAGATAATGGCAAGTGGTGGTGATAGGGTGGAGAACCGGTGGTAGAGAGGTGGTGTGTGGTGTGGTAGTGGTACGCGAAGAAGCATATGTTATTTATTATTTTTTTTTCTTTTCCCGAAATCCTCCGCGAACCGCGACGGTGATACTGGGTACATGACCGCGTACCGCGAAGAGTTTCGGAGCTTTTTGAATTTACTTAATTAACTAAAATAAAATTAAATTAAATTAACTAAAATAAAGTTAAATAAACTAAAAACATACCTAATTTAATTCTATTCTAAATATATTACAAAAATAAAAATTCTAGTAACACAAAATAAAATTAAATAAAATAAACACTACCTAAAAAAAAATTTTGTTCTAATAATTTACAAGACTAAAAATTAATTACCTAAACGTACTAACTAAGATTAATTGCCTAAAATTTACAATCTAAACCTAATCGAGTTACGATGCGACTTAAATTTCGGTTTCAATATACGTAGACGTTATAGGCGAAAACCGTACCGAATACCCACACTTAATTCCCAAAATAGTCCTATCGTTTAAGACTCGTGAAACCCTAAAACACTTTACACAAAAACAATAACACAAAAAACACGCTAATCTATAAATAAACTAAAAAAAATTACGAAAAATAACAAGAAATTAATGCAAAGTATTTTACAAACTCTACAAACCAGGCCTAGCTATCATCACCTACGCAACTCAAGGAGTGCTACCTCCTTCACAGTACCGATCGGTCCTCCGATGTACAGCTTCAAACGATGCCCGTTAACATTCCATGTCCGACCTTCAGATTCAAGCTCAACTGCTCCGTGTGGAAAGAATTCATGCACAACAAACGGTCCTTTCCATTTGGACTTCAATTTACCTGGAAATAACCTGAGCCTCGAATCATAGACTACCACCTGATCACCTTTCCTAAACTCCTTCACTCCTCTCAACTTACGATCGTGCAACGCCTTTGTACGCTCTTTATAACTCCACGATCGTGCGTACGCTTCGTCACGCAACTCTTCTAACTCGTGCAACTGCAGAAACCGATTCTTCACAGCACTCGGCAAATCAAGATTCACACTCTTCAACGCCCAAAACGCCTTATGCTCTAACTCCACTGGCAGATGACATGCTTTACCATAAATCATCCGAAAAGGTGTGGTCCCAATCGGATTCTTAAAAGTTGTCCTAAACGCCCACAACACCTCGTCTAGCCTATCTGCCCAATCCTTGCGGTTTCTACCTATTGTCTTCTCGAGAATCCTCTTCACACCCCTATTGGCATTCTCAACCTGGCCACTAGTCTATGGATGATAGGCTGTTGACACTCGATGGGTCACCCCGTATCGTGCCAACATGTGACACCCCGTAATTTCCAGGTCAGCTTTGATTTTATTTAAATGTTTATTTAAATACATTATGTACACGTGGCACTAAAATTAGATTAATTTAGTGTGACACGTGGCACGATAGTACGAACACTGACACATGACTTGATAATTCGTAGAATCATCGGCAAACAGCACACACGTGTCAAAACACACGAACGTTGGTGAACGTCTAGCACATTGTGTAGCACAACACTCGAAACCTCACAAAACACTCGCACATTGAACTTGGAAGTTCAAACAAGGCCAAACGATAGTTCGTAGACGTGAAAACGGCGACGAACGGATCAAACCAACGAAAATGGGCCTATTGGGCTCATCAGGGGATCTGTCGCGCTACGCGACGGCCCATAAGGACACTGTCGCGATACGCGACAAGTGGCGGGGGAAATTTGAACGCGGAACTTCATCGCGTTACGCGAGGGTGATCCTTGAACTCGTCGCGCTACGCGAGGAGACCCAGTTCGCAGAATCTTTATAAAACCAAGACAATCATGCCTATGCTATCCCATTTCATCATTTCTCCGGCTTCACACTCAACACCTCGACCATCTTCTTCCTCTAAACACCTGCAACACCTCTGTAAGCCATTGAAGACCTTATTTGGAGCTTGGGAAGCTTAGAGAACTCAAAGGAGAAGACCTTCCAAGCTTGAGCTTCATCTTTTCTTGCTCAAGCTTGACGAAACCAGCAATCCAGGAGTCTTGGAAGCTGCTCAAGCACCATCTTAGCAATCAAAGAAGTGTTGGAAGGTAGTCTCTTAGTCCAAACACTCTCTAGACACTCACACACTCACATGCAAGTGAAAAATCACACATGCAAACACTTTGAATGCACATGCATGAATCTATTTTCTGGGTTTGATGATTTGGATGTATTCCTTGACGATTCATGATGGTTATATGATGTTTTAGGACGATCCAAGAGGTTGGGTGTAAGTCTTGTTGCTTAAAATGATAATATATGATGTTATATGTCCATGCATGCATGATCCATGATGGTAGGAATGATCTTGAGTATGTTAGTATGTTTATTGATGATATTAGAAGGATTACTCATGATTAGATTTGATTTAGATGGTTAAAATGGTGGGATTTGATGAACTTTCTATAAATAGGAACTTTATTTTGACAAAATGGTGCTATGGATGAAATGGTACACATGCATGTATATGAAATGGTAACTTAGATGATATTATGATGAATAGGATATGTGGGATGTGGTTTCGATAATGAGTATGGTCATTTCTAGCAATATTACTAAATATAGAAACTTTTGTGAATGAAATATTGATAAATGATGATTTGGACCATATTGGTATAATTAAGTGATGCTAGATGATGTATTAAGATGATTCATGATATGAAAATAGGTTTAGAAATGTTAAATGGTCATTTTTATGCAAAAACCACAAAGTTACTATTTTTAGTAACTTTATTTTTACAAAAACCGATTTGTCAACGTGTTGTATTATTTGAGCATGCTAAATGACTTAATATGTTATAACATGATGATTAGATGCTAAGTTAGATGGTTTCCGATGTCACGTATGCTAAAAATGGAAACTTTCCATTTTAGGAAACTTTTGTGCACTAACATGTTGTAAACGACTTATGTGAATCCGTATGATGATGTGCTATGTGTTAACATGACCCCGTAGGACTATTGAACATGCTAGAACTATAAAACCGTCATGCTTTGTGAACTTTCTAAAAATGGAAACTTACTATAAATAGTAAGTTGTCCATAAACGCAACCTACGCGTTTTGCACACGACAAACACTTACACGATTGCTACACGAGTCACAAACCGTCACACGGTTCACCAACGGGTCGTTGACTTGACACGGTCAACTTTGGTCAAACACGGTCAACTTTGGTCAAACACGGTCAAACATGGTCAAACATGGTCAAACACGGTCAATATGGACCAACACGAGCAAACACGGTCATTGTGGACCGACACGGACAAACATGAACAACCAAGGGTTGTTGGACACAAACACGAGCACTAACATTAGCACGGTCACTTACACGAACTCACGTACGATCTACGATATAGGTTGCCGGTGACCGACGTGCTACACGACAACTCGGGAGCTTACGCTTACATACATTCGTTTCACTAAGGTGAGTTTACGGCCCCTCTTTACTCTTTTCAAACGCTTTTAAATAGGGGGAGAATACTAGTTGCATCGAGTCAAACATTATTGCTATTACAAACATTTTTGTGTATGCTGGTTTATTGGACAAACATTAAGTGTTGAACTCGTTACAAGCCCTCACAAAGTCTTACCGTTAATGTACGAACAACGTGGTAGGTTTGGATGGATCCATTAGGGAATGACTAACCCCACGGGGCACCATGTTGACTGAGTGTCATAACCCGTGCAAATTCTGACCTAACTTGCTATGTATACGAGGCATAGCGGAGGCAAGAGCAAACAAGTCTAGTTCGGTAGTGACGCACTGACACTTTGGGCCTAGGGCTCGGTACTAACATTGATAAACAGCATGACACACTTCTATTACTATATGTATATCAAAACCTGTGAACTCACCAACCATTGTGTTGACACTTTTTAAACTTGTATTCTCAGGTAACTAGCATGACAGGCTCGTGGAGCAGGAAAGCACATAGGGGACATGAGCATAGGGTCCCGCATGCTTTTGTTTTCGTGTCTTTTGAAAACAATTTGACTTTATCTTATTTAAAACGTTGTTGTATTAAACTACTTACAATTTCCGCTGTGTAAACAATCATTTCCGCTGCATGTTATGACTTATTTATTCCGCTGCAATACTACTTTATTTTCGCTGCAAACTATTTTATCAAGTGTATGTGTCAAACTTGGATTTGTAAACGCATATAGAGGTGTTCTATATGACCTTGAGCTGTGATTCTGGACACGTCACATCCACGTGGACATACGCCACGAGTGGGAAATTGGGGGTGTGACAGACTGGTATCAGAGCCTTGGTTATAGAGAACTAGGTTTGCATATAGTAAGCTTAGACTATAGCCATTGCTCAACTTTAGACACTACACGTAGAACTTGCACATTGATGATGTTTTTGCTTATATTGAACTATTGCTTACTAACTTAAAACTTACAGGATGGCCAACAATGACAGTACCGGCAGGAACGCAGACCGACACCCGACCACAGATGATTTGGCGGCAGAGAGTCGGCGACGGATCGACGACATAGTATCACAGGTTGACGCCGAGATGGACCGGCGGGCGAGAGACGCAGCACGGGCCAGATATTGGGGATGGCTTCCCACCATACTCCAGAGTTGGATCGTCGAGGAGAGAGTACCTCCATATCGATATCCCGGCGACACCACTCCAGGACACCGACTACCACCGTTCGGAGTGCCGATGGAGCAGGCCTTCGCGGCACATGTTGCTTGCACACGACGGGAAGTCTGGAGGGGTAGGGAGCTAACAGACGAGGTCCGAGTTCTTCGCGAGAAGAGCGATCGATTGGAGAGGCAGAACGAGAGACTGGAGGAGCGCAACAACAGACTGGAAGCCCAGATGGAGGCTCTACGACTCCAAATGTCCCAACTACTGACCGAGCATGGACAGGTCGTCGATGTCGTGCAGGAACACGACGTGCGTATAACCGAGAATCGGACGGACATCACCGAGACTCAGGCCATGGTGCAGGCCAGTGATGCCATGCTTAATGCATGGGCTGCACAGTTTATTGAGGAGCCACCTCAGGAGGATGGTCCTGAATTCGAGGCCGAGGACCTCGAAGATGAGGACCTTGATGAGGATCCTAATGAGGATCCGGAGGAGGATGATGATGACGGAGACGCTGCTAGCGATATCTCACACGTCTCTATGGATTCGGATTAGAGGACTGTGGTATTTTGTACTTTCTTTATTTTAGCCTAGACGAGCGGGATGTGCTCGAAGAACTTATTATGTATTTCCTTTTGAAATTATTGTACTTCAAACTTATTATTAATGAGAATTATGTTTTGTCTTACTTATTACATATTGACCATGATTGCTTTGACTTGACAACTAACATGACATATGATCTGACTTCCGACACAACATCTGACTAACATTCTGACTTACTAACATTCTATCCCTTCCGTATAGAAAATATCTATGGCGGGAAGAGGACCACATGCACGCCCTCCTAGACGAACACTGGACGCAGCCGTCATTAAGATGATGGTTGACAGACGGGTTAACAAGATACTGGCAGAGCACGAGGCACACCGCCTTGCTAGTGAAACCAGTGGCTCGATCAACGGTACTAACCCTCGCCTAACATGACTAACATAGTATAGCTAACACGCTCTGACCTACGACATTGGTTTCTGACTGACAGGATCACAAGGCAACAACAACAAAGGATGTTCTTTTAAATCCTTCCTGAATTGCCACCCACACAAATTCAAGGGGACTGAGGGAGCCGTGGGAATGCTCCGCTGGGTGGAGAAAGTGGAGTCGGTATTCGCCATGTGCGAATGTGCTGAAGAGAACCGGGTGAAGTTCGCAACTGGTACACTGGAAGGACCAGCACTCACATGGTGGAATACCCATGTACAAACCCTGGGGTTGGACGGTGCCAACTCCATGCCATGGGCTGATTTCACCCGACTACTGCAAGAGGAATACTGTCCTCGTGATGAGATCAGAAAGCTAGAGGCTGAGTTCTGGGTACTGAAGATGGTGGGCTCTGAGATCGAGCAATACTGTACTCGATTCCATGAGCTGTGTAAGCTATGTCCGGCTATGGTGACGCCGGAGTACAAGAAAATCGAGCAGTTCATCAGTGGGCTGCCCGAACAAATTCAGAGCATGGTGACTGCGTCTGACCTCACCACTATCCAACCTCTGATCAGGCTGGCTCATAAACTGACTGACCAAGCTGTAGCTCAGGGCAAGCTACCAAAACGAGGCGAGCATGTGAAGCCTCAAGAAAGCCAGAAGAGGAAGTGGGAATCCAGCCACCACCAATCTCATCAACCTCAACAACAACAAAGATCTGCACCAGCCAGAGCCTTTACTGCCACCCAACCCGACGACAAGGGGAAGGGTGTGTACCAAGGGAAATACCCCTTGTGTAACCGATGCTCTTATCACCACTTCGGGCAATGCGAACGATATCGTTGCTTGAAGTGTGGACGACATGGCCATATGGCCAAAGATTGCAGATCAAGATTTCCAACCAACAACAGCAACCCCAACCACAACCAGAACAACAACCAGAACACCTCCAGAGGGTGTTATGAATGTGGAAAACCAGGCCACATGAGGAGGGATTGCCCTCAATTGAAGAAGGCCGGAGGAGGAGCGGCCAAAGGAAGAGCATTTGTGATTGGCTCGGGAGAAGCCAAGGATGACCCAAACATCGTAACCGGTACGTTTCTTTTAAATAATGTCTATGCTAGCATATTATTTGATACCGGTGCCGATAGGAGCTTTATATCTAGTGAGTTTAGCAAATTACTAGATATTACCCCAACGCCACTAGACTACAAGTATACTGTAGAGTTAGCTGACGGCAAACTAATTGAAACACAACACATCTTCCGAGGATGCGTCATGGTTTTGGCGAATCACGAACTCGAAATCGATTTGATGCCGGTGACTCTCGGAAGCTTTGATGTGGTCGTTGGAATGGATTGGTTATCCGCTAACCAAGCTGAGATCGTATGCAACGAGAAGATCGTACGAGTGACGTTGCAGAACGGAGAACAGATCTCGATTCAGGGGGAAAGACGGGGAGTACCTCTGAACATCATGTCATGCATGAAGGCGAACAAGTACCTGCAAAAGGGATACACTGCCATACTAGCCCTCATCGCAGAACAACCGAAGAAGGAGAGGAAGATTGAGGACATCGCCGTAGTCTGCGATTTTCCCGAAGTGTTTCCCGAGGATCTACCTGGACTACCTCCGAAACGACAAGTCGAGTTCCAGATAGACCTTACACCTGGAGCAGCACCGATTGCCAAAGCTCCATACCGACTAGCACCAACGGAGATGCAGGAACTGTCTAACCAGTTACAAGAGCTGTTAGACAAGGGATTCATCAGACCGAGCTTCTCACCTTGGGGAGCACCGGTCTTGTTCGTAAAGAAGAAAGACGGATCATTCCGTATATGTATCGACTACAGAGAGCTGAACAAGGTGACGATCAAGAATCGATATCCCTTACCGCGAATAGACGATCTGTTTGACCAGTTGCAAGGGTCAAGCTACTATTCGAAGATCGATTTAAGATCGGGTTACCACCAACTAAGGATACAGGAAAACGATATCCCTAAGACTGCCTTTAGAACCCGATACGGACACTACGAATTCTTGGTTATGCCCTTTGGACTGACCAACGCACCAGCCGTATTCATGGACCTCATGAATAGAGTGTGTAAACCTTACCTGGACAAATTCGTGATAGTGTTCATCGACGACATCCTGATTTATTCAAAGGATCGGGAGGAGCATGCCGAACATCTAAGGTTAGTCTTGGAACTATTGAAGAAAGAGCAACTGTACGCGAAATTTTCAAAATGCTACTTTTGGATTCGCGAAGTCCAATTCCTTGGACACGTGGTTAATGAGCAGGGAATTCACGTAGACCCAGCTAAGATCGAAGCCATTAAGAACTGGGAAGCACCCAAGACTCCAACTGAGGTGCGGCAATTCCTAGGTCTGGCTGGGTACTACCGGAGATTTATCGAAGGATTCTCAAAGATTGCCCAATCGTTGACGTCCTTGACGCATAAAGATAAGAAATTCGATTGGGGAGACAAACAGGAGGCTGCATTTAACTTGTTAAAACAGAAACTATGTACTGCACCTATCCTATCCTTACCGGAAGGATGCGAAGACTTCGTGGTGTATTGTGACGCTTCGAAACAAGGACTCGGTTGCGTGCTGATGCAACGCGAGAAAGTGATAGCATACGCTTCACGTCAACTGAAGGTGCATGAGGAGAACTACACGACTCATGACCTTGAGTTGGGAGCCGTGGTGTTTGCCTTGAAGATCTGGCGACACTACTTATACGGCACAAAGTGCACTATCTTTACCGATCATAAGAGCCTACAACACATCTTCGACCAGAAAGAGTTGAACATGAGACAACGAAGATGGGTTGAACTCATAGGTGATTATGATTGCGCCATCAAGTATCATCCAGGCAAAGCCAACGTAGTGGCCGACGCGTTGAGCAGGAAGGAAACAACAAAACGCGTGCGTGCCCTACAACTCACGATTCATTCTGAATTACCAAAGCAGATACGGATCGCACAACAGGAAGCCTTAAAAGCTGAAAATCTCACTCTTGAAGCCATGCGCGGCATGGATAAACAATTGAAGGCAAAGGGTGACGGGGCTTACTATCTGATGGAACGGATTTGGATTCCACGCTACGGAGGATTGAGAGAAGTAGTGATGGACGAAGCTCACAAGAGCCGGTATTCCGTACATCCGGGCTCTGACAAGATGTATCACGATTTGAAGACAACCTATTGGTGGCCAAACATGAAAGCTGAGATAGCAACTTACGTAAGTAAGTGTTTAACGTGCTCAAAAGTCAAAGTTGAGTACCAGAAGCCATCAGGGTTACTTCAACAACCGGAATTACCAATGTGGAAATGGGAACAGATTTCCATGGACTTCATCACTAAACTGCCTAAGACGGCAAGTGGTTGCGATACCATCTGGGTTATCGTAGACCGACTGACAAAGTCTGCACATTTTCTACCGATCAAGGAGACTGACAAGCTAGACAAACTCACTCGGGTTTATTTAAAGGAAGTGGTCACTCGACATGGAGTGCCAATCTCAATCATATCTGACCGCGACAGTCGATTCACGTCGCATTTCTGGAAATCCTTGCATAAGGCTTTGGGCACGAGATTGGACATGAGTACCGCTTACCACCCGCAGACGGACGGGCAAAGTGAGCGAACGATACAGACACTGGAAGACATGCTCCGGGCATGTGTCATTGACTTTGGTAGTAGCTGGGAATCTCATCTACCGTTAGTGGAGTTCTCATATAACAATAGCTACCACACTAGCATTCAAGCTGCACCATTCGAGGCACTTTACGGACGTAAGTGTCGATCACCCATCTGCTGGGCGGAAGTTGGAGACAGCCAACTGACTGGTCCAGAACTGGTGCACGAGACAACTGAGAAGATCGTGCAAATACGCAAACGAATGGCAGCAGCTCGGGACAGACAGAAAAGCTATGCCGACAAGCGACGCAAACCGTTGGAGTTCCAGGTGGGGGACAGAGTGTTACTCAAGGTCTCGCCCTGGAAAGGTGTCATTCGATTTGGCAAACGAGGAAAGTTGAACCCTCGTTACATTGGACCTTTCGAGATTACAAAGCGAATAGGCCCTGTAGCCTACGAACTAAACCTGCCAGTTGAACTGAGCAGTGTACACAACGTATTCCACATCTCGAACCTCAAGAAGTGCCTATCTGATGAGACACTTGTTATTCCTCTCGAGGAAATACAAATCGACGAACAATTGAACTTCGTTGAGGAACCAGTAGAGATTATGGACCGGGAAACTAAGAAACTCAAACTCAGCAAGATCCCAATAGTGAAAGTGCGATGGAATTCGCGACGAGGACCGGAATTCACGTGGGAACGTGAAGATCAGATGAAACAAAAGTACCCACACCTGTTCGCGGAACAGACAAACACTAGCAACACAAGTTGAATTTCGGGACGAAATTCTTTCTAACATGGGGAGGATGTGACACCCCGTAATTTCCAGGTCAGCTTTGATTTTATTTAAATGTTTATTTAAATACATTATGTACACGTGGCACTAAAATTAGATTAATTTAGTGTGACACGTGGCACGATAGTACGAACACTGACACATGACTTGATAATTCGTAGAATCATCGGCAAACAGCACACACGTGTCAAAACACACGAACGTTGGTGAACGTCTAGCACATTGTGTAGCACAACACTCGAAACCTCACAAAACACTCGCACATTGAACTTGGAAGTTCAAACAAGGCCAAACGATAGTTCGTAGACGTGAAAACGGCGACGAACGGATCAAACCAACGAAAATGGGCCTATTGGGCTCATCAGGGGATCTGTCGCGCTACGCGACGGCCCATAAGGACACTGTCGCGATACGCGACAAGTGGCGGGGGAAATTTGAACGCGGAACTTCATCGCGTTACGCGAGGGTGATCCTTGAACTCGTCGCGCTACGCGAGGAGACCCAGTTCGCAGAATCTTTATAAAACCAAGACAATCATGCCTATGCTATCCCATTTCATCATTTCTCCGGCTTCACACTCAACACCTCGACCATCTTCTTCCTCTAAACACCTGCAACACCTCTGTAAGCCATTGAAGACCTTATTTGGAGCTTGGGAAGCTTAGAGAACTCAAAGGAGAAGACCTTCCAAGCTTGAGCTTCATCTTTTCTTGCTCAAGCTTGACGAAACCAGCAATCCAGGAGTCTTGGAAGCTGCTCAAGCACCATCTTAGCAATCAAAGAAGTGTTGGAAGGTAGTCTCTTAGTCCAAACACTCTCTAGACACTCACACACTCACATGCAAGTGAAAAATCACACATGCAAACACTTTGAATGCACATGCATGAATCTATTTTCTGGGTTTGATGATTTGGATGTATTCCTTGACGATTCATGATGGTTATATGATGTTTTAGGACGATCCAAGAGGTTGGGTGTAAGTCTTGTTGCTTAAAATGATAATATATGATGTTATATGTCCATGCATGCATGATCCATGATGGTAGGAATGATCTTGAGTATGTTAGTATGTTTATTGATGATATTAGAAGGATTACTCATGATTAGATTTGATTTAGATGGTTAAAATGGTGGGATTTGATGAACTTTCTATAAATAGGAACTTTATTTTGACAAAATGGTGCTATGGATGAAATGGTACACATGCATGTATATGAAATGGTAACTTAGATGATATTATGATGAATAGGATATGTGGGATGTGGTTTCGATAATGAGTATGGTCATTTCTAGCAATATTACTAAATATAGAAACTTTTGTGAATGAAATATTGATAAATGATGATTTGGACCATATTGGTATAATTAAGTGATGCTAGATGATGTATTAAGATGATTCATGATATGAAAATAGGTTTAGAAATGTTAAATGGTCATTTTTATGCAAAAACCACAAAGTTACTATTTTTAGTAACTTTATTTTTACAAAAACCGATTTGTCAACGTGTTGTATTATTTGAGCATGCTAAATGACTTAATATGTTATAACATGATGATTAGATGCTAAGTTAGATGGTTTCCGATGTCACGTATGCTAAAAATGGAAACTTTCCATTTTAGGAAACTTTTGTGCACTAACATGTTGTAAACGACTTATGTGAATCCGTATGATGATGTGCTATGTGTTAACATGACCCCGTAGGACTATTGAACATGCTAGAACTATAAAACCGTCATGCTTTGTGAACTTTCTAAAAATGGAAACTTACTATAAATAGTAAGTTGTCCATAAACGCAACCTACGCGTTTTGCACACGACAAACACTTACACGATTGCTACACGAGTCACAAACCGTCACACGGTTCACCAACGGGTCGTTGACTTGACACGGTCAACTTTGGTCAAACACGGTCAACTTTGGTCAAACACGGTCAAACATGGTCAAACATGGTCAAACACGGTCAATATGGACCAACACGAGCAAACACGGTCATTGTGGACCGACACGGACAAACATGAACAACCAAGGGTTGTTGGACACAAACACGAGCACTAACATTAGCACGGTCACATACACGAACTCACGTACGATCTACGATATAGGTTGCCGGTGACCGACGTGCTACACGACAACTCGGGAGCTTACGCTTACATACATTCGTTTCACTAAGGTGAGTTTACGGCCCCTCTTTACTCTTTTCAAACGCTTTTAAATAGGGGGAGAATACTAGTTGCATCGAGTCAAACATTATTGCTATTACAAACATTTTTGTGTATGCTGGTTTATTGGACAAACATTAAGTGTTGAACTCGTTACAAGCCCTCACAAAGTCTTACCGTTAATGTACGAACAACGTGGTAGGTTTGGATGGATCCATTAGGGAATGACTAACCCCACGGGGCACCATGTTGACTGAGTGTCATAACCCGTGCAAATTCTGACCTAACTTGCTATGTATACGAGGCATAGCGGAGGCAAGAGCAAACAAGTCTAGTTCGGTAGTGACGCACTGACACTTTGGGCCTAGGGCTCGGTACTAACATTGATAAACAGCATGACACACTTCTATTACTATATGTATATCAAAACCTGTGAACTCACCAACCATTGTGTTGACACTTTTTAAACTTGTATTCTCAGGTAACTAGCATGACAGGCTCGTGGAGCAGGAAAGCACATAGGGGACATGAGCATAGGGTCCCGCATGCTTTTGTTTTCGTGTCTTTTGAAAACAATTTGACTTTATCTTATTTAAAACGTTGTTGTATTAAACTACTTACAATTTCCGCTGTGTAAACAATCATTTCCGCTGCATGTTATGACTTATTTATTCCGCTGCAATACTACTTTATTTTCGCTGCAAACTATTTTATCAAGTGTATGTGTCAAACTTGGATTTGTAAACGCATATAGAGGTGTTCTATATGACCTTGAGCTGTGATTCTGGACACGTCACATCCACGTGGACATACGCCACGAGTGGGAAATTGGGGGTGTGACACAACACCTTCTCCAACTGTGCATTACAGAAATGCGTGCCTCTATCACTTATCAATGCCTTAGGGGTTCCAAACCTACAAAACAATCTCTTCAGAAATCCCACAACTCCTCGTGCATCATTCGTCGATAAAGCTTGAGCCTCTACCCACTTCGAAACGTAATCAATAGCCACGAGGATGTACCGATTCCCTCAGGATGAAGGGAACGGTCCCATGAAGTCAATACCCCAAATATCAAAGACCTCAACCCCCTGGATGGGGTTCTGGGGCATCTCATTCCTGCGTGAGATGTTTCCAGTACTCTGACACGCATCACAGCTCCTCACAAACTCATGTGCATCCTTAAACACTGTCGGCCAATAAAATCCACAATCAAACACCTTCTTCGCAGTGTACGATGCCCCATGGTGTCCTCCAGTCAATCCCTCATGACAATGTCTTAGGATGTCTAATCCTTCCTCACGACTCACACATCTCCTCAAAATCCTGTCTGCTCCCTCGCGAAAAAAATATGGAGCATCCCATATATAATGGTTTGCTTCAGTAAAGAACCTCTTCCGCTGCTGTGAAGTCAGACCCTTCAACATGTATCCTTCAGACAAGTAATTCGCAATATCTGAGAACCATGGTAATCCCTGCTCACCTGCACTCACTAAACCCACTATCTCTGTGTCTGCAGAAATCAAAGTCTCATGTGGGAATGTGTCTCCAATCATCTCCTCATTCATCTTCTCCCGAGAAGGATCCTCAAGCCGCGACAAATGGTCAGCTGCAACATTCTCAACTCCTTTCTTATCCTTAATCTCTATGTCAAACTCAGAAAGGAGGAGAATCCACCGAATCAAACAAGGTTTTGCGTCCTTTTTCGCAAACAAGTATCGCAAGGCCGCATGATCGGTGTAAACAATGGTCTTGGAAAGAACAAGATAAGACCTAAACTTATCGAACGCATACACGACCGCTAACAACTCCTTCTCCATAGTCGTGTAATTCTCCTGAGCATCATCTAAGGTCTTACTTGCGTAGTAAATCGGATGAAAGTGCTTATCTTTCCGCTGACCAAGCACAGCCCCTACTGCAAAATCACTAGCATCGCACATCAACTCGAAAGGAAGGCTCCAATCGGGGGCTATCAGAATAGGAGAACTCACCAAATTCTCCTTTAGAAACTCAAACGCTCTCATGCATTCCTCACTAAACTCAAACTCCACATGTTTCTCCAAAAGACGGGTCATCGGTCGGGTAATCTTAGAAAAGTCTTTGATGAAACGCCTATAAAACCCTGCATGACCTAGAAAACTACGAACCGCTCTCACGTTCGTCGGTGGTGGGAGTTTACTAATCGTCTCTATCTTAGCTCTATCTACCTCAATGCCATCTCGCGAAATCTTGTGCCCTAGCACAATACCCTCAGTCACCATGAAATGGCACTTCTCCCAGTTCAGCATCAGATTAGCCTCCACACATCTAACAAGCATCTTATCCAAATTCTGCAAACAATGATCGAATGAACTTCCAAATACTGAAAAATCATCCATGAAAACTTCCATGGAAGTCTCGATCATATCCTGAAATAGCCACCATGCATCTCTGAAATGTGGCTGGAGCATTACATAACCCAAACGGCATACGGCGATACGCAAAGGTACCGTATGGGCATGTAAACGTGGTTTTCTCCTGATCCTCTGGTGCTATAGGGATCTGGAAATAACCTGAGAAACCATTAAGAAAACAGTAAAACTGTTGTGCTGACAACCGCTCCAACATCTGATCAATGAAAGGCAGTGGGAAATGATCTTTCCTGGTTGCATCATTCAGTCTCCTGTAATCGATGCATACTCTCCAACCAGTGACTGTCCTAGACGGAATCAACTCCTTCTTCTCATTCACAATGACAGTCATGCCTCCCTTCTTCGGAACAACCTGTACCGGACTGACCCAAGCTGAATCTGAAATGGGATAGATCAATCCGGCATCTAAGAGCTTAAGAACCTCCTTCTTCACTACTTCAGACATGTTAGGATTAAGCCGTCGCTGTGGTTGGACCACCGGCTTATAATCCTCCTCCATCAAAATGCGATGCGTACAAAACGAAGGGTGTATGCCCTTTATGTCCATCAACTCCCACGCAATCGCCTGCTTATTGGCCTTAAGCACCTCAATCAATCTCGACTTCTCCTCCTCCGTCAATGAAGATGAAATGATGACGGGCAAATCAGAATCACCATCCAGAAATGCATACTCCAAATGAGATGGCAACTCCTTAAGCTCTAGGGATGGTGGTGCCTCAACAGATGGTCTCTCAATCGGATCTGTACTCTCAAAAACCTCAAAAGCAGTCGGGTACTCAGGAGGCTTACTAGCCAGACTGCTCGGAATGCGCTCAAAAGAAGCATCAATCTCAACAGCCTGGTTCTCCTCACCCAGGTCTTGATCTTTCAATAAATCGGATCCAGAAATGTAGTCTAGACAACGATCTATGTAAGGAATGAAAGAATCAAGGAAATACACAGAATCATCCTGACCGTTCGAATGCTTCATCGACTTCCTCACGTCGAATGTAGCATTCTCCTCACCCACACGCAATGTAATCTTACCTTTAAACACATCTATCATCGCTTTAGCAGTGCGTAGGAAAGGACGTCCCATAATGAGCGGGACTCGGTCATCGGCCTCCATGTCTAGGATGACAAAATCCGCGGGGAATACAAACTTATCAACCTTCACCAAAACATTTTCCACAATTCCCCGTGGATACTTGACCAAACGATCGGCCAAAGTGATGCTCATGCGCGTCGGCAATGGGTCTCCAAGGTCTAGCTTCTGATAAGTCGAATATGGCATCAAGTTAATGCTAGCACCCAAGTCAGCCAACACGTGGTTCACAGAAGAACTGCCAAATAAACAAGGAATGGTGAAAACCCTTGGATCATCGAGCTTCTCGGGCAGTTTGTTCTGGACCAACGCAGAACATCGAGCTCCTAATGTGACTGTAGAAAGTGACTCCAGCTTCTTCTTGTTGGACAGAAGATCTTTCAAGAATTTAGCATATTTGGGCATATGCTGAAGTGCTTCTACAAAAGGGAGGTTAATCTTAAGATGCTTAAACATCTCTAAGAAATGTCCATACTCATGTGCATACATCTGCTGCAATGCACGTGCCAGATATGGTAGCCTGCTTATATCAACCTCGGGAGTCCTCTTCTTTCCATCTTCTTTTTTTCTGCCTCAACTCCCTCCTTCTCAACTAAAGACTCTCCCTACTGGTGCTGTACTTGCTGGGCCTAGCCTCTGGTGCACCCCATCAGGAGTCTCCATCTCTATCTCCTCGTCAACCGGTTCCTCTATATCGACATCCGGTGACTTCTCCACCTCCTTCTCACCTCCACGACCACTCCTAGTCGTCACAGCCTTCACATGACCCTTCGGGTTTGCCTCAGTATTGCCTGAGAAGGATCCACCCTGCCTCTCATCCAACCTCTTCGCAATGTCACCTACCGATCGCTGTAGGTCCAGAAATGCTGACTGTTGATTCCTCAGCAATGTATCATGCTCCTGAAGCTTCACCTGTGTGTGTTGATCCTTGGCAATCAACTGCTGTAGCATCTGCATCTGCTGCTTGAGCATGTCCTTCACTTCTGGGTCACCACTGCTGCTTGGACCCGCTCCTGAATTCTCATTCGCTGCCTGATTCTGACGTGGTTGATAGGAGTTGTTACCACGCCAGTTGTTGTTCGAGTTTCGCCAGTTTGAGTTAGGATTCCAATTAGGATTGGGATTGGAATTGAAGTTGGAAGTGAAAGGCTTGTTCCAACCAGAATTAATGGAATCTAACTGCTCCTGATCAGTAATGGGGCAATCGGCAGTCGCATGTCCTCCTCGACATATCTCACACTTCTTCAGCTGTGTCTTCAGTTCCTTCATATCTCTCGCTAAAGACTCAATGGTAGCAGCAAGGCTAGTGTCAGGAGTGACCAGATGAACACCTCGAGCAATGGATGAGGTGTTGGTAGCCCTAGTGGTGGAGGATCTAGCGGATGGCTTCTGCTGCTGCTCAGCTCTAGCAAAACTCTTAAACATGTCAATACACTCATCTGTATCCTTCATCTTCATGATATGCCCTCCTGCAGCTGTATTGAAAATGATTTGCTTCTCAAGTGTCAATCCATTGTAGAATTTCTCTACAAGTGCCCATTCAGAAAGTCCATGCTGTGGACATTTGCTAAGCAAAGTGTGGAATCTCTCCCAAGCTGCAGAGTAAGACTCATCGGGCTCCATATGAAAGGAATGGATTTGGTCCCTAAGACGAGCAGCTTTGGAAGGTGGAAAATATTTCTTCAGAAATTTCTTTCGAAGATCATCCCACGTGGTGATGGAGTTCTCAGGAAGGCTGTCGAACCAGGTGGATGCACGACTAGCAAGAGAGAATGGGAAAAGTTGTAAGAAGATGTTATCCTCAGAAACTCCATGGAGATTGAAGGTGTTGCAGATCCTAGAAAAACGGGACAGATGTCCGGGAGCATCCTCATCATCAAGACCATTAAACTGAATGGAATTGGTGATAGCAGTCATGATGTAAGAAGGGAATTGCCAAGTAGCATCATTGGCAAACACGGGACGAGTGACCGGGTTGCAAACTCCGGTGAATCCATCGCAAGCTCGGTCGTGAACGGTGCGTCTCACTAGTGGTGGTTCCTCGGCCATGTCGAAGCAAAACGGTGGGATCGGGAAGGTGAAGTGGGTGTGTGTGAAGGTGAACTAGGTGTAGAACTAGAAGGAGAAAACAAAATCGGGGCAAGAACCCGTACCTGGGAAAGGCGACTCCTAAGGTTCGTGTGAAACTCTTGCTCCGGTTCTTCAAAAGCTAAAACTGGCGGTGGTCCTTGTGATCGAGTATGTGGCATGCACTGTAAACGATTACAAGTAAAGGACTTTAACAAACAAAACAAAGAAAAACCTAAAAATAATAAAAACCTAGCACTAAAAGACAAGAAACAATTAAGGCAAATAAGAAAGAAAAGAAAAGACTAAAATACTAAAATACTAAAAACAAATAAAAATTAGACCTACTAATTTTTACAATCACAATCTAAGCTAATTTCGCTATTGCCAAGTGTCCCCGGCAACGGCGCCAAAAACTTGATGTCCTCGAAAGTGGTCTAAGAAAATAACTACAAACACTAACCTAGACTCAACTTAATTACAACGAGTTAAAAACCGAAAATCCTAAACTAAACCACTATGACAGGCAAGTGTACCTATCAATTGTAGAATAGCTAACGAAAGTCCGGATATCGAACCCACGAGACACTGACTTAACGAAATAAAATTAGAAAATGATTTAAAACAAATGGGGGGGGGGTTTGAATTAAAAATAACAATTCAATTAAACTAATTATCCTAATTAAATTAGAAAAAGCAATTTAACTAATATTAAACCCTAAAACAGATTAACAAATTTAATTAAAAGAAATGATTACAGTTTTATAAAAACCTAAACAATTGAGAAAAACTCTACTTAGGTAGAATTCCTGTTTGTGATTATTGACACTATTGACTCTGTTTGATATGATGGAACTAGGATCTTAAACAGCAAAATATAGGTAACCTAATGGATTCTGGAACAATTACCAGATAAAACCAACTAAGAAAATCTAATTTTGCAATAAACACACTAGTTAATTGAATCACCTCCCGGATTTTTCCAATAACACTAATGTACTCAAATGAACAAGTCACATTCCTAATTTTCTTGTTCCAATACACCAAAGATGCAAGAAGTAATCTTAGAATGTCTAATTTGACACGAAATGACAATAACACTAGGTCTTTCAATTAACCAACCCTCCCGGGTAATTATCATGAAAACCCTAATGCTAAAGATCACCCGACAAGTCTATCACCTTCCGGATTTCTAAACTTAGATACACAAAGAACCCTAAAAACATCAATTATATCTTTTCCTATAGCTAGTGATATTAAACAAGCCACAAACTAGTCATAACACCAAGTCGATGACCTAATACGTGTCTAATACCGAAAGACATTCAATAAACACATATGGAATATGATATAAACTGATATAATCAAGATTAGATATGCAAAACTCATCAAAATGACATAATAAGATCTGTTACAAAAGTGTTTTCCATCACAAATCAAAACAATAGTCAATAGTCATCAATAATCATTCAAACATTCATTCTAACCTAAGTAGAATCAAACAACTAGCCTAATAACATCATATTCAGTCAATAAATCTCAGAAACAATAGCATAAGATGAAATATAATACTAAAAATTAAGAACAAATGAGAACAAAGAATGACCAAGATGATTTCACATGTAAATCAAATCTTCTAGCCCTCCAATGCTTCCCAAATGCTTCCTCAAGCTCCTGGAATGCTCTCTTACTCCAAAAATGATCGAGAATGATCTATGAAACGGCTGGGGAGCCTCTCCTATTTAATCTCGCTTGAATCTTGACTTTTTTCAAATTTTAAAACCTTTCGCGTACCGCGGAGCTATATTCAAAAACATATCGCGAACCGCGATGGACAAAATAAGCGGGGAATTCCCGAATTACTTCGCGTACCGCGAAGGTCTTCTTTCTCCTTATCGCGTACCGCGATGACGTCAGAATCATTAAAACTTGTCTTTTTCTCTTGATTTCAAACCGGGCTCGATTCCTTCGGGTTTTCTAACTCGATTTCTGCTCATTTCATACGACAAGCCTGTAAAAACAATAAAATGTAAAAAGAATTTAAAAATAAACTAAATTGACATATTTACAACTTAAAATTGACTCAAAACTATTTAAAAACCGGATGTGTTTTACAACCCATCAGTGTTCTAGGTTTGATCAAATGCAAATGGACCTTCAAGTGGTATCAAGGCCTTAGTGTTCCATTCTGAGATCACATTGTGTGTTTTGAATATATTCGGATTGTTGAAGATTCAAAATTTGAAAGTTTGTTGAAGATGAAAGTTTGCAGCCACGTTTTTAGACAAATTGATCATTTTCAGATGTGATTTTGAACAAATTGATGGGCTAGGGTTGTGTATTTTTGAATTACGAAGAGATTTCTATAAAATTCGACTTCTAACTCTCAAAAATGAAGATTTTAGAATGATTATTGTGATTTTTCGAACTGTTCGGACTTCACAGATTTTCCCGCCAATTTCTTGCATCGATATTATTAGTATCGATGGAATATTCAACGATACTATTAGTATCAGTGGATTATTGGGTGATACTATTAGTATCGACCGAATCTTTATCGATACTATTAGAATCGGTGGAATCTTTGTAGATACTATTATTTTCAGTTGAATCTTAGAAGATACTATTAGTATCAGTGTTGACTTTTTCAGATTGTTAGTATCTGCGTTTACTTTTGTAGATACTGTCAGTATCTACAAAAACAAGACTTAGAAAATTTTTCGAAGTGTTGAAAATTTTTTCTCGGGAATTCAAAATGGCAAATTATTCAAGATTATCTACTTTGTTTAATAAAACGGAGATTGAAAATCTGTCAAAGCAACTGTTTTTTTCTCGCTTAGCGACTTTTCATCTTGGAGTACACAATTCGAAGCGTTTCTTGAGCTTGTTGACCCGAATCTCAAAATTCCTATATTTGATGGATATTTTCAACCTAAGCTCAATGGAGTTTATAAGAATCCATCAAGATTGAATAAAGAAGAGAATAAAAGTTATGATCCCAAAAATAAGGTTTTTACCTTGCTTTCAATGGCAATCTCCAAAGACATTCTTCAGAATTTCAAACAAATCAAGATTTCTAAAGATCTTTGGATTGCTGTTGACAACTTGTGTGATGATTCTAAAATGAAGAATGACACTAATGATTTAAAATATCAGATTGATGTGCTAAAAAGTGAAATTATGAAGCTTAATAAAATGTGTGATGAATTTGATTTGTTGAAAGACGAGAATGTGTCAGATTGAAGAAAGCAATTGAAGAATTTGAATAATAAATCTGAACTTCAGGAAAAGCGGATGGATAAAGATCATGTGGATATTTCAAAGGAAGTATTCAAGTCAATATCCAAACCTGTTGACTTTCAGAAACAAAAGAAGAAATGTAAAACAAGAAGGAGGTTAAGAAAGTCAAGGAACAACAAGAAAACAACAGTGAATGTCAAAATAATCGACTCATTGACCAAGGTTGTTAAAGATTATTTTAAAAATGAAAAGACGAAGCCTAAAAAAGTTTTTCAGCCACATGTTTTTGATTCAAGATATTCTGTTCCAATTGAGAAACAGAATAACTCTAGAATTTATGGTGGTTATAGACAAAGAAATACAATGTGCATTCAATCGTATGCTCAATCTTTTTAGCCAGCTTGGAGTAATCAGAGATATGATTTCAGTATGGATGGAAAGATAAGGTATCATATTAATCATAAGATTAACAAAGAAGCTGAATGCCAATTTCATGAAAATGAAACAATTATGTTGAAGCCCAAACCAAAGAGGGTTTGGATAGTTGTTAATTCTCACACCCAGGCTATTACTAAGGGAAGACTGTTGGTACATAAAGTTAGTAAAAGCTTTGGGTGATTAATTATTGTTATTTGATTACAATAATTCAAAATAAAGCTCAAATACTTGAGAAGGAGAAGAAAAATTTTCAGAGACTTGAAGATCTTGATCTCGCATAAGTTACTTGCTGTTAGCTACTGTTTGTCTCAAAAGAGCTGATCAGAGAATAATCACCAAGCTATTGCTAAGGGTGATTCTGTTAGTGCACGGATTTATCAACAGGTTTTGATGATTACTAAAGACATTGTTTTTAGTCTAGATCATGTATTTGAGCTGTATTTTTTATTTTTCATTCAATTTCTCTAGTATTGATTGCCGATACTAATAGTATCGATGTGAGTTCCGTTGATACTAGTAGTATCAAATGTTTGTTGTCGATACTAGTAGTATCGGTATGATTAGTTGCCGATGTTAACAGTGTCGATGCTATTGATACTGGTTTCCTATATATAGGCATGTGCTTGTTTTTGTAAGTAGGTTTTTCATTCATAATATTCAGATTTTCTATGAATCTCGAGAGAGAAACATTTTAGAGAGACATTGCATTCATTCTTATTATTAAAATTCTTGTAATTCGATCTTCATTCAATGAGAATTCAAATCATATACATTGTCTTCTTAATACTCTCACTCACACATCGACTCGTTTACGGATTCTGCACGTTTACGAGTTGAGTGTTCTAGGTTTGATCAAATGCAAATGGACCTTCAAGTGGTATCAAGGCCTTAGTGGTCCGTTCTGAGATCACATTGTGTGTTTTGAATATATTCGGATTGTTGAAGATTCAAAATTTGAAAGTTTGTTTAAGATGAAAGTTTGCAGCCATGTTTTTAGACAAATTGATCATTTTCAGATGTGATTTTGAACAAATTGATGGGCTAGGGTTGTGTATTTTTGAATTACGAAGAGATTTCTATAAAATTCGACTTCTAACTCTCAAAAATGAAGATTTTAGAATGATTATTGTGATTTTTCGAGTTTTTCGGACTTCACAGATTTTCCCGCCAATTTCTTGCATCGATATTATTAGTATCGATGGAATATTCAACGATACTATTAGTATCAGTGGATTATTGGGTGATACTATTAGTATCGACCGAATCTTTATCGATACTATTAGAATCGGTGGAATCTTTGTAGATACTATTATTTTCAGTTGAATCTTAGAAGATACTATTAGTATCAGTGTTGACTTTTTCAGATTGTTAGTATCTGCGTTTACTTTTGTAGATACTGTCCAGTATCTACAAAAACAAGACTTAGAAAATTTTTCGAAGTGTTGAAAATTTTTTCTCGGGAATTCAAAATGGCAAATTATTCAAGATTATCTACTTTGTTTAATAAAACGGAGATTGAAAATCTGTCAAAGCAACTGTTTTTTTCTCGCTTAGCGACTTTTCATCTTGGAGTACACAATTCGAAGCGTTTCTTGAGCTTGTTGACCCGAATCTCAAAATTCCTATATTTGATGGATATTTTCAACCTAAGCTCAATGGAGTTTATAAGAATCCATCAAGATTGAATAAAGAAGAGAATAAAAGTTATGATCCCAAAAATAAGGTTTTTACCTTGCTTTCAGTGGCCATCTCCAAAGACATTCTTCAGAATTTCAAACAAATCAAGATTTCTAAAGATCTTTGGATTGCTGTTGACAACTTGTGTGATGATTCTAAAATGAAGAATGACACTAATGATTAAAATATCAGATTGATGTGCTAAAAAGTGAAATTATGAAGCTTAATAAAATGTGTGATGAATTTGATTTGTTGAAAGACGAGAATGTGTCAGATTAAAGAAAGCAATTGAAGAATTTGAATAATAAATCTGAACTTCAGGAAAAGCGGATGGATAAAGATCATGTGGATATTTCAAAGGAAGTATTCAAGTCAATATCCAAACCTGTTGACTTTCAGAAACAAAAGAAGAAATGTAAAACAAGAAGGAGGTTAAGAAAGTCAAGGAACAACAAGAAAACAACAGTGAATGTCAAAATAATCGACTCATTGACCAAGGTTGTTAAAGATTATTTTAAAAATGAAAAGATGAAGCCTAAAAAAGTTTTTCAGCCACATGTTTTTTATTCAAGATATTTTGTTCCAATTGAGAAACAGAATAACTCTAGAATTTATGGTGGTTATAGACAAAGAAATACAATGTGCATTCAATCGTATGCTCAATCTTTTTAGCCAGCTTGGAGTAATCAGAGATATGATTTCAGTATGGATGGAAAGATAAGGTATCATATTAATCATAAGATTAACAAAGAAGCTGAATGCCAATTTCATGAAAATGAAACAATTATGTTGAAGCCCAAACCAAAGAGGGTTTGGATAGTTGTTAATTCTCACACCCAGGCTATTACTAAGGGAAGACTGTTGGTACATAAAGTTAGTAAAAGCTTTGGGTGATTAATTATTGTTATTTGATTACAATAATTCAAAATAAAGCTCAAATACTTGAGAAGGAGAAGAAAAATTTTCAGAGACTTGAAGATCTTGATCTCGCATAAGTTACTTGATGTTAGCTACTGTTTGTCTCAAAAGAGCTGATCAGAGAATAATCACCAAGCTATTGCTAAGGGTGATTCTGTTAGTGCACGGATTTATCAACAGGTTTTGATGATTACTGAAGACATTGTTTTTAGTCTAGATCATGTATTTGAGCTGTATTTTTTATTTTTCATTGAATTTCTCTAGTATTGATTGCCGATACTAATAGTATCGATGTGAGTTCCGTTGATACTAGTAGTATCAAATGTTTGTTGTCGATACTAGTAGTATCGGTATGATTAGTTGCCGATGTTAACAGTGTCGATGCTATTGATACTGGTTTCCTATATATAGGCATGTGCTTGTTTTTGTAAGTAGGTTTTTCATTCACAATATTCAGATTTTCTATGAATCTCGAGAGAGAAACATTTTAGAGAGACATTGCATTCATTCTTATTATTAAAATTCTTGTAATTCGATCTTCATTCAATGAGAATTCAAATCATATACATTGTCTTCTTAATACTCTCACTCACACATCGACTCGTTTACGGATTCTGCACGTTTACGAGTTGAGTGTTCTAGGTTTGATCAAATGCAAATGGACCTTCAAGTGGTATCAAGGCCTTAGTGGTCCGTTCTGAGATCACATTGTGTGTTTTGAATATATTCGGATTGTTGAAGATTCAAAATTTGAAAGTTTGTTGAAGATGAAAGTTTGCAGCCATGTTTTTAGACAAATTGATCATTTTCAGATGTGATTTTGAACAAATTGATGGGCTAGGGTTGTGTATTTTTGAATTACGAAGAGATTTCTATAAAATTCGACTTCTAACTCTCAAAAATGAAGATTTTAGAATGATTATTGTGATTTTTCGAGCTGTTCCGACTTCACAGATTTTCCCGCCAATTTCTTGCATCGATATTATTAGTATCGACGGAATATTCATCGATACTATTAGTATCGGTAGAATATTGGGTGATACTATTAGTATCGACGGAATCTTTATCGATACTATTAGAATCGGTGGAATCTTTGTAGATACTATTATTATCAGTTGAATCTTTGTAGATACGATAAGTGTCAGCATTGACTTTTTCAGATTGTTAGTATATGCGTTTACTTTTGTAGAAACTGTCAGTATCTACAAAAACAAGACTTTGAAAATTTTTCGAAGTGTTGAAAATTTTTTCTCGGGAATTCAAAATGGCAAATTATTCAAGATTATCTACTTTGTTTAATTAAACGGAGATTGAAAATCTGTCAAAGCAACTGTTTTTTTCTCGCTTAGCGACTTTTCATCTTGGAGTACACAATTCGAAGCGTTTCTCGAGCTTGTTGACTCGAATCTCAAAATTCCTATATTTGATGGATATTTTCAACCTAAGCTCAATGGAGTTTATAAGAATCCATCAAGATTGAATAAAGAAGAGAAGGAAAGTTATGATCCCAAAAATAAGGTTTTTACCTTGCTTTCAATGGCAATCTCCAAAGACATTCTTCAGAATTTCAAACAAATCAAGATTTCTAAAGATCTTTGGATTGCTGTTGACAACTTGTGTGATGATTCTAAAATGAAGAATGACACTAATGATTTAAAATATCAGATTGATGTGCTAAAAAGTGAAATTATGAAGCTTAATAAAATGTGTGATGAATTTGATTTGTTGAAAGAGGAGAATGTCAGATTGAAGAAAGCAATTGAAGAATTTGAATAATAAATCTGAACTTCAAGAAAAGCGGATGGATAAAGATCATGTGGATATTTCTATGGAAGTATTCAAGTCAATAGCCAAACCTGTTGACTTTCAGAAACAAAAGAAAAAATGGAAAACAAGAAGGAGGTTAAGAAAGTCAAGGAACAACAAGAAAACAACAGAGAATGTCAAAATAATCGACTCATTGACCAAGGTTGTTAAAGATTATTTTAAAAATGAAAAGACGAAGCCTAAAAAAGTTTTTCAGCCACATGTTTTTGATTCAAGATATTCTGTTCCAATTGAGAAATAGAATAACTCTAGAATTTATGGTGGTTATAGACAAAGAAATACAATGTGCATTCAATCGTATGCTCAATCTTTTTAGCCAGCTTAGAGTAATCAGAGATATGATTCCAGTATGGATGGAAATATAAGGTATCATATTAATCATGAGATTAACAAAGAAGCTGAATGCCAATTTCATGAAAATGAAACAATTATGTTGAAGCCCAAACCAAAGAGGGTTTGGATAGTTGTTAATTCTCACACCCAGGCTATTACTAAGGGAAGACTGTTGGTACATAAAGTTAGTAAAAGCTTTGGGTGATTAATTATTGTTATTTGATTACAATAATTCAAAATAAAGCTCAAATACTTGAGAAGGAAGAGAAAAATTTTCAGAGACTTGAAGATCTTGATCTCGCATAAGTTACTTGCTGTTAGCTACTGTTTGTCTCAAAAGAGCTGATCAAAGAATAATCACCGAGCTATTGCTAAGGGTGATTCTGTTAGTGCACGGATTTATCAACAGGTTTTGATGATTACTGAAGACATTGTTTTTAGTCTAGATCATGTATTTGAGCTGTATTTTGTATTTTTCATTGAATTTCTCTAGAATTGATTGCCGATACTAATAGTATCGATGTGAGTTCCGTTGATACTAGTAGTATCGACATGTTTGTTGTCGATACTAGTAGTATCGGTATGATTAGTTGCCGATGTTAATAGTGTCCATGCTATTGATACTGGTTTCCTATATATAGGCATGTGCTTGTTTTTGTAAGTAGGTTTTTCATTCACAATATTCAGATTTTCTATGAATCTCGAGAGAGAAACATTTTAGAGAGACATTGCATTCATTCTTATTATTAAAATTCTTGTAATTCGATCTTCATTCAATGAGAATTCAAATTATATACATTGTCTTCTTAATACTCTCACTCACACATCGACACGTTTACGGATTCTGCACGTTTACGAGTTGAGTGTTCTATGTTTGATCAAATGCAAATGGACCTTCAAGTGGTATCAAGGCCTTAGTGGTCCGTTCTGAGATCACATTGTGTGTTTTGAATATATTCGGATTGTTGAAGATTCAAAATTTGAAAGTTTGTTGAAGATGAAAGTTTGCAGCCACGTTTTTAGACAAATTGATCATTTTCAGATGTGATTTTGAACAAATTGATGGGCTAGGGTTGTGTATTTTTGAATTACGAAAAGATTGATATAAAATTCGACTTTTAAATCTCAAAAATGAAGATTTTAGAAGGATTATTATGATTTTTCGAGCTGTTCCGACTTAACAGATTTTCCCGCCTATTTCTTGCATCGATATTATTAGTATCGACGGAATATTCATCGATACTATTAGTATCGGTAGAATATTGGGTGCTACTATTAGTATCGACGGAATCTTTATCGATACCATTAGAATCAGTGGAATCTTTGTAGATACTATTATTATCAGTTGAATCTTTGTAGATACGATAAGTATCAGCATTGACTTTTTCAGATTGTTAGTATATGCGTTTACTTTTGTAGAAACTGTCAGTATCTACAAAAACAAGACTTAGAAAATTTTTCGAAGTGTTGAAAATTTTTTCTCGGGAATTCAAAATGTCAAATTATTCAAGATTATCTACTTTGTTTAATTAAACGGAGATTGAAAATCTGTCAAAGCAACTGTTTTTTTCTCGCTTAGCGACTTTTCATCTTGGAGTACACAATTCGAAGCGTTTCTCGAGCTTGTTGACTCGAATCTCAAAATTCCTATATTTGATGGATATTTTCAACCTAAGCTCAATGGAGTTTATAAGAATCCATCAAGATTGAATAAAGAAGAGAAGGAAAGTTATGATCCCAAAAATAAGGTTTTTACCTTGCTTTCAATGGCAATCTCCAAAGACATTCTTCAGAATTTCAAACAAATCAAGATTTCTAAAGATCTTTGGATTGCTGTTGACAACTTGTGTGATGATTCTAAAATGAAGAATGACACTAATGATTTAAAATATCAGATTGATGTGCTAAAAAGTGAAATTATGAAGCTTAATAAAATGTGTGATGAATTTGATTTGTTGAAAGAGGAGAATGTCAGATTGAAGAAAGCAATTGAAGAATTTGAATAATAAATCTGAACTTCAAGAAAAGCGGATGGATAAAGATCATGTGGATATTTCTATGGAAGTATTCAAGTCAATAGCCAAACCTGTTGACTTTCAGAAACAAAAGAAAAAATGGAAAACAAGAAGGAGGTTAAGAAAGTCAAGGAACAACAAGAAAACAACAGAGAATGTCAAAATAATCGACTCATTGACCAAGGTTGTTAAAGATTATTTTAAAAATGAAAAGACGAAGCCTAAAAAAGTTTTTCAGCCACATGTTTTTGATTCAAGATATTCTGTTCCAATTGAGAAATAGAATAACTCTAGAATTTATGGTGGTTATAGACAAAGAAATACAATGTGCATTCAATCGTATGCTCAATCTTTTTAGCCAGCTTAGAGTAATCAGAGATATGATTCCAGTATGGATGGAAATATAAGGTATCATATTAATCATGAGATTAACAAAGAAGCTGAATGCCAATTTCATGAAAATGAAACAATTATGTTGAAGCCCAAACCAAAGAGGGTTTGGATAGTTGTTAATTCTCACACCCAGGCTATTACTAAGGGAAGACTGTTGGTACATAAAGTTAGTAAAAGCTTTGGGTGATTAATTATTGTTATTTGATTACAATAATTCAAAATAAAGCTCAAATACTTGAGAAGGAAGAGAAAAATTTTCAGAGACTTGAAGATCTTGATCTCGCATAAGTTACTTGCTGTTAGCTACTGTTTGTCTCAAAAGAGCTGATCAAAGAATAATCACCGAGCTATTGCTAAGGGTGATTCTGTTAGTGCACGGATTTATCAACAGGTTTTGATGATTACTGAAGACATTGTTTTTAGTCTAGATCATGTATTTGAGCTGTATTTTGTATTTTTCATTGAATTTCTCTAGAATTGATTGCCGATACTAATAGTATCGATGTGAGTTCCGTTGATACTAGTAGTATCGACATGTTTGTTGTCGATACTAGTAGTATCGGTATGATTAGTTGCCGATGTTAATAGTGTCCATGCTATTGATACTGGTTTCCTATATATAGGCATGTGCTTGTTTTTGTAAGTAGGTTTTTCATTCACAATATTCAGATTTTCTATGAATCTCGAGAGAGAAACATTTTAGAGAGACATTGCATTCATTCTTATTATTAAAATTCTTGTAATTCGATCTTCATTCAATGAGAATTCAAATTATATACATTGTCTTCTTAATACTCTCACTCACACATCGACACGTTTACGGATTCTGCACGTTTACGAGTTGAGTGTTCTATGTTTGATCAAATGCAAATGGACCTTCAAGTGGTATCAAGGCCTTAGTGGTCCGTTCTGAGATCACATTGTGTGTTTTGAATATATTCGGATTGTTGAAGATTCAAAATTTGAAAGTTTGTTGAAGATGAAAGTTTGCAGCCACGTTTTTAGACAAATTGATCATTTTCAGATGTGATTTTGAACAAATTGATGGGCTAGGGTTGTGTATTTTTGAATTACGAAAAGATTGATATAAAATTCGACTTTTAAATCTCAAAAATGAAGATTTTAGAAGGATTATTATGATTTTTCGAGCTGTTCCGACTTAACAGATTTTCCCGCCTATTTCTTGCATCGATATTATTAGTATCGACGGAATATTCATCGATACTATTAGTATCGGTAGAATATTGGGTGCTACTATTAGTATCGACGGAATCTTTATCGATACCATTAGAATCAGTGGAATCTTTGTAGATACTATTATTATCAGTTGAATCTTTGTAGATACGATAAGTATCAGCATTGACTTTTTCAGATTGTTAGTATATGCGTTTACTTTTGTAGAAACTGTCAGTATCTACAAAAACAAGACTTAGAAAATTTTTCGAAGTGTTGAAAATTTTTTCTCGGGAATTCAAAATGTCAAATTATTCAAGATTATCTACTTTGTTTAATAAAAGGGAGATTGAAAATCTGTCAAAGCAACTGTTTTTTTCTCGCTTAGCGACTTTTCATCTTGGAGTACACAATTCGAAGCGTTTCTCGAGCTTGTTGACTCCAATCTCAAAATTCCTATATTTGATGGATATTTTCAACCTAAGCTCAATAGAGTTTATAAGAATCCATCAAGATTGAATAAAGAAGAGAAGGAAAGTTATGATCCCAAAAATAAGGTTTTTACCTTGATTTCAATGGCAATCTCCAAAGACATTCTTCAGAATTTCAAACAAATCAAGATTTCTAAAGATCTTTGGATTGCTGTTGACAACTTGTGTGATGATTCTAAAATGAAGAATGACACTAATGATTTAAAATATCAGATTGATGTGCTAAAAAGTGAAATTATGAAGCTTAATAAAATGTGTGATGAATTAGATTTGTTGAAAGAGGAGAATGTCAGATTGAAGAAAGCAATTGAAGAATTTGAATAATAAATCTGAACTTCAAGAAAAGCGGATGGATAAAGATCATGTGGATATTTCTAAGGAAGTATTAAAGTCAATATCCAAACCTGTTGACTTTCAGAAACAAAAGAAGAAATGGAAAACAAGAAGGAGGTTAAGAAAGTCAAGGAACAACAAGAAAACAACAGAGAAAGTCAAAATAATCGACTCATTGACCAAGGTTGTTAAAGATTATTTTAAAAATGAAAAGACGAAGCCTAAAAAAGTTTTTCAGCCACATGTTTTTGATTCAAGATATTCTGTTCCAATTGAGAAACAGAATAACTCTAGAATTTATGGTGGTTATAGACAAAGAAATACAATGTGCATTCAATCGTATGCTCAATCTTTTTAGCCAGCTTGGAGCAATCAGAGATATGACTTCAGTATGGATGGAAATATAAGGTATCATATTAATCATGAGATTAACAAAGAAGCTGAATGCCAATTTCATGAAAATGAAATAATTATGTTGAAGCCCAAACCAAAGAGGGTTTGGATAGTTGTTAATTCTCACACCCAGGCTATTACTAAGGGAAGACTGGTGGTACATAAAGTTAGTAAAAGCTTTGGGTGATTAATTATTGTTATTTGATTACAATAATTCAAAATAAAGCTCAAATACTTGAGAAGGAGGAGAAAAATTTTCATAGACTTGAAGATCTTGATCTCGCATAAGTTACTTGTTGTTAGCTACTGTTTGTCTCAAAAGAGCTGATCAAAGAATAATCACCGAGCTATTGCTAAGGGTGATTCTGTTAGTGCACGGATTTATCAACAGGTTTTGATGATTACTGAAGACATTGTTTTTAGTCTAGATCATGTATTTGAGCTGTATTTTGTATTTTTCATTGAATTTCTCTAGTATTGATTGCCGATACTAATAGTATCGATGTGAGTTCCGTTGATACTAGTAGTATCGACATGTTTGTTGTCGATACTAGTAGTATCGGTATGATTAGTTGCCGATGTTAACAGTGTCGATGCTATTGATATTGGTTTCCTATATATAGGCATGTGCTTGTTTTTGTAAGTAGGTTTTTCATTCACAATATTCAGATTTTCTATGAATCTCGAGAGAGAAACATTTTAGAGAGACATTGCATTCATTCTTATTATTAAAATTCTTGTAATTCGATCTTCATTCAATGAGAATTCAAATCATATACATTGTCTTCTTAATACTCTCACTCACACATCGACTCGTTTACGGATTCTGCACGTTTACGAGTTGAGTGTTCTAGGTTTGATCAAATGCAAATGGACCTTCAAGTGGTATCAAGGCCTTAGTGGTCCGTTCTGAGATCACATTGTGTGTTTTGAATATATTCGGATTGTTGAAGATTCAAAATTTGAAAGTTTGTTGAAGATGAAAGGGTGCAGCAATGTTTTTAGACAAATTGATCATTTTCAGATGTGATTTTGAACAAATTGATGGGCTAGGGTTGTGTATTTTTGAATTACGAAGAGATTTCTATAAAATTCGACTTCTAACTCTCAAAAATGAAGATTTTAGATTGATTATTGTGATTTTTCGAGCTGTTCGGACTTCACAGATTTTCCCGCCAATTTCTTGCATCGATATTATTTGTATCGACGGAATATTCATCGATACTATTAGTATCGGTAGAATATTGGGTGATACTATTAGTATCGACGGAATCTTTATCGATACTATTAGAATCGGTGGAATCTTTGTAGATACTATTATTATCAGTTGAATCTTTGTAGATACGATAAGTGTCAGCATTGACTTTTTCAGATTGTTAGTATATGCGTTTACTTTTGTAGAAACTGTCAGTATCTACAAAAACAAGACTTAGAAAATTTTTCGAAGTGTTGAAAATTTTTTCTCGGGAATTCAAAATGGCAAATTATTCAAGATTATCTACTTTGTTTAATTAAACGGAGATTGAAAATCTGTCAAAGCAACTGTTTTTTTCTCGCTTAGCGACTTTTCATCTTGGAGTACACAATTCGAAGCGTTTCTCGAGCTTGTTGACTCGAATCTCAAAATTCCTATATTTGATGGACATTTTCAACCTAAGCTCAATGGAGTTTATAAGAATCCATCAAGGTTGAATAAAGAAGAGAAGGAAAGTTATGATCCCAAAAATAAGGTTTTTACCTTGTTTTCAATGGCAATCTCCAAAGACATTCTTCAGAATTTCAAACAAATCAAGATTTCTAAAGATCTTTGGATTGCTGTTGACAACTTGTGTGATGATTCTAAAATGAAGAATGAAACTAATGATTTAAAATATCAGATTGATGTGCTAAAAAGTGAAATTATGAAGCTTAATAAAATGTGTGATGAATTTGATTTGCTGAAAGAGGAGAATGTCAGATTGAAGAAAGCAATTGAAGAATTTGAATAATAAATCTGAACTTCAAGAAAAGCGGATGGATAAAGATCATGTGGATATTTCTAAGGAAGTATTCAAGTCAATATCAAAACCTGTTGACTTTCAGAAACAAAAGAAGAAATGGAAAACAAGAAGGAGGTTAAGAAAGTCAAGGAACAACAAGAAAACAACAGAGAATGTCAAAATAATCGACTCATTGACCAAGGTTGTTAAAGATTATTTTAAAAATGAAAAGACGAAGCCTAAAAAAGTTTTTCAGCCACATGTTTTTGATTCAAGATATTCTGTTCCAATTGAGAAACAGAATAACTCTAGAATTTATGGTGGTTGCAGACAAAGAAATTCATTGTGCATTCAATCGTATGCTCAATCTTTTTAGCCAGCTTGGAGTAATCAGAGATATGATTCCAGTATGGATGGAAATATAAGGTATCAAATTAATCATGAGATTAACAAAGAAGCTGAATGCCAATTTCATGAAAATAAAACAATTATGTTGAAGCCCAAACCAAAGAGGGTTTGGATAGTTGTTAATTCTCACACCCAGGCTATTACTAAGGGAAGACTGTTGGTACATAAAGTTAGTAAAAGCTTTGGGTGATTAATTATTGTTATTTGATTACAATAATTCAAAATAAAGCTCAAATACTTGAGAAGGAGGAGAAAATTTTCAGAGACTTGAAGATCTTGATCTCGCATAAGTTACTTGCTGTTAGCTACTGTTTGTCTCAAAAGAGCTGATCAAAGAATAATCACCGAGCTATTGCTAAAGGTGATTCTGTCAGTGCACGGATTTATCAACAGGTTTTGATGATTACTGAAGACATTGTTTTTAGTTTAGATCATATATTTGAGCTGTATTTTGTATTTTTCATTGAATTTCTCTAGTATTGATTGCCGATACTAATTGTATCAATGTGAGTTCCGTTGATACTAGTAGTATCGACATGTTTGCTGTCGATACTAGTAGTATCGGTATGATTAGTTGCCGATGTTAATAGGGTCCATGCTATTGATACTGGTTTCCTATATATAGGCATGTGCTTGTTTTTGTAAGTAGGTTTTTCATTCACAATATTCAGATTTTATATGAATCTCGAGAGAGAAACATTTTAGAGAGACATTCCATTCATTCTTATTATTAAAATTCTTGTAATTTGATCTTCATTCAATGAGAATTCAAATCATATACATTGTCTTCTTAATACTCTCACTCACACATCGACACGTTTACGGATTCAGCACGTTTACGAGTTGAGTGTTCTAGGTTTGATCCAATGCAAATGGACCTTCAAGTGGTATCAAGGCCTTAGTGCTCCGTTCTGAGATCACATTGCGTGTTTTGAATATATTCGGATTGTTGAAGATTCAAAATTTGAAAGTTTGTTGAAGATGAAAGTTTGCATCCACGTTTTTAGACAAATTGATCATTTTCATATGTGATTTTGAACAAATTGATGGGCTAGGGTTGTATTTTATTGAATTACGAAGAGATTGATATAAAATTCGAGTTTTAAATCTCAAAAATGAAGATTTTAGAAGGATTATTGTGATTTTTCGAGCTGTTCGGACTTAACAGATTTTCCCGCCAATTTCTTGCATCGATATTATTACTATCGACGGAATCTTCATCGATACTATTATTATCGGTAGAATATTGGGTGATACTATTAGTATCGACGGAATCTTTATCGATACTATTAGAATCGGTGGAATCTTTATAGATACTATTATTATCAGTTGAATCTTTGTAGATACCATAAGTATCATCGTTGACTTTTTCAGATTGTTAGTATCTGCGTTTACTTTTGTAGATACTGTCAGTATTTACAAAAACAAGACTTAGAAAATTTTTCGAAGTGTTGAAAATTTTTTCTCGGGAATTCAAAATGGCAAATTATTCAAGATTATCTGCTTTGTTTAATAAAACGGAGATTGAAAATCTGTCAAAGCCACCGTTTTTTCTCGCTTAGCGACTTTGCATCTTGGAGTACACAATTCGAAGCGTTTCTCGAGCTTGTTGACCCGAATCTCAAAATTCCTATATTTGATGGATATTTTCAACCTAAACTCAATGGAGTTTATAAGAATCCATCAAGATTGAATAAAGAAGAGAAGGAAAGTTATGATCCCAAAAATAAGGTTTTTACCTTGCTTTCAATGGCAATCTCCAAAGACATTCTTTAGAATTTCAAACAAATCAAGATAAGGTATCATATTAATCATAAGATTAACAAAGAAGCTGAATGCCAATTTCATGAAAATGAAACAATTATGTTGAAGCCCAAACCAAAGAGGGTTTGGATAGTTGTTAATTCTCACACCCAGGCTATTACTAAGGGAAGACTGTTGGTACATAAAGTTAGTAAAAGCTTTGGGTGATTAATTATTGTTATTTGATTACAATAATTCAAAATAAAGCTCAAATACTTGAGAAGGAGAAGAAAAATTTTCAAAGACTTGAAGATCTTGATCTCGCATAAGTTACTTGCTGTTAGCTACTGTTTGTCTCAAAAGAGCTTATCAGAGAATAATCACCAAGCTATTGCTAAGGGTGATTCTGTTAGTGCACGGATTTATCAACAGGTTTTGATGATTACTGAAGACATTGTTTTTAGTCTAGATCATGTATTTGAGCTGTATTTTATATTTTTCATTGAATTTCTCTAGTATTGATTGCCGATACTAATAGTATCGATGTGAGTTCCGTTGATACTAGTAGTATCAAATGTTTGTTGTCGATACTAGTAGTATCGGTATGATTAGTTGCCGATGTTAACAGTGTCGATGCTATTGATACTGGTTTCCTATATATAGGCATGTGCTTGTTTTTGTAAGTAGGTTTTTCATTCACAATATTCAGATTTTCTATGAATCTCGAGAGAGAAACATTTTAGAGAGACATTGCATTCATTCTTATTATTAAAATTCTTGTAATTCGATCTTCATTCAATGAGAATTCAAATCATATACATTGTCTACTTAATACTCTCACTCACACATCGACTCGTTTACGGATTCTGCACGTTTACGAGTTGAGTGTTCTAGGTTTGATGAAATGCAAATGGACCTTCAAGTGGTATCAAGGCCTTAGTGGTCCGTTCTGAGATCACATTGTGTGTTTTGAATATATTCGGATTGTTGAAGATTCAAAATTTGAAAGTTTGTTGAAGATGAAAGTTTGCAGCCATGTTTTTAGACAAATTGATCATTTTCAGATGTGATTTTGAACAAATTGATGGGCTAGGGTTGTGTATTTTTGAATTACGAAGAGATTTCTATAAAATTCGACTTCTAACTCTCAAAAATGAAGATTTTAGAATGATTATTGTGATTTTTCGAGCTGTTCGGACTTCACAGATTTTCCCGCCAATTTCTTGCATCGATATTATTAGTATCGACGGAATATTCATCGATACTATTAGTATCGGTAGAATATTGGGTGATACTATTAGTATCGACGGAATCTTTATCGATACTATTAGAATCGGTGGAATCTTTGTAGATACTATTATTATCAGTTGAATCTTTGTAGATACGATAAGTGTCAGCATTGACTTTTTCAGATTGTTAGTATATGCGTTTACTTTTGTAGAAACTGTCAGTATCTACAAAAACAAGACTTAGAAAATTTTTCGAAGAGTTGAAAATTTTTTCTCGGGAATTCAAAATGGCAAATTATTCAAGATTATCTACTTTGTTTAATTAAACGGAGATTGAAAATCTGTCAAAGCAACTGTTTTTTTCTCGCTTAGCGACTTTTCATCTTGGAGTACACAATTCGAAGCGTTTCTCGAGCTTGTTGACTCGAATCTCAAAATTCCTATATTTGATGGATATTTTCAACCTAAGCTCAATGGAGTTTATAAGAATCCATCAAGGTTGAATAAAGAAGAGAAGGAAAGTTATGATCCCAAAAATAAGGTTTTTACCTTGCTTTCAATGGCAATCTCCAAAGACATTCTTTAGAATTTGAAACAAATCAAGATTTCTAAAGATCTTTGGATTGCTGTTGACAACTTGTGTGATGATTCTAAAATGAAGAATGAAACTAATGATTTAAAATATCAGATTGATGTGCTAAAAAGTGAAATTATGAAGCTAAATAAAATGTGTGATGAATTTGATTTGCTGAAAGAGGAGAATGTCAGATTGAAGAAAGCAATTGAAGAATTTGAATAATAAATCTGAACTTCAAGAAAAGCGGATGGATAAAGATCATGTGGATATTTTTAAGGAAGTATTCAAGTCAATATCCAAACCTGTTGACTTTCAGAAACAAAAGTAGAAATGGAAAACAAGAAGGAGGTTAAGAAAGTCAAGGAACAACAAGAAAACAACAGAGAATGTCAAAATAATCGACTCATTGACCAAGGTTGTTAAAGATTATTTTAAAAATGAAAAGACGAAGCCTAAAAAAGTTTTTCAGCCACATGTTTTTGACTCAAGATATTCCGTTCCAATTGAGAAACAGAATAACTCTAGAATTTATGGTGGTTATAGACAAAGAAATACAATGTGCATTCAATCGTATGCTCAATCTTTTTAGCCAGCTTGGAGTAATCAGAGATATGATTCCAGTATGGATGGAAAGATAAGGTATCATATTAATCATGAGATTAACAAAGAAGCTGAATGCCAATTTCATGAAAATAAAACTATTATGTTGAAGCCCAAACCAAAGAGGGTTTGGATAGTTGTTAATTCTCACACCCAGGCTATTACTAAGGGAAGACTGTTGGTACATAAAGTTAGTAAAAGCTTTGGGTGATTAATTATTGTTATTTGATTACAATAATTCAAAATAAAGCTCAAATACTTGAGAAGGAGGAGAAAATTTTCAGAGACTTGAAGATCTTGATCTCGCATAAGTTACCTGCTGTTAGCTTCTGTTTGTCTCAAAAGAGCTAATCAAAGAATAATCACCGAGCTATTGCTAAAGGTGATTCTGTTAGTGCACGGATTTATCAACAGGTTTTGATGATTACTGAAGACATTGTTTTTAGTCTAGATCGTGTATTTGAGCTGTATTTTGTATTTTTCATTGAATTTCTCTAGTATTGATTGCCGATACTAATAGTATCGATGTGAGTTCCGTTGATACTGGTAGTATCGACATGTTTGTTGTCGATACTAGTAGTATCGGTATGATTAGTTGCCGATGTTAATAGTGTCGATGCTATTGATACTGGTTTCCTATATATAGGGATGTGCTTGTTTTTGTAAGTAGTTTTTCATTCACAATATTCAGATTTTCTATGAATCTCGAGAGAGAAACATTTTAGAGAGACATTGCATTCATTCTTATTATTAAAATTCTTGTAATTCGATCTTCATTCAATGAGAATTCAAATCATATACATTGTCTTCTTAATACTCTCACTCAGACATCGACACGTTTACGGATTCCGCACGTTTACGAGTTGAGTGTTCTAGGTTTGATCCAATGCAAATAGACCTTCAAGTGGTATCAAGGCCTTAGTGCTCCGTTCTGAGATCACATTATGTGTTTTGAATATATTTGGATTGTTCAAGATTCAAAATTTGAAAGTTTGTTGAAGATGAAAGTTTGCAACCACGTTTTTAGACAAATTGATCATTTTCAGATGTGATTTTGAACAAATTGATGGGCTAGGGTTGTGTATTTTTAAATTACGAAGAGATTGATATAAAATTCGACTTTTAAATCTCAAAAATGAAGATTTTAGAAGGATTATTGTGATTTTTCGAGCTGTTCGGACTTAACAGATTTTCCTGCCAATTTCTTGCATCGATATTATTAGTATCGACGGAATCTTCATCGATACTATTAGTATCGGTAGAATATTGGGTGATACTATTAGTATCGACGGAATCTTTGTCGATACTATTAGAATCGGTGGAATCTTTGTAGATACTATTATTATCAGTTGAATCTTTGTAGCTACCATAAGTATCAGCGTTGACTTTTTCAGATTGTTAGTACATGCGTTTACTTTTGTAGATACTGTCAGTATTTACAAAAACAAGACTTAGAAAATTTTTCGAAGTGTTGAAAATTTTTTCTCTGGAATTCAAAATGGCAAATTATTCAAGATTATCTACTTTGTTTAATAAAACGGAGATTGAAAATCTGTCAAAGCAACTGTTTTTTTCTCGCTTAGCGACTTTTCATCTTGGAGTACACAATTCGAAGCGTTTCTCGAGCTTGTTGACCCGAATCTCAAAATTCCTATATTTGATGGATATTTTCAACCTAAGCTCAATGGAGTTTATAAGAATCCATCAAGATTGAATAAAGAAGAGAAGGAAAGTTATGATCCCAAAAATAAGGTTTTTACCTTGCTTTCAATGGCAATCTCCAAAGACATTCTTCAGAATTTCAAAGAAATGAAGATTTCTAAAGATCTTTGGATTGCTGTTGACAACTTGTGTGATGATTCTAAAATGAAGAATGACACTAATGATTTAAAATATCATATTGATGTGCTAAAAAGTGAAATTATGAAGCTTAATAAAATGTGTGATGAATTTGATTTGTTGAAAGAGGAGAATGTCAGATTGAAGAAAGCAATTGAAGAATTTGAATAATAAATCTGAACTCCAGGAAAAGCGGATGGATAAAGATCATGTGGATATTTCTAAAGAAGTATTCAAGTCAATATCCAAACCTGTTGACTTTCAGAAACAAAAGAAGAAATGGAAAACAAGAAGGAGGTTAAGAAAGTCAAGGAACAACAAGAAAACAACAGAGAATGTCAAAATAATCGACTCATTGACCAAGGTTGTTAAAGATTATTTTAAAAATGAAAAGATGAAGCCTAAAAAAGTTTTTCAGCCACATGTTTTTGATTCATGATATTCTTTTCCAATTGAGAAACAGAATAACTCTAGAATTTATGGTGGTTATAGACAAAGAAATACAATGTGCATTCAATCCTATGCTCAATCTTTTTAGCCAGCTTGGACTAATCAGAGATATGATTCCAGTATGGATGGAAAGAGAAGGTATCATATTAATCATGAGATTAACAAGGAAGCTGAATGCCAATTTCATGAATATCAAATAATTATGTAAAAGCCCAAACCAAAGACGGTTTGGATAGTTGTTAATTCTCACACCCAGGCTATTACTAAGGGAAGACTGTTGGTACATAAAGTTAGTAAAAGCTTTGGGTGATTAATTATTGTTATTTGATTACAATAATTCAAAATAAAGCTCAAATACTTGAGAAGGAGGAGAAAAATTTTCAGAGACTTGTAGATCTTGATCTTGCATAAGTTACTTGCTGTTACCTACTCTTTGTCTCAAAAGAGCTGATCAGAGAATAATCACCGAGCTATTGCTAAGGGTGATTCTGTTAGTGCACGGATTTATCAACAGTTTTTGATGATTACTGAAGACATTGTTTTTAGTCTAGACATTGTTTCTAGTAGTATCGAAATGAGTGTTGTCGATACTAGTAGTATCGGTATGATTACTTGCCGATGTTAATAGTGTCGATGCTATTGATACTAGTTTCCTATATATAGGCATGTGCTTGTTTTTGTAAGTAGGTTTTTCATTCACAATATTCAGATTTCTATGAATCTAGAGAGATACATTTTAGAGAGACATTGCATTCACTCTTATTATTAAAATTCTTGTAATTCGATCTTCATTCAATGAGAATTCAAATCATATACATATTCTTCTTAATACTCTCACTCACACATCGACACGTTTACGGATTCCGCACGTTTACGAGTTGAGTGTTCTAGGTTTGATCCAATGCAAATGGACCTTCAAGTGGTATCTAGGCCTTAGTGCTCCGTTCTGAGATCACATTGTGTGTTTTGAATAGATTCGGATTGTTGAAGATTCAAAATGTGACAGTTTGTTGAAGATGAAACAAATTGATCATTTTCAGATGTAATTTTTGTCACACCCCGAGCCGGCGGGAACGGATCGGGTTTTCCCGTCGGGCAGAAGGTTCTCGGGGCGCGATATCTTGAGTGATAATCGTATGATCAGATTGTTTACATAGCACGTGATAAATAAATGAGAAATGCTAACACATCCATGATGTAGAATTACAAGATTAAATTACAATGTATCGTTCATAATTTAACTAAGTAAATCTATCAAAAAGAATCAATGTAACTATATCTTGTTTCTGTACAAGATATACAAAAGATGATTCATTGTTCTTGTCACCAAAAGCATGCAACACAAAATAAAGCTAGGTCTGCTAAAAGTCCACTAGCTTAGTCCATGCATATAAGTAGCTACACCTGTTCATCACCTGAGAAAAACATGCATTTAAACAAAGTCAACACTAGGTTGGTGAGTTCATAAATATGTTAACTGAAAACCATGTATGTTATGTTACTTGTATGTTGTATGTTTACTTGTTCCCCCAATGGCTTCTCAATAGTTATATTTACAAGTCTTATATCATCCTAGTAGTGATGCTTATATATAGGGCATATGTAAGGGAACTAAACCCTAGCCAACATCCCACCACATCACTACTAGAACTCCACACTACTTGCAACTACAACTATTGATTTCCATTCCCAAATTCACATGTTCATCTTATTCTTGATCACCTGTGTTCTCATGTATAGAATAATATGATGATAACATTGTAGTTATCAAACCGAAGTATTAATAACCAATGTATGTAATAAGGATCTTAGATTCTCAATCTGTTCCTTGTATTATTCTATAATTGTGGGGTTAACTGTTGTTTCACATTTAAATATTAAAAGTGTTAGTTAACCAATTGATATTTGTTCTCAACTTGTAGTGCATAGAGCATAAAAGGAATCCATTGAAATCCTCACGTAATCAGACTTCAATGCATCCGATTTACCTCTACCACCTTGTGTATCCATAGACCTCATCGAAACAGTTACTAGTAATATGACATGAGAATATAAATTACTAAGTCTGCTAGTCAACAAGCAATGATGGATTAATTACTTATCACTGCAAATTAATATCACCATGTGTCGCTTTCCAGAACCTGACTTGAAGTCGCCCTGTCACCGATCATACGTTACCGGCCAATGAAACAATACGATTAACATACTAGCCCTACAAGCTAGAGGTTTGTCAAACCTATGGTACCACTATGATATCGTCAGTTTAGTCACGTCAAACTAACTGGTTAGCGAATTATAGGGGCTTACATGATCAACTTGTACAAATGGCACATGATTGAAGTGATATAATACAACATGTCAATAGTAACTAATTGTAATTGTGTTCATCCGTGTTATTGTTCTCAATGTCATATGTTCTCAATGTTATTAACAAAGTTAAATAAGAACTTGTCTTATTACATTATGTTAATTATTGGGTGAATGATGTTGTTATCATGAAGTTATAGTATCATGATTATCATTCTTTGTTCCATGTTCTTATGTAATATGTGTAGAGTTATAAAGCTAAGTGTTAAAAGGACTTGTCCTATTACACTTACTTAACTCTTGTGTCGAATGTTATTACAAAGATACTTAGTATCTTTATATCATTCATATGTTTGCCTGTGATTATTTCAATGTTTGTTTATGTAAGAATAACTAAGAGTTATAAGATAAAATCTTACAACTATGTTACTCTAATGTGTTGATGAACTAATAAGATATATTATATTGTTCATCTGATTATGTTGGACTAAAAGAACCAATGAGCCTGATCAGAAAAACTTCTAAGTCTCACAATACACACAACAACTGAAGAAGAACACAACAGCTGATATTCACTTTGCAGAGTTACAAGATCTGAAGTTATTCACAACAGCTGAAGTGTTAGTCTTCAGATGTTGTGATGTTAATTTTTGTCTTCAGTAGTTTTCTTTCAATATTTGTAAAAGTCTGATGAGTATTTTACTCATCAGATGTTGAAGTTAAATTTCAGTAGTTTTAGTTCTTCAGTAGTTGTAAGTGGTTGTCTTCAGTAGTTGTAAACATCCTCAGTAGTTTTGGTTATTTCAGTCGTTATCTTTTGTCTGTTAGGTGTCAACATCATGTGACATCATCAGACGTCACTGTTTCTATATAAGGGCAGTTGACATATTGTATCTGTAATGAAGTTAGTGCGAATTGAATTAGATTATTCCTTTTGCAAAATTCTCTTTCTATAACAACTTGTGCTTTACTGTTCTATTAGATTAACTTTGTTCTTGCTAATTTTGAGCTAATTCATCGTTGAATTCCGCTGCTATAACCTAATATTGATCAAATGAGAACATCTGATCCTATAATTGGTATCAGAGCAGGTTAATCATTGATCGATTAAACAATTGATCTCTGAAACTGCTCAATTCAGTTCTCTGGTTGATCGAACTAGCCGATTAGTAAGAACTTGTTATAGTTTGAAGTTTTCCGATAACTTCTGTTGATTTGGTTTTCAATATCAATTTGTTTTGAATCACTTGGTTGAAGTGTGTGTTAATTCATTTGAATTTTGTTGATATTGATTGAATCTGAGATCATGACAACTCCAAACAATGATCCGCACAACACAGGCTCCGCAACCAAGCCTCCGATGCTGGTTCGGAGTGAGTACAACATTTGGCAACGTAGAATGCTACATCACCTGTCAATTAACAGTGCAGGATGTTGGAAATCTGTAGTGCATGGTTCGTATAAACCCATGATCACTGATCCTGAAACTAAAATCATGATTCCGAAACCATCGGATATGTATTCAGATGAGGATATCAAATTGTTTGAAATTGATGCGAAAGCTCATGGTATTCTAGCCATGGCTTTGCCAAATGAGATTTATTCAGGCTTGATGCATCATGATACTGCTCATGATCTCTGGGTTGCATTGAAAGAACAATTCGGTGGAACGATGAGGTTTTAGCAAATACTAGAGAAATCCTTGCTCAACAGTATGGGACTTTTTCTCATAGAAAGGGTGAGTCATTGACCCAACAATTTGAGCGGTTTTCATGTTGATCTCTGAATTGAAAATGGTTAAGCAGGAGTATACAAATAGTCAGATGAACAACAGATTTCTCAGATCACTACCTGAGAGATGGGACACTTATACTATTGTCTTACGCTCTAATGCAAATCTAGAGAATCTATCTCTCACCCAACTCCATGGGAAACTCTTAACTTTTGAGAGAGAGGTAGAACAGAAGAGAAAACTGTCTTCATCTGGCAAACTCACTAATGATTTCATTCCCGGCAATACTGCTTTGATAGGTCAAGAGTCAGAGTTTAATGGGTCTGAATGTTCTTATGATGAACATATTGATTTCTCTACTAATAATACTGAACATGCTTTTGTGGGAGTTGATGGTAATGTAGGAAATTATGGTGAAAATATGTGTTTTGTGATGGATGATTTGAAAGGAATTCCAGATGATGATCTAGAGGAGATGGATATATTAAGTCAGATGGCATTAATCAACATTAGATCTCAAAAATTCTACAAAAGAACTGGAAGAAAATTTCCCGGATTATCTGGCAAAACCAAAGTTGGTTTTGACAAAGGGAAGTTGAGGTGCCACAAGTGTCACATGCTTGGTCATTTTGCTAGAGAGTGCAAATCCACTGGACCTAGTTCCTCTGCACCCTTTGTGACCTTTCCTAGCAATAACCCACAAAACAAAGGACAACAATCTTCTGGATCTGGTCAACAACAATTTTATCCAGCTCATTTTGTACCACAAATTCCTATGCCTTATCCATATCCTTGCTTCTATATGCCACAATCCACTCACACTCCAGCACTAATACCTTCTCAATCACCTGCTCTTCCTGACCCCAGCAAATCTCAAACAAATCAACAGCCTCAACAACAACAACATCAGAGCTTCTTCACCCCTGGAGTAGCTGATTGGAGTAGTTTACCTGATGACTTATCTGATTTCAATATGCAGCTGTACTCTGAAGCTGGTCCACATGGTGGAGACAATCCATTTGGGAATCTTGCTTTGATGGCTATAGATTCAACTGACACCTCAGGTCCAACTTCTTCAACATCACAGGTATCATCTGAATCGAAAGCTAAGTTGTGTTCAGAATCATGTATTTCAGCATGTGCTTCCATTAGAGAAATAAATGTTGAATTAATCAATGAGAAGTTGGATTTAGAAAAGGCTGTGACTAAGAATAAAACTGAATTTGAGAAAGTTTTGAATGAAAAAGAGTCTGAAATTTATAAACTCAAGTGTTAATTGTCTGATGAAAAGGCTAGGGTGGAAGTCATGCTTGTAAAACACAATGATCTGAAACAAACACTTGCAGCAACCCAAGTAGAGTGTGAAAAATGGGTTGAGTCTTGCAAGGGGTTTGAGATGTTATTAAACAAACAAACAACATCAAATGTGAAGTTTGGTATTGGATACAATCACACTGCCCCTCCAGCTGATTATACACCAAAAAATCTTGATTGTGAGTCTGAAGGGGACAGTGTATACCAATCCACCAAATCTTCAGAAAAGTCTGATGCTGAAGAATCCTCTGAAAGTGAGTTAAGTGCATTCAAATCTGAGTCTGAAACTGTGGATATTGAGACATATTCTTACTCTATTGGATGTACAAATGTCATTCAGGGTGACACATGTCAAGATAGTGTTTTAATTGAAATTAATCCTGATGAAAAAGTTTCCAATGAATTAAATTTAAAACTGATTGAGTCAGATGGGCATGGCACTGGAGAGAAAGATGCACGGCTTCTGATAAGCCAGAGTGTCTCATCAGCAGTTATAGAAAAAGCTGGTAATGTTACAACTGCTGATGAAAATTGTGTTGATAGACAAGTGCTGAAGAATAACTCTTCAGAGGTTGTCAACACATCAGTTTTGTCAAAATGTCTACAAATACTGAAGCCCCAAATGTTCTGAAGAACAAAAATTCAGTATCTAAGTCTTCAGTACTTGTAGATACTCACAAGGAGAAGCACAAGAGGGTGCCTTGTGAAATTTGTAGGTTGTTTAATCATTCTTCTGATGAATGCTGGTACAGAAGAGGATCTAAATTCAATAAAATTAAGCACAAAAACAAGAACATAATCAAAATGAAAAATGAATTTAGTTCCAAGTTCGTACCAGAATCATCAATAGTTTCAAAATCTGGAAAAACCTCACAAGGAAATGAATCAAATAAATCCAAGAAAGGTAAAGGGGTTGTTCCAGATTCAAAGAAACAGTACTTGAAACCTTCTTTATTACCCAAAGAAGTTAAGGAAATGAAACACAAAAATTTGAAGTCAAGTATTGATGTTTCTAAGGAAATCAAAACTTTGACTCAAAACCAGCATCAATTGGTTATGATGATGCAGCATCTGCTAGGAAGAGCTAACTTAGTAGATGCCTCTGTTGCTTCATTTCATAAGAAGAAACCAAGGTCAAAAACCAAGGTTAAATCTTTTGAAAAGAATGATTCAAGTGTTGTTTCAAATGAAAATGTTAATTTTGTTTCTTCATGTGTTAACAGACCCAAAACCAAACTGGTTTGGGTCCCAAAGTCTAACTGAGTGTGTTGATGAGTGCAGGGTCCTTCAGCATGCCAAAATAGCATCTGGTATGTTGACAGTGGAGGATCCATGCATATGACTGGGAGCAGATCTCTTCTTAGTGACTATCTTACAGGAAGGAAGGGATTTGTGTCTTTTGGAAATGATGCTAAAGGTTACATTATAGGGAAAGGTTTTGTGACAAATGGTGAGATAAGGTTTGATGATGTGAATCATGTAGAGAATCTTAAGTATAATCTTCTGAGTGTCAGTCAGATGTGTGATAAGGGTCACATTTCTCTTTTCACCAAGCAAGACTGTAGGATATTGTCTTCTGCAGTGTTGCCTCTGATTGGCAAAGTCTTAGATGAGTATACTCTCCTTAAGGCTAACAGAGTGGGAAAGGTTTATGCCTTTGATTTGTCAAATAAAATCTATGTTAAAGGTCATCCTTGTTTATTCTCTAAGGCTTCTTTCAAGGAATCAAATCTGTGGCACAGAAGATTAGGTCATGTGAATCTCAAAAACATGAATCAACTGGTGAAACATGGGTTGGTTAGAGGTCTTCCAATGAAGGATTTTAGTTGTGATGAGAATTGCACTGCTTGCTTGAAAGGGAAGCAACACAAAGTTTCTTTTCCTCCAATTGGTGATCCCAAATCCACTGGTTGTTTGCAAATGTTGCACATGGATTTGTTTGGACCAGTGAAGGTCATGAGTATGGCAAAGAAGAAGTATTGCTTAGTAATTGTAGATGATTACTCAAGGTTTGTCTGGACCTTCTTCTTGCACTCAAAAGATGAGGTTGCCAAGTCCATTATAAACTTTGTGTTGTATGTTGAGAAGCAATATTCTCTTCCTGTCAAGTGTGTAAGGAGTGACAATGGAACAGAGTTCAGAAATCATATTCTGGATGAGTTTTATCTGTCAAAGGGAATCAAGAGGCAGTACAGCATCCCTAGAACTCCTGAACAGAATGGAGTAGTTGAAAGGAAAAATAGAACTTTGATTGAAGCTGCCAGAACAATGCTTGCTGACTCTGGTTTGCCATTGACCTTCTGGGCAGAAGCTGTCAATACAGCTTGCTATGTGCAAAACCGGGTTTTGGTAAATCAAAGATGGTTGAAAACTCCTTATGAAATGCTTCATACTTTAACCCCATTGATTTCTTTCTTCAGAGCTTTTGGATGTCCATGTTATATCCTCAACACCAAAGATCAACTTACAAAATTTGACTCCAAAGTTGATGCAGGATATTTTGTTGGCTATTCTTCAACTTGCAAGGCTTACAGAGTGTTCAACTGCAGAACAAAGATGGTTGAAGAAACTCTTCATGTCAAATTCAATGAATGTCCAAAAGATTCTATTCCACAAAATCCTGTTGAGATGTTTAATCTAGACATCTTGCAACATGAATCCTATCAATCCCCAGTTGAGTCTATTGGTGTGGAAGATGATGCACCTAAAGCAGTTCCACCAACAGCTTCTACAGCAACCACCCAAGGAAGTCATGATGATGAAGATGAAAGTACTCATTTGTTCAGATTTAGTGACAATCTGCCTATGTCTGCTAAATCTGATGCTCCTCCTGCTCCAGTTGTTCCTCCAAATACCAATGCTGATGAAATTCTAGAATCCTCTCAATCATTTGAAATTCCTGCTGAATTGTTCCCTGGATCTTCATCAACATCTGCAGCAACTGGACCCCCATCAAACACTTGCACTGATCTTATTCCATATCAAGAACTGAAGGATCATCCATTATCTCAAGTTCTGGGTGACATTTCTGCTGGTGTTTCCACAAGAAGCCAATTGTCAAACTTTTGTCTCTATGCTTTATTTGTCAGTCAACAAGAGCCAAAGAACTATCACACAACACTTAGAGACAATGGCTGGGTGGAGGCTATGCAGTTGGAGCTGTTGCAATTCAAGAAACAACAAGTCTGGGAGCTGGTTCCTCTACCTCCAGATAAGTGTGCAATAGGCACAAAATGGGTGTTTAGGAATAAAACTGATGAAAATGGTCAAATAATTAAAAACAAGGCTAGACTGGTTGTACAGGGGTTCTCTCAGGAAGAAGGTATTGATTATGATGAAACTTTTGCCCCTGTAGCCAGACTGGAAGCAATTAGATTGTTTTTAGCATATGCTGCCTTACACAAATTAAAAGTTTTTCAAATGGATGTCAAAAGTGCTTTTTTATATGGTAAAATAAAAGAGAAAGTGTATGTGTGTCAACCACCAGGTTTTGAGGACAATAAACATCCTGATTGGGTGTATAAGCTTGATAAAGCTCTTTATGGGCTGAAACAAGCACCTAGAGCCTGGTATGACACTCTATCCACTTTTCTTCTTCAAAATAATTTCACTAGAGGCTCCATAGATAAAACTTTGTTCATAAAGAAAGTAGGACAGCATAAGCTCCTTGTTCAAATTTATGTTGATGACATAATTTTTGCTTCATCTGATCCAAAGTTGTGTGCTGATTTTACTGAGTTAATGACCAAGAATTTTGAAATGAGCGCCATGGGGGAATTACAATTTTTCTTGGGTCTTCAAATCAAACAAAGTCCTGATGGCATTTTCATTCATCAATCCAAATACACAAAAGAGTTGTTAAAGAAATTTGATTTGCAAAACTGTAAACAATGTTCTAATCCCATGAGCAGCACCACACAACTTGATGCAGATTTGAAAGGTAAATCAGTTGATGAAACACTTTATAGATGTATGATTGGTTCCTTGATGTATCTCACAGCATCTAGACCAGACATTATGTTTGCTACATGTGTTTGTGCTAGATTTCAGGCTGCACCTAAAGAATCTCACTTAATTGCTGTAAAAAGAATTTTTAGATACTTGCAGGGCACTCAATCACTGGGAATTTGGTATTCCACTGGGCATTCCTGCAAGCTTGTTGCTTTCTCTGATAGTGACTATGCAGGATGCAAACTTACCAGAAAATCAACTTCTGGTGGTTGTCAGTTTCTAGGAAACTGTTTGGTTTCTTGGCAGAGTAAGAAACAAGCATCTGTGGCTACCTCCACAGCTGAAGCCGAGTACATTGCTGCTGCAAGCTGCACTTCCCAAATTCTCTGGCTTCAGACCCAACTTTTGGATTATGGCATCAAAGAGTCTAAGACACCATTGTTAATGGATAGTGCTTCAGCTCTTTGTATTGTCAAGAATCCAGTTCAGCACTCTAGGACCAAACATATTGAAATCAGACATCATTTTATAAGGGATTGTTTTGAAAAGGGTCTGATTGATCCAAAGTTTGTTCCTAGTGCTGATGAGCTTGCAGATATCTTTACTAAGCCTTTAGACACTTCAACTTTTCAAAATTTAGTTCTAAGGCTTGGTATGCTGCAACTTGAATAAATTGGTTTTCACATTAATAAACTTCCATCCACTAGATAATATTTTCAAAAATACAAAAATAGTCACCTTTATCAAAACTCAAATTTTTGTATCACCTTGCAACTCCTGATATTTTTAGTAAATACTGATAAATATCAGAAGTACTGATTCAAGGAAACATCTGACCTTTACCAATATTATCAGTTAAAAGTACTGATGGGTTTTGGTTGACAAAGTACTGAAGGTCAAAAATATTTCACAAAGTCTGATGAACAACTTTTGTTCACAAGTTCTGATGACAAATTTTTCACAAAATCTGATGAGAAAATCTGATGTTTCATAAAGTCTGATGAGTAACTGATGAAAACAGCTGATGAACACCCAATGTCGACAACACCTGATGAGTAAATTTACTCTTCAGATGTTTCAACCACTGCTGTTTTCTCTTTATAACATCTGAAGAACAACTTCCAATACTCTATTTATCCCAAACCCTCTTCAGTTGTTTCATTACCACTTCATCAGAACTTTCAATCTTTTTCAAAAACCTATCTTCCCTCTCAAGTCTCTGCTTCCATGGCGACAATGAACCTTAAACCTCGTCATAACTCAGTCGCATATCTCACCAAATCATCCTTCTGGTCCAAATTTGATGAAGTTGTTGATCTCATGAATGCATCTCAATTTCAAACCGCGTTTCTTATCAATCCAACAATTTATGTTGAATCTATTCATCAATTCTGGATGAATGTTGAGCTGATCAATGTCGGCACTGGTGTCATCTCCCTTCGCTCAACAGTAAATGGACACAATGTGCATATCAGTCCAGCCGAACTGCGGGAGGTTCTTCAACTAGATGATGCTAACCTGATCACTCAATTCCCAAAGAACCTAACTGACCTCTGTTTCACAAGTCACGAATACCAGGGTGACTTGAGTGACTCAACTCTGTACAAGAAGAACTTCAATGATCCTGAGCGTCTTATTTTTCACATGATCAACATCTGCCTGGCTCCAAAATCATCTTCTTGGGACCAGATGTCCTCAAGGTGGCAACAGGTACTTTACTCAATTTTGGAATCACAAAAACTTAATTTTTCACAAATATTATTTTCAGAATTAACTGAACATGCGGCTAAACCTGTTTCCACAAGATGGCTTCTTTACCCACGTTTTATCATGGCCATCATTGAAAAACAATTAAAACAAGCAGGCCTTGTTGGTCAGGGGATCTCTGCTCCAGCAGTTTTGCTAGAGGTATATTCACGACACAACACTAACCTCACACTCAAAGAGGCTGCCCGAAAGCAAAAACCCAAGCATAGGGAACCCACAGTCTCAACTTCCAAATCTAAATCCAAAGTCCCCACCAAGTCACATACCAAAAAGCCCAAAAAGGTTGCTCCAAGGCATGAAATGGCCACTGGCAATAGTCAGCCAGTGGTACACCAGACTCTACCAGCTGAAACCGCCCAAGAATCCTCTCAACAGGAACTTGGTGCAACCATTGAAGGGGTAGACACACATCTAGAGCCTCTTTCATTTGAAAAGGTTTCTATTGAACAGCACCAATCTCCCCGGGTGCACTCTGCTTCACAGCCTATTACTACTGAAACCACCCAACAAAGCCCAACTTTTGTAATTGACCAAATCCTGGATCAGTTAAACACTCCTATCCCTACCCAGACACCTATTAAAACTGGGATTAGCTCCAACATTGAGGGGGAGGATCAAAGTGTTTCTGATATCCCACAGGATTTTGACTACCATATCAGATCTCCTAGTGTGGACAGAGAGATTCTGACGTCTGACAGGGCTGCTACTTCATCACCTCCATCATTTGGAGTGATTGATAGTAGTAACATATCTAAGACCCTGCCAGAGGCAACAACTGATGAAGGGTTTATCCCTGAGGTTGGAAGTCCCCAGTACCAAGACAAAGGGGCACCTGAACATGTTGAGCCACACTCAACTCAGGTACATCCTGATACTATCAGGAGGTCAGATGATTTAGCCAAGGCTAATGATGACCAAAGGACTCTATCTGATGTTCTACACCGGAACAAACTTCTTGAGGCTGAGGTCTGCAGGCTCAATGAGCTGCTCACCAAGATGTCCAAGGACAAAAGTCCATCTACCCTTATTACCCCACAGATGGCATCTTCAACTCTTGAAGGTCCCCCAAACACTTCCACATCTACTCCACAACATGAGAAACCACCAGCCTCTGCTTCAGGCACTAATACTTTGGGTTCAAGCCCCCCAGAGGCATTAGTTGCTGCCTTTATCACAGTCCTACCTCTCATCACTCCCTTGATTAAGAATATCATAACCCAAGCCCTTGATGAGAGGCTTCCCTCCCAATCTCAAATCCAGAAAATGATAGATGATGCAGTGAATGCCAAACTTTCCACTCTTCATACTCCTTCTTCCCCTGCAGCCAAAAAGGGGGAGTTAGGAAAAGATTCAGGCACAGCATCTAAACGGCCAAGAAATGAAGAAGAAGAAAATGCTTCTGAAAAGTCTCCAGTCATTCAAGTTAAATATAAGAGACAAAAGAAGACAAAATCTGCTGATGTTGCTACCATTGCTGAGGAGGAGGTTGAGCAAGTTCTTGATGAAAATGTTGAAAAAGAAGTTGAGATAAATGTTGAGAAAGTAAATGAAACAGAAAGTCAAGAAGTTGAAACAGAGGAAGTGCAAGCACAGGAGGATCAAGTTCAGATGGGTGGAGTTGGGAAGGAGAAAGAAACTGGTGTAACTGCTGTTCAAAAGCAGAAAGTTATTCCCTTTACCAAATCTGATCAAATTGTTGATGATGATGCACCTCCAAAGAAGAGGAGATTTCTGAGGATTCCAGAAGAAGATGAAACTGATGAAGAAGAAAGGCTTCCCATTTCTACTGTGATGAAAACAAAAGTTCAAAAGCCTGAGTCTTCAAAAACTGGATCAGAGTTAATGGTTCAGAAGAAGGTAGTAAAATTACCTGCCAATTATGTGCCAGAAAAGCCATTGGTATTTGGACAGGATCCAAAGATTACACCAGAATCTCAGAGGTTAGCAGTAAAAGTTAAACTTGAAGAGGAAGAGAACCAGAAGAAACATGATGAGAACATCCTGAGACTGGTTGACAAGGAATACCCTCAGACATCAACCATTATAGCAATGAAGAAAGAAGCACAAAGGTTGTATGCTCTGAGGTTTACATATCAGTACAGGAAAGAACAAATCAGGATGTGGCCTGATCCAAGAGTAATAGATAGGATCCACAGGAGAGATGCTCCAGCTGCTTATGCAAGAAGAATAAGAAAGGTAATAAGTGCTGATATCATGTTAAGATCTGTGCTTGATCCTTGGGAAATCATAGGAGATTTTAAAAGTATTTATAACTCTGGTTTAAAAGCCCACAAGTTTCTAGAAAACAAGATGATCAAGAAAGGGTTGGTGTACAGAAAACTTGAAGGGGTTAAACAGAATGAACTTCCCTTATTTCTGGAAGGGAAGCATCCAGATGAATTTGTGTATAGAGAGATAACAAGGGTGGAGCTACATGATGGGACAACGGCCAGGTACTTATCTGAGTACTATGGACCTGAGTCATTTTTTGAAGGTGAACCAGAAAGGCTGACTCCTGAAGAAAAGGTGATTTTGCTGGAAGCCTATGTAAGGGAGTCCTTCAGACTTATCTATGATCAATAGCTTCAATGAGAGGGGTAAATGCTCTTAGTCCATTTCCCCAATGGAGTTCCCTCTCATACTTTGACAGTCAGATTTTCAGAAGCTGTTGATTACCAGGCCTGCACTTAAATTGGTCATTTTGAAGCTGATCTCAAAGAAAAAGACAGATCTTTCAGCCTGGGATACCAAATAAGTGAGACAGTCAATAATTAGAGGTTTTTGGCTGCATTGGTTCAGGGGGAGTTTGTTGGACTAAAAGAACCAATGAGCCTGATCAGAAAAACTTCTAAGTCTCACAATACACACAACAACTGAAGAAGAACACAACAGCTGATATTCACTTTGCAGAGTTACAAGATCTGAAGTTATTCACAACAGCTGAAGTGTTAGTCTTCAGATGTTGTGATGTTAATTTTTGTCTTCAGTAGTTTTCTTTCAATATTTGTAAAAGTCTGATGAGTATTTTACTCATCAGATGTTGAAGTTAAATTTCAGTAGTTTTAGTTCTTCAGTAGTTGTAAGAGGTTGTCTTCAGTAGTTGTAAACATCCTCAGTAGTTTTGGTTATTTCAGTCGTTATCTTTTGTCTGTTAGGTGTCAACATCATGTGACATCATCAGACGTCACTGTTTCTATATAAGGGTAGTTGACATATTGTATCCGTAATGAAGTTAGTGCGAATTGAATTAGATTATTCCTTTTGCAGAATTCTCTTTCTATAACAACTTGTGCTTTACTGTTCTATTAGATTAACTTTGTTCTTGCTAATTTTGAGCTAATTCATCGTTGAATTCCGCTGCTATAACCTAATATTGATCAAATGAGAACATCTGATCCTACAGATTATCCCTGTCATATCATGGTTATACAAGCATGCATACAATGATAAGTGATAATAAACAATTAAGTATTATGTAAAATCTATGTAATAGCAATATGTTAAACAAAACTTTTAAGTAATTAAAAGTAAGCACGTTTCTCAGCCCCGAGAGTTTAAAATCAGTTAAGATTAAAGTAAAAGAGGTATATGAACTCACCTTATGTCTGAAATGATTGACTTAGCATAAATGAAGAATGCACGCTCCCTTTGTTGTTCTTGTTGTTGTGTTCACGATCCTGTATTGAATTCGCGTTGCATTTTACTTGTAAGTGTTGAGTGTAACTGTTTTGTGCGCGCGTATGTGTTAGCCCTAAGGTTGGCTAACACTTGTGAGTCTCGGTAATGATTCGGCCCTTGTTTGTTGTTCATAAATTTTGCTACATTTGATCTCATTAAATTAGATTATTATGTGATAAAAATTGTAAGTTATACCAAATCCAAGTCATAAACATGACTTAAATTTATAAGTTAAAGTTTTGTCTTTTATTCCATTCACACTAAATCTGCATAATTCTCCAATACTTATAGTTTTTATATGTTAGATTACATCGTTACGATATAAACTGAAATCAATTTGGGCCAAATACTAACGGGCCTTGAAACGGATGTAGTGCGTGTGAGCCAAATAAGTAATATGGGTCGACTGGATCTCATGAGTCAATCCACATGATATTAGGCCTTATGGATTGTCGTTATGGGCTGCCTAAATAGTCATGGGCCGAACTAATCACTTTGGGCTTGGCCGATTTGTTCACTGGCTCACGTGGGGATCTTAGGCTGAAGCAAATGAGCTGGGCTACGTTTAATTGAGATGGGCCGGTTAGTTTAATCAGTAGGAGCTTGGGCCAATTGGTGTCGTGGGTTATTGGACCAATGTGCTAGTGTGTGGGCCGAATACACAAGAGTTTGGGTCAGCTGTTTGGTCTGCTCAACAAATCGGAAATGATGGTCCCCATAAGAGCGAACCTATCATTCTAGCCATGAGGTTCGGGAGTCCAACGCCCAAAAATGCGAACCTAGGGTTCGGTGATGAGTAAAAGGCTCCTGAGGTTCGGAAGTGGGTTCGGGACTGCAGGAGGTTCGTTCATGCAAAATTGGTTCGGTTCTCCCATGGTGGTTCAGCTGCTAACATGCAAGCATGGTTCATAGCTAGGGCTGGAGTGTACAGGTTTGGCTGATGGTGGTACTCGCAGCAGTAGGTTCGGCGGCCCAACAGTTCGGCCAACTTCCACCTTCACGAACAGCGAGCTCATCATCACCAACGAACCTCACTTGTTGTTGTGTTGATCTCAGGGATGCGTTAGGCTAGTAGGGTTGCTCATGGTCGTGTGGTTCCAACTAAAGGAGTGGTCGGCCGGCTATGTGTGTTGTTCGAACAAAGAGGGTGTAGAAAACCCTAATCCTCCGATTATTCTAGCATCTTTACCTCAAGATTTCACGGTTAACTCTTCAGATCTATTGTACTTTCATGTAGAACTCGTTGCTAGCTACGCGTGGACACCAAGAACACTCAAATCCGTTGAGAAACGATCGAGTTATGAAGGATTGAAGCTTGGATATGGTGGTGAGATGTGGATTCCGAAAATTGAAGCTAGAGAGAAGTGTGATGGTGAAAATGAAAGAAGTAGGCTAACTTAGCCTTTAAATACCCCGCGGGTATTCGGGTTTGTTTCGGTTGCTCGGTTCGTGATTTCATCGCGTTTCCGGAATTTTGTGCGTGATCTAGTTGTAATAAATAAAAGAAAGGTTAATTTAATTATTTGATGAGTTTCAAAATTGTAAAATGTTATTTATTTAATTTTATTAAATTAAAGTCGTTCGCGTCGTGTTTCGTTTTTGTTTCGTCAGATCACGTCACCATCGCGCGTATTCGTTCGAATCGTCACCCGAACGAACGCGACAATGGTTTTGCTTTCTGACTTTTGTTTTCTACTTTCCAGTCGTCATTTCCGAATGTTAAACTCACATATATGTTTGTGTGAATTGTCACTCACGCAAACACACTGTCAGTTCGTTATCCTGAAACAACACTATAAATTATGTTGGCATTGTATTTCCTCACTGTCTGACTCAACTAAACACCCTGTTTTCACATTGTTTTCACATTGAATTGTCGGCCATCTGATTCATGTCATCTATGGATATCAGATCGCAACCGATTTGTTATTGTTATTCGCTTGAACATTGTTGTTTCTCATGGTCTGTTGTGTTGACTGTATTTAGGTTTTCACTTAAATACACACAAATAATGTTTCAAATGTATGTTGTACTTACAGTATTTAAATTTAAACGAAAATACGTACAACTGTTTCTTGTATTTAGAATTCTGTTAATACAAGCACTGTTCACAAACATGTATATACACACAGTTACTGTTGTAAGTACACATACCGTACGGACTTGCTGGCCGGTTATGTACTAGTTGTCACAATTTTGAACAAATTGAGGGGCTAAGGTTGTGTATTTTTGAATTACGAAGAGATTGATATAAAATTCGACTTCTAACTCTCAAAAATGAATATTTTAGAAGGATTATTGTGATTTTTCGAGCTGTTCAGACTTAACAGATTTTCCTGCCAATTTCTTGCATCGATATTATTAGTATCGACGGAATCTTCATCGATACTATTAGTATCGGTGGAATATTGGGTGATACTATTAGTATCGACGGAATCTTTATCGATACTATTAGAATCGGTGGAATCTTTGTAGATACTATTATTATCAGTTGAATCGTTGTAGATACTATTAGTATCAGCATTGACTTTTTCAGATTATTATTATTAGCGTTTACTTTTGTAGATACTGTCAGTATCTACAAAAACAAGACTTAGAAAATTTTTCGAAGTGTTGAAAATTTTTTTCTCGAGAATTCAAAATGGCAAATTATTCAAGATTATCTACTTTGTTTAATAAAACGAAGATTGAAAATCTGTCAAAGCCACCGGTTTTTTTCTCGCTTAGCGACTTTTCATCTTGGAGTACACAATTTGAAGCGTTTCTCAAGCTTGTTGACCCGAATATAAAAATTCCTATATTTGATGGATATTTTCAACCTAAGCTCAATGGAGTTTATAAGAATCCATCAAGATTGAATAAAGAAGAGAAGGAAAGTTATGATCCCAAAAATAAGGTTTTTACCTTGCTTTCAATGGCAATCTCCAGGACATTCTTCAGAATTTCAAACAAATCAAGATTTCTAAAGATCTTTGGAATGCTATTGACAACTTGTGTGATGATTCTAAAATGAAAAATGACACTAATGATTGAAAATATCAGATTGATGTGCTAAAAAGTGAAATTATGAAACTAAATAAAATATGTGATGAATTTGATTTATTGAAAGAGGAGAAAGTTAGATTGAATAAAAGAATTGAAGATTTGAATAATAAATCTGAAGTCCTGGAAAAGCGGATGGATATAGATCATGTTGATATTTCTAAGGAAGTATTCAAGTCAATATCCAAACCTGTTGAGTTTCAGAAACAAAAGAAGAAATGGAAAACAATGATGAGGTTAAGAAAGTCAAGGAACAACAAGAAAACAACAGAGAATGTCAACTTAATCAACTCATTGACCAAGCCTTTTAATAATTATTTTCAAAATGAAAAGATGAAGCCTAAAAAAGTTTATCAACCACATGTTTTTGATTCAAGATATTCTGTTCCAATTGAGAAACAGAATAACTATGGAATTTATGGTGGTTATAGACAAAGAAATACAATGTGCTTCCAATCGTATACTCAATCTTTTCAGCCAGCTTGGAGTAATCAGAGATATGATTCCAGTATGGATGGAAAGATAAGGTATCGTATAAATTATGAGATTAACAAAGAAGCTGAATGCCAATTTCATGAAAATGAAATAGTTACGTTGAAGCCCAAACGAAAGAGGGTTTGGATAGTTGTTAATTCTCACACCCAGGATATTACTAAGGGAAGATTGTTGGTACATAAAGTTAGTAAAAGCTTTGGGTGATTAATTATTGTTATTTGATTACAATAATTCAAAATCAAGCTCAAATACTTGAGAAGGAGGAGAAAAATTTTCAGAGACTTGTAGATCTTGATCTCGCATAAGTTAATTGCTGTTAGCTACTGTTTGTCTCAAAAGAGCTGATCAGAGAATAATCACCGAGCTATTGCTAAGGGTGATTCTGTTAGTGCACGGATTTATCAACAGTTTTTGATGATTACTGAAGACATTGTTTTTAGTCTAGATCATGTATTTGAGCTGTATTTTGTATTTTTCATGGAATTTCTCTAGTATTGATTGCCGATACTATTTGTATCGATGTCAGTTCCCTTGATACCAGTAGTATCGAGATGTGTGTTGTCGATACTTGTAGTATCGGTATGATTAGGTGCCGATGTTAATAGTGTCGATGCTATTGATACTAGTTGCCTATATAGAGGCATGTGCTTGTTTTTGTAAGTAGGTTTTTCATTCACAGTATTCAGATTTTCTTTGAATCTAAAGAGAGAAACATTTTAGAGAGACAATGAATGAATACGTTTACGGATTCCGCACGTTTACAAGTTGAGTGTTCTCGGTTTGATCCAATGCAAATGGACCTTCAAGTGGTATCAAAGCCATAGTGCTCGATTCTGAGATCACATTGTGTGTTTTGAATAGATTCGGATTGTTGAAGATTCAAAACTTGAAAGTTTGTTGAAAATGAAAGTTTGAAGCCACGTTTTTAGAGAAATTGATCATTTTCAGATGTGATTTTGAACAAATTGATGGGCTAGGGTTGTGAATTTTTGAATTACGAAGAGATTGATATAAAATTCGACTTCTAACTCTCAAAAATGAAGATTTTAGAAGGATTATTGTGATTTTTCGAGCTGTTCGGACTTAACAGATTTTCCCGCCAATTTCTTGCGTCGATATTATTAGTATCGACGGAATCTTCATCGATACTATTAGTATCGGTGGAATATTGGGTGATACTATTTGTTGGAAAATAAGGACTGACGAAGCAAAACCACCTTTCAAATAATCTTTGTAATTGTTGCAGGGCAATAGCTTCCGAAGACAAGTCTTCAGAAGAACCTTCGGAAGAGACAAATAAAAGACACTAGCTTCCGAAGACAAGTCTTCAGAAGAACCTTCGGAAGACATAAATAAAAGACAACTGCTTCCGAAGACAAATAAAAGAAAAATGCTTCCGAAGACAATACTTCAGAAGTTGCTTCGGAAGACTCTATCTGAAGACAAACCTCAGAAGACACTATCGGAAGAGAACTTTTGCTTCCGAAGAATAAAAGTCATTTACTTCGGAAGACTTCCAAAGACATCTGCCTCGGAAGAAAAACAATATTTCAGAAGACATATGTTTCTTCTGATGAAAGAATAAATGTAACCTTCTTTAGGATAACTGTCTACATTAGATAGTTTCCTATGAAGAGCTTCCGAAAGAATAATGTATTAGCATCAGTACAAAAGTCTGAACTAAGATCTTTAAAGATTCTATGTTGACTTTACACTTGTACTATTCTGATGCTATAGTGTCTGTAATAGTGTCATCAGTCTTATCTGTTTGTCTTCTTCTTGTATTTGTCCTGAAACATTAAATGTCGGGGCTATTTATACCCCAACATCTAATGAATAAATAACACTTTTCTGAATCTTCTTTGTGTTGTCCTACTGTTTTCTCTTTTCTTTTCTTCTAACTTAAGAAAACTAAACACTAAAATAACTCAAGAGCAAAATTCTAGAGGGAGCAAAACCTCAAAAGCTTTGTCTAAGCTCTTGATCCTGGTTAAGTTAGTCTCTCCTCAGCTCACCGATTTTCTACAATTGGTATCAGAGCCTTGGTCATTAGTCTTGGTTTAACCATCAAGGCTAAAATTCAAAGCTCGCTTTGATATCTGTGTTTAGTTTTCTATTATCATCTTCTTTTCAAAATCTGCTAAAGATTGATTTTTGAAACTCTAAAGTGTTCAAAAAATCATTCAACCAAACTATTTTGAGTACTCACTATCTATTGATTTACTCAAAACGGTTTGAACAAATGGCAGAAAAATTCACCTTAGACCCCCATAACACTGGTTCTGCCACAAAGCCACCAATTCTGGTTAGGCATCAATATAATATTTGGCAGAGACGGATGTTACATTTCCTGTCAAATAATCATACAGGATGTTGGAAGTCTGTCATGTTCGGACCTCATAAACCAATGGTCTTGGACACAGAGACTGGAGATGATGTCCCTAAGGATCCCCGAAACTATACTGAAGAAGACTTTCATAAATTGGAGCTTGATGCCAAGGCACATGCTCAGCTGGCCATGGCCCTTCCGAATGAAATCTATTCGGGTCGTCTTCACCATGAGTCCGCTAAGGACTTATGGGATGCTCTAAAAGAGCAATTCGGTGGTACTGATAATGTTGTAGCCAATACTAGAGAGATATTGGCTCAACAATATGAGACATTCTGCCAACTAAATAATGAGTCACTGACTCAGCAATTTGAAAGGTTCACTTCTCTCTTAAGTGAACTAAAATTAGCTGGTCAAGTGTATCCTCCTGTCTCAGTTCTAAATCGATTTTTAAGATCTCTCCCTGAAAAATGGGAAACTTACTCTATAGTCATGAGATCTTCACCAGATTTTGGTAAACTCTCACTTACCCAACTTCATGGTAAGTTACTCACTTTTGAGCGAGAGATTGACCAGAAAAGAAAACTAATAAAACCTGGAAAATCAACTGAAGAGTATGTTCAAGGGAGCACTGCTCTCCTTAGTCATAACTCTGTGATAAATGATCAGGGTTATGATGAACATATTTACATAACTACTGGTATCACCTCCTCATTCTCTTCATGTGATGACCACTCTCTCCCCTCTGACCATCCTTGTTTAATCATGGACGATCTTCATCAAGTTCCAAGTGATGACTTGGAGGAGATGGATATTCTCCATCAACTGGCTCTCTTGAGCATAAGAACTAACAAGTTCTACAAAAGGACAGGAAGAAAATTTCCTGGTATCCATGGAAAAACCAGGATTGGTCTAAATAAGGCTACTGTCCAATGTTATAGATGTCATGGCACTGGACATTTTGCCAGGGAATGCTCTAATGCTTCAAACTCTAACCCTTCTTCTTATGTGACCTTTCCAAACATACCTTCACACACCTCTTCAACACCACATTCTTCCACCTCTTCCTCTTTCAAAAGATCCAATAATCCTCAAGAATCAGCACACATTGCACAAAACTCTTCTTCTAACAATGTGCAATATGTACAAGCTGCAAATGGAAACATGTACCAGCTTACTCCTGCCTCACTTCAAGTTGTTACAGCTCCTTCTTCACAAATAAATGCTCCCGGACATGCTGTCCAATCTTTATCATCTGGTCAACAGGCTCTTTTCTCTCAAGAGTACATAGACTGGAGCAACTTGCCTGAAGATGTTGGCCATGCCCTCATCACTTTTGAACCAACAGATTTTGCTCTTATGGCTGTTGGTGAAGATTCTTGTTCCTCTGATCAACCTGAAGCAGATATTTCTGATGCTCAGGTATCTTCTTCTACCTTAGAAAAACTATGTTCCAATGCGTGCATAGAGGCCTTTGCAAAAATAAAGAAAGCCAATATGTTGCTTCAAAAGCAAAATCAGGAGTTGGAACAATTCCTTGACAATAAAAATTCTGAAGTGGAAAAATTAATAAAAATAAAAGATAATGAAATCTGTGCTTTAAAAACTGAGAAAATCAATTTACAAGCATTGTTTGATCTACAAAGAGAAAAATATTATGCTTGTAAGGATGAATTATCTCAAACTCAAGTAAGCTGTGAAAAGTGGGTTGAGTCTTGCAAAGGATTCAAAATGCTTCTACAAAAGCAAGTTCACAGCAAAGCAAGATTTGGGATTGGTTATAATCACACTGCTCAACCAGAGGATTACACCCCAATCGATAACAATAAGGAAGAAACCACTCCTGAACCTATCTCACCAACTTTTCTTCCTGATGAAATTCCTCCAATAATAGATACACCTCCTTTGGTGTATCATCCAAACTATTTTTCTAAGTTTTTATACCCCACTAATACAAATCTGACAAGAATAGAAAAACCTCAGTTGAACTCAGTTCAACACAATAACTCTTCAGAACAAAATGAGATTGCCCCTGATATGAGCTCTACTCATAGTTCAGAAGAAACAACAAAATTGGGTCTCACTTCTAACATCAAGTCAAATCTTGATAAAGGAAAAGAACCTATGATTAATATCCAGTTTCCTCCTTCTCATCCTCATCCTCCTTTTCCCACAATGAAAGCAAATAGACCTTTCATCCCAAATTATTCCTCTCTTTCCCCAGCCTGCTTAAAATGTTTCAAGTACAATCATGCTACTGAAAACTGCAGAACAAAAACATCTTTGGAGAAAGCTAGGATAAAGGCTAATAAGTTGAAAGCTGATCATACTTCTTCATCTAAAGGGAACCTCCCTAATAAGATGAAGAAAGTAAGAACAGCAAGTAACCAATCTGTTGGGACACATCCTCATTCTTCCTCTATCTTACCCTCTTCCTTGAGTACTAACTCCAGACCTTCCATTTTGGGAACACCACCTCCCTATTCTACGGTGAACCCAGCTTCTTACTCTAATAATGGTGCTAACTCTTCTCCCGTGGATTCTCAAATCAATCTTCTCCAACAAAATCAGCAACAACTGCTGTTAATGATGCAGAAATTGATGAAAGATACACAACAAAATAAACCAAACAAATAAATAAAATAAAATACCCCATATCTAATCTTTTGTACATAATTCTCATGTGCAGAAATCCTCTTCAAACCAAAATCATCTCTGGTATTGGATAGTGGAGGATCTAGGCACATGACTGGATGCAGATCCATTCTAAATGATTTCATTCCAAATAATGGAGGATCTGTTTCTTTCGGAAACAATGCAAAAGGTTGGATAGTGGGATCCGGTACTGTCTCAAGAGGAAATTTGAAATTTAAAGATGTTAGCTTAGTTGAAAACCTCAAGTTTAATCTCTTGAGTGTTTCTCAACTGGCTGACAAAAATTTTAATTCATTTTTCACTAAAGATAGTTGCAAAATTCTTTCTCCAGAAATAAACTCTAAAATAAAGGTCTTGATTGATCAACACACCTTGCTAACGGCTAGAAGACGTGGAAATGTCTATGTTGTAGATTTGACTACTGACTCTCAAACATCTTCACCTACATGTTTGATAGCCAAAGCATCATCTTCTGAAACCACTCTCTGGCATAGGAGACTCAGTCACCTTAATCACCAAACTCTTCACAAGCTTTCAACCCTTTCTCTAGTAAGAGGATTGCCTTCTAAAGAATTTCATTTTGAAGGTCAATGTGAATCTTGCTTAAAGGGAAAGCAACATAAAACTTCACATAAGTCTATTGAGGAATCCAAAACAACTAATTGTCTTAATCTGCTTCATATGGACTGTTTGGTCCAGTGAAGGTAGCTAGTTTGGCAAGAAAAAGATATTGTCTAGTTGTTGTGGATGATTACTCAAGATTTTGCTGGACCTTCTCCCTTTTCAGCAAAGATGAGACTTCTGATAAAATAATTGCTCTTGTCACTCATCTTGAAAGACAATTCAGTCTTCCTGTTAAAATGATAAGGAGTGACAATGGCACAGAATTCAAAAATCAAGTTCTTGATAAATTCTGTATTTCTAAAGGAATCCTTAGACAATATAGTGCTCCTAGAACTCCTGCTCAAAATGGAGTTGTAGAAAGAAAGAACAGGACACTAATTGAAGCTGCAAGAACCATGCTTGCAGACTCAGGATTACCTTTATCATTCTGGGCTGAGGCAGTAAACACTGCTTGTTATGTATTGAACAGAGTTCACATTGTAAAAAGACATAACAAGACTGCCTATGAAGTTCTGTATAAAATAAAGCCTCTCATTTCCTTCTTCAAAGTCTTTGGATGTCCGTATTTTATCCTAAATACAAAAGACTCTTTGTCCAAATTTGCTGCTAAAGTTGATTCTGGATACTTTGTTGGATACTCTCAGACTTCTAAAGCATATCGAGCTTTCAATCTCAGAACAAAAATAATTGAGGAATCTATTGATGTAAAATTCAATGAATTAGCATCAACCTCATCCTTTCCTTCTGCACCCGATGATCTTTTTGATCTTGAAAGCTTCTCATTCATCCCTTCCATCCTTCTTCATCTCCTTCGACAGAGTCATGTCAAACTTCTGAAGATCTATCTTCTATTGAGGAAGATTCTGTTTCAAAGTTCTTCACTTCTTTTCCATCTCATCAAATAAATTCTCAAGAAGCAAATTCTCAAAACCAAGATGATATACCATCTACTCCTTTATCTCCTGTCTTGGATAATGCATCCATAGATGTTCCTGATCATATTCTAAACTCTCTGAGCCCCATTGAAAACTCATCTTCTTCCGATGCTGCCTCCTCAAATAACTGTTTGGACATCATTCCTTTCAACAAAAATCATCCTCCAGAACAAATCTTAGGTGATCTAAGTAAAGGAGTTCAAACAAGAAGCCAGATTTCAAACTTTTGTCTTCATGCAGCCTTTCTATCCCAAATTAAGCCGTCTAAATATCATGAGGCTCTTAAAGACAATAATTGGATAGAGGCAATGCAAGATGAACTGTTGCAGTTCAAAAGGCAAAATGTTTGGACTCTATGTCCCTTGCCTGATGGAAAATATCCCATCGGAACCAGATGGGTATTCAGAAATAAAACAGATGACAGAGGCAATATAATAAAAAATAAAGCCAGGTTAGTGGTGCAAGGTTATTGTCAAGAGGAAGGTATTGACTATGATGAGACCTTTGCTCCTGTGGCAAGATTGGAAGCCATTAGACTCTTCCTAGCATTTGCCATCTCACATAACATAAAGGTATACCAAATGGACATAAAGAGTGCTTTCCTGTATGGAACAATAAAAGAGGAAGTCTATGTTTGTCAACCACCAGGATTTGATGATGTTCATCATCCTGATTGGGTGTACAAACTAGACAAAGCACTTTATGGTCTAAAACAAGCTCCAAGAGCATGGTACGACACTCTATCTCAATTCCTTCTCTCTAATAATTTTTCTCGGGGGACCATTGATAAGACTTTGTTCATAAAAAGGGTAGATAAGGAACTCTTGTTAGTCCAAATTTATGTTGATGACATCATTTTTGGATCATTTTTGGATCAACAAAACAGTCCATGTGTGAACAATTCTCTTAACTAATGTCTTCTAAGTTTGAAATGAGTGCTTTAAGTGAACTAAAAACATTTTTAGGACTTCGAGTCAAACAAACCCCACACGGGACTTTCATTCATCAATCTAAATATGTAAAAGATCTTCTAAATAAATTTGATATGAATGATTGCAAAATAATTTCTACTCCCATGGCAACAAGTCCTGGCATATGTCCAGATGACAATGGTGAACCTGTAGATCAAACTCTCTACAGGTGCATGATTGGTTCTCTGATGTATCTTACTGCATCAAGGCCAGACATCATGTATGCAACATGTGTCTGTGCAAGATACCAATCTGCTCCCAAACAATCTCATCTTTCATTTGTGAAGAGGATACTCAGATATCTCAAAGGTACTCCTGTGCTAGGTATTTGGTATCCTGCTAATCAAATTTGCAAGCTTGTTGGTTTTACAGATAGTGATTATGTTGGTTGCTCGCTCACCAGAAAGTCTACTTCAGGAGGTTGTCAGTTCTTTGCAGGTTGCTTAGTGTCATGGCAAAGCAAGAAGCAAACATCAGTGTCAAATTCAACTGCTGAAGCTGAATACATTGCAGCAGCCCATTGCACTGCCCAAATTCTTTGGTTACAATACCAACTGCTAGATTTTGGAATAACTGAACTAAAAACACCTCTTCTGATAGACAGCGAAGCTGCCAAAAACATAATAAAGAATCCTGTCTATCATTCTAAAACCAAACACATTGAAATAAGGCATCACTTCATTAGAGACTGTTTTGAAAAAGGACTAATAGTTCCAGAACATGTCTCTACAAGTGATCAAATAGCTGACATATTTACCAAGCCCTTAGACTCCTCAACTTTCTCTAAGTTTGTAGCAAAACTGGGCATGATAAATATGAGTTAATAAACATTAAAGGATAGTTTTTATAAATTATCCAGACAATGGATATTGGATAAACAACTGATAAAGAAATCTTGATTTCTTTCAGCAGTTATCTCTATACATAGATAGGATCAGTGGTCATATAATCACTGCTTCATATCTATCTGATGTTTAAACTTTCCATTGTTACATTCCTCTCCTTCCGATGTCGTTTATTCCGAATATATCTTCTTCTTCTATTTTCTTCTTCCGAAAACTTTCATAAGTTTATTTAACTTGTGTCTAAAATAAGATTCTTCCGATTCTGAAATAAAAATCTTGAGCTTTGCATTTGACGTGACAGTTGTCAATCTTTCTGATAGACCCGAGTCTCAATACTGACTCTCACGGCTCAAGAAGATTATTACCGCCATTTTTTTTAACCAATAATCTTCTCGGATTACTTTCCTTATTTATCCTCTTCTTCTCCATAATTCTACTTAAACCCTATTTCTCCTCTGGTTTTCAAGAAACCCTTCTTCCACTTGAAAACTCTAAATAATGCTCATGGTTACGGATGATAAATTGTCAGGCATGTCGCCTGGCACGAAGCACTTATGCTTACCTTGTCGCAAGCTTCATGCTTATGATAATGGCGTAACGGCTTCGGACCAGGCTTCATTCCTCACAACACTTCGTCTGTACTTTTCGGATGTGCATGAACATGTCTTCTTGACCAAATGTGTAAGTCTCAACCTCTATCTCTTATTCTATCTCAGCTTTATAGTTTCATACATAATCATGAACTTTTTAGGTTAACCTGAAAAAATTGATTATGTAGAAATCAGTCCTTTTGATCTTTACAGGCAACTATTTCAAATAACATCTTTTTGATAATCTGGTATATCATCAAAAATGTTCATAGTTCCGGCTATGCTTTCAGTTTGTCTCTTTGATCTTCATAATATTATAACGGACTTGACTAACTGATGTTCAAAATGATGAACATTGATGGATGATCCTAAAGAAATACCCATCTTTAGTAAACCCACATCCACTCTTCTTCCACACCTAAATCAGGTACTGTCCATAAAATACTTTTCCAAAACCTTCCAAGCCTAATAAACCCAAAAAAATCTGTTCAGGAAGATGAGATCCCTAAACATGATTGTGTTCCCACTGAACACATGGATATATCTGTTTCATCCTCACAGATATATCAAGAATCTCTTCCCATCCTGCTCCTCATTAATCCTCTTCACAGGATGATGTTGTATTCCTAAGGGAACCCTAACTAACCATTGAAATGTCAGTTGACATTCAGTTGGTCGTCCTCTCTCCCAGGGACAACTCTGTTCTTTCTAAACGCCCCCCACTATCTATCAACATTTCTCTACCCTATAAAAGAGGATGAGATCCGGTCGTCAAGTCCATCTTGACTTCCTGATCATATATCAGAAGCATCCATTTCACATGAAAATTCAATGAATTGTCATCTGAATGGATTAGGCAATAAGACTCATGGTATGGCAATAGCCAATGAAGTTTTTCTTTTAAACTAACGCTTGAAATCCCCAAAACCGAGAAAAAGGGGTTTATGACATTTCTGAGATGGACTCAGGTCATAATAAAACTGACTCTCTAGTCAAGGATTCGGATGACATCTACAAAATGATGGACGGATCAGTTCTTCACACTATGGAATTAACGGATATCTTTAGTCCTGTAATCCAAATCCAACCCCATGCAGGCACCTTCACTTGAAGGTTTTCTAATCTTTTCACCCACCTTCACTACTACTACCCTTCCTCCACTGCCTTTCAAGGAGCATTTCGCCCACTTCTTTCTACCTCTCTTTCTTCCCTGCCTTGTCTCCGGCTGATTAAGCCAAAAAGAGGGAGATAATACATAAACTATTCTCAAAAGGTGGCTAACGCTTAAATAAACAAAAGAAGCCTAGCTCTGATAAACAAAGAAGCCTTTGCTTTACTGAGACCCCATTTGAACCATTCTCCTTAAATAAACAAAAGAAGCCTAGCTCTGATAAACAAAGAAGCCTTTGCTTTACTGAGACCCCATTTGAACCATTCTCATGTTCTTTCCCCACTGAGTCTGATGTTCTAGAAATTGATTGGGATCTAACATTAAGTGGTTTTGGCTTCATCAGTCCAGAGGGAGATTGTTGGAAAATAAGGACTGACGAAGCAAAACCACCTTTCACATAATCTTTGTAATTGTTGCAGGACAATAGCTTCCGAAGACAAGTCTTCAGAAGAACCTTCGGAAGAGACAAATAAAAGACACTAGCTTCCGAAGACAAGTCTTCAGAAGAACCTTCGGAAGACATAAATAAAAGACAACTGCTTCCGAAGACAAATAAAAGAAAAATGCTTCCGAAGACAATACTTCAGAAGTTGCTTCAGAAGACTCTATCTGAAGACAAACCTCAGAAGACACTATCGGAAGAGAACTTTTGCTTCCGAAGAATAAAAGTCATATACTTCGGAAGACTTCCAAAGACATCTGCCTCATAAGAAAAAAAATATTTCAGAAGATATATGTTTCTTCTGATGAAAGAATAAATGTAACCTTCTTTAGGATAACTGTCTACATTAGATAGTTTCCTATGAAGAGCTTCCGAAAGAATAATGTATTAGCATCAGTACAAAAGTCTGAACTAAGATCTTTAAAGATCCTATGTTGACTTTACACTTGTACTATTATGATGCTACAGTGTCTGTAATAGTGTCATCAGTCTTATCTGTTTGTCTTCTTCTTGTATTTGTCCTGAAACATTAAATGTCGGGGCTATTTATACCGCAACATCTAATGAATAAATAACACTTTTCTGAATCTTCTTTGTGTTGTCCTACTGTTTTCTCTTTTCTTTTCTTCTAACTTAAGAAAACTAAACACTAAAATAGCTCAAGAGCAAAATTCCAGAGGGAGCAAAACCTCAAAAGCTTTGTCTAAGCTCTTGATCCTGGTTAAGTTAGTCTCTCCTCAGCTCACCGATTTTCTACACTATTAGTATCGACGGAATCTTTATCGATACTTTTAGTATCGGTGGAATCTTTGTAGATACTATTATTATCAGTTGAATCTTTGTAGATACTATTAGTATCAGCGTTGACTTTTTCAGATTATTAGTATCAGCGCTGACTTTTGTAGATACTGTCAGTATCTACAAAAACAAGACTTAGAAAATTTTTCGAAGTGTTGAAAATTTTTTCTAGGGAATTCAAAATGGCAAATTATTCAAGATTATCTACTTTGTTTAATAAAACGGAGACTGAAAATCTGTCAAAGCCACCGGTTTTTTTCTCGCTTAGCGACTTTTCATCTTGGAGTACCCAATTTGAAGTGTTTCTCGAGTTTGTTGACCCGAATTTCAAAATTCATATATTTGATGGATATTTTCATCCTAAGCTCAATGGAGTTTATAAGAATCCATCAAGATTGAATAAAGAAGAGAAGGAAAGTTATGATCCCAAAAATAAGGTTTTTACCTTGCTTTCAATGGCAATCTCCAAAGACATTCTTCAGAATTTCAAGCCAATCAAGATTTCTAAAGATCCTTGGATTGCTATTGACAACTTGTGTGATGATTCTAAAATGAAGAATGATACTAATGATTTAAAAATTCAGATTGATGAGCTAAAAGTTGAAATTATGAAACTAGATAAAAGATGTGATGAATTTGATTTGTTGAAAGAGGAGAATTTTAGATTGAAGAAACGAATTGAAGATTTGAATAATAAATCTAAACTCCAGGAAAAGCGGATGGATAAAGATCATGTTGATATTTCTATGGAAGTATTCAAGTCAATATCCAACCCTGTTGAGTGTCAGAAACAAGAGAAGAAAAGGAAAACAAGGAGGAGGTCAAGAAAGTTAAGGAACAACAAGAAATCAATGCAGAATGTCAACTTAATCGACTCATTGAACAAGGCTTTTAATGATTATTTTCAAAATGAAAAAATGAAGCCTACAAAAGTTTATCAGCCACATGTTTTTGATTCAAGATATTTTGTTTCAATTGAGAAACAGAATAACTAGAGAATTTATGATGGTTATAGACAAAAAATACAATGTGCTTTCAATCGTATACACAATCTTTTCAGCCAGCTTGGAGTAATCAGAGATATGATTCCAGTGTGGATGGAAAGAGAAGGTATCATATTAATTATGAGATTAACAAAGAAGCTGAATGCCAATTTCATGAAAATGAAACAGTTATATTGAAGCCCAAACCAAAGAGGGTTTGGATAATTGTTAATTATCACACCCAAGCTATTACTAAGGAGGAGACTGTTGGTACAAAGTTAGTAAAAGATTTGGGAGATTAATTATTGTTATTTGATTACAATAATTCAAAATAAAGCTCAAATACTTGAGAAGGAGGAGAAAAATTTTCAAAGACTTGTAGATCTTGATCTCGCATAAGATACTTGCTGGAAGCTACTGTTTGTCTCAAAAGAGCTGATCACTGAATAATCACCGAGCTGTTGCTAAGGGGGAGTCTGTTAATGCACAAATTTATCAACAGTTTTCGATGATTACTAAAGACATTGTGTGTTGTCGATACTAGTAGTATCGGTATGATTAGTTGCCGATGTTAATAGTGTCAATGCTATTGATACTAGTTGCCTATATATAGGCATGTGCTTGTTTTTGTAAGTAGGTTTTTAATTCACAATATTAAGATTTTCTTTGAATCTAGAGAGAGAAACATTTTAGAGAGACATTGCATTTCCTTCTTATTATTAAAAGTCTTGTAATCCGATCTTCATTAAATGAGAATTCAAATCATATACATTGTCTTCTTCATACTCTCACACACATCGACACGTTTATGGATTCCACACGTTTACGAGTTTAGTGTTCTCGGCTTGATCCAATGCAAATGGACCTTCTTGTTTTAGCAATTCTCATCGTCATGGGCATCTGTTCTGGCGATTGGCCCTCATTTGCATCCATCTTCACACTAATGATGTCATTCGCATCAGTATCATGCGAATGAGTGTTCATTCTGATCAATACATATGAATGGACCCTTCATTCGCACAAGTCACTCATTCTGGTGGTCCATTCGCATAAGTCATCCATTATGATGTCCATTCGTACGAAGAGACCTCAAATTCGCACAAGTTACCCATTCTGAAGGTTCATTCGTACAAGATGTTGTATCAAGACTGTTGTTGAGAAAATTAAGTTTTTTATGAGATTTTTCCATAACAACATTATGAAAAATAAAATTTTCAAGGCTGACCTGGCAACTCGACCCCAGCCAAGGGCTCTGCCCCGGTACCAGGGACGCTGCCCCCGGACCCCCGTCAAATGGGTATTGCGGCTGTCATGGGTGTTTTAAAAGTTCATGTTACTATCATAATCATGCCAGGTCAGTGAAGATAGAAGGGTCTTGATGCATGCTATCATGAAGTCAGACTATAGAGGCTGTGGAGATGATCAACAATAAAGTTCATGATATTTCAGATGATTCAATATTTCTTTACCTAATGTAGGCTACTTTGTCTTTAATGGGAAGAAATTTCTGAAAAGTTTGAAGACAAATATCTGTTAATTTTGTGGGGTAATCAGGAGCATCTGATTATTTGGGCCTATCAAGTTAAATTTTATATTAAGCATGTAGAAGATTCTTCTTTGGGTTTGCTTGATATGGTCAGGTCTAAAGATATTTATAATGTAGCAAATAGTTTTGCTTGCTATCATCTTCTCGCATTTGGTAATGATTGAAGGAACTTGACAGTCAAGACTGGTTCGAAAGAGTTTACTTTATTGTGATCCTACGACCTAAAGGGACGTCATTATCAACTAGAAAATGAAGAAAGGAAAGAAACTTTCATGTCTTTTACACTTCAGTGGATCTGTAACAAGCTTTGCTCAACATATACTCTTTGATTTGATATATGTATCAAGACTGGTACTTTGTTTATGGACAATTGAAGACGAATCCTTATTATATGCCAAACAAGAAGAACTATGCTAGAAGAACTGTGCTAGAACGTCAATTGGATATGCTTAATCGAAGGGGAAGTCTACATCTGAAATTATCAGGGAATTAGACTTGTTACCACTGTTCAAGTCAAAGAGTTTAGAACTAAAAAACATCAGTCAAGGGGGAATCTGCAGGAAAGAAGAGTTGAACTTATCAAAGCAGATTGACTGAAGATGCAAGTGATTCAGCAATTTGCCAGCAACATCCAAGGGGGGAGTATGTTGATCCATATTTTAGGTGTTCGTTGTTGGTTGAATAGTGTGACAATTGTAGTTGAGAATTACGTCATTGATGACGGGATCACATTTGGTCGTTCTAGAAATCCGCGTTGATTTGGCGATTGAAATTATTACAGATCGATAGTATGCGAGAAATGATGAACGTTGACGAAAACCATGTGCAAAACGGAGTCCTGGATTGCCCGGAAACGAAAAACGAAGAAAATTTTCTAAGTATTGAACTCCTGGACTCGTCGCGGTACGCGAAGGCTAGATTGAGGGTTCTTCGCGGTACACGATGGTTGAAAATATCTGAGATTTCTCCGGATTTCTTCGCGGTACGCGAAGCCCTTATTGGCTTCTTGTCGCGGTACGCGACGGGTGAGGCGGTGGAGAAAGGTGATCTTCTTCATCAGATTGCATGCAGAATGTATAATTTTAACTCTCTCGAACTCTCTTCGCACCAAACGAACAAAAATCAAGTTTCTACACCCAAAACTCAATTCTAAGTCCATCAGATCATATATTTGAAGCTAGGGAACGTGTTTACATGTCTTGATCGTTGTTTTACCCGCAAGAATCCGCCTGTTTTGGTAATGATTCGTTTTTAACCTTCTAGTTTGATAATGATTGATTAGATCTTGATTTTAAACGTAATGAGATAGTTAGGATTGTTGATTATTGCTTAGATGATGGCTAGGATTGATTATAAACAAAGAACATGATGTTTTAACGGTTAAATCCTTGTTTTGATCCATTGTAATGCCCGGTTTGTGTGAAATCATGCCCATGATTATAATTTTTTAAACCATTTGATTATGACAATGTAGGTGATTAGTTTGATTAATCTTTGAAATGCAAGGTTGAATCCAAGTGTTTCAAACTAATCACAACCATTAACATACTCATTGCAATGATTATCTGATGTTTATGATAACAGTCAGATTAGTATGTTAAACATGGTTATTACACCTATCCTAATGCTACATTGTGATATTTCATGATAATTGGGTAATCAATAACAAGGATTGATCATTCCTAAGCCATTAAACTATCTAGAAACTGTTTTAGCATTATAATCAACAACATTAACTATTTGGTTAATCTTAGATTATTCTGATTAATCAAGAGTGTCATCAACCTTGTATTAATAATCTAATCCAATGTAGGTTCCTACATTATCGCACATTGTATGATACAACATCAAAATTAACCAATTAAATATTTAATATCGGTTTGATGACTCTCAAAGCAATGTCTTTGACATTGAACGTTCAAAAAGATCTAATCAGTAAGTTAAAACCTAAATAACTCATTAAATATCAATTAATGCAAAATCACCTTTTTATTCTCAGTTTGGGAGATATTCTGCTACCTCTATATTATCAGGTGAGTTTCGTACAACCCCTTTTCTTTTTACTCTTTTATAAACATCGGGGTAGCGCTATAAAACTTTTCAGAATTATATGATATGTATCATTGTTATCTGTGTGATTTCATGTGATTGTTGAGAACTTGTGGATTTCATGGGATTTTGCCTGTAGAACAAGAACACTATCACAGTATCAAAAGTCCTCATTTCCGAACTGTATCTAGTGAACCCATGTGGGGCCGAACAGAAAACATTGATAGTACTATTGGCTGACAACCCATTTGCCGGGAGCTTGCAACTCCCCTTGGTGTAAATGTTTGTTATCTGTTTCCAGAACTTCTTAATGTGTTGTGATAGACATTAAGACAATGAGGCACCAGGATATTTACTGACGGGTAGTATCTTTATAGAACAAGAACAGAATAGTCCGAAAGGAACTAGATACGGGTCCCATGGTTATCTTGAATAGAACATTTTGAGAACTTATAATTACATATCATATCATATTGTGGAATTTGAACTGTATCATCTCACCATCTTTGTGCTGACGTTTCAAATTTAAATCTTTTTGCAGGAAGACAGTGACCACCCGGTGAGGCAGCACTTTAAGCAATTGTAATTAAATAAATTTAATAAACTTAGATTATATAATGTAATGTTGGTTGTGATTGCGACATCCTTGTAATGTATTTCTTTTAAGTTAATCTGTGTGCTTGTGATATCGAATCAAGTAAGTCACCCCTCACCTCTGAGACATCACCACTATGCTTCCGCGACCGTTTCAGTGACATCATAATGAGGTGACGAGAGATGGGGGTGTGACAGGGTGGTATCAGAGCCACAGGTTATAAAGAATTTGGTTGACTTAGAGACCTAGACTATGACCATAGGCTCGAATAGTGACACAGAGAGCACTGAACATAACTAATGAACAAAACTTGTTTTGAATTAAGCCAGAATAATCAGGTGGTACGAATTCCAGTTATGAGTGGCCAGCATAACTGAAATTTGCAACACGTGTGTGGTTTAGTTTTATTTAATTCAAGCAGAACATTAATAATTATGAAGTCAAATAGTGTTCTGAGATAGGAAGAAGCATCATATCATGTTCATATTAAATATTGTTGTTCAATATTTATTTCATGATACTGATTAGAGATTTTGATTGTACAGCGATGGCCAACATAGGTGAAAGATATATTTATCAGAGATTTCCTTATGTTGTGTTGGATGATACCCCGAGTTCTAGTGCAGGACCAGACTCCGATCCTGATGAAGTTTTGTCTGCCGCCTCTCAGGCAACACCTGCAGTACCACATACACCATCAGTTCCTAGATCTGTTACTCCACCACCACCATCACCATTACCACCACCACCAGCACAGTCCGCATCACACGGACACTCTCAGCCTCATGCTGAGGATATAGCAGCGGAGGGACGGCATAGTCAGTCCCCACAGAGAGTTCCTGCTTGGAACGGACTTAGGAGGATGCGGGGACAGGCCCGCAACATCACGAGGCTGCCTCCACGACACCAGATGGCTCCACGGGATGAGCCTCAGACTGTTCATGAGGTGGGAGAATCCTCCCACCAAGCCGAGCTGCGGGCCCAGATACAGCAGGTCTCTCAAGACCTGCAGGGCCTGAGACAGGACCTACACCAGCATCAGACTACCCTTGAGGATACCCGTGCCACTGTACTGGAGATCGTCACTTCACACCTGACTTTGATGGAGCAGGTGAATCTTATGGGTATTGACACTCAGGCGTGGAGAACGACCGTGGAGGAACGGCTAAATAGGACGTGGAGACAGGTGTTGGTTGCTGTATTTTGGCAGCAAGTTGCAGTCTGGAGAGAGAGACTGCAGGGGTGGATTTGGATGCTCGGGATGATGAGCATCGAGGCTAGACTCCTATGTTTAGCTATAGTATTGGCTACTATAGCTATTGTACTAGCCTGCTTACCGTATTTCTTACGGTAAGTCTGATCGGACATCTTCCATTTTTGGGATTTCTCATTGTATATATCGTTGGCGGATAGGCTGTTATCTGTATGAATGTAATAGTAACACTCTATTGTATCAAAACTTTATGATAGTGTTAATAAAATGGTTACTTTTGTGTATCTGTCTGTGTAATGAGCTACATTTGTGATGTGTGAACGATGTCTTTCTAATAAACCTGTGTGAACTATAATCAGAAATGTGAGAACATATCTATTGCCAGTATGGCAATGTATCATATCATTGTGAGAACAATTCCGTGTAAGAACATATCTATTGCCAGTGTGGCAATGTATCATATCACTGTGAGAACAATTCTGTGTGAGAACATATCTGTATGAGAACATATCATTGTGAGAACAATTCTGTGTGAGAACATATCTATTGCCAGTGTGGCAACGTATCATAGAACTGTGTGAACAATTCTGTGTGAGAACAATTTTGTATGAGAACATATCATTGTGAGAACTTATCATTGTGAGAACATATCAATGTGAGAACTTATCATTGTGAGAACATATCAATGTGAGAACTTATCACTGTGAGAACATATCAACGTGAGAACATATCAATGTGAGAACTTATCAATGTCCTAAATGTTAATATATCAAAAACATGGGTAATAACATATTTATATCACAGTACTGTGAGCTGTGAAATATTTTAACATGTTTTTGAATTAACAAGACTGAGTATAACTACGAACATCTGTGTGATCTATGTGTATTGAGAACATATCTGAACTATGTCAATGTAGATATACTTTGCTTCTATAATCACACTTCAATATAAATTTTAGTGTAACTGTATATGATTGATATTATGTGATTGAACAAGGGTTATTTAATTATTGTTCTTGGACTGACCTGAGTGTGTCTGCATGTGAGCAGAACGATGGCTCCAAAACGAGGTCGACCAGCCAAGAAAGCTGGCAGGAATAATGCTAACCCTGAATCGGAACAAGTTCCGCTTATGAACGTAGAATAGAATCCGGATCCGCGTGTTAATCTGGAGACGAACACTTTTCCACCCATTGACCAAACCAGAACATGGTTCCACCGACAGCTCCCAGTGGATCAGTATTGAACAAACAAATGATAGCACGAATAGTGAAAGAACAGCTATCTGCCGCTGGTATCTTAATGTCACACCAGCAACACAATACTTTGGGTTCTGGTGGAGGTCATGTAGAACAAAATGTCACTGGTGGACGCACCGAAACTCATCAAATCACCGGTACAACTACAACTGCTCCTGATCCACCACGACAGGGATGTAATTATAAGTATTTTGCTTCCTGCAACCCTCCTACTTTCACAGGCAAGGAAGGAGCGGCTGGTCTTTTAAGGTGGAATGAGGAGATGGAAACCAAACTTAAAATCAGCCAGTGTTTAGAGGAGCATAAGGTGTCTTATGCTGCCTGTTCTTTGAAAGATTCAGCTTTTACCTGGTGGAATACCCAGGCTAAGACTTTGGGCACAATTACAGTTGACTCGATGGGCTGGAATGATTTTAAAATTCTGATTAGATCAGAATACTGCCCAATTACTGAAATTCAAAAACTCCAGGAGGAATTCTGGAATCAATCGATGATCGGTGCTGATTGTTTAGCTTATACCGATCGGTTTCATGAACTTACTTGCTTACTTCCCAATATGTTTCCTACGGAAGCAGGGTTGATTGAGAAGTATATCAAAGGATTGGTTCCCCAGATTCGGGGAATGGTAACTGCAGCTGAACCTACCACTCTTAAACGTGCAATTCTTTTGACCACTAAGCTTACCAATGAGGCGGTAAGGAGTGGTACTCTGTCCTTGAAAACTCAGAAGGCGGTGAGCCGTAGTGATATCGGTACCTCAAATGTTTCAAAAGGTACTAAACGAAAGTGGTTTGGCAAAACCAAGGCAAAAGCTCCGGTTGAGACTAGCCAGGGCAAGCCAATTGTGAAGAACTATGGTGCAACTGTTTCTAAGAGGAAAACTTATACTAGGCAGGCACGCAAATGCAATAAGTGTCCATTCCATCACACAGGACCATGTCCTGGTTGCCTGAACTGTAACCGAGTGGGACACTATGCTAAATATTGCAACTTTCCTGCTCAATCACCAAACCAAGCACCACGACAAACCACTCAAAACAACCGGTCATGCTTCAAGTGTGGAAGTCCTGACCATCTCATGCGAAACTGTCCAAACAATAACACCAATCCAGGGAATGAAGCTAGAGGGAGAGCTTTTCAGATTGGTGCAACTGAGGCAAGGCATGATGCAAATATTGTTACTGGTACGTTTCTTCTTAATAACCTTTACGCATCAGTTCTGTTTGATACAGGGGCAGATAAGAGTTTTATCTCTCCTGAATTTGCATCATTACTTTCATTACCTACGGTAGATCTAGAAACTCCTTATGTCATTGAACTTGCTAAAGGCAAGTTGATAAAAACTAACAGTGTAATTCAAGGATGTTCCTTGAATCTGAATGATCATCTTTTCAATATCAATTTACTTCCTATTGAGCTTGGAAGCTTCGATGTTGTGATCGGTATGGATTGGCTTTCTGATAACCAAGCGGAAGTTGTCTGTCAAAACAAGGTGATCCGTATTCCATTATCTAATGGTAATACACTGATAGTTCAAGGAGAACGAGCCGGTAGGAAACTTCGTATCATTTCTTGTATGCAAGCTCAGAAATTCTTAAGGAAAGGATGTTATACTTTCCTGACACACGTGATTGAGCATAAGTCTTCACTTAAACAAATCAAAGACATTCTAGTAGTCAATGATTTTCCTGAAGTATTTCCTGAGGACGTATCAGGATTACCTCCAGTGAGACAAGTCGAATTTCGTATTGACTTGATCCCAGGTGCAGCACCTGTTGCTAAAGCCATGTATCGGCTTGCGCCATCAGAAATGCAAGAACTTTCAGGTCAATTACAGGAACTTCTAGATAAAGGTTTTATTAGACCTAGTTTCTCACCCTGGGGAGCACCAATTCTATTTGTGAAAAAGAAGGATGGTTCATTCAAGATGTGTATTGACTACCGGGAACTCAAAAAACTGACAGTCAAGAACCGTTATCCACTACCTCGTATCGATGATCTGTTTGATCAATTGCAAGGTGCTACTTACTTTTCAAAAATCGATTTAAGATCTGGATATCATCAGTTACGTATTCATGATGATGATGTTCCTTAAACTGCTTTTAGAACTCGATATGGGCATTATGAATTTCTAGTAATACCGTTTGGTTTAACCAATGCACCTGCAATTTTCATGGATCTGATGAATCGAGTATGTAGACCTTATCTGGATAAATTTGTGATTGTGTTTATTGATGATATTCTTAGTTATTCTCGGAATCAACAAGAACATGCTCAACACTTGAAACTAATCTTAGAACTTTTGGCACATGAGAAATTGTATGCTAAATTTTCCAAGTGTGAGTTTTGGTTACGGGAAGTTCAATTTCTTGGGCATGTTGTGAATGAGAACAGTATTCAAGTGGATCCCAGTAAGATTCAAGCGGTGAAACAATGGTAGACACCACGAACCCCGACTGAAATACGTCAATTCTTGGGGCTGGCAGGTTATTATCGTCGATTTATCAAAAAATTTTCAAAAATAGCCTTGCCACTTACCACATTGACCCAGAAAAATCAACCGTTTATATGGGATTCCCAACAGGAGGAGGCATTCCAACTGTTGAAACACAAACTCTGCAATGCACCTATCTTGGCATTACCGGAAGGTACTGATAATTTCACAGTGTACTGTGACGCTTCTCGTCAAGGTCTTGGGTGTGTTTTAATGCAGAATGATAAGGTAATTGCTTACGCTTCTCGACAATTGAAAGTACATGAGAAGAACTATACCACTCGTGATCTAGAACTTGGTGCAGTGGTGTTTGCACTCAAGATTTGGAGACACTATATATATGGAACCAAGTGTATTATATACACTGATCATAAAAGTCTTCAACACATTCTAGATCAGAAAATGTTGAACATGCGACAGAAGCGGTGGGTTGAACTTCTAAATGACTATGACTGTGAAATTTGTTATCATCCAGGTAAAGCGAATGTCGTAGCCGATGCCTTGAGTCGCAAGGAACGAGTCAAACCTTTACGTGTGAAAGCATTAGGGATGACTATTCAAACTAGTCTAATTCCTCAGATTAAAGAAGCTCAGCAACAAGCTTTACAAGCAACGAACTATTCTACTGAAGAACTGAGGGGATTAGACAAGAAACTCGAAACGAAAGTTGACGAAGTATTGTATTTCAAAAGCCGAAATTGGATTCCTTTATTCGGTAACTCTAGAACAATCATCTTGGATGAGGCGCACAAATCCAGGTATTCTATTCATCCAGGTGCTGATAAAATGTATAAAGATATTAAAGATTTTTACTGGTGGCCTGGAATGAAGAAACACATAGCCGAATACGTGGATCGATGTTTAACATGTCTCAAAGTTAAGGCTGAACATCAACGACCTTCTGGGTTATTGCAACAACCTGAAATTCCTATGTGGAAATGGGATCAGATTTCTATGGATTTCATCACTAAATTACCCAGAACATCACGTAATCATGACTCTATATGGGTTATCGTTGATCGCCTTACAAAATCTGCGCATTTCTTACCCATCCGAGAGGATTATTCTATGGATCGACTCGCTAAACTCTATGTTAATGAGATTGTATCTCGACATGGAGTACCGATCTCTGTCATTTCTGACAGAGATAGTCGATTTATGTCACGATTTTGGCAAACTCTTCAGAATGCTATGGGCACACAAATCAACATGAGCACAGCTTATCATCCACAAACGGACGGGCAGACTGAACGAGCAAATCAAACTCTTGAAGACATGCTCAGAAGATGTGTGATTGATTTTGGTGGTAGCTGGGATATTCATCTTCCACTTGTTGAATTTTCATACAATAACAACTACCATACTAGTATTTAATGCGCTCCATTCGAAACACTTTATGGACGCAAGTGTAGATCACCTATCTGTTGGTCTGAAGTAGGTGAGAGTCAAATCATAGGCCCAGAATTCATTCAGGAAACAACCGATAAGATCGCACTCATTCAAGAACGAATTAAAGCTGCTCGCGATCGGCAAAAGAGTTGTGCTGATAATCGTCGTAGGCCGTTAGAATTCCAAGTAGGTGATCGGGTTATGTTGAAAGTATCACCCTGGAAAGGCATTTTCAGATTTGGGAAAAGAGGTAAGCTTTCACCAAGATTCGTAGGGCCATTCAAAATTCTTGAACGAATTGGATCAGTAGCTTACAGGCTTGAATTACCTCTTGAACTCCATAACATCCACGATGTCTTTCATATATCAAATCTGAAAAAGTGCCTAACTGATGAATCATCGATCGTACCTCTAGAAGAGATTTATATTGATGAAAAACTTCAGTTCAGAGAAGAACCAGTAGAGGTAATGGATCGAGAAATGAAAGTGCTGAAACGTAGTCGCATACCAATCGTCAAAGTTCGATGGAATTCACAGCGTGCACCCGAGTATACGTGGGAATGTGAAGATCAAATGAAAGAAAAGTACCCACATCTATTCTCATAAACGATTGTCATTATGTAAATCGTCACTAAATTTCGGGACGAAATTTCTCTAACAGGAGGAGACTGTGACAATTGTAGTTGAGAATTACGTCATTGATAACGGGATCACATTTGGTCGTTCTAGAAATCCGCATTGATTTGGCGATTGAAATTATTACGGATCGATAGTATGCAAGAAATGATGAATGTGGGCGAAAACCGTGTGCAAAACGGAGTCCTGGATTGCCCGGAATCGAAAAACGAAGAAAAATTTCTAAGTATTGAACTCCTGGACTCGTCGCGGTACGCGAAGGCTAGATTGAGGGTTCTCCGCGATACGCGATGGTTCAAAATATCTAAGATTTCTCCGGATTTCTTCGCTGTACGCGAAGCCCTTATTGGCTTCTTGTCGCGGTACGCGACGGGTGAGGCGGTGGAGAAAGTTGATCTTCTTCATCAGATTGCATGCAGAATGTATAATTTTAACTCTCTCGAACTCTCTTCGCACCAGACGAATAGAAATCAAGTTTCTACACCCAAAACTCAATTCTAAGCCCATAAGATCGTATATTTGAAGCTAGGGAACGTGTTTACAAGTCTTGATCGTTGTTTTACCCGCAGAAATCTGTCTGTTTTGGTAATGATTCGTTTTTAACCTTCTAGTTTGATAATGATTGATTAGATCTTGATTTTGAACGTAATGAGATAGTTAGGATTGTTGATTATTGCTTAGATGATGGCTACGATTGATTATAAACAAAGAACATGACGTTTTAACGGTTCAATCCTTGTTTTGATCCGTTGTAATGCCCGGTTTGCATGAAATCATACCCATGATTATAATGGTTTAAACCATTTGATTATGCAATGTAGGTGATTAGTTTGATTAATCTTTGAAATGCAAGGTTGAATCCAAGTGTTTCAAACTAATCACAACCATTAACATACTCATTGCAATGATTATCTGATGTTTATGATAACAGTCAGATTAGTATGTTAAACATGGTTATTACACCTATCCTAATGCTACATTGTGATATTTCATGATAATTGGGTAATCAATAACAAGGATTGATCATTCCTAAGCCATTAAACTATCTAGAAACTGTTTTAGCATTATAATCAACAACATTAACTATTTGGTTAATCTTAGATTATTCTGATTAATCAAGAGTGTCATCAACCTTGTATTAATAATCTAATCCAATGTAGGTTCCTACATTATCGCACATTGTATGATACAACATCAAAATTAACCAATTAAATATTTAATATCAGTTTGATGACTCTCAAAGCAATGTCTTTGACATTGAACGTTCAAAAAGATCTAATCAGTAATTTAAAACCTAAATAACTCATTAAATATCAATAAATGCATAATCACCTTTTCATTCTCAGTTTGGGAGATATTCTGCTACCTCTATATTATCAGGTGAGTTTCGTACAACCCCTTTTCTTTTTACTCTTTTATAAACATCAGGGTAGCGCTGTAAAACTTTTTAGAATTATATGATACGTATCACTGTTATCTACGTGATTTCATGTGATTCTTGAGAACTTGTGGATTTCATGGGATTTTGCTTGTAGAACAAGAACACTATCACAGTATCAAAAGTTCTCATTTCCGAACTGTATCTAGTGAACCCATGTGGGGCCGAACAGAAAACATTGATAGTACTATTGGCTGACAACCCATTTGCCGAGAGCTTGCAACTCCCCTTGGTGTAAATGTTTGTTATCTGTTTCCAGAACTTCTTAATGTGTTGTGATAGACATTAAGATAATGAGGCACCAAGATATTTACTGACGGGTAGTATCTTTATAGAACAAGAACAGAACAGTCCAAAAGGAACTAGATACGGGTCCCCTGGTTATCTTGAACAGAACATTTTGAGAACTTATAATTACATATCATATCATATTGTGGAATTTGAACTGTATGATCTCACCAGCTTTGTGCTAACGTTTTAAATTTAAATCTTTTTGCAGGAAGACAGTGACCACCCGATGAGGCAGCACTTTAAGCAATTGTAATTAAATAAATGTAATAAACTTAGATTATATAATGTAATGTTGGTTGTGATTGCGACATCCTTGTAATGTATTTCTTTTAAGTTAATCTGTGTGCTTGTGATATCGGATCAAGTAAGTCACCCCTCACCTCTGAGACATCACCACTATGCTTCCGCGACCGTTTCAGTGACATCATAATGAGGTGACGAGAGATGGGGGTGTGACAAATAGTATAGATTAGTATATGTTGAATTGTATTCATTTGTATGTATTTGTATGTTGTTACACTTGGAACTGAGTCATTAACAAGGGAATATGCAAATGGATTTAATGTGTCTAGGTTCATTCGTACGAATGGAGTGTTGCCAAATATGTACCAGTTCTTAGTGTTTAAAATTCAAGGTTTTGCGTTTTCATAGGGTTTAAGTAGGAGAGGGAGAGATTCGATCTCTCGCCTGCAATAACTATGTTCTTTAATGTGTATGGATTCAATCATGTAATCATTCATTTATTCAATATACAATTGATTTGATTCATATTCGTCATGTGTTCTTGCCCTAAACTGTAACATCAGAGTATTTCAGGTATTGTCATTACATAAATATTTTGTATTGATAGAACCTGTTATGATAATTTGAGATTTATTTGATGGTATCATCATTGGTATACATTGCTGAGAACATATAGTTAATGTGTAACACCACTGCCGGAATCATAACCAGAATAGTAACGTGCACAGTAACGTGCACAGTAACTCAGACATGAACTATGTGTATTAACTGTATGCTATTATCATGTAATGCTTGACACAAAACTAATATGCAATGGATTCAGTAATCTGTTTCAAACTCACAGTTTAACAGTCTGAAACATATCAGACAACACTGAACTGACACACGAATGCCTGTTAGGATGCTATTATTTATAAACGTATGCGAGATTCAACAGAACAAAACAACAACGGACGTCGTTACGCGAATGCTAAATGGACGGATTATTCGTATAGGTGAAAATCTGTACGAATATATCTGAAAGTTTAACGTTCTGAATGATGTCCAATAATTAGAAAACCATGTTGAAAAGTGTAGTTATCGTCGTATTCGTATGGATGACGATTTGGATGAATACGCGCGATAACTGTGCGATTCGATTTAAACTGTAACTTAAATATTTTCTGAGAATTTAAAATAAACGAAAGATACTTAGATAATTTACTAGGAATTACCACCTAAAATAAATTTATAAATTTTACTTTTTAAAACAGTAACGTTTCGTTTCGAAAACGAAACGAAACCGACATCTCTACGCGAAACCAAACGAGACCGAACACCCGGGTATGTTGAAAGCCTTTAATGAGGATTTTGAACCCTCATTTTTTCACAACCCCCTCATCTTCAACCTCTTTCCCGTCACTTTCTCTCTCTACTATCTCTCTAGAACCACAAGCTCTGTCTCCTCCATTTCTTCACGAAATCTTGAGTTTTTGGTGTCAAAACGACCCTTGCAACTTGTAGATCACAGAAGTACAACAGATCTAAGCTTTCATCCATCAAATTCGAGGTAAAATCGATTTAAACTTTCGGTTTTTAGGGTTTTTGGAACCCTCATGATCGGTCACCCTTAGAACCGGTTTTAGACCACTGCAACCCTTAGGACTCACACTAGACACACCTAGAATGAGGAAGGAACCAGCGTTGCTTCGATACGTAACTGATTTGTTAGAAGCCATGTCTGCACATGTGGAGGAATTCGGCATGGCCGAATGAGAAACCACAGCCCAACGAATGAGCTCATCCTTATTCGCCGAAAGGCCTTAGTCGAACCACTCCTCATTCGCCGAATGGCCAACTACCGAAGCAACCTTCTTCGGTCGGCAAACCACGTTCGGCCATACTCATTCGATCGGGGTTGAGTCCTTCGGTCATTGCTATTAGATTGGCCAAGGCTCTTCTTCGGCCAACCACCTTCGGCCCAACCCCTATTCAGTCGGCCAACTGAGTCATTCGCCAGCCAAGGTCGTGCTTCGGTCATACAACTTGGTCAAAAAGGGGTGTGAGTGCATGGGATTCATGTGATGCATGCATGGGTTGATTGTGTGTGTGCATGAGGGGACCTATTAGGGTTTCCTTTATATGAAATCAATACGTAACTTCTAAGGCCAAACATGGGTTGTATCTATCACATGGGATTAAGATTAACTAGGGATTATTAGGGTTTTGATTACAAGAAGGTTTCATAAATCACATTATGATCCATACATTAATGCAAATATCTTTTGGGATTAACATATTTGAGAAGGCATTGAGAAACAAAAACTTTAAGTCTAAGGTTATGGGGTTGGTCTCACAACTAACACTAACTCTTAGACAACTCATAAGAACATATAATTACATTAGATAGTTACATGAACTATCTAGGATGGATTATACAATAAATGAATCAAAGAATCATTTGGCAATCAAAAGCTAGCAATTTGGGCCCAAGGTTAATCTAATGGGATTAACCTAAGCCCATCATGTTTAATTATACTTTCTCTTAAATAAATTATGTTTTTAATAAAATAAATTAAATTGTAAGCTTTGTTAAATTAAAATAAATGATTTTAATTTAATGTTTAACTTAAACTGAATTAATTTAAAAACGTTTTAATTAAAGAATTGTAATGAATACTTGCGGGATAAGGGTTTATTAATGGGTAATGAGTTTAGACTAGATAAAAGGAATTCTAGAAACACATTAGTAACATAGGACACTTAGTTGCACGCCAACAACTCAGGTGTTGAAGATACTTAAGCTACAATCAAAGAGCGCGCAATATTTGTGGTAACCTATACTTAGCAACACATGTGAGTTCAATTGTCCCTTTTCAAACTATTTTGTTTTACTTCGGGACTGAGAAACATGTCAATGTTTTATATAAATGCATTATACAATTGTTGTCATGTTTTATGAAATGCTTCCTAGTCTATGCTTATAAATTATTTATAAACTTTACTCATTTTGTTTATGCTAAATCTTTATGATTTCAGTTATAAACTATCATGATTATAAGTCATGATTGTATATTTACTCAAATATATACTTACTCATATCATTATTCATATAAATTTCTCAAATGCATATTTCTTAAATGTATACTTTGTTATACTCAAGAATATTACTCAAAACTTACACTCAATGCTTTAAACCAATATTGGATGTTAGTTTATTCAAATACTTTATATTCAAATACTTTATATTCAAATACTTTATATTCAAATACTTAATTACTTTATGCTCAAACGTTTTAAGCTTAGTTACTCTTGTGTACAATATTGTAAACTCAACCCTTGTACTTAAATGCTCAAATCTATTACTCAGTACTTAATGCGTGTAATCAGTGTTCATAGTGAAGTGCTTATGCTCAATACTCGGTAAACTCAGAAAACTTAAACATGTTTAACAAAGGGGATTCAAGTGGGTAAACAGGTACATGTGCACATGGTATCGGAAAGGCGAAATTCAGAATAATCAGCAGGACTTCGTAAGACAGACTGATTGGCCATCGCAGGTTGACCTACGAAGTCAACCCCTTCTAGTCATTCAGTGTTCTTCGTTGTCAGGACCTTGTAAGATAGACTGATTAGCCCTCACACGTTGACTTACAAAGTCAACACCTCCTAGTCATTTAGTGCTCTTCATTGTACATCCATGTTTTGTAACGGTGGCTAGGATGATTATGATACTATTAGTAGACTCTGTGTCTACTAATGGATATCCTCTAACTACGAGCCGATGCAGAGCGTTACACCCTAGTTGCTTCTGTGGATTGATACTGAATACCATTGGGTGTGTCCGTTGGTGATGCACCCTCCAGAAATTCAGTTGTCCACAGAAGTGAACTCATAAACTTATTTTGAAACTCTAACGAATGTGGTGTTGGTTGAGAGTAAAACGCTTAATTATCATTAACAGCAATGTCCTATGTGACTTAGTATGTGGTGGGATGGCGTCTAGGCGGGTTGTAAGCTCACCCCTTTCGTATGCCCTATATATAAGCATACCGAGTTGGATGATACAGGTGGTGTTAATGAGGTTAAGGTTGTTACTCGTGTGTGTGCTTGAAACTTTTAAACAGATTACTTAAAACCATGTTGGAAACAGAAGTAAACGGTGGGTAAAATGCTTAACTATCATTAACAGCGATGTCCTATGTGACTTAGTATGTGGTGGGATGGCGTCTGGGCGGGTTGTAGGCTCGACCCTTTCGTATGCCCTATATATAAGCATACCGAGTTGGATGATGCAGGTGATGTTAATGAGGCTAAGGTTGTTACCGAAGAGGTTGTCAATGCTTTTGTGTGCGTGTTTTGAACTCATAAACAGAATGTCTTAAAGCTGGGATGGGAACAGGATTGAACGGTAGGTAAAATGCTTAATTATCATTAACAGCAATGTCCTATGTGACTTAGTATGTGGTGGGATGACGTCTGGGCGAGTTGTGGGCTCGACCCTTTCGTATGCCCTATATATAAGCATACCGGGTTGGATGGTATAGGTGATGTTAATGAGGTTAAGGTCTTATCTAAAAGGTTTGCAAAGCTATTTTTCAAATACTAAAACCATATGAACTCACCAACTATTGTGTTGACTTTGTTTTCCTACATGTTTTTCTCAGGTGACGTACAGGAATAAGCTTAGGCTCAGGATTGCATGCTAGGATGCTCAGTTAGAGGACCTAGTAGTTTTTGGAAAGCACATCTTTTGTTGGGTAGAGTGAATCATTTTTGATATCTTGTACGATTACAAGATAGTAAACGCATGATTGATTTGTTAGATCTACCTAGTTAAATTATCATATGTTGACAATTGTAATTTAACTCTGTAAATTATAGTTTGTTATCATTTTGCTTTAGTTATTCTTAACATTGATGCTATGTAAATAATCTGATCATCACGATTATCACTCACGATATCGCGCCCCAGGAACCTTCCGCCCGACGGGACACACGATCCGGCCCGCCGGCTAGGTGTGTGACATAATGAGCATAAACCATGGAGAAGGCTAGTTTGGAATATAACTACACAGAACCACAGAGTTTATTGCAGTTGAATATATATGATATGTATGATTTGATTAGTAGTGGTAGTGGAATAGGATTCTATCTCCAAAGATAGGCAAGGGTATAATCATGGTCTATCAAATAGGTGGTGGGCTGGCGGCTGGATAAATTGCGAATGACTCCTACGTATGCCCTATACATAAACTTTCTTCGGTTTATCATGAGTATGTCAGTGTTGAGGATTTGGTGAAGGAGAATCGGAGGTGTGTGTGAGTTGTTAAAGGTTATTGTGACATTTCATCCTTTTTGCGATATAATTTTCTAAATTCTACAATTAATTAATATATTAATGTACTTTTGAATGAGTATATATATACATGTGAATTTATGTATGTATGCAAGGAAATTACAAAAAGAATCAAATTCCAGAAGAATTACGCAAAATTTGCCAAATTACGCGGAATCGCAATAAGAATGTCAAAAAGATGGGGATTCACTAACCAAAACCAAATAGAAAGGTTAAAACCAAACTAATATAACTTATACAACAAATTAAAGCAAAATATATCAACAACATAGCTCAATTAAGGAATGCATAGATTTGATAAGTCAAATTGCGAAAATCTGCGAAAAGGCAATTCGGCATGCGTAATTGGCAAATTCATGACAACTTGAACTTTCTAATCCCATTATAATCATAATGCGATTTAAATAGAAGCATGACAAAGACAGTTGATCATTATTAGCAATTCTTGAGATTATACGCGAAAAGCCGAACAAACGATTGTGGAAATGGCAAAATCAAGTAAACCCTTGATTTAATTCCATCCCTATCCTATTGTGGCATGTCTATCCTATTAAATCCGATGAATATCAGATAAATAAGAAAGAAATAGGTGTCCAAGCAATCCCAACTAGTGATCAAGTCCAATATCAAGTGGATCAAGAAATCAATCTTCAAAAGATGGGTTTTGGTGGATTTTTCAAGCAAATCTTCAATCAAGTAAGCTCTAACCTAAATTTTTGATTCTAATAGCTTCAAATAGCTTAAACAATAGTCACTAAGCTTTGGTTGAGATTTGGAAACCATCAAAATTCAAAAACCCATTGAAAGGGTGATTTTGTTCAAAACTCGGATTTTTCAAAATTGTCAAAATTGTAATTTTTCTTCACCAGACACTAGATATATGTTAAAAACTTTGATCTGGAAATTTTGGCTCGGCAAAAGCGCAAAAAAGTCGAGTTTGGCACACAAAAACTTTGAATGGCACGCTGGTGGGCATAGTGGCTCGGGAGCGGCCCCGCGTGGCACGGGCGCGGCCCCAGCGTAGCCCCATTCCCGGGCAAAGAAGATCGCGACCAAGGCCTATGCCAAGAACTCCCAGCCACCATCGCCCGTTGCCGAGCATTTCCAAGTCGTGGCCCCTAGGCTTGCCCACCCTTGGCCCTCATCGAGCCAACCAAGGCCAAGGCCGGCCAAGGCAGCTGGGCCACCGGCTAAGTCCGCCAAGCCACCACCGTAGAGCCACTGAGCCACCACCGCCAACCACCAGCCGCCACCGGCCGGACTCCGGCCAGACTCCGGCGAGGCGTCGCCGTCGGTGGAATATTCCAGCAAATATTTCGGCCAAAAGGAATATTCCGGTAGAAACCCTAATTTTGTCCGTTTTGCGTTCTGAACTACGTTTCGCGCTCAAGTTCGCAATCCGACGATCCGTTTTTAATAAAAAGGACACATTTTTAATCGATTTCGCTTTCCGGACTTGATTTTGCAAACTAATTTGCGATCCGGTGATTCGATTTTTATCTGATTACTGACTAAAACTATGTTTTCAATACCGGGTTTAGTTTATGCATTGATTTCCAATACGAAAGCATATTCTTAATCGATTTCGCGTTCCGGACTCAATTTTGCAATCAATTTTCACAATCTGGCAACTTGATTTTTGATCTGAAAGTCGATTAAAATTCTGGTTTTAACAACAGGATACAATTGTCATCAATTTAAACCAAATGTGTGCAAAAATTCAATTACTAATCAAAATTAATGATTTTGACATTACAAATTAACTGATAATTTTATTACTTTGATTCTGAATAAATACATAATTCAAAATCAGGTTGATGATTCGGTTTAAGATATCTGTGACACCAAGAGTCATGGAATGTTTCGATAAACAAAACTAAATACAAACAACTCACCAAAATGCTAACCAATTGCATATTTGGAACCCAAGACATAAAACTACAATCTTTACACACTGTTTACGGATTTTCATCAATTCAGGTGAGATTCATAACACCTTTTCTTTTCTTTTCTTTTGCTAAAACCGCGGGGTGGAAAATGTAAAATTTTGACAACTCAAAAATGTTAAACTATTGTAGAAGCAAACTATTGAGACAATGCAAATCATCTACATGTTTTGGTTATACAAATGCTGAATGAGGCTATTCTTATGCAATATCATTAACTTGATTCGTCAGCCCCGAGTAGTACTGGTATGGTCCATATGCGGGAAACCGCGAACACAAAAACGTGTGCTCCAACTGTGGGTTGGACACCACACAAACTAGGTACACGTGGTCTATCACACAAAGAAACCTATTGCAATAGGTTTGATATTTGCATGTTGTTCATTGGGTTTGTATTTCAATGCATTTATATGATGAGCTTGTTCTATAATTGCTACTCAAGTTTATAGAAAACATGTGAATTCAAAATATATGTTTCTCACTCAACCACGTGTGGTTGATCCAAGTTTTCTTTACATGTTTCAGGTAATCAGGATCAAGAAATTCAGCTAGGTCAAGATGCTATGAATGTTTAGAGTGGCCTAGAAACAAGAAACAAACTAGATGTTTTGTAATATTACTATTATGTGTATACTTTGACGTATAATAATGTGTGTGTTTGTGTTAATCTATATAATAACTATGAAACATTAGTAAATCTTGGGTTATTCTTGAACTATGGCTATGAATTCATTACGTCACGCGCAGTGGATTCCGCATGCGATGCAGGGTGTGATAGAGTGGTATGAGAGCCATGGTTGTAGAGAACTAGGATAGACCCATAATGGAATACCTAGAGTACTACCTATGCGTCCCTTATGTGCAAATATTATGTTTAAACTTTCTACCTCTATTGAATCTTATATTTTTATTGTGCTAAATCATTGTTTGTCATTATTTATCTAGAATGGCTAACAATAATGATGAGTCGACTCGTTTGGCTACCATCATCACTCAACAGATGTCACTGGTTTTACCAAATATGGTTACTCAACTCCATAATACCCTTAATAACTCTTCAAACGATTCTCAAGATCATCCTCACAACAATACAGGTGAAAATTCAAAAATTTTCACTTTTAAGCAATTTAATGACTCCAGACCTCGGGTTTTCTTGGGTACAGAAGGTGCGACCGGGTTATTGCAATGGTTTGAATCTATAGAAGATACTTTTGATTATACCAACTTCCCGAAAGACCAGAAAGTTAAAATGGTAGCAAGTGCTTTCCAAAAACAAGCACTTACTTGGTGGAACACCGAAAAGAGGAATCGTGGTCGGGATGCTGCTTTGGGTCTCTCTTGGGTTGATTTTAAAGCTTTGCTGATTTATCATTTCTGTCCAAAGCATGAAATAAAGAATCTTGAAGACGAGATGTGGACTCTTGCTCAAGTTAGAGGGAACAATATAACCTACATGACTCGATTCCATGAATTGAGTGTCTTAGTTCCCCACATTGTTGCCCCTCTAACCCCAAAGATTGATAAATACATTGGGGGTTTACCACTCAAGATGCGAAGCACTGTTATGGGAAGCAATCCTATTACTCTTGAATCGGCTATTCATCTAGGGCCAGCTCTCACTAATGAATATGTTAAAGCAGGCCAGCTTGCCCGAACTGAAGATGGCCCAGCTAAAACTAATGATGGAAAGAAATCTGAACCACCCAAGAAGAAACAGAAGACTAACAAAAACTTTTCAGTAGTCACTCCTGCTGTTCCCCTCAACCAGATTCCTTCCTTTTCCTCTTCACAAACATTTACTAAGAAACCATATGGAGGGCCACATCCGTTATGCGATAAATGCCAATACCAACACTCTATGAGACGTCCATGTCTCCGATGTACAAAGTGCAGGAAACTTGGTCACCTGGAAGCTTACTGTCAAAACTTTGAAAAGACAACTACAAAAACCTTTGTACCGGCCAAGCCAACTGACAGGGCTAGTTACGAGTGTGGAGCGATTGGTCACTTCAGGAACAAATGTCCCAGGCTCAACAACAAAAACACTCGAGGTGCACATGTTTGTGCCTTTGCTATCAACGCACTAGAAGCTCGTGAGGAACCAACAGTCGTTACGGGTACGTTCACTGTCAATAATCATTATGCATCAATACTCTTCGATACTGGTGCCGACAAGAGTTCTGTTTCCACTACTTTTACTTCATTACTTGGAATACATTCGACTGCATTAGAACCCACATATACTATTGAAATACCATATGGTAAATTAATTCATGTTCATACTATTACCGAGGGTGTAAAATGACACTCAACGATCATACATTCTCTATTTATCTTATCCTTATGAATATTGGGAGTTTTGATGTTGTCGTGGGAATGGATTGGCTATCTCGCCACCATACTGAAAGCATATGCTCAAATAAACTTATTCAACTCATGTTGCCGACCGGTGATATTCTAAGAATCTATGGAGACAAACCTTATCGTACCTTGAAAATCGTTTCATGTATGAAGGCTCGTAGTTATCTTAGGAAACAATATCCTCCTTTCTTAGCTCATATTGTGGAAACAGATCTTATAAGGAAAAGCATCCACGAAATTCCTGTTATACACGATTTTCCTGAAGTATTCCACGATGAATTACCTGGAATTCCACCGATTCGTCAAGTCAAATTCAGAATAGATCTCATACATGGAGCAAATCCAGTTGCAAAATCACCTTATCATCCTGCACCCTCTGAGATTCAAGAATTGTCCAGTCAGTTGCAAAAGTTGCTGGACAAAGGCTTTATCATACCAAGTTTCTCACCCTGGGGAGCTCCAGTCCTTTTCGTTAAAAAGAATGACGGTTCTTTCCGGATGTGCATTGACTATCGAGAACTTAATAAGCTGACCATTAAGAATCGCTATCCTTTGCCCTGGATTGATGACCTATTCGATCAACTATAGGGAGCCATTTGTTTTTCAAAGATTGACCTTCGATTTGGCTATCACCAGTTGAGAGTCCATGATGATGATATCTCCAAAACAGCGTTCAGAACAAGCTATGGACACTATGAGTTTTTGGTTATGCCCTTCGGACTAACCAATGCCCCTGCAGTGTTCATGGATCTTATGAAAAGGGTGTGTAGACCCAATCTAGATCAATTTGTCAATGTCTTCATTGACGACATATTGATTTACTCTAAGACTGAGGAGGATCATGAAACTCATCTCAGGCTGATTTTGGAACTTCTTAAGAAAGATTAACTTTATGCCAATTTCTCTAAAAGTGAATTCTGGATAAAGAATATTCAATTATTGGGTCATGTTGTCGACGAAAGAGGCATACATGTAGACCTGGCTAAAATTAAAGCTATAAAATACTGGAAAGCACCAAAACCCAATCAGAAATTCGTTCTTTCCTAGGGTTAGCCGGGTACGATCGGCGATTTATCGCCAATTTTTCCAAGATAGCTGTTCCACTTACTAGTCTCACCCAGAAGGATCAACCATTCGTTTGGAGCGAAGCACAAGAAGATGCATTCCAATTGCTTAAACACAAGCTATGCAGTTCTCCTATTCTTAGTCTACCAAAAGGCAACAATGACTTTACAGTCTATTGTGATGCCTCAAACCTCGGTCTCGGTTGCGTCTTGATGCATCAAGAAAACTCAAAATCCATGAGAAAAACTATACCACATATGATCTTGAGTTAGGTGCTGTAATCTTCGCTTTAAAAATTTGGAGACATTACCGTTATACTACCAAATGTGATGTTTACACAGACCATAAGAGTCTTCAATACATCTTTGATCAAAAGGAACTTAATATGCGACAAAGACGTTGGATTTACTCAATGACTACGAATGTGAAATCCGATATCACCCAGGAAAGACTAATTTGGTGGCAGATGCGTTGAGTCGAAAACACATAGTTAAACCTAGAAGAATACAAGCATTGGAGATGACTATTAAGACTAGTCTTCTACCCCAAATCCGTGAAGCACAACAAGAGGCACTTATTGACATTCATGTCTGTGACGAAGCTCTACAAAGTTTAAATCAACAATTAGAAACCAAATCAGATGGTGCATACTAGTTCTAAAATCGAATATGGATACCTTTTTTGGCAATCTAAGGAAATTAATTATGGATGAAGCCCATAAATCTCAATATTCGATTCATCCAGGCGCAGACAAGATTTACCAAGACCTTCGTGAATTTTATTGGTGGCCTGGGATGCAGAAAGACATTGCTACATATGTTAGTAAATGCCACACATGTTTACGAGTAAAAGTTAAACATCAAAGACCCTCTGGGTTACTACAGCCATTGGAGATCCCAGTATGGAAATGGGAGAAATCTCTATGGACTTCATAATTAAATTGCCTAAAACGCCTAGGGGTCATGATGCAATTTGGGTTGTCGTTGATCGATTGACTAAGCAGCACACTTCTTAGACATTCGAGAAGACTACAATACTAATAGGTTATCTAAACTAGACCTCGATGAAGTTGTGAGCTGACACGGAGAGCCAATCTCAATTATCTCTGGTAGAGATAGCAGATTTACTTCAAGGCTTTGGCAAATGTTTCAAAAGGCTTTAGGTTCACAACTTAATCTTAGCACAGCTTATCATCCTCAAACCGGTGGCCAAACCGAACGAACCATTCAGACTTTAGAGTATATGTTAAGAAGTTGTGTTATTGATATTGGTGGTAGCTAGGACACTCATCTTCCTCTTGTCGAATTATCCTACAACAACAGATACCACACAAGCATCAAGTGGGCACCGTTTGAAGCTTTATATGGACGAAAATGTAGGTCTCCTGTTTGCTGGGCTGAAATAGGTGAAAGCCAATTCACAGGCCCGGAACTTATACAAGAAACAACTAACAAGATTGTTGTTATACGAGATCGAATCAAGGCTGCGTAGGATCATCACAAGAGCTATGCCGATACTCGAAGAAAGCCTTTAGAATTCCAAATCGGCGAAAATTTTATGTTAAAAGTCACTTCATGGAAAGGCATAGTCAAATTCGGAAAACAAGGTAAGCTAGCATTAAGGTATGTTGGTCCTTTCAAAATCCTTAAAAGGATTGGACCAGTGGCATGTCGATTGTAATTACCTTCCAAACTCAGCAATATACATGATGTATTTCATGTATCCAATCTCAAAAATTGTCTATCAGATGAATCACAAATTCTTCCTCTTGAAGAAGTACATGTTGAGGATAAGCTTCAGTTTGTTGAATAACATGTTGAGGTTATGGATCGAGAAGTCAAGAAACTAAAACGAAGCCGGATACCTAACGTGAAGATTAGATGGAACTCCAAGCACGTACATGAGTTCACTTGAGAATGTGAGGATCGTATGAAAGAGAAATATCCTAACTTTATTTTATAAACAGACAACTCTGGACAAGCTTTAATTAAATTTGGGTACGAAATTTCTATAACGGGAGACTATGACATTTCATTCCTTTTTGCGATATAAATTTCTAAATTCTAGAATTAATTACTATATTAATGTACTTTTGAATGAGTATATATATACATGTGAATGCATATATGTATGTATGTATGTATGTATGTATGTATGTATGTATGTATGTATGTATGTATGTATGTATGTATGTATGTATGTATGTATGTATGTATGTATGTATGTATGTATGTATGTATGTATGTATGTATGTATGTATGCGTGCAAGGAAATTACAAAAAGGATCAAATTCCAGAAGAATTACGCAAAATTTGCCAAATTACGCGGAATCGCAATAAGAATGTCGAAAAGATGGGGATTCACTAACCAAAACCAAATCGAAAGGTTAAAACCAAACTAATATAACTTATGCAAAAAATTAAAGCAAAATATATCAACAACATAGCTCAATTAAGGAATGCATAGGTTTGATAAGTCAAATTGCGAAAATCTACGAAAAGGCAATTTGGCATGCATAATTGGCAAATTTATGACAACTCGAACTTTCTAATCACATTATAATCATAATGGGATGTAAATTGAAGCATGAAAGTGATAGTTGATCATTATTAGCAATTCCTGAGATTTTACGCGAAAAGCAGAACAAACGATTGCGGAAATGGCAAAATCAAGCAAACCCTTGATTTAATTCCATCCCTATCCTATTGTGGTGTGTCTATCCTATTAAATCTGATGAATATCAGATAAATATGAAAGAAATAGGTGTCCAAACTTGGGAAAACTTGATAAGGAAGCCAAATTGATATAAATCACAATTGTTTACTTTTCAAGTCAACATTCTACACCCTTCTTTGCAAAATTCGACCAGAGCCTTTCTTCTTCACTTCTGGAACACCAAACATATTCCAAATATCATTTCTAAGCAATCCCAACTAGTGATCAAGTACAATATCAAGTGGATCAAGAAATCAACCTTCAGAAGTTGGGTTTTGGTGGATTTTTCAAGCAAATCTTCAATCAAGTAAGGTCTAACCTAAATTTTTGATTCTAATAGCTTCAAATAGCTTAAATAATAGTTACTAAGCTTTGTTTGAGGTTTGGAAACCATCATAATTCAAAAACCCATTGAAAGGGTGATTTTGTTCAAAACACAGATTTTTCACAATTGTCAAAATTGGAATTTTTATTCACCAAACACCATATATATGTTAAAAACTAGGATCTGGAAATTTTGACTCGGCAAAAGTGCAAAAAAGTCAAGTTTGGCACACAAAAACTTTAAATGGCACACTACTGGGCGCAGCGACTCGAGCGCGGCTCCGCGTGGCATGGGCGCGGCCCTAGCATAGCCCGATTACAGGGCAAAGAAGATCACGACCAACGCCTATGCCAAGAACTCCCGGCCACCCTCGGCCGTTGCCGAGCATTTCCAAGTCGCAGCCCCTTGGCTCGGCCACCCTCAGCCCTCATCGAGCCAACCAAGGCCAGGTGTGACAACTAGTACCTGACCGGCCGGCAAGTCCGTACAGTATGTGTACTTTCAATAAATACTATGTGTAAATACATGTTTGTGAACAGTACTTGTATTAACAGAATTCAAAATACAAGAAACAATTGTACGTATTTATGTGTAAACTTAAATGCTGTAAGTACAACACTCATGGGAAACAATAGTTGTTAGTATTTAGGTGAAAATATATGTACAAATAATAGAACGAAACACGAGAAACAACAGTGTTCAAATAAATAACAAGAACAAATTGGTTGCGATCTGATATCCATAGATGACAGGAATCAGATGGCCGACAAATCAGTGTGAAAACAATGTGATAACAGGATGTTTAGTTGAGTCCGACAGCGAGGAAATACAATTTAAAACAATAATGCAGTGTTGTTTCAGAATAACGAACTGAACTGACAGTGTGTTTGCGTGGGTGACGATTCACACAAACATATCTGTGAGTTTAACGTTCTGAAATGATGACTGGAAAGTAGAAAACAAAAGTCAAAAAGCCAAACCATCGACATGTTCGTTCGAATGACGATTCGAACGAATACGCGCGATGGTGACGCGATCTGACGAAACGAAAACGAAACACGACGCGAACGACCATAAATTAATAAAATAAAATAAATAATATTTTACAATTTTGAAACTCACCAAAATAGATAAAACAACTATTTTTATTTAGAACACGTAAATTACGCGATACGTTCCGGAAACGCAACAAAGACGAAAACCGAGCAACCGAAACGAACCCGAACACCACTCGTAGTATAAAAACCCTAAATGAGGGTTTTCTCTTATTTTTACCATCAACACATTCTCTCTAACCTCCATTTCCGGAATCCACTCCTCACCACCATTTCCAAGCTTCAAATCCACGTATCTCGCTCGTTTCTTGGCCAAATCGGGCGTTCTTGGTGTCCACGCGTAGCTCTCGACCTCCTCTACATAGAAGTAAAGCAGATCTAGAGGTTTGACGGGCAGAAAACGAGGTATGAAGCATTAAAGATCTGAAAATATAGGGTTTTCTCAACTTTATGTTCGAGTCACACCCTTAACCGGTTAGGACCCTAGTACACATACCCAATGCCCTCGACAACCCTCTCTGGTATACCACCGATATAGATGCAGACCTGCAACTGCTCCGAGTTCATCAGGGATGAAGGTGATGGAGGTACATGTTCGGGAGAATCAGTGGGCCGAACCCTTTGGGGTTTCACGAACCTAACAGTAATGAAGCTGGCAGGCGAACCCATGCAATGTCCACGAACCTCCATGGTTTCCAACCGAACCAGTTTGGCCGAACTCCTAAACCCTACGGCGACGAACCTTCCTTTGCACGCATGTTCCATTACAGCTGAACCATGAGTGAGACGAACCTTTGGTCAGAAACTATGGCCGAACCTTTCACTTTGATCACCGAACCATTTGGGGAAGCAACGAACCTGAGACCTTCATGAACCCTCGGCGAACCTATACATGCTGCGAACCATTCCCAGCCACGAACCTATGTTGGGACAGCCAAACCCTACCTGGTCAAACCCAACTCACCGAACCTTGCTGAGAACTCAAGATATTGCAAACCTGTTGCATGACCATCGAGACCCAGCCGGACCCTGCTTACCACTAACCCCCATTTACATAAACGAGCCAAACCTTCGACCATGGCAGCCTATAGGTTCGCTGGCATGGTGTGGAAGCCATGTCCTTCTCGGCTGAAATCATTGAGCAGCCCATCTCGTGACCTTCGGCCCAAATAAACATCTCGGCCCAGTCGGTTGACCACATGCAGCCCACTCATTTTGCTACGGCCCACAGATCCTTAAATCGGATCACACATCTTCGACCCAAACAGAAAGTATAACCGGCCCATGTTATTGTATTCGGCCCATGTGGCATGTCTTGGCCCATAGTTACCTATTCAGCCCACTAGTAGGCCCAATAACAATTGGATCAATAAAAATTTAATTAGTGGACCCATGGGGGTCCATCAAGCCTACACATCATATGGCCCATGTGTTAACCGGCTCAACATCAACCAATTAACCCAACTGACCTTTTGACCCACATGGTGTGGATTGAATTCAACACATTAAACTTAACGGAAAGGGGATAACAATGTGGTTAAGTAAAACAATATAGTTTGATTTCGTTAACGAGTAATTTCAAGTGTTAAGTCAAATGAATCAAAGAATGGTGTTACAAACCATGTTTCAAGGGGGTAAGGATTGATAATCCTTTAACTTAAAACCGAAATCTTGTATTTAATATCTTGTTGTTACACATTAAAACAGAAGGATGTAAACAAGTTAACAAGTATACTATCCCCACATAATTGGGCCGAATGAAGGCCAAGATCAAAATCCACGAGTGTTAGCCAACCATAAGGCTAACACAAACACACACAAACGCGTACTTAAGGAATTGTGCTAATAAATTAAATACAACGTGAAATCAATACAGGATCCTGAAAATAAACTCAAGTTCAATCAAGAGCGCGTGCATTCTTCGTTTAATCTAAGTCAACCACTTCAAACATAAGGTGAGTTCATATGCCCCTTTTCTTTAATCTTAACTGATTTTAAATTCATGGGGCTGAGAAACATGCTTACTTTTATTTATTTAAAAGTTTTGCTTAACATATTGCTATTACTTTGATTTAGATAATATTAAATTGCTTATTATCGTTTATCATTCTATGCATGTTTGTGTGATCATGATATGACAGGGAAAAACTAAGATGAATATGATAAGATAATTTCATAATTCATCAACAAACTAGAATAACATAGTTGTAAGATTATATCTCACAACACTTAGTTATTCTTATACGAACAAACATTGGGATAATCACAGGCAAACTTAAGAATGTTACAAAGATAATATATATCTTTAAATAACATTCAATACAAGAGTTAAGTAAGTGTAATAAGACAAGTTCTTATAACACATAGCTTTACAACTTAACATGTATTACAGGATAACATGGAACAAGAATCATCCACCACCTGAGTCGACTAAGTGTAATAAGACTAGTTCTTATCACAGCTTAGTGACAACATGGTGATTATATGTAATAACAAGGAATGATAATCATGATAATATAACTTCATGATAACAACATCATTCATACAATAATTAACATAATGTAATAAGACAAGTTCTTATTTTTAGTTTGTTAATAACAATGAGAACATATAACATTGAGAACCATTACATTAATGAACACATTACAATTAATTACTATTGAACTGTTGTATTATATCATTTCAATCATGTGCCATTATGCAATTGATCATGTAAGCCCCTTTATAATCACTGACCAGTTAGTTTGATGTGACTAAACCGACGGTAACATAGTGGTACCATAGGTTTGACAAACCTCCGGCGAGTAGGTCGGTATGTTATCCGTAATTTCAATTGGCCGGTAACATATGACCGGTAATAGGGTGACTTCAAGTCAGGTTCTGGGAAGGCGTCACATGGTGATATTAATCTGCAAGAATATTGTAATTAATCCAGCGGAATCCTATTGACTAGTAGGTTGAGATATTGATCTTCTCTGATGTTCCACTACTGGTAATAGCTTTCGTTGAGATCTATGGGAATACAAGGTGGTAGAGGTAAATTGGGGTGCATTGTGATCTGATTATATGAGGATAACAATGGACTCCCATTTATGCTCTATGCGCTTCAAGTTGAGAACAAATAACAAACGGTTAACTAACACTCTTAATATTTAAAAGTGAATAACGGTTAACCCCACAAGCAATGGAATAATACAAGGATCATATTTGAGAAATCTAATATCCTTAATACATAAAAGGGTTATCAATACTTCGGTTTGATAATTAAACTCTTATTATTATATTATTCCACACATGATTTGACAGGTGATTAACAGATGAGATGAACAGGTGAATTTGGAATGGATATCTATAGTTGTATTGCAAGTAGTGTGGAGTTCTAGTAGTTACGTGGTGGGATGTTGGCTGGGGCTTGGTTCCCCTACATATGCCCTATATATAAGCATAACTACTAGGACGAGATATTACTTGTAAATATAACTATCGAGAGGCCATTAGGTGAACGGGTGAATCAAATATCATACAAGTAACAGTAATAACATTGTGATTGTGCATGTGAACAAATCCAGGTTTTCAATTATCAAACTTATGAACTCACCAACCTAGTGTTGACTTTTCTTAAATGCATGTTTTCTCAGGTGACGAACAGGTGTAGTTACTCATACGCAAGGATTAAGCTAGTGGACTTTTAGAAGACCTAGATTCATTTTGTGTTGCATACTTTTGATATGACAAAACATTGAATCATATTTTGTATATCTTGTACAGTTACAAGATAGAAGCCACAGGGATTCTTTTGGTAGAATTACTTAGTTAAATCATGAACATTGTGATGTAATTGAACTTTGTAATTCTGTATTAATGTCATTTTAGCATTTCTTATTTTATATCTCATGTGCTATGTAAACAATCTGATCACTTCAATTATCACAACGATATTACGCCCCGGGAACCTTCCGCCCGACGGGAAAGTCGATCCGTTCCCGTCGACTTGGGGTGTGACAGATTGGTATTAGAGCCATGGTTATAGAGAAATATAGGTCATATTACTTAAACGGTTTGGCCTAGACTATAACCTAGGGACCCTCATGTAGAGATCATATGACATAGGACTCTATTTGCATGTGTCTTCTGCATCTGATCACTGCACTAACCGATTTTCTTTCAGTTATGATCCGAATGCCGCCAAGAAGAGCACCACCTGCTATACTGCCACCACCACCACAAGACTTCGCACCACACTCATCTACACCTTCACCTGCTGACTCTCCTACACAACCACCTCCTCCTCCGCCACCGCCTGCACATCAGTTGGATCCTGCTACCATAGCACTGGCCACTCTGCTGACCAGTCAACTAAGGGATGTGATTCCCGAGATGATGAACAGGATCAACATCAACAACAGCAACAACATTGCCAACTCTTCGGGAGAAGGCAGCGGAAACAACCGCCATCATCAGGACTATTCCTACAAAAACTTTGTAGGTTGCAAGCCACCAAGCTTTAGTGGCAGTGAGGGTGCTATCGGATTGATCCAATGGATCGAGAGGATGGAGACAACCCTAGAGATTAGCAACTGTCCTGAGCAGTATAAGGTGAAGTATGATGTTGGTTCATTCCACAAACGAGCGTTAACTTGGTGGAACGCTCAAGTTCATACTAGAGGCAGGGATGAGGCTCTGTAAATGCCTTGGGACGATTTCAAGGCCGTACTGCGGGCAGAGTTTTGCCCAACGAATAAAATCAAGAAGGTTGAGACTGAGTTACTCAATCTTGTTATGATTGGTGCAGGACATCTGGCCTACACCACAAGATTTCATGAGCTAGCATCATTGGCACCGGCTATAATGCCAACACTGGAAAAGAGAATTGAGCGGTATATTGGGGGATTACCAGCTTGTATGCAAGGTTTTATTCTTGCTGCTCATCCAACAACCATGGAAATGGCTGTTACTCTGTCATCAACAATGACAGATGTGATGGTTGCCTCTGGGGCACTCAAGAAAGAGGCTGACTCAACCAAAGATGGAACTTCAAGGAAGTCAGATAAGAGGCCGGCTAAGAAACAGAAAGTGGTTAAGAACTTTGCTGCAACCACTCAAGCTCCAATGCTCAACCAACCACCACCACTGCAAATCAGAAGGCCATACACTGGCACTGCACCTTTGTGCAACACATGCCAGTATAATCATTTACCAAGCATCCAGTGCAGACACTGCATTAACTGTGGGAAGTTTGGTCATTTGGCATCCCAATGCAGAAGCCCGAGGGCTTAGAATAGGAAAACAACGCAGCCACTACTGTTGCTGCTGATACCAGGTCCTGCTTCACTTGTGGTGAACTTGGACACTTCTCTAGGGACTGTCCCAAGAAAGCTCAACCAAGAGCTCAAGCACCAAAAGGACGAGCCTTTCATATCGGAGCCGCTGCAGCACGACAGGACCCGAATGTGATCACGGGTACATTTCTTTTATCTGACTACTATGCATCCATATTATTTGACACTGGTGCGGATCAGAGTTTTATCTCATCCGATTTTGCATGCCATCTTAATTATGTTGAGGAATTGTTAGACTCCCTTTACACTATTGAGATAGCAAACGGCAAACAGATCATAGTAGACACAATACTTAGGATTTCCCACTAACACTTGGCGATCACACATTTTCCATTGACTTGATACTGATGGAGCTGGGCAGTTTCGGCATTATCTTCGGAATGGATTGGCTATCTCTTAATCGAGTTGAGTTTATATGTTTCGAGAAGTTACTACGCATTCCAGTGGAGAACATTGAGATTTTGGAAATTCGTGGAGATCAAGCGAAACGCGGTGTCAAGATAATATCGTGCATGAAGGCTCGCAAGTACCTCCGAAAACAATGCGTTGCATTTCTAGCTCACGTGATCAAGAAAGACAAGGAAGCAATCTTGACGTACCGGTAGTGAAAGACTACGCGGACGTGTTTCCGGATGATTTACCGGGACTTCCACCCGAGAGATCGGTACAGTTCCGAATCGATTTGATTCCTGGAGCGACTCCTGTAGCTAAGTCTCCTTATAGACTTGCACCATCAGAAATGCAGCAGTTGTCCAACCGATTACAAGAACTACTCGACAAAGGATTCATCCGACCGAGATTTTCCCCGTGGGGAGCTCCGGTTCTTTTTGTTAAAAAGAAGGATGGAACTTTCAGGATGTGCATTGATTACAGAGAGCTCAACAAACTCACCATCAAGAATCGGTACCCGTTACCCAGGATTGATGATTTGTTTGATCAGTTGCAAGGAGCACAATACTTCTCCAAGATAGACCTGAGATCAGGTTATCACCAGCTCCAGATTCAAGAGGAAGACATACCCAAAACGGCATTTCGTACCCGATACGGTCACTATGAATTCATGATGATGCCATTCGGATTGACGAATGCGCCAGCAGTGTTCATGGATTTGATAAACCGGGTGTGCAAGCCATACTTAGATCAGTTCGTTATTGTCTTTATTGATGATATACTGATCTATACAAAGAACGAGAAGGAACACGAACAACACCTCAGAACAGTCTTGGAACTTCTGAAGGAAGAACGACTCTATGCCAAATTCTCCAAGTGTGAATATGTGGTTAAGAGAAGTTCAGTTCTTGGGTCACGTGATTAACAGTAATGGTATTCACGTGGATCCTGCCAAGATTGAAGCAATCAAGAACTGGGATGTGCCTACAACCCTGACAGAGATCAGATCATTCTTGGGATTGGCAGGTTATTATAGGAGATTCATCTCGAATTTCTCTAAGATAGCCTTGCCTCTCACCAAACTCACACAGAAGAGTGAACCTTTTGTGTGGACACAGAAACAAGAAGAGGCATTCCAGACATTGAAGATTGTGCAATGCTCCTATCTTAACACTCTCAGAAGGCAATGATGACTTCGTGGTGTATTGTGACGCTTCCCATCAGGGACTCAGATGTGTTTTGATGCAACGAGACAAAGTCATTGCTTATGCCTCACGACAGCTGAAAGTACACGAGAAGAATTACACAACACATGACTTAGAACTGGGAGCTGTTGTATTTGCCTTAAAGATTTGGAGACAGATTTGATAAATCTAATATCCTTAATACATAAAAGGGTTATCAATACTTCAGTTTGATAATTAAACTCTTATTATTATATTATTCCACACATGATTTGACAGGTGATTAACAGATGAGATGAGCAAGTGAATTGGGAATGCATATCTATAGTTGTATTGCAAGTAGTGTGGAGTTCTAGTAGTTATGTGGTCGGATGTTGGTTGGGGCTTGGTTCCCCTACATATGCCCTATATATATGCATAACTACTAGGACGAGATATTAGTTGTAAATATAACTATCGAGAGGCCATTGGGTGAACGGGTGAATCAAATATCATACAAGTAACAATAATAACATTGTGATTGTGCATGTGAACAAATCCAGGTTTTCAATTATCAAACTTATGAACTCACCAACCTAGTGTTGACTTTTCTTAAATGCATATTTTCTCAGGTGACGAACAGGTGTAGTTACTCATACGCAAAGATTAAGCTAGTGGACTTTTAGAAGACCTAGCTTCATTTTGTGTTGCATACTTTTGATATGACAAAACATTGAATCATATTTTGTATATCTTGTACAGTTACAAGATAGAAGCCACAGGGATTATTTTGGTAGAATTACTTAGTTAAATCATGAACATTGTGATGTAATTTAACTTTGTAATTCAGTATTGATGTCATTTTAGAATTTCTCATTTTATATCTCATGTGCTTTGTAAACAATCTAATCACTTCGATTATCACAACGATATCACGCCCCGGGAACCTTCCGCCCGACGGGAAAGTCGATCCATTCCCGCCGGCTCGGGGTGTGACACCAAGGTCGGCCAAGGCTGCTAGGCCACCGGCTAAGGCCACCAACCCACCACTACAAAGCCACCGAGCCTCAGCCGCCGCCACCGTTGGCCGCCAGACTCCGGCGAGGAGTCGCTGCCGGTGGAATATTCCGGCAAATATTCCGGCCAAAAGGAATATTCCGGCAGAAAATCTAATTTTGTCCGTTTTGCATTCTGAACTACGTCTCGCGCTCCAGTTCGCAATCCGACGATCTGTTTTCAATAAAAAGGACATATTTTTAATCTATTTCGCAAACCAATTTGCAATCCGGTGATCCGATATTTATCTGATTACTGATTAAAACTTCGTTTTCAATACAGGGTTTTCTTTATGCATTGATTTTCAATACGAAAGCATATTCTTAATAGATTTCGCGTTCTTGACTCAATTTTGCAATCAATTTTCGCAATCCGGCAACTTTATTTTTGATCTAAAAGTCGATTAAGATTATGGTTTAAACAACAGGATACAATTGTCATTAATTTACAACCAAATGAGTGTAAAAATTCAATTACTAATCAAAATTAATGATTTTAACATTACAAATTAACTAATAATCATATTACTTTAATTCTGAATAAATACGTAATTCAGAATAAGATTGATGATTTGGTTTAAGATATCCGTGAAACCAAGAGTCATGGAATGTTTCGATAAACAAAACTAAATGCAAACAACACACCAAAATGCTAACCAGTTGCAGATTTGGAACACAAGACATAAAACTACAATCTTTACACACTGTTTACTGATTTTCATCAATTCAGGCAAGATTCATAACCCATTTTCTTTTCTTTTGCTAAAACCGCGGGGTGGAAGATGTAAAATTTTGACAACTCAAAAATGTTAAACTATTGTGGAAGCAAACTATTGAGACAATGCAAATTATCTACATGTTTTGGTTATACAAATGCTGAATGATGCTATTCTTATGCAATATCATTAACTTGATTCGTCAGCCCCGAGTAGTACTGGTATGGTCCATATGCGGGAAACCGCGAACACAAAAACGTGTGCTCCAACTGTGGGTTGGACACCACACAAACTAGGTACACGTGGTCTATCACACAAAGAAACCTATTGCAATAGGTTTGATATTTGCATGTTGTTCATTGGGTTTGTATTTCAATGCATTTATTTGATGAGCTTGTTCTATAATTGCTACTCAAGTTTATAGAAAACATGTGAACACAAACACACACAAACTAGATACACGTGGTGTATCACACAAGGAAAGCTATTGCAATAGGTTTGATATTTGCATGTTCATTGGTTTTGTATTTCAATGCATTTATATGATGAGCTTGTTCTATAATTGCTACTCAAGTTTATACAAAACATGTGAATTCAAAATATATGTTTCTCACTCAACCACGTGTGGTTGATCCAAGTTTTCTTTACATGTTTCAGGTAATCAGGATCAAGAAATTCAGCTAGGTCAAGATGCTATGAATGTTTAGAGTGACCTAGAAACAAGAAACAAACTAGATGTTTTGTAATATTACTATTATGTGTATACTTTGATGTATAATAATGTGTGTGTTTGTGTTAGTCTATCTAATAACTATGAATTATTAGTAAATCTTGGGTTATTCTTGAACTATGGCTATGAATTCATTACGTCACGCGCAGTGGATTCCGCACGCGGCATAGGGTGTGACAGTTTTGGTTTGTTCACTTAATATAGTCAAGGACACATGGTCATGGTTTATCGAAATTGTGGTGGGACGGCGGCTGGATCGGTTGCGACCGACTTCTATGTATGCCCTATACATAAAGTTATTTCGGTCTATCATGGATGTGTCAGTGATATGATTTAGTGGGGTTAAGGATTGGGAAATTGAAAATAAATAAATAGATTCGATTAAAATAATGGAAATGATGCTAGAAGTATTTATACGATGGAGAGGTCACGAATGTAAATTAAACGCGAATGTTATTTCGGAAATGTTAACTTAATAACGTATTCGTGTGGGTGACGATTCACACGAATACAATTATTGAGGATAATATTCTGAAATGACGTTCCAGAAATCGTAAATCGAATTGAAATACAATGCGAATGTTGAATTCGAAAAGGTGATGATCTTTACGAATTCATACGTAAGCAATGCGTTTGAATGAGGTAACTAAAACAATAATTACGATATTTAAATTTAAGAAAAAGAATTTAAAAACGATTATTAGGAATTATTATCTTAAACGGATTTAGATAAAAATCATTTTTATTAAACGAAACCATTTTATTTAACAATCCGTAATTTAAATATAATCTACGTAAAAACCGAGCAGTTACAAATGTTAACGCGAAGATAAACGTAACCATGTGAGCGGGATCGATCAGGGGTATAAAAGGGAATAACCTCCCTTTTCTTCTTCATTTTTCACCTCCAACTTCTCTCTCAAGAACCCATTTTCGGTTCTTTCTCTCCTTACAACTTCTCACTAAGATTTCTTCTTCATTTCTTCACCATTTTACTTGATTCTTGTCCCAAATTATTCATATAATCAAGTAGTTCATAAACCCAAGAAGATTTCAAGCATTTGATCTAGTTTGGAAGGTAGATCTTGTGATTTACTTCTTGGTTTTCACTCAAGTACAAACCGGTTCATCACCACACATTAGAAACCGATTTCGGGAACTTAAATCTCTTAATCTAATGTGTGGAAATGATTTGAAAACCATGAAAAGGACCTGCAACGAATGGCCTAAACCATGGCAGCTGGGGAAGAGAACCCATCGATACTGACGGTATCGATGGGGAGGGTGTCGAACCTGTTCTTCACTAGTATCGGTGGTAAAGTGAGGAGGCTAGTATCGACACAACATGAATAGCATCGAGCTTATTCCTCCGGAACTATAATATCGATGGAAATGCATTGAAGATGGTAGTTTCGATGGGAGGTTCATCGATGGTAATTGGGGCCTCGAGATTAGGGAACTTGTCGAGAGTGCTAATATCAACCAGCCATGCGTCTAACCTAACTGTTTCCGATACTAGCCATCGATATAATGTCCACCAATATTAACCATTAAGAGCCGTTGAGACTAACCATCGAGACTAACAATCTCGATGGTGATGTTGTCGATCATGAACTAAGTCTTGGGCCATCGATACTATGAATTGGCTTTGCCGATACTAAGTCTCGATACTAAGAGTTCATGAAGATAATATCGATTGATGGACACACACACGAAATAAAGGAACTTAAAGAATGTACTTTGCATGCATCCATGCATGCAAGTATGTATGCCAAGTTAAAATCTTTTATAAAATACATATGTGTATACATTTATAAGATTATATAACTTAGATTTTTTTAAAAGCGAATAACATCATTATTGTTTATTCAAACTTAACTAAGTTTCTCAAAAACCTAAGTTAGAATGATTAACTTAAATGATGTTTTATATAAAGAAAATAAACATGCATGGATTATGCATGCATGCACATATGGATAGATGTATTGTGAAAATTACCACCTTTGCAACATATATATCTATATGTGTATGTGCAAATTTATATACTTTGACAGTAGATTAAAATCATTATTAATTATTAAAACTAACAAGATTTAAACATATATTTTGATGATGATAACTTATATAACATATAAGTGTATCAATATAACTTAGATAAATTCACATAGAAAATGATACGCGTATAGATCAAGGTTAAACACATTGGACATTTAATATTGATAAAACACATATACTCATGAATATGAAATGAAACATGCGATAAATATAGGCTGTTGAGTCCTTATTGATTCCACCTACGTGAGCGCGTGTTCTACAAAACATTCGATTAAAAGACATCGAGATGAGTTCTCATAACCCCCTTTTAAATCATTTTTGTTTTTAAACTCGGGGTGGAACATGTATACCAAAACGAATACGATTTGATAACACATGGGTGAAACCTGGATTATCATTGAGATATTCTTATTATTGAGATAATTATTGATTGATGTGGTATTATCATAACTCCGTGAGCCATCATTGGTTGAGTTGACTTCGGTCCTCCGCGATGATTGAATTATTATTGTTGAGTTGACTTCGGTCCTCCGCGATGATTGAATTATTATTGTTGAGTTGACTTCGGTCCTCCATGGTGATTCCACTGTTGGTTGAGTTGACTGCGGTCCTCCGCAGTGCACAGTATAGACACTTATGCATATTAGGAATGTCGTTGATTGAGTTGACCTCGATCCTCCGCGATTATTACAGCTACCGTTGATTGAGTTGACTGAGGTCCTCCGTGGTACACTATTGAGATAATTATGATGAATGATGATTATTGATGATGAATGATGAGTATTAATTTGATGTGTTTGGTTGAGATTGATTTAATATACTTGATTGATTATTTGATAATTACTTGAATTATTTGATTGGTGTGTTTGTTTGCGTGCTACAGAGTTGGATTATCTCACAAGTTCATATGTGACTTTTCTTAAAATTATAAACTTTCACAAACATTTTGAAACATTTTTTGGATAATGAAAAACTTATGATTACTCACCAACTACTTTGTAGTTGACACTTGATTTTTTACATGTTTCAGGGAATGAAGAGAAGTAGGTAGAGAAAGACAGCTCTATTCTTTTTGGACATCATCACTTAGGGTCTCGAACTTAGCTAAATTAACTGGATTACTGTAGACTAGTGTTAAGTTAATTTAGACATATCTTTTATATAAATTTTTGTATTTGAATCATGACGAAAATGCTTTTTGTGTAATTACTTTGATTGAATTAATTGATATGTGATGATACATTTAGATGCCCACGAGCTTATGAACAATCTACACATCCCTCGTGGCATCCCGACGTTTCCGCCATCCGTCGGGGTGTTACATAAACCTTCCATCCATTACAGAATTGTCAATCCTAAATGTTTTTTTCAGATACTCATAGTAAACATGTGCTAATAACTACATAGTTCATACATATATATATGCCTATACATATACATATATACAAAATTATATTGTAAACCCCAAAAAGTTTCTTATTATAGAAACTTTGAATAATAAACCTTGAATGTATAATCAACAAAAATAATTTATGAATTCTACAGCTTACACAAACACACACACACACACACATACATACATACATACATACATACATACATACATACATACATACATACATACATACATACATACATACATACATACATACATACATACATACATACATACATACATACATACATACATACATACATACATACATACATACATGTGACAACTAGTACTAGAACGTCCGGCTATCCGTACGGTATGTATACTTTCACCATTTACTATGTGTAAATACAATGTGCTTAACAGTTGTGTGACAACAGGACTATGAAAACAAGTAACAGTTGTATGTACTTCAATGAAAATTTGAATATAAATATACAACAACACATGAGAAATAACAACGGTGAAAACAAATGACAAAGACATATCGGTTGTGATCTGATTTCCGCAAATAACAGGAATCAGATAGCCGACAATTTCATGAGAAAACAGTTATAAAAATGTGAAAATAGGTAAGATTAGTTGAGTTCGTCAGTGAGGAAATACAATTCAAAACAGTATTTCAGTATCGTTTACGGATAATAAACCGACATTGTGTTTGTGTGGGTGACGATTCATACAAACATATATGTGGGTTTAACGTTCGGAATGATAACTGAAGAGTAGAAAACAAAAATCAGAAAGTAAAGCCGTCGTCGTGTTTGTTCGGGTGACGATTCAAACGAATCCGCGCAAAGGTGATACAATCTGACGAAACGTTAAAAATAAACGTTGTGAAACAGTAAAATAAGAAAAAGAAATTTTAAAATATTTATTAGGAATTATTATCTTAAAAGGATTTTAAGAAAACTATTTTAATTAAACGAACGTAAATCACGTGTTACGTTACGGAAACGCGACGGAACGTAAAACCGAGCAAATCGAACGAACCCGAACTTGCTCGGGGTATAGAAACCCCAACTAAGCATTAAATCCTCATTTATTATCCCACCCACCTCCTTTCTCTTTCTAAATCCGGATTTTTGTTTCTCACTCTAGAAAACCGACACAAAAATCACCATATCTCCTTCATTTCTTGGCCAAATTCTTCAAAATTGGTATCAAAACGAAGATCTCGATATTTTCTACACGAAAGTACAAAGGGTCGGTCCTATCTCCATCTCAAACTCTTGAAATTTTAGTGAGAAGGTTCGTTTTTTTAGGGTTTTCTATAAACCCGACAAAAAAACCGAAGGTTAACCGGTTTTAAAAATCCCTTTTTCGACTCATACACCTTCTAAATGAGTTTACTCACATAAACCCACTCAAAACGACTATATATACGACCAAAACTCGAAATCGTCATCTCCCATGGCTGAAAACCCGTTCGGGCGAATGGCCATGAGAATGAGCCGAGAGAATGAGCCATTCGGGCGAATGACTCATTCGGGCGACTGAATCATTCGGGTGAAGGACTCATTCGGTTGAAATTCATAAGAATGAGCCATTTATTCGGGTGAACACCCATTAGCATGACTCATTCTTACAAAAATCACAAGAATAGGTCGTTTTCACTACATGAACTTAGTTAAAAACTCAGATTTCAAAAAGAACAATCAAATAAGGGATTATAGCTCATATAACATTTAATCAAACACAGGACTGTGAATACAAATCAGTACGACAACAGTGAGCACGCGCATTTATTGAGCCTTAGTCAACCACTACAACGACAAGGTGAGTTCATACGCCCCTTTTCTAAACTGTCGATTTCAAATGTGGGGCTGAGAAACATGCTAACTCTTCTACTTCAAAGTTTTAGTACATTATTTTAAATTAAATGCTATTAAGATAATAAAGGTTTCATCTTTATTATCTTATCTATGTATATGCATATGTGTGAATGACAATTATGACATATGGAATTAATCAAGTGTGATGATAATTACATAACATATCAAGGATGATATCATCATGACTACATGATTTTATGATATCATCAAACAATTTTATTAACAAGTGTAGTAAGTCTAGTTCTTACAACACTATGTTTACAACATGGTAATGACTATGAGAGAACATGGAGACAATAACAAGAGATAACAAGAATGGCATCAAGATAATATAATTTCATGGTATCATTCAACACAATTACTAACATTGTGTATGTTAAAGACATTGAGATAACATACCGAATGGAGTTTAGATTTGGTAGTATAGTGGTTTAACTAACGTTAACCATGAAACTAGTCAATGAATCTACATCCATTCAATGAGTGGACTGTCACCCCGGCTAGGAGTGCGAAACAGTTACCTCATTCAAGTGAGAACACATGACAATGAGACAATAACAAAGGGAGAACACATAACATCGATTTGATTACTATTAAGCCTGATTGCGTTATATCACTGTATTCATGTGTCCATGTATTCAAGTTCAGTCGTAAGTCCCTTTCTATATCGTTTACCATTGATTTAGTAGAGGCTAAATAGACGATAGCGTAATGGTACCATAGGTTTGACAAACCTCCGACGAGTGAGGTCGGTATGTTATGCGTAACATTAAGACTATTGGCCGGTAACGTATGACCGGTGACAGGGCTGCATCAGTCAGGTTTGGTAAATGGCCACATGGGTGATATTAATCTTCAGACACTAATTGTAATTGTACCCTTCGTTTCTGTTGACTGGTAAACTGAGGAATTGATTTTCACTCATGTCATATTACTGGGGCAAATTCGTTGTGAAGACACGGATTCTTTTGAGACTACAAATGGGATAGAGGTAAATTGGATGCATTGTGGTCTAATTACCTGAGGACCACAATGGATCCCATTTAGGCTCTATACATTCAAGATTGTGAACAATATCAATAAGTTAATTGTCACTCCTATTATTAGAAGTGAATTACAGTTAACCTTACAACTGAAAGAACACTAATAAGGATAAGATTAAATTAATCTATTTTCCTTAAAACAACAAGGGATTTCCATAACTTAGGTCATGGTAATTTATTCCCTTCAAAACACTACTACTCTATACTTATAACAACAGGGTGATGAATACATATGGGTTGAATATCAATTGGGAAGAACACATTTGAGAAAGAAATGGGTATCCATAGTTGTATTTATAAATGGTGTTGAATTCAGTTAGGTATGTGGTGGGATGTCGGCTGCGGCTTGTCCCCTATGTATGCTCTATATATAAGCATGCTTGATTTGGATGAAAAACTATTTGTAAGTATAACTATGGAGATGACATTGTGTGAGACGGATGAGACATTTATCAATCAGACTTGCGTATGACATTGTGAATGTGCATGACAATAAATCAATTGTTTTCAATTACTAAACTTATGAACTCACCAACCTAGTGTTGACTTTGTTTAATTGCATGTTTTCTCGGGTGATGAACAGGTCTAGATTACAAGCAGCATAACTAAGCTAGTGGACTTTAGAAGAGACCTAGCTTACTTTTGTGATGTGCATATTTTGAATGACATAACACTGAATCATCTTTTGTAAATCTTGTGTAGATACAAGATAGAAACTCAACGATTCTTTTTTGGGTAGATTTACTTGGTTAAATTATGAACATGTATTGTGTAATTTAACTTTGTAATTCTATATCAATGTCATGTTAGCATTTCTCATTATATCTCGTGTGCTATGTAAAACAATCTGATCACTATGATTATCAAACGATATCGCGCCCCGAGAACCTTCTGCCTGACGGGAAAGTCGATCCAGCCCGCCGGCTCAGGGTGTGACAATACACATATGCATACATGCATGCACACATACACACATTCATACAGACATACATACATACACAGACACACATACATACATACACACAGACACACATACATACACACACAGACAAACATACATACACACAGACAGACACACATACATACACACACACACGTACATACATGCATGCATGCATGCATACATACATACGTACGTACGTACATACATATATTGACACAATAGGAACTTTGATGATAACACTTGAAACATAGCAAGCATACATAGTGGCATATTGACATAAATGTATATAAACTTTGACCTATTGAAGGCACAAGATGAGTTCTTGTGATCCTTTTTTTTAAATGTATTGTTTTGGGATAACTGAAAGCATGCTGTAAATTATTTTAAAATTTAATATGTGATAATATGTGTACCGCTCTATTTAATCGCTTCCCTTAGACACAAGATACATAATACAACCATTCACTCATGGGGGAGCCCGTGAGTATATGGGTAGTACTACTTCGGGAATCCCCCACGTACAATGGCCGAAAATGGTGGCTTTACAAAATTATAGGGTTGAAAACCCATTGAGGTTAGTTTCAATGGTTGTGGAATATATTTGTTTTGAGACATTTAACCCAAGGATAAGAATGTGAGTCTTGAAATGGGAAGTAGATTATTGGGCCCACAACAACCAAAAGATCACAACATAGGCCATAAACGATTCAATGTGAATAGTTTTTTCAACAACAATGTAAACACTACAACAATTCTCGTCATGCCGGCAACCCCAACAATTCTAACAACCATTGAACACATGTTAGAACCAAATATGGCCACATCAAAAGTCGGCCTAGGACCTGTAGTTAAACATCAACTATTTCTTGATCCAAGCGACCTTTAAAAATGCATAATACCCAAGAATCTCATAAACTAACACAATGCTCACTTTACTGCATTTCTTGTTTAACACACCAGTCAGCTAACAACAAGCACCACAAGAACACTAATTCCGATTGAAAAACTAACCGCCTATGTATCTCTTTTTTTGCCTAATATATCATTTTTCTATATGTTATGGTATTCATATTTTAACTTAATAGGCTTATTTTGATATAAAACTATATGACATATATTATTTTGGAAGAATGTATTACCTTATGATTAAGTACATATTTTTTCTTTTCGATATGATAATTCTAAAAGATCATAGCAACAAGTCTCGTGTCAACACGCGTCACATGAAAATCTAGTTTCAAATAAATTGTATAATTCAATCACTATTATAATGAGTTTTGTTGTTTTATAGAAACCCTTCGCTAATAACACAAAGGCAACCAAAGTTACTGTAATAGTTTGAACGGTTGGTAGATCATATGTTATACCACTAAATTAGGAAATTAAGATTATTTTCCTTTCCATTAAGCCATAATATTACAAGTTTCAAAATCATGTAGAGTTATGATAGATATAAAATATCACTTACAATAAATCTTTCATGTTCGCTGCTTGGGCTATTACCTTAAGATTCTTTACTGTTATTATTTCTTTAAAAATTAAGTTATGTATTACATTCCTATTTTGACCACTACTTGATGTCAAACTTTTTATTGACTCATCTATTATTGATGTTTGTAAAATATATTTAATAAGACATTAGTTAAAATTAACTTTTGTATTGTTACAAAATAAATGTGTTTTTCTTGTAACCTAATTTGTTAATTATTTTTTCAATTAAAGTTTAAGTAAAATACTAAAATCTCATGCAGTTGCAAACCATTTCGAGTTTGGAAATTGGAACCGTTTTTTTTTAACATCAAATATAGTCTAAGACAGGCGCTAATAGCCCATTTAGAGGTCCGCAAATCGGGTTTTTTAGAAACTGGTTCCGGTTTCAACCGGTTTCAGTTCCGGTCAACAAAGTCAATACCCGGTTCCGATTCCGGGTTTCGACCGGTTCCAACCGGTTTTTGACCGGTTCATGTTCGGGTTTTGGCCAGGTATAGGTGGAACGAGTTCCGGTTTTCGCGGTTTCGGTTTCGGTTTCGGTTTTGTTTCTAATTTTTCTGAAAAAAAAGACTCGTTTATACCCATCAATTCGGGTATGACCGGTTTGGGTCTTTTTTTTGCACCTCTGCCCATTTGCTTGTAGATGATATGGGCTCAAGTGGGCTCTCTCTTCGCTGACCCAAACTACTCCTAATTATAATATAAGCGGTTCTAGGGTTACTTTCTGATGTTGCGCGGAGTGTGAGTAGAACGGCTTCATCCGCCTCCTTTGGTCTCTTCGTCTCTCAAAGCATCAACAATGGTAATTTTCTTCCTGATTCTAGATAGTTATCATCTCATCATATGAATTCAAGATCTCTGTTTTTACATACAATTTCGTTGCTATTTTCTAGATTATCCCTGAGAAGAACCGTCAGGCCATCTCCAAGTACCTATTTCAAGGTCTTAAACAATCTACGTTTTTAGCTATACTGTTTATCTACATCGTTTCATGGTGATTCATTGTTCATACAGAGGGAGTTTGCTTCGCCAAGAAGGATTATAATTTGGCGAAGCACCCGGAAATCGATGTCCCAAATTTGCAGGTGATTAAACTGATGCAGAGCTTCAAATCAAAGGAATACGTGAAAGAAACGTTTGCTTGGATGCACTATTACTGGTATCTCACTAATGATGGGATCGAGTTCCTCAGGACTTACTTGAATCTTCCTTCTGACATTGTGCCTGCTACTCTTAAGAAGTCTGCTAAGCCCCTTGGACGCCCTACGGGTGGACCTCCCGGTGACCGCCCTCGGTAATCATTTTTAATTCGTTTGTCTCTTTTGGCTGTCTCAAATTGTGTGGTTTCATTGGTGTTTTGTCTGTGTGTTCAGTGGACCACCAAGATTTGAAGGAGATAGGCCTAGATTTGGTGATAGGGATGGATATCGTGGCGGACCTAGAGGGCCACCTGGTGAATTTGGTGGTGAAAAGGGTGGAGCTCCGGCTGATTACCAGCCTGCTTTTAACAGGGTAATGTTTCTTTTTTATGAATATGCCTTTATTGCTAATTGAATATATTGCCGGTTCATTTTCTGTGATAGTGTCGTAAATCAACGAATGTAGGAGGATATTGATAAGTTAGTTATTTGTCTATTTTATCGTTAATTGTTTTAATTAAGTTGGATGGAATTGCTGTTGAGTTAACTTTGTTTGTATGAGGTTAATAGCCTACGTTTGCATGTATTGGAATTTTAAGGTTTGAATTCTTAGATGCATGGTTAAGGCCTTGGTAATTTTTTTATGACTCACTTTATCTACTGTTTCTATTGATCTAATACTAAATCTTTAACCCTAACAGTTTTTCAGAACTAGACTTGCCTACATAAATGTGAATTAGGGATCTTGTCATCTGGTTTTTTTCCACACTGTGAATCTTTTGATATGTTGTTCTTTTGAACAATGCTTTCCTGATACTTTACCTAATATGGTCGGATTAGTTTGAACTGAATTTTTTCTTAACAATTGCACCATATCTTTATAAACAATTTTGATAAATAAATCTTAAATTTAAAAAAAAAAAAAGAATGGAGCAATATGGTTGAGTCAAAGTCCATTTTGCTTTGCATTTCTGTATGCAATCTAAAGGATGCCGTTCAGTGGTGATACTGAAACCTTTACTGATTGTTTTGGTTTTATTCATGAATTATTTGTGTGTGTTTCTAACAGTTTTTATCACAAGGTTCACCCACTGTTATCTAATAAGAAGTAAAATTTGCAGGGTCCTGGTGCAAGACCTAGTTTTGGTCGTGGAGGAGGTGGTTATGGAGGTGGTGCACCACCAAGCTCAAGCTTTTCTTAAGCTTATTATTATTATTTTTTATTTATGGCAGTGTTTTCATATTTCTAGTTGAATTTTGAACTTTATTTCAGTTTGCTGATTGTTACGACACATTTTAAATGTTATATCACTGGATTTATACGATTTTGTCAGTTAAATGGATATTATCATCCTCGTGATTGATCATTTGCTTTGAATCCTCAATCATATGACTGTGATGAAGCTATCGGACATAGAGGTGCACAAATTTTTTTTTTTTTTTTTTTCATTTTTTTAAGAACTGTAACCAGAGTTCTAGACTAGTTAGTTCCTAGCATGATCGGTTACACCACGAATTTGGTATTCGGATTTCGAGGGCCCATATCCTAGTTCCGCTAATCATTTCGCTTTTTTTATAAAAATTATAATAACTTAAACAAAAACAACACTAAATTCATTTTTAATGGTTTTTCAAACAAAATAATTAGAATTTTAAAAAGATAACAATTTATTTATTTTTTTCTTTTATTTGTCGAATTGTTGAAGTATACTTATTGGAACTCAAAAGTCTCATTGTTGTGAACAAGTCTGTATTATAGATGAGTTTTACGTAGGATATATGGTCACTTCCCGTCTATGAAAGAGGCTCGGGAACCAGGATTTGTACTTTTGTTAAAAGTTTTATTTCATATACAAGGTTTGTTATATTTTAATGGGCGTGGTTATCTACACACCCCAGAATTTTAATTCAACACCCCGCCGCCGCCCATACGCCCCGTAGTGGCCACTACGGGGCGTTTTAGACACAGACTGACAACCTTAAACGACAGAATTCTTTTGTCAGCTTTTTCAGGACCTATACGCCACGTAGTGACCACTACGGGGCGTATAGGGTTAAAAAATCCAAACGCAGAAGCTTGGGGCGTTTTAGTGTGATTTGGGGGGTTTGGGTATGATTTTTGGGGTGTAAAAATATAGTTTTTTTGTTAATAAATATTAAAAATATAAAATTTTTGTTTAAAAACTATTTTTATATTTTGCGTATTTTGCGACGTATCTCTCGTAGCATTTATACTTTACGACGACGTATCTCTCATACGTAAAAGTTTAGTTATTTTTTTAAACGCATGTTTTTTGTTTGTAAAAATCTAATATTTTTTTGTTTAAAACTTGTTTTTTATTTTTTACGGTCTCTCGGTTCGTTTATTTTTTAATTGTTTTTTAAAACTTTTAGTTTTGAAAGCTAAATGTTTTTAATTTTTAGATTTAATTAAAATTTAAATATATTAATTAATTGATATATGAATGACGTTCTTTGTTTAAGCATACTGATGTTACAGAATAATACGATAAATAATGCATCACCAACCAAAACATATTTAAATAATAAACACGCATCAACAACAAAACATATAATAATAAACACGTATCACCAACAAAACATATTTAAATAATAAACACGCATCACTAACTAAAACAACCAGATATATGCACGCATCATCAACCAAAACAATCAAATATACACAAACCATAAACATGAATACAAGTGTCTGTTTAACAAATACAAATAAGACTGAAAATACTAAGGTGGAGGTGGAGGTGTAGGTGGAGGAGGATAATCTCGTGGCTGAGGAACTGCAGGAAGCTGGATACCCTCCCCTTGTGCATGCCTAAGCTCGACATGCACATGCCACGAGATCAGATCCTCCAACCGATCCAGTCGTCACGTCAGCTGCTTGCTGGTATGAGCGAGCCGCTGACTCTGCTCAACCTGCTGTTGCTGGATCTGCACCTGCTGCTGCTGGATCTGCAACAGCTGCTGCGTGAGCTCGAGCTGCTGCTGCTGCATGTGTGCCTGCTGCTGGACGAGCTGCTGCGTCGAATCAGCTATACCCTGCAGCATAGCCTCGACACGAGCCGGAAGCCGCACCGCTCTATATATGCGATCAGGATGCTGATGCGGCACATCCTGATGCGGCTCCCCCTCGCCCTGTGGTGGTGCTGGTGGTGGCGGCGACGGTGGCGGCTCCCCCTCGCCATGCTGTGGCTGCTACTGGGGTTGCGGCTGCTGCTGTTGGAACACAGGCATAGGGTCCTCGTCTCTGTAATGGAGATCATTTGGCCCCGGCTGCCAAATGACCCCCTTGACGAGTGAAAATCGAAGCCCGAGCCGTGGAAATGTCTGCGCGATACGCATGCCCAGCACCGTCCGTCGATCTAAACGAACTGGATGAAAGGCCTCCATACCGGCAGGCTCTAGATCTATAAGCCCGTTAAAACGAGCAATACGGGTCACATACACCCCCTCGAAGATCAGCCCCCTCTCCTGGCGGTGGTAATATGTGCTAAAGTACTCCGCGAGACAACGTGCAAGGTTGCACGGTCTCCCAGTCAAAATACAATGCAAAAAAAATATATCCTGTGAAATGCACCACTCCTGGCTCATGCCACGTCCTGTAACAGACGAGGCAATGCACCGGTGCAAATACTTGATGAGGGGGTCACGAATACGCGTGACCCGGGCACTGTGGACAAAGGCATCATCGCCGATCCGAGGCCACCAAGCACTGACGACGTCGTCGTCAGCTGTATGAATAGCCGTCGTGTAGATCGGCAGATAAGTCTCCTCCTCGGTGTACAAACCGAGGACACTCCCAAACTCTGCCAAAGACAGATGGTACGCGGCCTCGCAGAGTCTAAATGATACCTCCGCGTGCTGCGCCTGTCCTGGCTGTGACTGGAAATCAGGAGGCCGAGGCCTGTACCTGAATGTCGAAAGAAACTCCACCGTGATGAGTCAATACTGTGGAGCATACGTCATCTCAAACAGACGAGACCATGGCGTGTCCTCGCCAATGTACGCCATCATCCTCTCCTGCTGGCCAAGCTCGGCCAGCAAATCTTAGTCAATCGCCTTCTGGTTGCCCATCTCCTTCTTCAGGAGTCGATCGCGCCTCTTACGCGCGTTCGTCCCCTGAGGAAATGCCAACCAGGGATGGTCCATAAGCTCGTCTAAATCCTCGACGTCTACATCATCAACATGAGGTTGTCCCACATCGTCATCAACAAACTCCATCTCATTAGAAGAACACATATCTGAACGATAATAATAATAACAATAAATAATAATAATAATAATAATAATAATAATAATAATAATAATAATAATAATAAAACAACAACAATAATAACAATAAATAATAAATAATAATAATAATAATATTAAATAAAAATAATAATAATAATAATAATAAATAATAATAATAACAATAAATAATAATAATAATAATAATAACAATAATAACAATAATAACAATAATAACAATAACAATAAATAATAATAATAATAATAATAATAATAATAATAATAATAATAATAATAATAATAATAATAATAAATAATAACAATAAATAACAATAAATAAATAATAATAATAATAATAATATTAAATAATAATAATAATAATATTAAATAATAATAATATTAAATAATAATAATAATAATAATAATAATAAGAATAATAACAATAAATAATAATAATAACAATAATTATTAAATAAATAAACCAGAATGGGCAAACGCCCCGTAGTGGCCCCAATGGGGCGTTTGGTTTGAACCAGAAGGAGCAAACGCCCCGTAATGCTCCAAACGGGGTAATCGGGTCCCGTTTGCCTCACAATCCCAACCCCCGGTCATCCACCTTAACACTAATCGATTAAACGGGTCGGATTACTAACCTTTAAGTCGCAAACGAGGTCCAAACGGGTGTCCAAACGGTGGTCGGCGGCGGTGGCAAACGAGGGCAATCTGGTGGATGGGTGGCGTTTGTGTCCAAACGGGGGTGTCGTTTGGTGGTTATTGAAAGCGCAAACGCCACGTAGTGGGCACTACGTGGCGTTTAGATTTAGTTTTTTTTTTTTAAATTTAATGTTATATTATATATAATGATATTAAATATAATTGTATTGTATTTAATTTTAATTATATATAATTATATATACTTGTATTGTATTTAATTTTAATTATATATAATTATATTAAATATAATTGTATTATATTTAATTGTATTATATATAATTGTATTATATTTAATTGTAAATAATATTAAATAATAATAATAATAACAATAAATAATTATAATAATAACAATAATAAGAATAATAACAATAAATAATAATAATAATAATATTAAATAATAATAATAATAATAATATTAAATAAGAATAATAATAATAATAACAATAATAACAATAAATAATAATAATAATAACAATAATAATAAATAATAATAATAAATAATAATTGTCGTTGTTACAAAGTTTTCTTGGTGATAATATACTTCTTTGTTTGCGTCTATAATCGATTTATACCGTTGGATTCGTTCTTGATAAACCATCTCCCACGCACCGGCCACATCATTTCGGTAACGTTTCCAAACCGCACTTAGAGTTGGAATCGGATAATCCCCCTCCAACCTTAGGTTGACGAAATGCATGGGCATATGAAGAAGACAAACCACATTATGTTGTGGTATTGTCGATGGAGCTAACCATAACGGGAAAAACGTGATACACCCTTCTGCACTGATAAGGTGAATTATCACGCCAAATCTTTGTGCAACAACGAGTCCCGTATAAGGCATAAGCATCCAATGTTCTTCAGGTGTAGGTCTGATATCAAACCAGTTTATGCTATGACGTATCGCTTCATATAAATTTTCATCAACGGAGTTAAAAACATATCTGTATGCTTCCCTATTGGTGTCCACCTCTTGTAACAGTTGCTGGCGAACGAAACCCCATTGATTTTCATCGAACCCTAACCCAACGGCTACAGACCTGAATCCACAATTACCGTCTGGCATAACATCTTGTATGTTGCTTACATAACAATGAAACATTGAAGGAATGTAACCACCAAATCGTCTAAGATTGTTCATTCCTTCTGGTTTCACTGGCGAGACAACTACCGAGTCAGCTTGACTTGTCTCGAGTCCTTTTTTCCCTCTTGAAGACGTTGAACGACTACGTTGGAGGGGGGGTCTTTGCTGGTTTGACATTGCTGGAGTGAATGAACTATGCCTTGGAAGTTGAAAACTACTCTCTTGTGAGTCGTCAACTGCGCTTTGTCTAGTTTCACTCCCCCTTTGTTGTTGAGTCTTCAATGTCGGACGTCCGCGTGTATCCTTCTCAACCAATGGCGTTTTCTTTTCACTTTTAAACGGAAACACTTGCGCAAGTATTTTTTTAACCAGACTCTTTTTCACTGACTCAGGTTTTGAATTTATTTCCTGCGTCACCAGACCCATTTGTCCTGCGACGTCGATTTCTTCGTCTTCTAGAAGTGTCGGGTACCGAGTATCAAGTTTTGTCCAGAAGATGTCTATATCAGAAAGCGGGATAATCGTGTCTGTATACAAATGAAAGGAAAATAATCAGTTTACAACAAAAAAAATGTAAAAAACAAACAAAGAGGAATTGATTACAGTAATTTGATACCTGTATTCTCGTATGTTGAGATTTGACAGGCACATGGCAAGCCACAACTTGTCCACAACTGGTGGCCGCATGACATACTACCTTGACGTATAACCATGATCTTATTTATTTCATCAAGTAGTAAATCAAGAGCTTTATGTGAAACCTTGCCACGTAAGTTATTAAACATGGGTATTTTATGATGACCCATTGTCTTTGTTAAACTTGTTTCAAACCCATGTTTCATGTTTACCTCCTACGATTCTACCATTTGATCAACAAAACCTACCAGTGTCGAGAGCGAGTTATTAGTGGTTCTCAGATATCTTTTTAAGTTTGAATGTTGACTCTCGACTCTGTTAGTTGTACGTTGACCAAAGTTAGGCGTTCTGTTAGTCCAGGCTGTGACAAACATGTCTTTGTATGGGTTTAACCAAGTCTGAGTCACATAATTCAAAACCCCTGAAATAAAAAAAATAAACTATAACATACGAAAACGTAATTTTACCAAAAATAATGATAATGATATTGAATGACGCTTACTTTGACGGTTATCTGCGACTAGTTGTTGGTACAGGCGGTTACAGTTGTAGTCGTAAATTTCTGGCGACGAAGAGTCACACAAATTCCCCCAACGACCCTTAAACTTTTTCCAATCACCGTCTGAAAAACTCGCTTTGCAGTGTTTTGCGATATTTTCGCTTATGTGCCACCTGCATAAATACCTGGAAGCGTGCGGAAAGACCTTACGACATGCATTCATCAGAGCAAGGTCTCTGTCGGTTATTATCATGCGAGGCTCCATACACTTATCTAGCATATCTTTTACTCGTTCTACAACCCAATGATAATTTTCCTCCTTTTCTTTACTCACGAACGCGTGTGCAATACAAAACGTATGGTGTGTGAGGTAACACCAACTATCTATACAAAAGGAAGTTTGTACATGTTAGTCTTGTAAGTCGCGTCGATCATAAGAACATGTGGTAACGCACGCCACCAGGTGTATGATTTTTTATGGCAAAAGAAAATCTCCTCCACGACATTCGTTTCGGAGTTTTCGCGAGTATAGTATACGTAATTTTTAGTATGTAGCAGGTTCTCTAAGACCTGCATTGGGGTTGATCCGACTTTTTGTTTATTTTTAAATTTTTGCTGCACATTGTATACGTCTCTACGGATAGAGACGTTGTCGGGATTCTGCTTCTTTAGGTTGGAGAGTATGTTGCGTGGCTCCATGTGTTGCTCAGTCAGATGATGCACCATGTTTTGTTCCTGCTCGGACATTCTTCTAACAAACGGGTGCCCTTCAAGATTTTGAGCAGGTTCATGGTTGTGTTTGTCGTTTCTGACCTGAAGCTTCCAACCATAAGAATCAGTGTCGTATATCCCTATTAATTTAAAAGGATAGCCGATTTTTTTGCTACCGGTACGCCTTAAGATGGCTGTACTATTGTGTTCACCACCACGATCACACACAAGCCAGATTTTGTTGACCTCATCGGTCCCCTTCTTTTTCTTAGATCGTCCGGTAACTACGACGTATCCATTATCAAGGGCTCTATTTTTCACCCATGCCATCAGCTCCTCCACAGAAATGAATATCTGAAAACAATGTTGTAATTAAACTAACGTCCATCGAACTAAAAACAAGTGAAAATATATTACCTCATTGGTATTCCAGTCCATATTTTGGTATACAATATCAGCTTCTTCCTTTTTAACGGCCACTTGGGGTGGTTGTGATTGTTCACCACCGTAACATTCCCGGTTAACGTCTTCATCATCGCAAGGTTCATGGTTCAAATCAAACTGCCAGTACGAAGTTTGACCCGCAACCTCTTCGTTAAGATCTGGCAATGCTGGTCTATTTGTCGCCTCAGAGGATTGCGCACCAGTCTCATCCTTAAAAACATTATGATTAGTTTGTCATTTGATTAACAATAAAAGCAAGTAAATACAGTTTCGTACATGATATGTTTCAGCCACACGCGAAACGTCGGAATATTGACCGAAGAAAAAGTCTCCGTCCCACCAAGACATATTTCAAATAAAAAATATGGGTGTAGTGTGTATATATTTGATAAACGAAACAAGATAAACTCGTTCAACGATTTGGAAAGTGATTCGACAGAATGTGTGATATTGTAAAGAAGTATGTTTGTATATATAGACGATGAATTCGTAAGTTAGAAAGTAATTGGCACGTTTTAAACAAGAAAAGCCTCGTAGTGGCCACTACGGGGCGTTTAGGGCTAACTCTAAACGCGCCGTAGTGACCACTACGTGGCGTTTGGGTCTAATCAACTGACATGTCGGAACCTTTGTCAGAACATCGTACCAAAACGCCCCGTAGTGGCCACTACGGGTCGTTTAGGTCTAATAATTGCCACTGTCGTTTGACCAAGATAGTACAATCCGTACCAAAACGCCCCGTAGTGGGGGTGTGCAGACATTATTTTGGGGTGTGAGTTTAACACCGCCCTATTTTAATTGACAATGTCTAGCTGATTCTTTGGGCATTTGAACATCTTTACTAACTTTAGAGTGAGCCTTGTCTTTATAACAATAAACTTTTGTGAATAAGAGAACTTTGATTTTGGAGCCATCGTAAAAATTTGAGATCTTACCAAATCATGTGTCATGATGGCTAGAATAGGAAAGTCGGATTCATTTGCTTTCAACATCGCTAAAAGATCTAAATTGCAATAATTATTGGATTGAATAATTGACAAAAAAATCAGTACACTATGCCTCTCAAAGTTGTTTAATATGGTTACGCTTTTGTTGTTTTGTCGTCTCCTTTTAAGCGGTATTTATTAAAGTCATAAACTGATCTTTTGTTGTCAATTTAGCGTCCATGTGTTCAATATTGTTTGTACGTTTATGTTGGATTCATATTTGCTTAAATAAAAATCAAAAATTAATTTTAATTTAACTGGGAAAGTCTTTAATGCGTTCATACATATCAAAAATCTCATATATTTTGTCTATTAAACATTTAACTTTCGTAATATTAAAAATCAAGTTTAAAGCAAGACATGAGTAAATTCGAGTGATAGTTCTTTGAAATATTTTATAATTTTTCTTTCCTTGATTTTATCATTTATTGAAAACATTAAGTTTTATTTTCAAGTTTTTTTATATTTTTTGTTATTAAAAATGATTTCGAACCACAAATTATTAGTAAGATAATAAACCATCAGTAATTAGTAATTATGTAGTGTAAATTTTGTAAATGTCAAAAAAAATTAGTTACATGTATAATATTTTCTCAACATGTATCCAAAAACTCGTCAACCATGGTATTTTTTGTAAGGATTTGTAAGAAAAAATTGCAAAGTTATTAGCTATGATAAACTTTCAAACATTATACAAGCACAGTTTTATGATATAGGAACATCCAAATTAGGACAAACAAACTCTTCGCTCATTTTTACTAAAAAAATTATTTCCGATATATGTTTAACAAATTCTTTTACAAACATTTAGTAACATGTCTTTAAAACCAATTTTGAACACCTCAATGTGTTTAGTGGCAAGCCTGCCATGCAAACTAAATTTATAATACGTGTAACAGTTGTGTGAACAAAATACACCTTTGCAAATTAATTGATATTTTTTTTTTAATTTTTAACTGTGACAGTGTTTTTTTAAGGCATTTTAGAATTTGAATGAAACAATATCATTTTGTAAATTACATGTTATTATCACGTAATCTAAAATCTGAAACAAATTATTTCCCGTATATGGATACAGGAAAAGCCTAAAAGCAATCACATGTTTCACCAATTGCCACGAATTAGGATATACCCAATGAGCAATGACACAAATATATGACTTGAGTAAACCATGTGGAACTTACCAAACGTTGATAGTTCAGACTAATATTTAAATTTTCAAAAATCAAATTAAATAATATCTTAATATAGTGTGACACACATGATGTAACAAGCTTGAGGCATTTCTCGAATTTTGTTTGTTAATTGAGGGTGATCAAAATGATTGACTGATGAAACTTTTTGAATCACAAGCTTCGTCATTCGATCCCACATCATATGTATGTTGTAATGAAATATTGCACCTTCACTATCAATTTTTGTTTATTGGGAATCCGGAGAGTATTTCAACATCTTGCAATATGATTTATTAAATATGCTTCTTTAAGCTTGAGTATGATTTTTTTGCTAAGTGAACACCACAAAACTTATAACGGGTCTTTTAAAATTTGTCAATCCTCTCAGTCAAATCCCTAATGCACCAAATTTCCATGATCGTACTATGTGTAAGAACACAAAAAATGATTGACTTGGTGTAAAACCTGTCAAATTTCAGTAAGAGACTCGTTGCTAATCGAGCCAAATGGGCTACGCCCAGTTAAGCCCAACTAGGCCCAATGAACTAATCCGTAAAGATAACCTTGTTTAAACTTACAGCTTGTTCTTAATGAATTGTTATGTAATTATTGGGCTTGCGAAAAGAAACAAAAGATTTAGTTATAAACGTTCAATGATCGGCTGTTATCGAAAACTTGGTCATTGAGTTCTCAACGTTATATAATATTTATAATAATAACATTATTGTTATTGTTATTGTTATTGTTATTGTTATTCTTATCGTCGTCGTCGTCGTCGCCGCCGCCTCCCGCACCACCACCACCACCTCCACCAGCATCACACCATCACCCCATCACCATCACCATCACCACCACCACCACCACCACCACCACCACCATCATGATGATGATTATTATTATTATTATTATTATTAAATTATTATTATTATTATTATTATTATTATTATTATTATTATTATTATTATTGTCGTCGTTGTCGTCTTTGTCGTCGTTGTTGTGGTTGTTGTTGTTGTTGTTGTTGTACGCGACTGATAAGTGATTGCCTCACTTGAAAACCCTAGATATAAAAGGTGTAACATCAGTGCCGGAACGATATTTCAGAAGAGTAGGAATGTAATGTAGATACTTGTACAGAAACTAATTGTGTAATATTTTGTATTAATATTATGTGAAATAGTTAATGTTAACAGTGTAGAAACTCAATGCTGACAAATGACACACAGACACAATACTGATATGCTTCAAATGATATACAGTGATATGATACTATATGTGATCGTTAGATAGGATATTATTATGTATAAACGTATGTGCGGATAACCAAACTAAAACTATATTAGATTCGTTACTGGAATATTAAACTAACAGTGTATTTGTATGGGTGACGATTCGCACAAATATATTTGTAAGTTTAACATTCTGAATGATATCTTAAAATTAGAAAATCAAATCGGAAAGTAAAGTTATTGTCGTGTTCGTATGGGTGACGATTCGTACGAATACGCGCGAAAACGATATGATCCGGTGAAACAATAAAAATAAACGTTTTTGAAATTTTAAAAAATAATAAAAAGATATTTAGTTAGTTTACTAGGAATTACCGCCTAAAATAATTTAGAAATGTCTATTTTAATAAAGTTACGTGACGTTACGCGCAATTACGAAAACGATATGTTAAAACGAAACCGAAACACACTCGAACACCCCGGACTATAAAAGCTTTCAAACACCTTCTTCTTTCCCCCATCGTTTCAGATTTTTTTCTCCTCTCTCCTCAAAAACCTGGTTTCACTCTCTTTCTATTCTCTCTACCTTCAAACCACCATAACTCACTCATTTCTTCACCAAAATCGACGTTCTAGTCGTCAAAAAGATCGTGGGAACGAGGAGAATACAGAAGTACAAAGGATCAGAGGTGAAATGAGCATGACTCATCGCAGTTCTAGTGAGAAGTTTCAGTTTGTTAGGGTTTTTCCTCTTTTCAGCTAGGTGAGATTTGGAACTGGTTTAATCACTAGAAAATGGTTAGGATCAACACGAAAACGTCTTAGGAGGTCAAGGAACATGTTAGTTTAAGCAATTGATCAATGGAACATGACTGGGATTGTTGGAAATGATCAATATCGATGGAGGAAGGTTCATCAGCATAGTATTGATGATCATGAAGACCCAGCCCCCAAACTCATCGAGATTATTATGTTCGATGACTCAAAAACTATGGCAGAAGGTTGAGGAGACTAGGATCAATGGCCTCTAGAGTTGAGAACACCCAGGACCATCAATACTAGCATTATCGATGGCCTAGGGTCCGAAACATGGGGCTGGTCGAACTTGTAGTATTGGCAGAGTTGTTTTTGGGTTTCCATCGATACTGAACAAATTCGAAGACCTAATATCGATGGCATTCAGTCGATCTTATTAATCTTGATGATCTCCAAATGAAAAAACCCAAGGGACCATCGATACTGCTAGTATCGATGGCCTAAGGGCTGATCAAAGTGAGTTCATCGATATTGTACAATCGCCTAGATGTTTTGGAGTCCATCGATATTAACCAAAGTAAAGCTATCGATACTAATCTAAACTTTTTGATACTAATAACCAAGTGTAGTCCAAGTATTTTAAGCTCAAAACTAGATGATATGGACAAAAAATTGAAGTCGTGGGAGTGGGTTAAACATTAAAGAGTCAAATAAGGATAATTAGTGTTTTTCTAGGCGTTAACCGATTTGAAGCTTCATCGATATTAATTTTGTTTTCCAAATTAAGACTTTCACAATACTTCTAACTTACAAGCAAATGTTTTATGAACCATTAAGGATAAAAAGACTTTGTAATTAGTTAATCTTATAATGAATCATGGATGTATGGTATTGGCAAGGGCATAAGTTGGAATAACCAAGTGTTAGCCACCATGAACCCATCAATACTACTCATATTACATCCACACTATAACTCTAAGGATTGTAAGGGTGTAACAACATAATATAATTACAATGGAGTGACATCAAGGATCATATGTAAACAAAATCAAAGGTTATTTCAAGATAACAAGTTCAAAGGAGAACTTAAGAGTATAGATTATACTTAACAAGATTAGTCTAAGTTCTAAGTTTTCAAAACTTGATGATTCATGATTTAAACTTAGATTATATTAAAATGTACTACTTAATTGTATGAAATAAAGTTTATAAGATAATATTATTAAATTTTGCGAAAGAGAGTAAGGTTTTATACAAACAAGTTAACTTTATTTTATTTTATAAGATTTTATAACCAAACTTTCTTTTCATAGGACTAAGTGCTATAGGCTTAAGGATACTAAAGATCTAAGTAAACTTAAGTGAGGATACTAATGATCTAAGTAAACTTAAGTTAGCATTAAGTCTACATTAAGCATGGAAGATCTTAGGGATAAAAATTTTCTAAGACTAGTTATCAAAGTCAAGGAATTTGGGGTCGGAATTCTGTAATCTTAGAATTCGAACTAAATTTCTCAATGTGTATTCATCAAAGGATTTCAAAGGCAAAGATATGTATTTTTAGTCTCTTTGATCTAAAATTCTCTTTATGTTATCATCATTAGGACTTCATAATTAGGAATCTGCGTATCAGTATTCATTATTTGAAGTTCACACCAGGAAATCATGACACTCAATACTGAAGGTATTGGGAACCTAGGATAATAGTCCCAGGACACATACATACGAAAACCTAAGGTCTTAATTTCAAGTAAATCAAAACCACGCCTTACACGATCATAATCATATTCATAGTTCAAGAAACAATCATGATACAACCATAAACAATCAAGAGTTGGGATCCTAGCTTCAAATACAAACAACAGCCTAGCTCTGACATACTAAATTGGTGGTGGGCTAGAGGCTGGGCTTGACCCTACGTATGCCCTATATATAAACTAACTTCAGTATGACATGGGAAATTCGGAGTGAGTATTTGAAGTAAAGATCCAGGAGCAACTGGAATCATTTGAACATTAGTCAATCATATGAGATACAACCATGTGTGATACAACCATTGTGAGAATCAACCATATGAGAATCAATCATTGTCTTAATCAATCGTAGATGAAAAAAAATCCTATGTGAAACAATCATTGTGTTAAACAACCACAGGTGAAACAACCATTGTGTGAATCAATCTTGTGAACAATCTTTATGTGTTAATCTTAAGTGATTACATACTTAGTACTTGCTAACATAGGTTAACAGGACAAGTGTAGAATACACATGTAATCGTAGTTCTACATGTTAACATTGTTAGTATGTGCACACATAAGTTCAATCATAAATCAACCATAATACAACCATAGCTCAGTCGATCAAGATCATTTGGAATCTTTATCATTGGAACATACATGTTCATTTGTATAATAGTATTGCCAAATGAGACAATATACATAGGCCCATGCCACACAATCACATGAGAAAGATACTAACAAGTTAACTGATTATATGTTAACTGTCTATATGTGTACTAGCTCGCATTACAATTGAATGAGAATATTAGCAGTACGGATATATTACTAACTTTATCTTATAACTTCAATTGTATGACTTGACTTACTGACTCGCTTGAGGCTTTCTCTTCATAGAATGCCTCCTCGACGTAATACTAACACCGAGGGTTCGACGAGCGGAAACGATGAAGAAATCAACAAGATCGCCCGAGTCCTCTCAATCCACATGAGGGACGATATACCGGGGATGGTCACTGATATCGCCAACAACATTCGAGGAAGTTCCAGTGAATCAGAAACTAACAATTCAAGCTCCAGTAACACTGGAACTACTACCTTCACTTTCAAGCAGTTCAACAATGCTAAACCTCCTAAGTACGCTAGTATTGAGGAGTTACCGGTCTACTACAATGGCTGGAAAGCATCGAGGACATTCGTGACATTATGGAATGTCCTGAAAATATAAAGGTCAAGATGTCCTCAAGCGCTTTTCATAAAGGCGCTCTCACCTGGTGGAACGCTGATGAGAACACTAGAGGACGGGAGGTTGCTTTGGCCTTACCTTGGGAAGATTTCAAGAAACTTCTTGTAGAGCAGTTATGTCCATGCCATGAACTAAAGAAATTGGAGGCTGAAATGTGGGGTTTGGCCCAATATAGTGGTGAGAATGCGAAGTACACAACTCGTTTCCATGAGTTGTGCATTTTGGTTCCATATCTAGTTACTCCACTATCCCAAAAGATAGAGACGTACATCGAAGTGTTACCCTAGTCATTAGGGGAAGTGTTATGGGAAGTAGCCTCACTACTTTAGAGGTGGCTATTCACTTGAGTTCCACTCTTACTGAAGAGTATGTCAAAGCTGGCTTACTCACTCGGATGGGTTACAAGAGGGCACAGACTGAAGAAAGCAAGAAGCCCGAGCAACACCAACCCAAGAAAAAGAAACAGAAGATGATCAAGAATGATGCAGCCACAACTGTAGCTACTACTATTCAAGCTACTTCAATTACTACTACTCCAAAACTTACTATGGCCAGAAAGCCTTATACTGGTCCGTACCCACTCTGCACAAAGTGCCAATATGATCATCTTCCTACACTTCCATGCAGGAAATGTCTGAAGTGTGGAAGATTTGGACACTTGGCAGCAACGTGCCGTGCAACTCATCTTGCTGCTACCACTACTACCACTGGTCCTACTATTACAGGTGGAAAGTCCTGTTATAACTGTGGAGCAGAGGGACACTTTAGAAACCAGTGTCCACATCTCAACAGCAACAACACAGCTGCTACTGCCACTGCTTGTGCCTTTGTCATCGGAGCTACCGAGGCACGCGAGGAGCTGACAGTCTTCACATGTACTTTTCTCATCAACAATCATTATGTTTTAATATTGTTTGATACCGTTGCAGACAAAAGTTTTGTTTCTGATACCATTGCATCTGTATTTGATATACAACCGCCAGTACTTACTACTCCATATACAGTAGAGGTAGCTGATGGTAAGAACATACTTGTAAACTCTGTACTCTGTGGCTGCGAACTCATGTTGAACGATCATTCATTCACTATCGATCTCATTCCAATGACACTTGGAAGGTTTGAAATGGTCATTGGAATGGATTGGTTATCAAAACATAACGTCAAATTCGTTTGTTCGGAGAAATTACTTCGAATTCCTCTACCATCCGGTGAAACGATGCGAGTTTACGGCGAGAAACCCTGCCGTGGATTGAAGATCGTATCATGCATCAAGGCGCAGAAGTATTTGATGAAGAAATATTGTGCTTTCCTAGCACATGTAGTGGAGAAGAAGCCGGAGAAGAAAATGGTGAAAGAAGTGCCAGTCATCCGAGACTACCCTGAAGTATTTCCAGAAGACTTTCCTGGACTACCACCAGTCCGACAAGTGGAGTTTAGAATCGATCTCGTCCCTGTAGCGAACCCAGTGGCGAAGTCACCATATCGATTAGCACCGTCTGAGATGCAAGAACTGTCTAGTCAACTTCAGGAACTTCTAGACAAGGGGTTCATTAGACCGAGCTACTCACCTTGGGGAGCACCGGTTCTCTTTGTCAAGAAGAAAGACTGTTCGTTTCGTACGTGCATTGAATATCATGAGTTGAACAAGGTGACAATCAAGAATAGGTATCCTCTTCCCAGGATCGATGATATGATTGATCAATTACAGGGATCAACTTGCTTGTCTAAGATTGACTTAAGGTCTGAGTATCATCAGCTGAGAGTAAATGATGAGGACATACAAAAGACGACGTTCAGGACTCGTTATGGACACTATGATTTTGTGGTTATGCCATTTGGGCTGACCAACATACCAGCAATGTTCATGGACTTGATGAATCGAGTCTGTAGACCGTACCTAGATCAGTTTGTAATCGTCTTCATTGATGATATACTGATTTATTCTAAGACGGAGCATGAACATGAGGATCATTTGAGGAAGGTCTTAGGATTATTAACAGTTGAACAGCTATATGCCAAATTCTCTAAATGTGAATTTTGGCTAAAGGATGTTCATTTCTTAGGCCTTGTTATCAATAGATATGGGATACACGTAGATCGAGCGAAGATCGAAGCAATTAAGAATTGGACTACCCCATACACTCCAACAGAAATTCATTCGTTTTCGGTCTGGCAGGTTATTATAGAAGGTTCATCGCCAATTTTTCAAATATTGCCTTGCCACTTACCACTTTGACTCAGAAAAGTCACTCGATCATATGAGGGCAGAAACAAGAAGATGCATTTCAACTTCTTAAACAGAAGTTATGCAACTCCCCTATCCTTAGTCTTCCAGAAGGCAATGATGATTTCATTGTCTACAGTGATGCTTCAAACCTTGGACTCGGTTGTGTACTTATGCAACGAGGCTAGGTGATTGTATGTTTCAAGACAACTTAAGGTTCATGAGAAAAATTATACTAGTCATGATCTTGAGTTAGGGGATGTGGTCAACACATTCTTAATCAGAAGGAGCTCAACATGAGACAGAGGCGTTGGGTTGAGCTTCTAACGGATTAGGACAGTGAGATTCGTTACCATCCGGGTAAAGCCAATGTGGTGGCGGATGCTCTTAGTCCGAGACCCTAAGTGATGATGTCCAAAAGATGTGAAGCTATCCTTCTCAACCTACTTTTCTTCGTTCCCTGAAACATGTAGAAAATCAAGTGTCAACTACGAAGTAGTTGGTGAGTAATCATAAGTTTTTCATTTTCTAAAAATTTTTAGAAGTGTTTATAAAAGTTTATAGTTTTTAAGAAAATACACATGTGAACCTGTGAGATAATCCAGCTCTATCAAAACACAACAACACATTAGTGAAATAATTCAAGTAATAGCAAGTAGTCATTCAAGAATATCCAATCAATCACAACCAAACACATTAATTAGATAATTAAAGAGATAATCCACATTCATCATCAACAATCATCTTTCATCATAATTATCTCAATATAATGTACCGCGGAGGACCTTCGTCAACTCAAACAACGGTAGGTGGAATTATCGCGGAGGACCGAAGTCAACTCAACCAACGATATTCCTAATATGTATAAGTGTCAATACAGTGCACTACGGAGGACCGTAGTCAACTCAACCAACAGTGGAATCACCGAGGAGGACCGAAGTCAACTCAACCAACAACGACTCACAGAGTTATGATATTCCACATCAATCGATATCAATAATAATCCAATAATATGAATATCATATTGATAATCCAGGTTTCACCCATGTGTTATCAAATAATATTCGTTTTGGTATACATGTTCCACCCCCGAGTTTAAAAGGAAAATGATTTTAAAAAGGGGGTTATGAGAACTCACCTGAATATCTCAGATTCAGTATTTCGTAGAATGCGCACTCACGTAAGTGAAATCAAAGACAACTCAGCAACCTATATTTATCGCGTGTTCGTGTTCATAAGTATATGCGTTTTATTATTATTAAGTGTCCATACCTGTTTACCTTTATTCATTAAGTGTGCCACTAACTTAGGTTAATTATTTAAGTTATAAGGATGCACTCAAAGTTTTATGAGTTATCATCATTAAAACACAAATTTAAAACTTGATTTTTTAAATAAATAGAGATGATAACCAAATGTAGAGTCTTACGGATATACTGATAGATATGTATACTAAAAGGTGATAACCTTATACGTGTACATAACTATGCATGCATGCATATTTATTTAAGTAAAACACCACCCTTATGTTGTTAAGATTCTAATTTAGTTTAAGAAAATCATCTTTATGTCATTCACATAAAAAGTTGCAAGTCATTTCAATACACAAGGGCATGTATAAATATATACATGGTCATATGTATGTGTATAGTAAAAAGGTGGTAGTTAACTTTTTAACCTTGCATGCATGGATGTATACCACCTCCCTTAACTTAGTTATTTTTATGCGTATATCTATTTATCGCTTTTATTAAGTTCTATCCTTATCATCGAGACTTAGAATCGGCAGCGAAACACCATCGAGATTGCCAGTCTCGATGGCTAGTGTCGACCATCATACTTAGTATCGACATGGTCCTGTCGAGATAATAAAATCGATAATGATGAACTTGGTGGCTGTTGCTTATTACTGATAAGGTGGACTAGCTGCTCAAATCCGATAATATTATCATCGATTATACTACTCTCGCAGATTTCTTGTTTCGGCACGTAATAAGTTAGTAGGGTGGCCAATATACACGTTTTCTGTTAATATTATAAACTTTTAGACAATGTCGGTGACCTCACCATCCAATGATTTTATTCTAATTTCGGCAGAGTAAATTTTTAATGGCTGTATGCCTGGACCTACAATATCGAAAAGATGGTGGCCGACTCTATCATCTTCGATAGCTTCCAATCGATACTACTAATCTCGGGAGTTCCAAGTTCGACAGCCATTCTAGTGTCGATACTATCCTCCACAAAATAATATCGATGGTGGTTTACAGGTTCGATGATGCTGGATTCAATGAAATACTGTCGATGATGCTAAGTTCGATGATGATTTATCAGTTAAAATCAAGTTCGATGGCACCTTCAATCGGAACCAACAGTCTCGGAAGTTCCAGTCGAACTTGTTACATTCAACCACCATATTCGATACTACCCATCATCTTCATCCTCCCATTCTTCCAACATGGTTAGTTCCGAGACCAAATCAGTTTAGAAAACATGTGGATTAAGAAGCTTTTAAGTTTAAAATGTGTACAAATGGTGATGCCATAACCAGTTTCTATATTTTCAAAAATGCAGAAGGTAAAGCTCAATATTGTGACACCCGGCAATTTCAGGTAAATTGCAACTCTTATATTCTTTACATTTCACATTCATACTTGTTGCATTTCATTTAATTACGTTTAATTAGATGAGTTGAACACAAACAACTACGAGACGATAGTTCGTGGAACTATCGAATCGTACATTGCACATTGGTTTTGGAAACCAAGTGTGGCAACCACAACACTTACACAAAACAATAATTCGGGGAATTATTAAATTGTGCATCACACGTTGATTAGGATTAATCAAGCGTGCAAACACTTCGTTAGACACAAACACAAACTATTGAAGATAATTCGAGGAATTATCAAAACACACACACGAGTCTCACGAACGTTGGTGATCAATCAAACTTATGTGCTATTATATGATTATGTGCTTAAACATGTATTAGATGTTAAGATAAGCGTTAGGAATCGATTATGAGCGAAATCGTTTCAACGAAAGCGAAAAACAAGGATATGGACCCGTCGCGGTACGCGACAGGTTCCTCGGCGAAAGTCTTCGCGGTACGCGAAGCAAACCGGGAGTCGAACTCCCGAATCCTATCGCGGTTCGCGATGAAAACTTTTGATCGGCCTCCGCGGTACGCGAAGGCCATGCAGATCAGATTTTCTTTATAATCAGCCCCATCTCACTTCTATCCGGTTCCTTTGCAAATCACTCGAACATTCACACCCATTTGCGACCAAAACCCACTGATATCTACCTTAAAACCCCCTGGTAACATCCTTGAGGCTCTTCTTTGCAACCTTGGAGTCATTTGGAGCTCTTGAAGCACAAGGAAGGTCTTGGAAGCCATCGAAAAGCTTGGAGCAACCATCAACCCACTGGAATTTCATCATCAGTAGCCATCTCCACCGAATCTCAGCTTTAAGGTAGTTTTAATATGATTTTTAGTAGCTAGATCGTACATGCAACGGGTTAAAACCCACATGCAACTCCGTTTAGTTATTGTGCTCAAATTTGTTGGTGATTTGATGAATAGGTGTTGTAGATTTACTGATTTTGATGCTTAGAAATGTTAGAATTGAGTTTTGATTAAGTTAGGCTTGATTTGATAATGTTTTGGTGCACTTGCCATAAAAGGAAACTTTTATGTTGCAAGTCTTGGATTTGTAACGATCTAGACATGTTAGACATGTCTAGATATTGTTAAATGTATATTGGAGTGTTTAGAAACACATTGGGGTATTTGATTTTGTCAAAAACTTGGTTTTATAGAAACTTGCTATTTATGGAAACTTTTATAAATCAAAAGAGGGCTTTTGATGTTTTTCAATGATTTGATGAACTTTGATTGTTGAAACATGTTTAAAAATGATTTCTAAGCATATTGGAAACCTTGATTTGTGAAAACAAGCTTTTAAACAAATACTTACTATTTTAGGAAACTTTATTTGGGTAAAACGGCATAAATGGTGATTTATGCGCAAACGTTGTGTTTTGTTGTGTTTTGAGTGTATAAACGTGTTTTACAAACATACTGGAGTGATTTGATTTGTGAAATGGGATTTCATAACCACACTTTCCTAAATTGGAAACTTTCTAAAAATGGTAACTTATGTGATTAGAATCATAGGATGCATTTTGGTGTCTTATGTGCATTGAGGCACGTAAACACAACAATCGTGTCACCAACGATTCGTCGAGTCAACACAAGTCAACACACACATACTCGGTTGAGCACACCGACACTTGGAGTTGTATGGATTACAACACACCACAAAACACATACTCACACCTATATGGTTATAGGTGCATACTAGCAGGTGCTAGCTTTCGCAGACGCGAACACTCACGCATACCGGAACTACTAACAGGTGAGTTCACGGCCCCTTTTTACATTTTCTAACCTTTGGGGGAGAAAACATTGCATACAACTGTTTTGAACAACTTACACACTTTTGGTTATTTTTGTACATGCTAATATCGTATATGCATATGTGTGGCATTCATCCACAAAACTGATAAGTCCTCATTACACACACCTCGAACCGTTAATAGCGCGTTGCGCTCAGCGTGGTAATTCTGAATAGTACTATTTGGGCCTGACAAGCCCCACTGTTGCGAGCCGTATGGCCACCCCGACTGGAGGTCGGAACAGTGCATAATTGACCAAACAACATTTGCCATATCTTGGATGGATATGGCGGGAGGCAGCATGTTAGCTTCGGTTGCGAACCCGCATATGATATAAAACATATTGACTAGCTATCAATGGATATTGCATTGTATTGAAAAATAGACCTGCAAACTTTACTTTAAACATTTTGATGTTTAATGCTGATTACAAACCTGTGCTCTCACCAACCTTTGTGTTGACCTTTTACTCGCATGTTTTCTCAGGTAACTAAGGCACGCGCACAAGGGCTAGGATGCTAGGATGGGGTCCATGAATCTACTGTAGTGTCTTAGGCCACTTGATAGTATTTAACATTTGGTTGTGTTAATTATGTATTGTCAAACTACTTTAATCGCTTCCGCACTATTGTTAATGGTCATTTTGAAAACTGTTTTAATTCAACGCTTCCGCAAGATATGAATGTTAAACCATTTTGCTAACTTATACTTTACTTCCGCAACTCTGATATTAATAAACTGTTTTATCCAAATTATTGGATGTACGTGCATAACCAGACATATAGGTCTCGCATGTTGTGTGACCGGAGACTGCGATCCTGACAATCTGCCGTCGCTCGCGCCCCGGAAGGGACGGGATTTTCTCGGGGTGCGACAGATTGGTATCAGAGACTCCGGTTATTGCGAATTAGGTTTGCATTTAGTGAACTTAGTCTATAACCACTAGTCTCCACACAACACATAGTGCTTAGTATTGTAGTACTTGCACACACGTTACATCTTTTATGCATGACGTTCGTCACTGCACGTGACTACCCATGACGGGGAAGAGCCGATAGCTCTAACACGTTCTTTACAGTACCTACCACACACACTACATTAGTCATTAGTCAAACACTAACACGTATTCTCGCTATGAAGATCATGGCTGGAAGACGTGGAGGACGCAGAAATGCAGGCGGACGTGGAAACATCAACTTGACTCAAGCTGAGTTGAACGCCCTCATCAACGAACGGGTTGAGGAGGTACTTGCTGCACGGGAAGCTGCCCGTAACCAAAACCCACTGAACCAAGGTGATGAATCTGTTCATACTCACCTTGCACCACAATCACTCATTTCCAATTCAACACGTTTACCCGATACTTAACCCAACTTTACTCTTTACATATCTCAGGAGCGAATCTTAACCCACCTCTCTGCACATTCAAGATGTTTCTGGACTGCAAACCCCACTCCTTCAGCGGTACAGAGGGTGCCGTTGGACTGTTACGCTGGGTCGAGAAGGCGGAATCGACCTTTGCTATGAGTAACTGCAGGAACGAGGATCGAGTCAAGTTTGCTGCTGGAACATTCGAGGGAGCTGCCCTCACTTGGTGGAATGCCAATGTTCAGAACCTAGGGCTTGATGCAGCCAACGTTCTGCCATGGGACAATTTTAAGCAAATGTTGAACCGCGAATACTGCCCTCGTGGCGAGGTGCAGAAACTTGAAACTGAGTTTTGGAACCACAAGATGATTGGTTCCGAGGTGGAGGCTTACACTGCCAGATCTTATGAATTGGCCAACCTGTGCCCAGAAATGGCAAACCCACCATTCAAGCACATAGAGAAGTACATCGATGGACTGCCACCTCAAATTCAGGGCATGGTGCTCTCTGCTGACCCCATCACCATGCAACAAGCCATGCGACTAACCCACAAACTCACTGATTCAGCTGTCGCACAAGGACTCTTGCCACCCCGTGGTGCTATAACCATAACCAATGACAAGGGCAAGCGAAAATGGGATGACACCCTGAACAAACCAACCACTCTCCAACCACCACCACAGCAACGTAAGTTTGGATCAACCCAAGCTTATGCCCCACCCATTCCAACCACCCAGAACCAAGGGGGTTATGCTGGAAAACACCCCAAATGCCACAAGTGCAACTTCCATCATGCACCGGGTCAATGTGGTCGTTTTCAATGTCAGCGCTGCGGAAAAGGGGGACATGCAGCCAAAGACTGCAGGGGTGAACTGCTTGCAAAAACCCCACAGCCACAACAACAACAACAACTTGAAGCACCAAAGGGTTGCTTCGAATGTGGCAAACCAGGGCATTTCAAGAAGGACTGCCCACACCTGAAAAACAACAACAACAACAACCAACAGAACAACAACAATGGGAACAATGGCACGAGGGGACGAGCCTTCGTGATTGGGGCCAAGGAGGCCAGAAGGGACCCTAATCTTGCAACTGGTACGTATCTCTTGAACGATAATTATGCTTCTGTACTGTTTGATACTGGAGCTGAGAGAAGCTTTATATCTAAGGATTTTAGTGAGATACTGGCCATTACCCCAACACCTTTAGATGTTGACTATACGGTAGAGCTAGCTGATGGTAAATTAATTGTGACCAAGCACATTCTTAAAGAATGCACCTTAGAGCTAGCAGGCCATAAGTTTAAGATTGACCTCATGCCAGTTACACTAGGCAGTTTTGATGTCGTAGTGGGCATGGATTGGTTGTCTAAAAACCAGGCTGAAATCATTTGCCATGACAAGGTTGTGCGCATACCTCTCCCTGACGGAGAGACTCTAGACATAAAGGGCGAAAGGAGTGACACTCCTCTGAACATCATCTCGTGCATGAAAGCTCACAAATGCTTACGAAAGGGATACACAGCCATATTGGCACTTATCACTGACAAGACGGAAGAGGAGAAGAAAATAGAGGACATCCCAGTCGTATGCGACTATCCCGACGTATTTCCTGAGGATCTACCAGGACTTCCACCACCTCGACAAGTGGAGTTCCGCATAGACCTTGTGCCGGGAGCAGCGCCCATCGCACGAGCACCTTATCGACTTGCACCTTCGGAGATGCAGGAACTGTCCAATCAACTGCAAGAGCTGTTGGACAAGGGTTTCATTAGACCAAGCTTCTCACCCTGGGGAGCTCCGGTCTTGTTTGTAAAGAAGAAAGATGACACTTTTCGTATGTGCATCGACTACCGGGAGTTAAACAAAGTGACAATCAAGAACCGATACCCCTTACCTCGGATCGACGATCTGTTCGATCAACTACAAGGATCGAGTTACTACTCCAAGATCGATCTGCGATCTGGGTATCATCAGCTAAGGATTCAGGAAGAGGATATCCCTAAGACTGCTTTTCGCACTCGGTATGGCCATTATGAGTTCTTGGTTATGCCGTTTGGGCTGACAAACGCACCTGCAGTATTCATGGACCTCATGAATAGAGTATGCAAACCATACCTTGACAAGTTTATCATTGTTTTTATTGATGATATACTTATTTACTCCAAAACTCAGGAAGAACACAAAGAGCATCTGCAATTGGCTCTTGAACTGCTACGGAAAGAGAAACTGTACGCTAAACTCTCAAAGTGTGACTTCTGGATTCGAGAAGTCCAATTTTTGGGACATGTTGTTAATGAACAAGGGATTCATGTGGATAAGTCTAAGATAGAGGCAATCAAGAACTGGGAAGCACCAAAGACCCCAACTGAGGTGCGACAATTCCTAGGATTGGCCGGCTATTACCGACGATTTATTGAAGGATTTTCGAAGATAGCCCAACCCCTTACAGCCTTAACCCATAAGGACAAGAAGTATCTCTGGACTGACAAGCAAGAAGCTGCATTCCAACTTCTCAAGCAGAAGCTCTGTAGTGCACCTATCTTATCACTTCCTGATGGAACGGATGACTTCGTAGTATATTGCGATGCATCGATACAAGGACTCGGCTGCGTGCTGATGCAGCGAGAGAAAGTGATCGCATATGCTTCTCGACAACTGAAAGTCCACGAGAAGAATTACACCACCCACGACTTGGAACTTGGAGCCGTGGTATTCGCACTCAAGATCTGGAGACACTACCTGTATGGTACAAAGTGTACGATATACACTGATCACAAGAGCCTCCAGCACATATTCGAGCAGAAGGAACTGAACATGCGACAACGTCGCTGGCTCGAACTCCTAAATGACTATGAGTGTGCTATCAAGTATCACCCAGGGAAGGCCAATGTAGTGGTCGATGCCCTAAGCCGGAAAAACACATCGAAACCCAAGAGGGTACGAGCTTTACAACTCACCATCCATCCCAATCTTCATGAACAGATACGCAGCGCCCAGGTGGAGGCACTTAAACCTGAAAACTTAGCGGCTGAATCATTAAGGGGAATGGAACAACAACTTAAGGAAAAAGCCGATGGCCTACAATACTTCATGGAACGCGTCTGGGTTCCACATTACGGGAACTTACGAGACCTTGTGATGGACGAGGCTCACAAATCCCGGTATTCCGTTCACCCTGGATCTGATAAGATGTATCATGATCTGAAGATACTTTATTGGTGGCCACATATGAAAGCCGACATCGCTACCTACGTAGGCAAATGCTTGACTTGTGCCAAAGTCAAGGTCGAGTACCAGAAACCATCTGGATTACTCACACAACCCGAGATCCCCATGTGGAAATGGGAACAAATCTCCATGGATTTCATCACCAAATTACCCCGTACCCCAAGTGGATGTGACACTATCTGGGTAATTGTTGATAGACTGACTAAGTCAGCACATTTCCTCGCGATCAAGGAAAATGACAAGATGGAAAAACTAGCCAGAATCTATGTTAAAGAAGTGGTCTCGCGACATGGGGTGCCGATCTCCATTATTTCGGATCGAGACGCCAGATTCACTTCTAACTTCTGGAAATCATTGCAAAAGTCACTTGGCACACGGTTGGATATGAGTACAGCATACCACCCACAAACTGATGGCCAGAGTGAACGCACGATACAAACCCTTGAAGATATGCTACGAGCATGCGTAGTGGATTTTGGAAGTAGTTGGGAAACTCACCTGCCATTGGTGGAGTTCTCCTACAACAACAGTTACCACACAAGCATCAAAGCAGCGCCTTTTGAGGCACTCTATGGCAGGAAATGCCGATCACCCATCTGTTGGGCGGAAGTGGGCGACAGTCAGCTCACAGGCCCAGAACTTGTGCATGAAACAACCGAGAAAATCGTGCAAATCAGAAATCGCATGGCAGCAGCTCGCATTCGTCAAAAGAGCTATGCCGACAAACGCCGTAAACCTCTGGAATTTCAGGTAGGAGACAAAGTCCTTCTGAAAGTTTCACCATGGAAAGGCGTCATTCGTTTTGGTAAACGAGGCAAATGAACCCACGGTATATTGGACCTTTCGAGATCCTGAAATGGATTGGTCCAGTGGCATACCAACTCAACCTACCAACCGAACTCGATGGAGTTCACAACGTATTTCATGTCTCAAACCTAAAGAAGTGTTTATCGGATGAAACACTTATTGTTCCACTGGATGAGATCCAGGTGGATGAACAACTACGGTTCGTGGAAGAACCGGTAGAGATCATGGACCGTGAGGTCAAACAACTCAAGCAAAGTAAGATCCCTATTGTCAAAGTCCGATGGAACTCGAAACGCGGACCTGAATTCACGTGGGAACGTGAAGATCAGATGATGCGCAAGTATCCCCATCTCTTCAAGCAGACAACGTCGAACGTCGACAACAACGAATAAATTTCGGGACGAAATTCCTTTCAACAAGGGGATGATGTGACAACCGGAAAATTTTTGTTTCTCAAACACTCTTACTTCTCAAACACTACCAACAACAACCAAATTTCGGGACGAAATTTCTTTCAACAAGGGGATGATGTGACACCCGGCAATTTCAGGTAAATTGCAACTCTTATATTCTTTACATTTCACATTCATACTTGTTGCATTTCATTTAATTACGTTTAATTAGATGAGTTGAACACAAACAACTACGAGACGATAGTTCGTGGAACTATCGAATCGTACATTGCACATTGGTTTTGGAAACCAAGTGTGGCAACCACAACACTTACACAAAACAATAATTCGGGGAATTATTAAATTGTGCATCACACGTTGATTAGGATTAATCAAGCGTGCAAACACTTCGTTAGACACAAACACAAACTATTGAAGATAATTCGAGGAATTATCGAAACACACACACGAGTCTCACGAACGTTGGTGATCAATCAAACTTATGTGCTATTATATGATTATGTGCTTAAACATGTATTAGATGTTAAGATAAGCGTTAGGAATCGATTATGAGCGAAATCGTTTCAACGAAAGCGAAAAACAAGGATATGGACCCGTCGCGGTACGCGACAGGTTCCTCGGCGAAAGTCTTCGCGGTACGCGAAGCAAACCGGGAGTCGAACTCCCGAATCCTATCGCGGTACGCGATGAAAACTTTTGATCGGCCTCCGCGGTACGCGAAGGCCATGCAGATCAGATTTTCTTTATAATCAGCCCCATCTCACTTCTATCCGGTTCCTGTGCAAATCACTCGAACATTCACACCCATTTGTGACCAAAACCCACTGATATCTACCTTAAAACCCCCTGGTAACATCCTTGAGGCTCTTCTTTGCAACCTTGGAGTCATTTGGAGCTCTTGAAGCACAAGGAAGGTCTTGGAAGCCATCGAAAAGCTTGGAGCAACCATCAACCCACTGGAATTTCATCATCAGTAGCCATCTCCACCGAATCTCAGCTTTAAGGTAGTTTTAATATGATTTTTAGTAGCTAGATCGTACATGCAACGGGTTAAAACCCACATGCAACTCCGTTTAGTTATTGTGCTCAAATTTGTTGGTGATTTGATGAATAGGTGTTGTAGATTTACTGATTTTGATGCTTAGAAATGTTAGAATTGAGTTTTGATTAAGTTAGGCTTGATTTGATAATGTTTTGGTGCACTTGCCATAAAAGGAAACTTTTATGTTGCAAGTCTTGGATTTGTAACGATCTAGACATGTTAGACATGTCTAGATATTGTTAAATGTATATTGGAGTGTTTAGAAACACATTGGGGTATTTGATTTTGTCAAAAACTTGGTTTTATAGAAACTTGCTATTTATGGAAACTTTTATAAATCAAAAGAGGGCTTTTGATGTTTTTCAATGATTTGATGAACTTTGATTGTTGAAACATGTTTAAAAATGATTTCTAAGCATATTGGAAACCTTGATTTGTGAAAACAAGCTTTTAAACAAATACTTACTATTTTAGGAAACTTTATTTGGGTAAAACGGCATAAATGGTGATTTATGCGCAAACGTTGTGTTTTGTTGTGTTTTGAGTGTATAAACGTGTTTTACAAACATACTGGAGTGATTTGATTTGTGAAATGGGATTTCATAACCACACTTTCCTAAATTGGAAACTTTCTAAAAATGGTAACTTATGTGATTAGAATCATAGGATGCATTTTGGTGTCTTATGTGCATTGAGGCACGTAAACACAACAATCGTGTCACCAACGATTCGTCGAGTCAACACAAGTCAACACACACATACTCGGTTGAGCACACCGACACTTGGAGTTGTATGGATTACAACACACCACAAAACACATACTCACACCTATATGGTTATAGGTGCATACTAGCAGGTGCTAGCTTTCGCAGACGCGAACACTCACGCATACCGGAACTACTAACAGGTGAGTTCACGGCCCCTTTTTACATTTTCTAACCTTTGGGGGAGAAAACATTGCATACAACTGTTTTGAACAACTTACACACTTTTGGTTATTTTTGTACATGCTAATATCGTATATGCATATGTGTGGCATTCATCCACAAAACTGATAAGTCCTCATTACACACACCTCGAACCGTTAATAGCGCGTTGCGCTCAGCGTGGTAATTCTGAATAGTACTATTTGGGCCTGACAAGCCCCACTGTTGCGAGCCGTATGGCCACCCCGACTGGAGGTCGGAACAGTGCATAATTGACCAAACAACATTTGCCATATCTTGGATGGATATGGCGGGAGGCAGCATGTTAGCTTCGGTTGCGAACCCGCATATGATATAAAACATATTGACTAGCTATCAATGGATATTGCATTGTATTGAAAAATAGACCTGCAAACTTTACTTTAAACATTTTGATGTTTAATGCTGATTACAAACCTGTGCTCTCACCAACCTTTGTGTTGACCTTTTACTCGCATGTTTTCTCAGGTAACTAAGGCACGCGCACAAGGGCTAGGATGCTAGGATGGGGTCCATGCATCTACTGTAGTGTCTTAGGCCACTTGATAGTATTTAACATTTGGTTGTGTTAATTATGTATTGTCAAACTACTTTAATCGCTTCCGCACTATTGTTAATGGTCATTTTGAAAACTGTTTTAATTCAACGCTTCCGCAAGATATGAATGTTAAACCATTTTGCTAACTTATACTTTACTTCCGCAACTCTGATATTAATAAACTGTTTTATCCAAATTATTGGATGTACGTGCATAACCAGACATATAGGTCTCGCATGTTGTGTGACCGGAGACTGCGATCCTGACAATCTGTCGTCGCTCGCGCCCCGGAAGGGACGGGATTTTCTCGGGGTGCGACAAATATTTACCTAGAAATGTCGACCGATTGTAGAATGCTCTGGATCGATCACTGGAATTCTATTAACAATTCAATCTATGCAAAATCTAGATGGAATCTATATGAATCAAAGACTATACAATCATTCTAATAAACATTCTCTTCATTAATACTGAAGTGGATTACAAGAGTAAACAATAAGAACACACTGTTTTATAACAACCACACCAAAACTGATAAATACAGGTTCTGTCACTCTCACCTCCAAAATCAGACAAACCTATATATATATATATATACATATACATAACACTTGGCCGAACCTAGCCGAACCATTAGGTACGCCAGACGAACTAACAGGTTCGCTGGACGAACCTTTACAAAGCAAGACTCTAGGTTTGCCAAACCTTTACATACACATGCCTAGGTTCGTGGGCCAGACGAACCTAGCACCAAACCTAACTTAACTTAAAAAATTTGAATGCAACCTATTACAAAATGTACTAACAAACTCCCCCTTAATAGTTGCTTCAAATCTTCAAAATCTTGATCTTCATTCTTCAATCCGAGTCCCACTCGATGACTGATCTTTACGAACATTATCCTCAGCTCGTATAATCACAGATTTTGGAATTTTTGATAATCTTTCAGCTTCTATTCTTTCATCTCTTTCAACAATCTCCTTTTGCAAAGCCATCAACTGTACATACAAGTAATTCACATCCTCCCAATCACATCCAGAATGTTCCCAAAGTAAAGCACATTCTTGCAATAGTCTGAAACTGTAATGCCATATCTTTATAACTCATCCCACATCACGATAACTTTCTTTAGCATAAATCTCAACTTCATTGAGAGTATCAATATCTTGTTTTGAGCAGTTCACAAGCCGAACAAGATCAAATAATCTAATTACCCTTCATTTGTCATTTTCTTTGAACAAAATAATAGCTTCAGAATATCTTTCATCATAAAACCAAAAGTTGAAGTAAGGTGTCCAATTTTGTTCTATATTCCTCAACCTTGGTCTTGAATACACTTTAGGCTTTGGATAGACATAAGAGTTATGCTTCAGCACTGAAAATTGAGGTACTAGCCAATTCAAACCTTTCCTTGCTTCCTTTTTCAACAAAGTTTCAAATCTTTCATTGTGTTCTGTTTGAAATGGCTTGATCATCTTTAATCTTGAAAGCTGCGTGCATTCAAAGGTTGGTAAAGACATCAGATCATAAGCTTTTCCAAAGTACTGACAACCATCAGTTCTTTTCACAACATAACATCCTCTATTCTTCAACACTCCAGGAATATTGTGATAATATCCATAACTCAAAATCCTTCCATGAATTTTAGATTTTGATCCAATCTTGAATCTTGAAAATTGCCTTGAATGTTTATCAGGAACAGATTCATCATTCTCCCAATAATTTCTCTAAAAATCATCAAATTATCAATAATGTACTTGTGTTCTTCCTGATTTTCTCTCCATACATCCATTGGTGTCTTGATCTTCAATGTTGCACTTGACATACTTTGATATTTCTTATGAGCTTCAATGTCAAAATTCTTTTTCAAAGTCTGTAGATTGTACAAATTTTCTTTAGAAGATCTATTATATTCAATTCAAATGTTCTTTCTGCTTCTCTCATAAGCATCTTTCCAGACACATTTGGAATTTTGAAGTTCATTCACCTTTACTCCAAACAAATTTGCAAGTTCTTCCTTTGTGTATCCATCCTCAATCTCACATTCTTCAATTTCTTTGACTTGAATGAATTCACCAACTTTCCTTTGTAATTTTCCTTTTCAGCTTGCTTGAATAACTCTGCAAATGTTGGTAATGAATCATCAACAACTATCTTTTGATACTCAATCTCTGTAATATCTTCAATCTCAACATATTCACAATATTTCGCTCTATTAGGATCAACAGAAGAAACTGGATTTGCATCCAAAGAAATCCCTGATGAATTATAAACAACTATATCTCCAGTAATAGAATTCAATTCACTTGAACCACCAGCACCAGCTACACCATCATCATCCCTATCATCATTATTAAAAGCACCAAGACCTGGATGTTCATCAAAATCAGAATCTTCATAGTCAACTTTTTCTTCATCATCTTCATCTATGTTGACATAAACAGGAATAATATCATTTCCTTCATAAACATGAACTCTTTCATTATCATCAATTCTTGTCTCAGTGTGAATAATTGTAGAAGCTTCATCTTGAATATCATTCATCCTTTTCTTTAACATTTGATTCTCTTTTTCCAGACTAACTATCTTGTCATTCTGTTCTCTGGCTATTCTTTCCAATGACACAATTCTTTCATTCATTTTCTCCTTGTCTTTTAGATCTCATTCATTTTCTCCTTGTCTTTTAGATCCTCCTCTCTCCATCTCTGTAGTTGATTGATATGGATCTTCATCATATCAATTTCATTTTGAACTGAAGAAGACTGTTGCTTAGAATCAGCCTTTTCTTTTTGCTTCTTGTACTTATCAAACTCTTGAGATAGGATAGATATCCTTCTTCTTAACTCTGAATCATCATAATCCAATGAAAAATTCAAGTCCAAATAATCCAAGCCTTCAAACATTGCATCAACTCTTGAAGTCAAAGTCTCTTGAAATGAAGTAGTAACAATAGTAGCTTCAACAAAAGATGCCATAAACGGTGCAACACAAATGGGAACATAATCAGAAACACTTGGAATTGTATCTTCAACATACACAGGAACTGGTGATGTAGAAACAACAACATTTGAAGAAGATGTAGGAATAGAAACAGGTACATAAGAATTAGAAACGGAAACAGATGCAGAAGATGTAATCACTGGAGAAGAAACAATGAATCTTGGTGTTCTTGTTTTCTTTCTTCTGGCCAAATTAGCCATTCTCTTGTTCTTCTTTGGATGAGATGTTTCTGTCTCATCCACAGTAAAGTTTGGATCATTCCTTTCTTCTCGCTCTTCCATACTTTGTTGTTGCTGCATTGGATTCCTCTTCATCCTTCGAACCATTCTATTTCCAACTTGAACATCTTCCATTTCAGATTCAGTTGACTCCTCTTCCATTTCATCAACAACATTCTCAGCCTCAACATTTGAAGGTGATGTAGTAGTCGTAGCTTGCTGAGAAACAACTGTTTGATCAGGAAATATGACTTGAAGAGGCACAAAAGTAGATTGAGTCACACTTGGAGTTGTTTGTTCTTGATGATGAGATGAAGATGATTGTTCACAAGCTTGTCTAACTTGTGGATCTTGTGGAGGAGAAGGTGGTTGTTGATCTTCATCCATCTTTTCATTCTCAGAGTTAGAATCATCATTTCTCCATGCATCATTGAGTGGAGCTATATAATTAACTCTTGCACAATGAAAAATCAAGTCTTTTGTAAGAACAACATCGTTGCTCTTCAGATAAATCTTCACTTGACCCAAACTAGAATCAGTCATATGCTTTAACTTCAGTATGTCATTCACAACTCTTGGTAAATTCTGCTCAGGAAATTTCTCATCAATAAACATCTTCACAAATCTTGGATACATCAAGAATTTGTCTTTAGCCTTAGTGATATTATCAGATAAATATCTGAAAATCATCGCAGAGAAGTTGAATGCCTTGTTAAGTATCAATGCAACCATAGCTGATCTCATCAAATCCCTCAGCTCATCAAAAGTTCCTTTCCTCATACTTATGCAATGTAGAAGTACATGTGCAAGAAACTTGTATTGTAGAGGCAGCTTCCCCTTCTTGATACAATATTCACTGTAGACTCCAAAATACTTAATCCTCATGAAACATCCTTTGATACACCTCTCAGGAATCAATGTCATTCCTTCAGCTTCTCCTCCAAACTGTAAAACTCTCCTAACATCAGCTTCACTTATCCTGATCACTTGTCCCAGCACACTTGCTTCAATCACAAACACATCATCTACTGTAATCAATCTAGCAGATTCCCAAAAACTCTGAATGTGAGATCGATAAATGTGACAAGAGTTAGAAATAGCATAATAAATCCTTGATCGTCTCAGAAACTCTATCATCGGTCTGAACTCTTTACCATTCTTTGTAGTAGGATCCATATAAGCACATAGATTGTGGTTATCACCAAATGCTAAATTTGCCATATCTACAATTAAAACAATCAAAAATCAAAAACAAAATTTAATTCAAAAATCAAAAATTAAAAAAAATTTCTAAGTCCTAAGTCCAGCAAACCTCCCTTGTGCCGAACCTGTATCTGTGAATGAACCAATGAAACAGACAAACCTATTTCAGGTTCACGAACCTCACAATCAAACGAACCTACATTTCAGATGCAAACCTTTGGTCAACCGAACCTTTGACCATTAGAGGTTAGGTCATTGATTTAGAAAAGGTTCGGCCCGAACCTTTTTGAATCAAACGAACCTGTTTGAAATCCAATTCAAAATCCAAATTTACAGATTAGATCAAATTAACCAAATCCATAGGTTCGCCATTAGTCGATTAACAACTTTAATAAAAACATTTTTTTATCAAACTTTGATTTAAAATGATTTATTCAACAGTTTTTAAGTTCGAGTATCTGGACTTAGAACTTAGATTTCTACAAATCTAGCCGGTGAAAATTCAATCTGTATACCTTTTTGAAATCAAAACAACAAACAAATATGGCAATCCCACTGATAATCACAAAATCAAAAAAGTCACAACCAACACGCAGAGGTTCGTTTCTGAGACAAAACAGTGAAAGTGACGAATCTGTTTCACAAACCTATGAATTTATATCTTCTCAAGTTTCATACGAACCTTTGAAACAAACCTTTCAATGAACCAGTAAGCAACCCTTGTTTGACGAACCTGTTATCAAACCTATTGGACGAACCTCGTATAATACCTACTGGACGAACCTCCCAGCAAACCTTCTGAACGAACCTTTCAACAAACCTTCTAAACGAACCTATGATCAAACCTAACATAGGATCGGCCCAAAAATTTCACATTTTCATAAACCTTTTGACATTTTAAATTTTTCAGATTTAACCAAAAATTTTCAAACAAAACAAAATTTGGTGTTTCGGAGTTAAAACAAATAATCAATAATTATTGATTTTACTAAGGATACGCACCCATTTCACACATAGTTCCACCTTGTCTTATCGTATAGTCTCATATAGTCTCATATAGTCCCATATAGTCTCATCACATAGCCTCATATAGTCTCATATAGTCTCATCACATAGTCTCATATAGTCTCATCACGTAGTCTCATATTGTCTCATCACATAGTCTCATATTGTCTCATCTCATAGTCTCATATAGTCTCATCACATGGTCTCATACAGTCTCATCACATAGCCTCATATAGTCTCATATAGTCTCATTTTACCTAGGCTCATATAAGAGTACTCCCTATTCACGTAGTCACACAATCACATAGCCTCATATTATAACATAGTGTTATAAGATCAATTCTTAATACACCTATATCACTCAACAAGTGGATGATATCAGGAACGTATGTTGTCGTGATATCATCCTTAATATGTTCTAATGTTATGGTCAACATGAAATGAACACAATGCCAAGAGTTCGAGCATTTAACATTTTCTTATAAGATCATGCCTTATAATACAATGTTAGTATGTGTGGGAGATGACATCTTGAAACTACGTTATCATGATGTCATCCTTGATATCACAAATAATAGTATCATATGTTGTACTAGTGTTACGTATTCCCCAGTGATTTTAACAGCGTGTTATAAGAACTCGTCTTATGACACGATTTTAATGAATGTAGCGAATGATACCATCATCATGAAAGTATGTTATCATGATTATCATTCTTGTTGTTATTTGTAATTGTCACCATGTTATCTCCTGATTAACTCATTGTATAAATAATAAAGTATTATAAGCTATAATATTATAATATGTATTATTCTATTGGGTTGATGAACCCGTGACGCTATATTATCATGAATCATCTTAGATATTTAAGATATGTTATGCTCACACAACATGCATACAATGATAAGCGATAATAAAGATAAACGATATTATCTAAATCATAATATAATCAATATGTTGCTCTAAAAATTTTAAGTAAATAAAAGATTTAGCATGTTTCTAAGCCCTGAGATTTCGAATCAGTTAAGATTAGAAAAGGCGCGTATGAACTCACCTTGTTGTTGATGTGGTTGACTAAGTTGTAACAAGAAATATACACGCTCTTTGTTGTTCTCGATGTTGTTTTCACAATCCTGTATTAATTTCATGATGTTTGTAACTTATAAGTGCAAGTTATAGAGATTTGTGTGCGTGTATGTGTTAGCCCTAAAGTTGGCTAACACTTATCGGTCTTGGTCACCCTTCGGCCTTGGTTTACTTGTTATAGGTTATGCTACTCTTAACCACTTTAAGTTATTAATATGATATGTCTTCATGTTGTATGTTGAGTTTGACTTGTTACCATACTAAGTTGTGAAATGTGAAACTCATTATAGTTTTCTAAGTATGAAACTTAGATCTATACTTTAGAGTTTTCCATGTTATCCTTGTTAAACTTGAATTGATTGTTACATAGTTAACAAATAACCATGTCACCATCTTTGTAGTAATTCAAAGTTTTAGGCTTTGTTAGGTTCATTAAACCAACCCCATTACAACCATTGTAGTAATCTAGGTTAATAATCCCATTCAAGTTGTACAAAGACTAGGTTGATTCAAGTATTTGTGGTAATTTAACTCATGTGGGCCGAACAAGTCACTTGGGCCGAACCAGCTGCATGGGACGAACCAGTCACCCTTGGCCGAATGAATAGGCTCAGATTGAATGGTGGGGCCTGGCCGAATGAGATGGCTGGCCGATTGGGTCTTTGCCAATCGAATGAAGGTGGCTTGGCCGAATGAATAAGGGGTTCGTCAAAATGAAGGTGGTCGAATGGGACATGGCCGATTGAAGGTGAGATGGCCGAATGAATAAGGGTACTGGGATAATAGAGCCTTTCGGCCCTAGCCATTCGACCCTTAGGCCATGCTGCCTAGCTGCTACTCCCTTCGGCCGATCGAACCAAAGGGGTGTGAAGACCCTTGTTTTCGAGCTAGATGACCAATAATGAAGTCTCATTTGATGTCACATCCTCCTAGTGTGTTTTCCTAGGGTTTAGGTGGTTTAAAAACCGGTTTTAGATATGGTTTGAACAAGGAGGGTGAAAACCCTAGTTTTCAAGACCTTGAGGCTGATTTTACCTCGGATTCGGATGGTTTAACTTTCGATCTGCTGTACTTTCATATAGAGGAGGTCGATAGCTTCGATTAGGCACCAAGAACACAAGATTTCATCAAGAATCGAGTGAGATTTAGTGGTTTGAAGATCAAAACTTCTAGAGAGAGAAGATCCGAATTCTAGAGAGAGAAAGGAGTAGGTGAGGGAATTAAATGTGATTAAATGCTTGAAATGGGGTTTTTATACCCCGCGTGTATTCGGGTTCGTTTCGTTTGCTCAGTTTTCATCTTCGTTGCGTTTCCGGAACGCAATTGCGTGTTTTACGCAATTAGATAAATAGTTTTATTTTTTAGGTTTTTAAGGTTGTAATTCCTAATAAATGTTTTGTATTTATTTTCCTTATTTTATTACCGTTTCGAAATCGTTTATTAATTTCATTTCGTCAGATCGCGTCGCCTTCGCGCATATTCGTTTGAATCGTCACCCGAACGAACACGACGATGGTTTCACTTTCTGATTTTTGTTTTCTACTTTTCCGTCATCATTTCAGAACTTTAAACTCACAGATATGTTTGTGTGAATCGTCACTCTCGCAAACACACTGTCAGTTCGTTATTCTGAACAACACTGCGCTTATGTTTTGAATTGTGTTTCCTCACTGATGGACTCAACTAACTTGCCTGTTTTCACATTGTTCCCATTGAATTCACTTTGTTTTCATACTGAGTTGTCGGCCATCTGATTCCTGTCATCTATGGATATCAGATCGCAACGATATGTTTTTGTCATTTGTTTGTACACTGTTGTTTCTCTTGATTTGTTGCATTAACTGTACTTAAGTTTTCACTTAGATACATACAACTGTTGTTTGTTATCTAAGTTCTGTTGTCACACACTGTTTACACATTTTATTTACACACAGTAAATAGTGAAAGTACACGTACCGTACCGTACGGACTTGCCAGACGATCAGGTACTAGTTGTCACAGTATCCCCTTGTTAAATAAATTTCGTTCCGAAATTTAAGCATTATTGTCGGGTACTACTTTTTCCATATACAGGTGGAGATGTTTTGATCTCATGTGTTCCTTACGCTCCCGATTAACTCGGTGTTGCGTTTGGAGTTTTAACGAACTTTTATGATAGATTACAGCTTCGTTTTCACTCTTTCAACTTTACGACTCGTAACATCCGAGGTTCCTCGATAACGGGTAGTTTTCTGACAACGTGAGTCTTCTCACTAAGCATTGACTTTATGAATATATAAGAAGTGAGCAGACCTGATCTAACGGTCTATGGTGACCCCATAAACATGCGATCTGCTAGAAGTGCGAGGTAGCTTGGTATTTCCAATCCATAGTTGTTCGTGTACACTTCCAATTTGGTATTTCGAGTTGTTCCAACAACTTTAGAAGTTCTAGTGTTCTCTATAAGCATAGTTGTCCTAATGTGAATACTCTGCTAATATTATTAGGATAGCTAGAGTATTATGGATATGAAATAATGGTTTAGATTCCACTTTCACATCCCTTAGAATTTATGTTTTTCAGTTGTCTTGACTATCCCTCCTCAGATAGTGGTAGATCATCCCTGGGCTTCGATCGTTTGATCTCAACCTTTGGGTCACATATAGTATGTCCCAAGTCGTGCATGTATGACACTATATCCTATACATCCCCAACAGGTCTGTTTCCAGAGCCTCCATGTGTGTTTTAATTGTTTGGGGATACTACCTAAGAATAAGGTAGCTTTATTGTGGTTAGGATGAAGATTTACCTATAAGGTAAACCCATGCATTTCTCCGAAGATGATGCACGACCCACTTCTTCCTATGCAAATGTTATTTGGTTTACATGATCCCATTGCAATTGTTATTTCGCCTGTTATTACTCATTGCCTTTGCTACACCGGCATATATTTCACTTGATCTATTCCAAGACCTTATTTGTTTTGTCATCTCTATAGTGTTACGGGAGTATAACGATTTCGGCTATACATCTAAGTTTATGTGCTAAGTCGAATGAGATAAACTCTAACCCGTACCTGTGCCAAATAATATAGACGTATGAAAGTCATGTAAAAGAAACATACCAGTGACCGCATTAGGGTCTTGTTGTGCAACAGCTGCTCCAATTTGAAAGGCCCGTCCTCTAGCTACCGGTGCCCTTGGTGGGATTCTCTTGGGACAGTCCCTTGAGAAGTGTCCCGGTTCGCCACATGTGTAGCAAGACCTGTTATCAGTAACAGCAGCCATCATCGTTGCATTATTGTTTCTGTTCTGGGGAGTTGGGTTCCTGCAGTGATCAACCCAATGCCCCAATCTTCCGTACCCAGTACATTGTCTGCACGGGGTCCCAAGATGATGATGAAAATGACGGTTGTTGCATTGAGGAGCCTCGCCAGCATACGGCTTCTTGACTTGTAGTGGTAGTGGTTGTGGTGCTCTCTGGACTGGTGTGGTCGCATCATAGTTTTTGACCACTTTCTGTTTCTTAGCCAGATGTCCGTCCGGCTTCCCTATTGTTTCAGTCTGGGTTGCTTCGGCTTCCTCCTTCAGTGCCCCCGAGGCAACCATTACATCAGTTAGTGTTGCTGACAGTGTAACAACCATCTCTAGGGTAGTGGGGTGGGCAGCAATCACATGCCCATGAATACAAGCCAGTAGTCCACCGACGTACCGCTCAATTCGTTTCTCTAGTGTTGGCACTATGTCTGGTGCCAATGTCGCCAACTCGTGAAATCTGGTGGTATAGACCAGATGTCCAGCTCCCACCATAACATGATTGAGCAACTTTGTCTCAACCTTCTTCAATTCGTTTCTGGGGCAAAACTCGCCCCTCATCAAGACCTTGAATTCCTCCTAAGGCATAGACAATGCCTCATCTCGTCCCCTGGTCTGCACCTGAGCATTCCACCAAGTCAGTGCTCGTTTGTCGAACGAGCCTGCAACATACCTCACTTTGTGTTGATCAGGAAAACCACTGATGTCGAGGGTCGTCTCCATCTTTTCGATCCATTGGATCAAGCTGACGGCTCCCTCGTTGCCACTGAAAGTAGATGGCTTGCATCCTACAAAACTCTTGTAGGAGTAGTCCTGTTGATTTCGGGTGTTGCCACTGCCCTCTCCAGATGAGTTGGCAATGTTGTTACTGTTGTTGATTTTGATTCTGTCCATCATGTCGGGAATCACATCCCTTAGTTGGCTGGTCAGCAGAGTGGCCAGTGCAATAGTAGTAGGATCCAGTTTAAGGTTGGGTGGTGGTTGCTGAGGTGGAACATTTGGGGGAGGAGGCGGAGGTGGAGGAGAGTCAGGTAGTGATGGTGTTGATGAGTGTGGTGCTGAGTCTTGTGGTGGTGGCAGTAAAGCTGATGGTGGTCTTCTTGGCGGCATTCTGATCATAACCGAAAGAAAATCGGTTAATGCAAAGGTCAAATGTAGAAGACGTATGCAAATAGAATCCTGAGCCTTATGTTCTCTACATGAGGGTCCCTAGGTTATAGTCTAGGCCAAACTGTTTAAATAAGATGACCTATATTTCTCTATAACCATGGCTCTGATACCAATCTGTCACACCCCGAGCCGGCGGGCTGGATCGACTTTCCCGTTGGGTGGAAGGTTCTTGGGGCGCGATATCGTTTGATAATCCAAATGATCAGATTGTTTGTATAGCACATGATATAGAAATGAGAAATGCTAACATGACAATGTTATAGAATTAAAAAGTTAAATTACATAGTTACTTTCATAATTTAACTAAGTAAATCTATCCAGAAGAATCATTGAGTTTCTATCTTGTAACTGTACAAGATCTACAAAAGATGATTCACTGTTTTGTCATTCAAAAATATGTTCTACACAAAATGAATCTAGGTCTTCTAAAAGTCCACTAGCTTAATCCCTGATGTCTGGTGAATAAACCTGTTCGTCACCTGAGAAAACATGCATTTAAACAAAGTCAACACTAGGTTGGTGAGTTCATAAGTTTATTTATTGAAAACCATTGACTCGTTAACATTCACACACACAATGTCATACAAGAGTCTAGTTAATGTTTGATTCACCCGTCTCACACAATGGTCTCACACAATGTTCTCTCCATAGTTATATTTACAAGTGATATTTCATCCCATCAAACATGCTTATATATAGGGCATATGAAAGGGTCGAGCCTACAACCCGCCCAGACGCCATCCCACCACATGCTCAACAGAGTTCAACACTACTTGTAACACAACTATTGATACCCACCCATTTCAAACATAGTTCCACCTTGTCTTATCGTATAGTCTCATATAGTCCCATATAGTCTCATCACATAGCCTCATATAGTCTCATATAGTCTCATATAGTCTCATCACATAGTCTCATATAGTCTCATCACGTAGTCTCATATTGTCTCATCACATAGTCTCATATAGTCTCCTATTGTCTCATCTCATAGTCTCATATAGTCTCATATAGTCTCATCACAAGTCTCATATAGTCTCATCACATAGTCTCATCACATAGTCTTATCACGTAGCCTCATATAGTCTCATGTTGGTCTCAAACCGGATCAAGAACTAAACTTTATCTTCTAAATCATCATCAATAGACTCTAACAAGTGCGGAATCCAAGCTAGAATCAAGAAAGAAAGTAGAAAAATATAATCTTTGTATTGATACTGAAAATTCGAGTACAAGTGCCTCAATACGTCTAGAGAGCAAATGCCTCGGGATTCCAACCTAAATCTGTACAAAATACGTCTATTTATACTAGATCTAGGTGTACTCGAAGTTTAACACAAAACAACTTCGAGTACTCGAACTACACATGTACTCGAAATTACTGTACATGAAAATGGTCAAAAATCTGGACTTTGACTTCTCTATTGTTTGACTTTGTCAGTCTTCATCGTACACTGCGCTCTACAAACTCCCCTAGACTGGCGAAGTCATCCAATAGGAAGAGTGACCTTGTGTGGTCCAGCTCCTGCATAAAGTTTCAGCTCTATAGCATTAGCAACTGTGCGAGTGAACGGCTTAGCTTCTTCATCAGATCCAGAATAAACTCATATTGGAGATTGGTGGAGCGTCATCGTGTCTTCTTTTCCATACTTCAATAGATCCATCGGGTCAAGAATCATATCGATATCATTAACGTCATCTTTGTTCTTGATGATTACTGCTGCAAGGTTCAGATCATCAAAATACCAAGACACGAAGTTAGCCAAAGAATTGCCAGGAACTCTTGGGGAAACTGGCACTGCTATCTCAACATGCGGTGGAGGATATTTGTAGTATATCCATGGCTTTTTCGTCTTTGGATCGATAATACATGTCAAAGCAAATCGCCTTCCCTTTGCGGTGCGCATCACAGGAAAGTCCTTTTCACATTGGTCTTTAATGAATTTGTCGAACAGGTCAGCCTTTGAGTCCTTGGAAGGATTGAAGAACATAGCTTTGTTGATACTTCGAATATCAACCTTTGGCATTGTACAGAAATCTGTCGGTCTCTTATAGTATTCAACCTTTCCATTCATCCTTTTGACCAGATAGATGTCCCTTTTGTTGTCATACATCCAGCAACACACGTTGGACCTGTCATTACGAACAGCGAACATGTTTCTATCATCTGAAATAAATGTATGTTCTATATGTTCGTCACTCATCTCCTTGAACCAAGTATCTTTAACCATAGGAGGTGAAGGTGTCCAATCCTTCTTCTTGTCAAACCAACTGACAATCACTTCGTGAAGAGAGGTGACATCCTGTCCTAGTGCATCAATGTATTTGTGGGCATACAAATAATCGATATAAGGATCGGAAGAGACGTTTCCAAGCACAATGTTTTCCGGCTCCTCTTCGAGTTTGTCTCCTTTGGCTTCTTTACCGATTCCTTCGAAAAGATAATCGTCGTGAAGATCCTTGAAGAAGTCATCAAGTCCTGCGTTCTCCATATCCATTCCTTGAAGATTATCACCGAATAGAATGTCATCAGGAATATCTCCAAAAAGATCATAGTAATCACTTGCAGGCTTGGTAGTGGAAGAAGAGGGATTTCCTGTATCACCTCCTTGATTGTCATCATCAGGAGGCCCTTGATCTCTTTTATCAGAGGAGTCCTTTTTCTTTTCATCACCACCATCATTATCATCATTGTCATCATCATCACTATCATCACTATCATCACTGGCATCGTCTTCTTTGTCATTATCATCAGATTCTGGAACTTCTTCTCCTTTCAGTCTCTTGATCTCCTTGCTCATTTCGTGGTTCTCCATATAAAGGAATCTGATGACCTTTCGGTGTGCCTTGAGTTTCCCCTGAAACTTCTTCAGTTTGTTAGCTATCTTGAGCATTCCATCTTGCATGATTCGTATATTGGCATCCTTTTCTTCAGCTTCTCTTTCAAGCATGAAGACTCTGTCTTGCAAACCCACAAGATCGACAGACACTTCTTTCGGCTCGTATGGTGATTCTGCATGCAAGGGAGATTTTCCCTTGTCACTTTGTGAACGAGATGGAGATGGTAGAGTCTCGGTGTGGGAAATAGGAGTGGTTGAAGATGAAAGCGGAGAACGAGCGGGAATTTTGATGACTAGTTTGGGTTTGGTTGGTTGAGAAGGTAGCTTTGTTTTTGAAGGTGGTTTGGGTTTTGTGGGTGGCTTGGGTTGTGTAGGTGGTCTGGGTTGTGCGGGTGGCTTTGGTAGTGAGGGTGGATTGGGTTTTGTAGGTGGAGGTGACTGTGAAGATGAAAGTGGTTGTAAGGGTGGAGGTGGTTGTGTAGGTGGAGGTGGTTTTGTAGGTGGAGGTGGTAGAATCGATGCAGCTGATGAGAAGGATAAACAAGAGAACATATGCTGTAATCTAGGATCTCTAGTTCGCTTGGACATTGTCTTCAGCCTCTTTCGTTTGGGCGACGACTCGGGGGTTGGAGTGTAATCTACATCTTGAGCTTCCTCCCTTTCTTCCCTTGTCTGTGGAGGCTTTTCAGCAATGAAATCCTCACTTGATGAACAAGAAGACTCAGGAATGGTATCCTTTGCTGCTTTATCGGCCTGTGTACTTGAACTTGTAGCTCGGACATCATGCTCTTCAGCAACTATAGCTACTGGAGTTCCTGGCATGTCTTCATCTGCACCATCGCCCACAAACCTTCCAAACTTTATCAATGGACGTTCCCCTGTATACTGCTTCTTTCCTCTCTTTTTCATCTTAATATATCCAAAGATGTCGTCTCGCATTCTGCTGACTCACAGAGTGCCCATAGTGGGAACAAGATCTTGATGCCGTTTGTTGATGACAATTTGTAGTAAGCGAGGAAATGCCAGAAACCTCTCCTTCCTTCTCCCCTTGATGTTGGCATGCATGTCTAGAAATATCATCCTTGAGAAATTGAAGTCCATTCCCAGTGCCAGGGCTACTAAACATGAACTCATATTTGATATAGCACATCGTAACCTCCTTTTCTTTCGGACAAACACTGAGTGACGATATGAGCAAGATATCTCCAGTAAGGGTGTAGGAGTTTCTTTTCTGTAGGAGGATAAGCTCCCTCATGTCCCATTTGATAAACTGTACGATTGACCAGATCTTGATCCAACTCGACTGGATCTGTGGCTTTGTCTCCGAATTGAAGTCACTCTCGCAGAATCTGTTCTGTAATGATGATAGACTGGCCCTGAATCTTCCCAATGATGCTAACAGTTCCATTGGAATCTGTGTGTTCTGTAACCGTGCTCCAGAAACCCTCAATGAACTCAGAAACAACAATGGGATGCTCCATGATAGCGTAGTTAACCAGTGATAGAATCAGACCGTCAACCATGCTTTTGAACTCCGAGTGTTTCTCAGGTGGATCGACAAGATATGCTGACATGTTGTGATCCGGAACAAAACTTAAGTCACCCATCTGAAAAATAAAAACAAATTAAGTTAGTTAAAGATTGAGAAACTCAAATTGCCGAAAATTTTCTAAGTCCTAAGGAGTTTGTGAAGGTTTGTGTGTTCTTCGAAATGGAAGACATATTCGAACCAAAAGGTTTATTCGAAGTTACAAGATGTATTCAAAGCATAGATCGTACACGAAGTACATCCTGTATACAAAGTACATGCTGTACACGAAGAACATCCTGTACACGAAGTACATCCTGTACCCGAAGTACATGCTGTACACGAAAAATCTTTGTATTCGAAATGATACATTTCGAGAACACTATAAGCCTTCATAAGTTCATCCACTTTTCTCCTTAGAACTTCTAATTTCATTTGACATGTTCGGAATCAATAGGCGACCATCATATCCATTAATCGCCTTTCAATTTTAAGTCTTTCGAGGTCAATTGTCCCAATAACCTTCTGTATTCGAAAATCACGTATTCGAAACCTTTTTTTTGCGTTTATCTCTCAAATTCACGGTCAAAATTTGATAAAACTTGATACCTAAGGTTGCCTACTGATGATCTATAAGATAGCCGGAGTAGATTTTCGAAATAAGCCCTAGAAAATGAAATCGCCTCAGAGAGAGAAATGTGTACTCGAAGTGCTGGTCAAGGACTGGTACTCGAAGTTGAAGTTGACCTTCGTATTTATAGAAAGATTTCGAGTACCCATCCTTCGTGTACTTCATTTCGAGTACACTTATTTCAAAAATTTTAACTTTCTGAAATAAAATAAAATAAAATAAAATTTGGAAACTTTTGGCATGTTTATGGTTTAGTTGAGTCAAATTCATGGGATCAAATCTGTCGTCAAAATTTTACTTTCTTAAGCAATTTCTTAATGAAGCGCAACTTTTAAACAACTATACCCCACCAATGATCTCCACTCGTTAATCCATAACTTAGAAATCAGTCATATGATCAAGGGTTTTGTAAAATATCTTTTGGGAAATTTGTGAGCAATGAGACTGTAAAACTAGATTAATATGCAACCTATCAATTTTGTAAAGTCTTTTGTTTCAAACTTTTACTGCGTTTCAACGAACTTAAAATGTTTTGACGGAGTTTAAGGTGAGAAAAGAAAAGAACAGATCTATTAGATTAGAATCAAGAACAAGAAGGGGTTCTATCATCTTGTGCTCATTGGCATCTTTTATTTACTGATCTGCAGGCACATTGTCCTTAACCTCACACATCCAGGTCTTTGCTTACGCAAAGCAAAGGATGTTTCAGTAGATATTTTATTTTATTTTTTTTGCACAAAACATAGGAAATACCCAAGTTTTCAAGACGATTTCAAGTTTATTGAAACACAATCTAGTTTTGACTCAAGGACTTTAGACAAAAAGTCAAATAGTTGTCACACATTTCTAATCATCTAATGATCACAATTTCACGCTTATTTTTATACATATATTTTAATTTGATCCAGTCTAATTCTTTCATTTGGAAAACTTGTTTCAATTTCTTAGTGCATAATAGATATTCAAAGTTGTTATTCTTTAGAAATCTTATTAAGTTAGTGAAATTTTGATCCTCAGAAATTATTTCACTTCCCAATTTGACCGATTTACTTTGCTTGTTCAAATAAACTCTTTTTTTATTTTCTTAAGTTTTGAAAGGATAAAATCTTTTTGGAATTTTCTTGAATAATACTAGGCAGATTCTCCTTTTCTTAGTTTTTCAAAAACTCAACTCCCCTTAAACTTGTAGATTATCTTAGACTGACTCAAAAACCAAAATTTTTTTGTTGTTTTTTGTAAATTTTCTCCGCTTAAATTTGTGATCTAAAACTAAAATAATCAAAACACAAATTTTAACGTATTTACAAAAATTTGCTTTTATTCAAAGCTTATTAGTTTGAGAGATGCAAGTAAGTGATGAAAGCGTGCTGTATCGAACGGTTTTGTAAAAAGATCCTCTAGATTGTCATCTGTATGGACCTTTTCAAGATGAATTAGTTTTCATTCGAAACAGTCACGGATGAAGTAAATCCGGATATCAATATGTTTAATTTTGGAGTGTTGTACCGGATTCTTGACGATCTGTAAGGCGGCTTCATTGACACAATAAATAGGAGAGTCAAGAAAATTCAAACCATAATCGAGGAGTTGTTGTTGCATCCATATAACCTGGGAGCAGCAACTAGAAGCAGCAACATATTCAGCTTCCGCAGTAGATGTGGATACGGTTGTTTGTTTCATGCACTGCCATAAGACAAGGCGATCTCCTAAGTATTGGCATCCTCCCGTGGTGGACTTCCTATATAAGTTACAACCACTAAAATCATTGTCAGAACAAGCATGCAAATGGAATTCAGAGTTCTTAGGATACCATAAACCGAGACGAGGTTTCCCGACAAGGTACCGAAAGATCCTCTTGACAGCAATCAGGTGAGATGCTTTCGGATTTGCTTGATATCTGGCGCATTGACATATAGAGAACATGATGTCTAGTCGGCTAGCCGTCAAGTACATCAAGGAACCAATCATCGAGCGATATAGGTGTTGATCAAAATCTTCACATCAGAATCCGAAGTTAAGACTGGACGTGCAGCCATGGGGGTAGATGCAGGCTTTGATTCCAACATCTTGAATTTTGTCAGAATGTCAGTGACATACTTTCCTTGATGTATCAGCACGCCTTTTGGATCTTGCTTCACCTGAAGATCCAGAAAGAAGGTCGTTTCTCCCATTGCACTCATCTCAAATTTCTTCTTCATTACCCCTTCAAATTCCTTGCACAACGCAGAGCTTGTGGAGCCAAAAATAATGTTATCCACATAGATTTGGACGAGAATCAAATCATCTTTATCCTTGCGAACAAACAAAGTCTGATCGATGGCTCCACGGGTATATCCATTTGCAAGCAAATGATCAGTAAGCGTAGCATACCACACTCGTGGTGCTTGATGAAGACCATAAAGAGCTTTGTCTAACTTGTAGACATGGTCTGGATACTGAGAATCATCAAAACCTGGGGGCTGGCACACATAGATTTCTTCCATTACCTTTCCATACAAGAAAGCGGTCTTCACATCCATCTGATATACCGTGAAGTTCATGTAGGAGGCATAGGCCAAGAAGATCCGTATGGCTTCAAGTCTTGCGACTGGTGCAAGGACTTCCTCATAATCTATCCCCTCCTGTTGGTAGAAGCCCTGAACCACCAACCGTGCCTTGTTCCTGATAATGACTCCTAAGTCATCCTTTTTGTTCCTGAAAACCCATCTGCTTCCTATAGGCAGCTTTCCTTTGGGTAGGGGAACCAGATTCCATACCTTGAGCTTCTAAAATTGCATCAGGTCTTCCTGCATTGCCTCGACCCAGCTGGACTCTTTGAGAGCCATTTTGACATTCTTGGGCTCAACCTGCGAAATAAAACAAGAATATAAACAAGAATTAATCGGACCTGACTGACCTTTGGTAGTTGTCTCTTCAGGAAAGAGATTCTGAGCTGTAATGGATCGGATCTGAGTTAGAACGCCTTCCGAGAGAGGTCCAATGATATTTTCAACTAGATGATTCTTGTTTATGCTGAGTGTCGGCACTTCCTCCACAGTTAGATTGTCTAGCAAATTGCTGATGTTGTTCACTTGGTTTTCATTGGAGGAAGAAATGTTGTCGACATGAACAGTTTCACTTACTACAGCTTCATAATCCACGCAATGTTCCTCAGGGATGTTATCTGAGAATAGTGGATTATCAAAGGTGTGGTGGGAGGAGGATGAAACATGATCTGTTTCTGGAAGGGAGGATATTTCTGGAAGTGGCGGAGCAGACTCAGAATTGTCTGAATTTGAAGGGAGAACTTCATGTATCGGGGTTGGCTGATTTGGAGGAGCATTATTGTACATGCCTGGAGGATCAACTGATAAAAATTTGGGATCACAGGGAACATAGTCAACCCTATAGTCGACATCATCACCTCTGTAGAAATCATCAGCTTGCTCAGATGGTCCCGCGCTCTCGGATGTAGTTTTGAACTGCCTAAAAGTAGAATCATACTCAAATAACCAGTTTGGACCAGAACTGGCATCAGTAGAGTTCATTTCTTGCCAATCAATATAGTACGATTCCACAATTATCCGAGTCTTCTTGTTGTAAACTCTGTAGGCAACCTTCTTGGATGAATAACCCACAAAGTAACACTCATCTGCCTTATCATCAAACTTGTGGTTTGGCTCTGTATGAAGAAGAGTGCAAGGACATCCAAAAGACTTGAAGTGACCAACTTTAGGCTTTTGATTGAAAAGAATTTCATAGGGAGTCTTCTAATGGCGCGTGTTCAGGAGTGCTCGATTTTGAACATAACAAGCTGTATTAACAGCTTCGGCCCAGAAGAAGATTGGCAGCTTTGATTCTGATAGCATGGTTCGTGCAGCCTCTATAAGTGTTATGTTCCGTCTTTCTGCAACTCCATTTTGCTGAGGTGTTCTGGCTGCACTGTATTGCCTAGCAATCCCTTTTTCATCGCAGAAATCTATAAGAGTCTGATTTTTTAATTCAGTGCCATTATCAGTTCTAATCACCTTAACCTTTAGATTCTTCTGATTTTTGATCAAGGCAATAAACTTCTTTAGGATCTCTGGTGTTTCATCCTTCTTGGCCAGAAAGAACACCCAAGTAAATATGGAATAATCATCTGTCACAACAAGACAATATGACTTCTTCCCGATACTCATTATGTTGACTGGTCCGAAAAGATCCATATGAAGAAGCTGGAGAACTGAAGAGATAAAATTGAACAGTTTAGGCTTATGGGGTCTCTTGTGTTGCTTCCCCTTGGCACAAGCGATGCACTTTTCAATAGTAGAGAAGTCTTTAGAAGGCAAGCCGATAATGTGATCTCCCTTGGCGAGTCTTTTTAGATTCTTCAAATTTACGTGACCCAGTCGGCTATGCCATAACAAACAATCATGCTCCGATGCCTTTGAGAACAAACAAGTATTCTCTGTGAATGACTCTAAGTTCATGTTGATAATGTAGGCATTGTTTATCCTTGGAGTTCTCATCAGAATCCACTTCTCAGGCACTACAAATTCAGGCTTCAGAATGAGACACTCCTTGTTTGTGAAGTGTGTGGAAAAGCTCTTGTCACAAATCTGAGAAACACTCAATAGACTGTGATTGAGTTCTTCAACATAATAAACATCTTCAAAACTAAGAGTTCCATTTGTCACCGTGCCCTTCATGCTTATCTTTCCTCCCTTGTTTCCAGCAAATGAGACATATCCGCCATTAAAAGGTGTGACCTCGTGTAACTGAGAAAAATCCCCAGTCATGTGCTGGGAGCAACCACTATCAACATACCAAATATTTTTAAGCTTTCTTGGTCGTCCCTGCATCACAGACAATCAACTAATGAGAGACCGGTACCCAAATCATAATAGACTTAGGCACTTTGGAAATCGTATAGACTTTGTTTTTAGGTTTGGGTCTATTTTTGGGCCTGTTTTTGGGTCTGTCTGATTTGTTTTTAACAAATTTTGACTTGCTTCCACTGCCATGGTCAATTGGTTTTACCTTATGTTTTTGAAGAGAGTTAGTTTTAGTTTTAAAAATCCTTGGATTTTGCTTATGAAAACCAGATTGAGTTTGGTTTGATTTCATGTCCCTTTTAGCAGTGGAAGGAGTCTGAGTCTGAGTCCCCTTTTGAGAGGTTACATTAGGCTTGGAGGATGGAACGGTCCTCAGATGTTTGCTAACCAGTTTAGCCTTAGGTGTGACCTTCTGATTCTTCCCATAGAAGAACTCAGTAGGTTGGTGCATACAGTGTCGAGCAATGTGGCCTGGTTTCCCACATGCATAGCAGCAGACTTTCTGATGAAATTCAATTGGGTCAAAGGGCTTTACATCACAGTTACTTCGACCAGAGGATAAGTTTGAAGAAACTTGTTCCAAGGATCAAGTTGGAACATAAGGTTCACAGTTAGGATTCAACTGTGAACCCTCCTCCTTGGTAACTGTGGAATGAGCCGGTGCTGCCTGCTTTGTCAAAAGAGAGGAAGTTGATTTTGAGACATGATTTATAGCAAATGTCTTCTAAAAACTTTTCAACATATCATTAGGCTTAATTTTAATTTCATCAAATTTTCCAACAAAATCAGTTTTTGGAACAAAAGATAATTTGCTTTTAGATGTTGAACAATCTGTGCTCCTCCCAGCACTTACTTCTACCTCCTTCTCCTCTGAACCTGTAACACTTAGTTTTTCTGCACAAACCTCAGAATCATTAGTCATAACGGGGTCAACTGTGAGCATAACAGGTTTGGTGGGAAAATCACAAGCACGATCAGAATCCAATTCCATGTCATCAACAGATGTGTTGATTCTTGGCATGCTTGAGTAATTATGGTTAAAAGGTGGTTCACACTCCTTAAAACCAAGACCCTTACCCCTCTTTTCCCTGAATTGAATGCTTACCATGTTTTCCAAAACCTTACTTGAGCAGTCAAGCTTTTCAGATTTTACAGATGTTTTGGAAAATAGATTTTTGACTTGGTCCAATTCTATCGTGAGTTCATCGATCTTGCGTCTCGCATCATGATAGTTGGATTCTTTACCACTTAAAAGTTCTTTAAGCCTTGCCACATCCCTACCCTCGGTCTCAAGTTTTCTTTTGAAAATTCCTTCATTTTTAAGAAATTCTGAATTAAAGTATTTAAGTTTGGTTACTTCTTTGATTAGTGATTCATTATGTGACCTATACATAAATACTTTATCTATGCAAGAGGTAGAGCAAAGGTTTTCAGTTACCTCCTTTTGTTTGTCGTCTACCTCGGCCACGAAGGCGTGACTCAGAGTAAGTTCCAACTCCTGCACCTGATCACTCCAATCATAGGAGTCAGTCTCTTGAGTTACCAGTACTTTGGACGTGCTAGTACTTCCTCCTGTGGCTGTAGTCACAGTTTTCTCTTCAGGCTTCTTCTCTCCTTCCTTTACCACTTTTGGCTGCTTACATTCCCTGGCAAAGTGACCTGGTTGATCACAGTTGTAGTACCGCAGCTTTGACTTATCAAATCCAAGTTTCTTTCCTGAGTTATTTCCAAAGCTATTCCTTCCATATCGTTTAATGAACTTCTTTGCCCGAAACACAACCATTGCCATCTGCCATGAGATATCCATTTCCTCCACATCAGCTGGATTTATCTGCTCTAAGTTATCCTGAGTTCATAAAACCCTTAAACAACAGCAAATTTTCTTCACTCTCTGGACTGATCTTGGACACTGATCCAGCTTGTCCAGATGATAAGAATGCAGTCTCAAAAGGGATTGACTGCGATGAAGTTGACTAATAATGTTGCATCCATGAAGCTTGAAGATTGATAGCTGACAGGAGAGCAGAATTTTCAGACATGGGTGCAATGCCCATCGAGCTGGTATGGTTTAGTGCTCTCTTTTTATCGTCCATATCATAGGAATTGATGATCGAGATCAGCTCACTCAGAGATTTCTTGTACATATCCTTTGTTCTTTTGATTGTTGTACAATTTGAATTCCAGGTGTAAGGCAGTGAGTTTAGAAGCTTCTTGTTTACTTCTCCTTTGGTCATCTCAATTCCAGAACTTGTCATCTCAGTCATTAGATGAGTGAATCTATTAATCCATGCTTCAAGAGACTCTCCTTTGATGTGATTGAACATATTGAACCTTTGTCTAAGCATATCCTTGCGGCTCTCTCGCATGTCTTCGTTTCCTTCAAACCGTTCAACCAAAGCATTCCAAAGTTCCTTTGCTGTCTTGTGCTTTTTAAATCCATGAGCAACATCACTCGATAGAGCCATTGTAATTGAAGCATAAGCCTTTTCATCCTTTTCCATCATTAGGATGTCATTGTCAGTGTACAATTCAGGATCTTTGGGAAGAAGGGGACCATTGATCTCACTCTGGTATGAGGGCACAAAAGGACCCTCTTCAATGGATCTCCAAAGCTTTGGATCAGTGTATTTGATAAAGGATTGGAATCTGAATTTCCAATCTTGGAAGTTATCTCCCGACACGAGCCTTGGTGGCTTTGTTCCGGTGCCGATCTCATTGTCCTGATTGAGTAGATTGGACAGGTTAGTCAGATTCTTAGATGCCATGTCTGAAAAATTTCTAAGTGTAGTTCACGAAGTCCCTGTAGAATAGACCACCAAACACCCTTGTAATCGAAATCCTCTTGCATTCGAAAAGGAATCTGTACTCGAAAAATCCTGGTAATCGAATTTAAGCTTGTACTCGAAAATCTTATGTAGTCGAAATTCCCTTGTATTCGACATAAACTTGTGTATTCGAACCTAGTTGTAATCGAACAGAACTGTAATCGAAGATCCCCTGTTGTTGAACTCACTGGTCCTTGTAGTCGAACTTCTAACACCCTTTTGAACACTCTATCTGTACTCAAAATAGCTGAACTCGAAAATACTTAAGACAATTTTATAAATAATATTTCTTAAGATCTGGAGTCCCAAATTCACACAGTAGCTAGATGGAGTAGAATAGACTGATAAATTACTAATCTTGCTCAAGAAAGCTGTTACCTTGACGATGAAAAGAGCACTCAGGCTCTGATACCACTTGTAGGTCTCAAACCGGATCAAGAACTAAACTTTATCTTCTGAATCATCATCAATAGACTCTAACAAGTGCGGAATCCAAGCTAGAATCAAGAAAGCAAGCAGAAAAATATAATCTTTGTATTGATACTGAAAATTCGAGTATAAATGCCTCAATACGTCTAGAGAGCAAATGCCTTGGGATTCCAACCTAAATCTGTACAAAATACGTCTATTTATACTAGATCTAGGTGTACTCGAAGTTTAACACAAAACAACTTCAAGTACTTGAACTACACATGTACTCGAAATTACTGTACACGAAAATGGTCAAAAATCTGGACTTTGACTTCTCTATTGTTTGACTTTGTCAGTCTTCATCGTACACTCGGCTCTACATCTCATTTTACCTAGGCTCATATAAGAGTACTCCCTATTCACGTAGTCACACAATCACATAGCCTCATATTATAACATAGTGTTATAAAATCAATTCTTAATACACTTATATCACTCAACAAGTGGATAATATCAGGAACTTATGTTGTCGTGATATCATCCTTGATATGTTCTAATGTTATGGTCAACATGAAATGAACACAATGCCAAGAATTCGAGTATTTAACATTTTCTTATAAGATCATGCCTTATAATACAATATTAGTATGTGTGGGAGATGACATCTTGAAACTAGGTTATCATGATGTCATCCTTGATATCACAAATAATAGTATTATATGTTGTCCCAGTGTTACATATTCCCCAGTGATTTTAACAGCGTGTTATAAGAACTCGACTTATGACACGATTTTAATGAATGTAGTGAATGATACCATCATCATGAAAGTATGTTATCATGATTATCATTCTTGTTGTTATTTGTAATTGTCACCATGTTATTACCTGATTAACTCATTGTATGAATAATAAAGTATTATAAGCTATAATCTTATAATATGTATTATTCTATTGGGTTGATGAACTCGTGACACTTTATTATCATGAATCATCTTAGATATTTAAGATATGTTATGCTCACACAACATGCATACAATGATAAGCGATAATAAAGATTAGAAAAGGGGCGTATGGTGGTTGACTAAGATGTAACAAGAAATGTACGCGCTCTTTGTTGTTCTCGATGTTGTTTTCACGATCATGTATTGATTTCATGATGTTTGTAACTTATAAGTGCAAGTTATAGAGATTTGTGTGCGTGTATGTGTTAGCCCTAAAGTTGGCTAACACTTATCGGTCTTGGTCACCCTTCGGCCTTGGTTTACTTGTTATAGGTTATGCTACCCTTAACCACTTTAAGTTATTAACATGATATGTCTTCATGTTGTAAGTTGAGTTTGACTTGTTACCATACTAAGTTGTGAAATGTGAAACCCATTATAGTTTTCTAAGTATGAAACTTAGATCTATAGTTAGTTTTCCATGTTATCTTTGTTAAACTTGAATTGATTGTTACATAGTTAACAAATAACCATGTCACCATCTTTGTAGTAATTCAGAGTTTTAGGGTTTGTTAGGTTCATTAAACCAACGCCATTACCACCTTTGTAGTAATCTAGGTTAATAATCCCATGCAAGTTGTACAAAGACTAGGTTGATTCAAGTATTTGTGGTAATTTAACTCATGTGGGCCGAACAAGTCAGTTGGGCCGAACCAGTTGCATGCGCCGAACCACATGGGCCAAACCAGGCACCCTTGGCCGAATGAATAGGCTCAGATCGAATGGTGGGGCCTGGCCGAATGAGATGGCTGGCCGATTGGGTCTTTGCCGATCGAATGAAGGTGGCCGAAAGGGATGTGGTTCGTCCGAATGAAGGTGGTCGAATGGGACATGGCCGATTGAAGGTGAGATGGCCGAACGAATAAGGGTAGCTGGGAGAATAAAGCCTTTCGGCCCTAGCCATTCGGCCCTTGGGCCATGCGGCCTAGCTGCTACTCTCCTTCGGCCGATCGAACCAAAGGGGTGTGAACACCCTTGTTTTCGAGCTAGAAGACCAATAATGAAGTCTCATTTGATGTCACATCCTCCTAGTGTGTTTTCCTAGGTTTTAGGTGGTTTAAAAACCGGTTTTAGATATGGTTTGAACAAGGAGGGTGAAAACCCTAGTTTTCGAGACCTTGAGGCTGATTTTACCTTGGATTCAGCTGGTTTAACTTCCGATCGGTTGTTCTTTCATGTAGAGGAGGTCGAGAGCTTCGATTAGGCACCAAGAACACAAGATTTCATCAAGAATCGAGTGAGATTTAGTGGTTTGAAGATCAAAACTTCTAGAGAGAGAAAGGTGTAGGTGAGGGAATTAAATGTGATTAAATGTTTGAAATGGGGTTTTTATACCCCGCGTGTATTCGGGTTCGTTTCGTTTGCTCGGTTTCATCTTCGTTGCGTTTCGGGAACGTAATCGCGTGTTTTACGCAATTAGATAAATAGTTTTATTTTTTAGGTTTTGAAGGTTGTAATTCCTAATAAATGTTTTGTATTTATTTTCCTTATTTTATTACCGTTTCGAAATCGTTTATTAATTTCATTTCGTCAGATCGCGTCGCCTTCGCGCATATTCGTTTGAATCGTCACCCGAACGAACACGACGATGGTTTCACTTTCTGATTTTTGTTTTCTACTTTTCCATCATCATTTCAGAACTATAAACTCACAGATATGTTTGTGTGAATCGTCACTCTCGCAAACACACTGTCAGTTCGTTATTCTGAACAACACTGCGCTTATGTTTTGAATTGTGTTTCCTCACTGATGGACTCAACTAACTTGCCTGTTTTCACATTGTTCCCATTGAATTCACTTTGTTTTCATACTGAGTTGTCGGCCATCTGATTCATGTCATCTATGGATATCAGATCGCAACGATATGTTTTTGTCATTTGTTTGTACACTGTTGTTTCTCTTGATTTGTTGCATTAACTGTACTTAAGTTTTCACTTAGATACATACAACTGTTATTTGTTATCTGAGTTATGTTGTCACACACTGTTTACACATTGTATTTACACACAGTAAACAGTGAAAGTACACGTACCGTACGGACTTGCCGGACGATCAGGTACTGGTTGTCACAGCATCTGTCTTGCATCCTCCATAATCGGAGTCACTGTAGGCATTGAAGGAAAAATTATCATCCTTAGGATACCACAGACTAGTGTCTGGTGTACCCTTCAAATAACGAAGAATCCGCTTGACTGCTATCAAATGTGACACCTTAAGTTTGATGTAACATAAAATTCATAAAAATTCATAGCTTTAGGGGGAGTTTATTCAACTCATTGAAAAATTCATAAAAATTTTCTTCTATTCTTTTAGACTATCCGATGTGAGTTACGAACTCTTTGTAAACACTATAATTGATTAATTGTTAATAAGTGACAAAGAGAGATTGGAATTGTGATGAGTAATCTAGTATGATCACATGTGATTTTGTGATATCAATGATTGAGACTAAATACTTAATAGGAAGCAAGACATTTAGTTTTGATAATGTGTCAACTGATGCAGGTGATCAGGGTGATGAAGATCTGTGTATTGAAGATTTCATTGCAGTCCTCAGCAGCTAGAACTGAAGGGGAGTATGTTGATAGCAAGGTTGTAGGGGGAGTATGTTGATGCATATATGTTCCTTGATGCACACAAAGTTTGAGCATATACAACAACAAGGTTCAAGGGGGAGTATGTAGATGCATTTTTTGTGTGAAAGATGCATTTACTGTGTGAAACTCGCTTGTTGTAAATGAAATCATATTCTGTTGTATATGATTAGAAAATTCAAGTGTCAAAGGGTTCGGCTATGATTGATGGTCTAAGGTTCGGCTGGCATGAGGGTAACGAGGGCCGAACCTTTGCTCTAGAAACCTATATATATGATGTTGCTAGTTCATTTGAAGTTAGAGCTCATAATTTCAAATACACAAAGCAACGGATTCTCTCAAAAAGCAAGAACAAGACTTGAAGATCTTTATCAAATTCTTTTCATCTTAGTGTCTTTCTGTATTGAAGTGTGATGTATTTCACGTTTGATTCATTGTAAAACACTTGAATGTTAATGAGGAATGCAGATTGATGATAAATTACAATGTTCTTGTTGATCCAAATCTAGTCATGAACGGATTCCGCACGTTTATGATCGAATTGTAGGATTTCGTGATCGATTCCTTGAATCTACACCGATCGTGGAATTTTCTTGTTGGTTTATGATCTACTCGATTATACGGTCGTTTTGAGACAAGAATCACTCAAATCGGTTGAGAAACGAAGAAGATATCTTGGAGAGAAGTTAGAGAGAGAGTATGTGGCCAGAAATTGAACGTAGAGATAGAGAGTGTAAAGCTTGGAAATGAAGGAGAAAAAGAAACTCCATCTATTTATACCCCTTATTAATCCCGTATGCTCGTTTTTTTTCTCGTAAAAGATATTTCAAAACACGAAACGTTTAAATAAAATGAATTCGTTTTTTATAAATTGATTTTATTTATTTTCATTTAAGGTCGTAATTCATAATAAACATTTTTAAATTCTTTTTTTCTTAATTTAATATCATGAAACATTATTTCGGTTATCTCATCGAAAACGTTACTTACGTACGAATTCGTAAAGATCGTCACCTTTTCGAATCCATCGTCCGTATCGTATTTCAATTCGATTTACGATTTATGGAATATCGTTTCAGTATATTATTCCTAATAATTGTATTCGTGTTAATCGTCACCCAAGAGAACAAACTATTAGGTTAATATTTCTGAAATAATATTCGCGTTTAATTTATATTTGCTTCCTCACCATCGCGTAATTATTTTAAACAACGCTTTCATTATTTTATTAATTATGTCCATTGATTATCAGTTTCTCAATCCAACCCCACTAAATCATATCACTGACACATCCATGATAGACCGAAATAAGTTTATGTGTAGGGCATACGTAGGAGTCGGTCGCATCCTATCCAGCCGTCGTCCCACCACCATTTCGATAAACCATGATCATGTGTCATTGACTATATTTAGTGACCAGACCAATAACCTCCAACAATTCAAACCAAAATAAATTCATTTCATAATTATTTCAACTGTAATAAACACTGTGGTTCAGTCTGGTTATATTTCAAACCAACTTTCCCATGGTTTATACATAGTGATAATATGTTCTCATCAATGTATACCAGTGATAATACCATAAAAAAATCAAAAATTATCAAATTATCATATCAAGTTTTATAAGTATAATTTAATATGTACGGACATACCTGAAATACAGTGATGTTATAGGATCGGCAAAAGGGTTATGCCAATCGGCGTCAGAAACCGCTTGAGTTCCAAGTAGGTGACCGAGTTTTACTCAAGGTTTCTCCCTGGAAAGGAGTGGTCCGATTTGAGAAGAAAGGGAAACTTGCACCTAGGTACGTTAGACCTTTTGAGATCCTGGAAAGGATTTGTCCCGTAGCCTATAAACTTAAACTTCCAGTGGAGCTAGGCAATGTTCATGACACATTCCATGTGTCGAATCTTAAGAAATGCTTGGCTGATCATGACGTTCAGATACCACTGGAAGACATTCAAATTCAAAACAACATGCAATTCGTAGAACGTCCATTCAAAATTATGGATTATTGAGTCAAGAAACTCAAACGTAGCCGAATCCCAATCGTAAAGGTACGATGGGAGGGCAAACGTGGTGCAGAGTTCACCTGAGAACGAAAAGACCAGATGAAGCTCAAGTACCCTCATCTTTTTACAGAATCTTCGGCTAGTTAATTTCGGGACGAAATACACTTAACTAGGGGAGACTTTAACATTTGTACATTTAGTCGTAGCAATCATTAACAAGAATAGAATAGTGTGTAATTTTATGTGATGTGTCAATGTGAAACATATGAACATGCTTGTATGTTATAGGAATTTCTTTAGTTTAGGAATAAGTATATATTATTTATTTATAGTCAGTGACGTTAGACAAAAACTCTATTGTATTATATCGAAACCGTGGTGGGCTGGCGGCGGATAAGGCAAGTCGCTGGACTTCACGCAAGCCATATACCTAAACTGTGTTCGGCATAATGGGATAGAGTTAGTGTGTAGTGTTATGAAGAATAATATGACAAATGAATCATTTAAACAAAAAATCGTAATGCGTAAGCGAGACTCAATATCATTATGGGTGACGATTTATAAAGATATTGATGTTAAGCTTATCGTTACGAGTAAACGTAAATAAATCCATAAAACGACAAAAAATGTATATAATTATGGGTATACCCGTAACTATATTCGTAAACGGTTCAAAAACCGACGAATAGTAAAAATAAGTAAAATATTATATTTTATATTTTACAATTTTGAAACTCATCACAATCAAAGAAATCTAATTTACAAAGACAAATTATTCAAGAACTTGACTTCTACGTCGTGTACGTAAAAATACGCGAAACCGAAACCGAACAAACCCAAACACGTGGCGAATCACTCGGGGTATAAAAAGCCTAATTTCCTCCATTTTCCTCATTTATGACAGCCTCACCTTCACTCTCTCTAAAAATTCGTCCATACACTCTTTCACTAGAAACTCACCACAAAATCACCAATATCTTCTTCAATTCTTCATCAAATTGAGCAAATAAGGTATCAAAACAATCCTATTGACAAAAGGAAGCTTGTTGTACAAAGGATCGCCCTAGTTCCAGCTCAAACTCTTGGAATCGTAGAGAGAAGGTTCGGATTTTTAGGATTTTCACTATTCATTGTAGGACCAATTTGGAGCTCGGAAACAATCCGATTCCAAGGGATATCTACTCGACAACATCTAGAATAGTGCGGAATATTATTCCAGGGTTTTCCAATCGAAACCAACAGCAACTATGGTGTTACGAAGGTGTAGAATGAACGTTTGAATTAGAATCGACCACCACGGGTTGAGAATCGAACTTGGACGATCAATGGCCGCTCAGATCTTATAGGGTTTGACACTAGGTGCTCTGGGAAGAAGGAGGGCTCTAGAAAGTTAGGTTTGAAATGATTTAGACTTGTATATATAGACTGTAGTCATTCAGCCGAATGAGTGGCCGAAGCAGCTCATTCGGCGAATGACTATGTCGAATGGACAAGTCAGTCGAATGAGTCATTCGGTGAATGAGTCATTCGCTCTCCTATGTCATTCGCTAGAGCGTTCATTCGGCGAATGACTTCATTCGTAGAGTCATTCGCCCGAATGGTCAGACTTCATACTCAAATATTAATTAATCAAATCAAACAATCATATAATCAATATTAAACATTAAGAACAATATATAAAGACAACTTCCATTACTATAACTTGAACTTTACAAGATGGATAGTACAAAATTGAACTAGGGACATATAGTGCATCTACAAACTCCCCCTTGGACCTAGTTCAGTCCTTGGAAGTGTCTTTCCTGAAATACTTTTCTGAAATGGCTTTCCAGTCTGCTCCAGCATGAATCTTGAAAATACTGCAGAGACAGATCACCCTCATGAACTGTAGCGCATGTACCATGTCTTGTACATCAAAAAATATCTGGTGTCGAAAGAGAGCTTTGACATCGTTGTGTGACAAGTTAGTCAACCACATCGGGTCAAATATACGTTCTGTTTCCCATTTCTTCTCCTTGCACATAACTATCACAGCTTCTCCACTTCGCCCGTCGTAGTACCACCATCGGAAGCCCTCTATAAAGTCTTGTTGCATCTTCCTTAACAGAATCTTCTTCAAAACTTTAGGAGGAAGCCGCTTCAGGATAACTTTATGTTTCCGGGTATCTCCATCTATCTCCGACAAGTAATATCTTTCAGGCTGTTGGGGTTGGAAGTTTACCCATCTCTTCCTGTACTCGTACTGAATTTGTCGAGAAAACCAGGCTGACATTCCAGAATCTTCACTATAAAGCATCCTCAGACGTGCTAATTGATTGACTTCGAAACCGGGCAACGTCTTAAAATCATGAGGATGCTTAAAGTAGTCAATGCCTCTTTCCCTCTTCACTGCGTAGCACCCAAGATCATGAAAGTATGCCCAGCTCAAGATTTGACCTCCAGCCTTGTAGCCTTTGGTTCTGTAGACTTTCTTGTGCGTAGCTGGCATCTTTGCTGTGCTTTCTTTCTTCAAGACCTCCCAATAGGCCTTCCATTCTTCTTTTATTCTTTGAAGATCATCAGCTTCAGCTTTACTAACCTCAACCTGTTCTTCCAAGTATCTAATAAGTAGATCTTCAATAGCTTAATCAAACTGATCAATGAATATAGGAAGCTCGGCCTCAGCAGATGTATACTTTGGATATTCTTCATCAGTGATATCCTCCAGGATGACTTCATCTACATCATCAAAGACCTCTAGAGTTGGCTCATCAAACACTGGGATAGAGGTATCATCAGTGATAACCTCATCAGGATTTAGCCTAAATAATTCGGCTATCTGCTCCTTTGATAAGCAGTGAATAATCTCCCCCTCCTCTTTGTCGTAGCTTACTGAGTGCTGTATAATGCCTTGAGCGTCCAAAATCATTGTGAGTGTCTCATCCAGTTGACGTCTCACAGGCACAGCTTCGACTTCCTCAGTAGCTGCTGGTTCTTCTGTTTGTGTAGGAGGAGGTTGAGAAGGAGCTTGTTTCTTCTTGTCCTTCATAGACTTGGACCTGATCTCAGAAGTAGAAGGGGCTTGATCATCATCATCTGAACTTGATGAACCAGAAGACCCGCTTCCTGATCCGTCCTAATCTAAGTCATCATCTTTATTAGTATCCTCATAATCTACTTTCTCCTAGTCAGATTCATCTTCTTCTTCATCATCTTCCTCTTCTTTATCCTTTTCTGAATCTGAGTCATTAGAGTGGACTATTGTGCCCTCAAGCCTGGGAGTGCTGTCTTTAAGATCTTCAATTTGTTCCGCAAAACGGGCATTCTCCGCCTCTAATGCCAAAATCCGTTCATTGAAACCAGTGGCTGTCAATGCCAGCTGGTTGTGCTCATCTATGTACTTTAGCAATTGTTCTTCCTGCTGAGTAGATCTCGCTTTGAGATCTGCTCGCTGATCTGCAGCTTGAAGCAACAATGCATCCTGATCAGTTATCCTCTGAGAGAGTTGAGCAATAACCAGATCCTGCTCCCTGCTCTTCCTTTCTTGTTCCAGGTTCCTCTCCATCAATCTCAGTACCATACTGTTCAGAGTGTTAAGCTGATCCACAACTGACACAGTAGGCACAGACATGTCAGCTCGTGAAATGGAGGGACCAGAAGAGGCAGTAGTAAATATGGGAGTCTGAGCAATAGAAATGGTCAGAGGGGCCACAGTAGTATGAATCGGAATAGCCCTTGACCTGGTCAGTGAAGAAACTGAGACAACAGCTACTGATGTAACAGTAGTTGTAGCAGCTGTCGCTAGTTCTGACCTCCTCTGAAAGAGGAATATTGCTCTCTTCCTCCTGCCAGCTTGAGAAAATGTAGACTGTACAGCAGCCACAGAGACAGCTGCAGTTGCTGGAGCAGAGGAACGAGGAGGAGGTGAAATATCAAACTCAGGAACAAATAAAGGATCTGTGATCTCCTCCATCTCAGCTTCACTCCTCTTCCTCTTTCTCTTCATCAATCTTCCTCCTATCCATACACTCTCAAACTCATCATCTGGAGTGTCTTCTGAATCAGGACTTTCAGCTTCATCAGCCCTGCTTCACCACCTTCATCACTTGAGTCACCTGACTCAATTCTGTCTTCAGTTGTTAAGGTGCCAGTCATATTAACTGGAGCAGAGGCAGTGGCTGTAGAAGTAGTCATGAAATCCAACTCTAATAAAGAATAACTATCCACATTCTCCTCTTCTGCTGTAGACACACTAACTCCACCACCTGCACTCACATCACCAGCATCTACCACACTAACATCAATCATGCTAACATCAGCAACAGAGATGATATCAACAGCAACAGTACTAGAGCTAACACCAGCTGAACTCATACCAACACTGGCAATTGCACCAGCACCACCTGCACCACCTGCACCAGCACCACCTGCACCACTAGCACCAGCACCACTATCATGATCAATGTCATCATCAGGAACAATAATGTCCTCTACTTCAGAATCAGAATCCTCATGTCTCCATCTTCTACTAATCGGAGCTATGTAATCAGGCCTAGAGAGATGTCCAAAAAATGATCGTAAGGCAGGCTTCCTATCTTTTCCTCTGTATGACAGTACTCTGTTTAGAGTAGTGTCATTCATGTGCTCCAAGCGTAAGATATCAGCATTGATCTTCGGCAGATTAGGCAACTGTGCGTCAATCAACTACTGCAAGAATCAAGGGTACATTAAGAACTTCTTGTCCCCTTTCAGAGTCACATTCTCTTTCAAATGTGAGAAGACCATTTCTGAGAAGTTGAATGGCAGGTTCAGTACAAGTGCAACAAAGGCACACTGTATGGTCTCTCTCATGTCATCAAATCCTCCTCTTCTTGACCCAAGGCAATGAATAAGTACATGTGATAAGTACTTGAATTGTGGAGACATGAATGCCTTGTTCAGGATCCCAGCTCCAAGGTCACCTTCATACTTGCACGTCATGAAGCAGCCTCGAACTAAATAACGATCTAGAAGACACGGCTTATCAGGTGCATCTTGGAAACCACAAACTCTTCTGATGTGTTCAGCTGAAATGACCACATCTTGTCCACGAACTTTGCCCCGAATGACTGTAGGCTCAGCTTCACAGTCGATATCAGCATATGCCTAGAAGTCTTGCTGATGTGAAATATATGGTGCATGTAAAGTTGACATCGCAGTGAATATCCTGGAACGCCTCAAAAATGTGATGATCTCGGTGAAATGTTGAGCATTAGGTGTGTTGAGGTCCAAGTGAGCACATATGTTGTTCTTTGTCACCGATTTGTATCCAGCAATTCTGAAATTTAGATAAAGACATGTTAGAACAAATCAGTTGCACAAGATACAGAAATCAGAACAACAACAAAAGAATGAGGTTAATTTGGGCGAATGAGCTCTTTTGTCGAATGAGACATTCGCCGAATGAGCTATTCGCCGAATGAGTCATTAACAACAGAGGTTCATTCGCCGAATGATCATAGTCGAATGAGTCATTCGTTGAATGGGTTTCATTTGCCGAATAGAGTCATTCACCGAATGAGTCTCAATTTCCGAATGACTCTCATTCGCCGAATGGCGTCATTCGGCAGACTGTTGAGATTCAAACTCCAGTTTTCAAAAAATTCAAATTAGCTTCTAAAAATGTTATACCCACACTCAGAAACCATCGATTAACAACATTAAAACATGTCGTATGTGATTTTAAGTTCATTTAGACCATTTATTGGAAGGACGATTATAAAAACCCTAAAACCCTAGATTCAGGTCTGTTTTTGATGTTTTCATGGTCAAAATTCAACGATTCTTGATCCCCATGTACCTGAGATGATAAGGAAAAAGATTATTAGAAGCTAGATCAAAAGAAGTCACGAGAAAATAAACGACTGAAGGAAGGGGTAATCGGGCGAATGTCGTGCACACAGTGAGGCTAATGAGAGTTTTTGAAGAATGAGGTAGTTTGGCCGATTGAATGTTTATATAGGTTGAGTCATTCGCCGAATGAAACCGGCGAATGAACTCTTTCTGCCCCAAAGTCATTCGCCGAATGACCTTCACAAACAGACTTCATTCGCCGAATGAGATAAGCGATTGACTTCCTTCGGCTTATGTTGATTTGGCTGAATGACTTATTCGCCGAATGAAGTCATTCGATCGAATGATTCATACTCAACATTCATTCGTGCGAATGAGATAAAGCACTTCACAAAAACACAGCTTGAATTCAAAATTTCAACATTTTGATCTGTTAAAAATGATGCCAATTATGAAGATATGTCTGGTTGGTTCAGTAATCAGACGAGACATACATCTGAACCTACAAATGATCACCTAAACTGAAATTGAAAATAGAAAATCTTTTTGTAATTTTCTGAAACAAATTACAACTGTACAACTAGCATCTATAAGCAAAGAAACACATCTTTTTGTGAGAAGTCTATTGAAAAACTAGTACAAACATCTAATCAAATCCAATCAGCATTACTAAATGATTCATTTCAGACACTTTTGACTTGTGATCTGATTACTAATATATCTGTCCACTTTAAGCTTTTCAATACAAAATTATCAAACTCTTTTGATGATCACTTATGTTTTCTAACTGAGTTACCCGTTTTATCTATTCAGCAAAGGTTTGAACTCAGTTTGTAACTCATCTCCGCACATCTTAATACCCAGCATCATAAATTCCATAAGGTTCCAATTTCTTTTCTTTTTGTATTTTTCTTTCTGATTTGTCTCACATGACCAACACATTCTCATGGACGGCTTCAACTAGGTTCGTCCCAGTAATATGGCACGTATACAGATCTGTGTTGACATGCTTGACTTGTTCTATCCAAATGGACAGCTTCAACTAGGTTCGTCCCAGTAATATGGCACGTGTGTGGAATCGAACTTATTTTATTTTTGTATTTTTCACAAGCTTAATACCAACTTGATTTTCTTTTTCTTTTGTTTTGATTCAATCATTCTCATCTGAATGGACGGCTTCAACTAGGTTCATCCCAGCAATATGGCACGTGTATAGACTTTGAATTCATGAATCATTGGAAACCTTATTGGATCTCATGATAACAGGTGTATGCCTGATTTAAGTCATAAACTATTTCTCACTTAACTGTCTTTCAAAAACAGATCCCACAAATCAGATTTTGTAAGTATTCACAAATTTGTTTATTCATTTTGTAAAGTCAGCCTATCAGTACATCAGCTAATACTTCTCATATGTCTTCTATTTGTGCATTCACTAACACTTTTAGGACATGAAAGATTAATGAATTAATTTCTCAAAGAAGACCTTCTAATTTTTTTATACTTTTTCTACTGTTTTTGTATTTTTAAATTTTTCAGATGTTTTTGGTTTTTCAATTTAGCTACTATCTCCCCCTAAAAACCTAAAACAGAAAATCTTTTTGAGTTTTTGATTAAGATAAGGAAATAAACAAGAGAAGTAAATGAAATAAAGAAATAAATCAAAAAAAAACTATCTAAAAAGTCGATGATCATTTGTTAGATTCAGATGAAGGTAGGACTTCATCCTTTTGGAAAACACCATTAGCTGATAACAGATATAAGAATCTGGATTTATCAAAAGCTTTTGTGAAAAGATCGGCTTTCTGGTGATCGGTGTGAATTTTGACAACATCGATTAGTTTCTTTTCAAAGCAATCACATATGAAGTGATATTTAATGTCGATGTGTTTTGTTTTTGAGTGCTGGACCGGATTCTTAGTGACAGCTATGGCAGCAGTATTATCAACATATATAGGAGTGTTAGAAAAATGTAACCCATAGTCCCTGAGTTGCTGTTGGATCCAGATGATCTGAGAACAACAACTAGCAGCAGCAATATATTCAGCTTCACAGGTTGAAGTAGACACCGACGCAGGCTTCTTGCACTGCCAGGTAACTAAGCGAGTTCCAAATAACTGACATCCCGCAGACGTTGACTTGTAATCTGTCTTGCATCCACCATAATCTAAATCACTGTATGCAGTAAGATCAAAATTATCATCATTAGGATACCTTAAGCCAAGATCCGGTACACCCTTCAGATATCACATAATCCGTTTCACAGCAATCAGATGTGACACTCTTGGTTTTGATTGATAACGAGCACACAAGAAAGTGGCGAACATGATGTCTGGCCGAGAGGTAGTTAGATACATCAGAGATCCAATCATTCCCCGGTACAGAGTGCAATCTATTAACTCCCCCTTTTCATCTGGTGTAATCCCATGATTAACAGCCAGTGAGGTACCAGCAGGTTTCGCATCTGACATGCTGAACCGGCTCAGTATGTCACCAACATATTTGGTTTGATGAATGAAAATGCCTGCCTCAGACTGATCCACCTGTAATCCCAGAAAGAATTTCATCTCTCCCATTGATCTCATCTCGAACTTCTCCTTCATAACCTTCTCAAACTCCTTGCATAGACTATCCTTTCTGGAACCAAAGATGATATCGTCCACATAAACTTGTACCAAGAGTAGATCACCATCTTTTTCTCGAATGAACAGTGTACAGTCAATGACACGTCTTCTGAACCCGTTGTTCAAAAGGTGAGTGGAGAGTGTCTCATACCATGCATGCGGTGCTTGATGTAATCCATATAATGCCTTGTCTAGCTTGTAGACTTGGTCACGATGTACTGGATCCTAAAACCTGGGAGGTTGACTGACATACACTGTTTCACTGATGACACCATGAAGGAATGCACTTGACATCCATTTGATAGACTTTAAACTTTTTGAATGATGCATATGCCAAGAAGATACGAATTGCTTCAAGTCGAGCAACTGGTACAAACACTTCATTATAATCCAACCCTTCAATCAGTCTGAACCTTGAACCACCAGACGTGCTTTGCTTCTAACAATGATCCCGTGATCATCCTTTTTGCACGGAAGAACCCATCTAGTGCCTATCACTTTTTCACTTTTTGGTCTGTCAACAAGTTGCCAGACTCCTAATTTCTTGAATTGCAGGAGTTCTTCTTGCATGGCATCAACCCATGATTCTTCCTTTAAAGCTTCAGTGACAGTACGCGATTCAACCTGGGAGATAAAACAGGAATGGGCACAAAAGCTTACATCTGCAAAATCAAGAATGTCGGCAAGTCCCCCTGAAGAAAGCTGATTTCTGGTCTTAACCCCATCTAATGGACTTCCAATAATGCTCTCTTGAGGATGAATACGATTAATTCTTCCAATCGGATGAGGAGGAACTTCAACCTGTGGATCTAGATTGTTCAGATTCAAATCCTCAAGATTAGGTACAAGATTATCAACCTCTAGTAAGGAACAGCTGTCTGAATGGGATTGTCATCTGTGTTTGAACTGTCATATTTGTCTGTACTATAGGAATTGAAGTGGATGAAGTATCTTCATGCATAAGGATACTAGATTACCTAGTAGAAAAGATTTCAAAATCATCACAAACCTCCCTTTTTCTTTTCTAATGCAATTTCTGGATTATTATATGATGATTTTGAAACTTTCCATATATAGAAAAGAAATAGAAAGAGATAGACTGGTTCATCAGGTGCATTTTGTGCATCATATAACATTTGAACCGCAACATCTTCATCTGAGTACATGGGAGGCATGTTGAAAGAATCAAAGAGACCCAAATAATCAAACATCCAATCTGGGCCTTTTCCAGGTGGGGCATAGAATATCTCTGAACATCAACATGGTACCACTCCTCTACATTATAAGTTGATCTGTTATAGACCCTTTTATTCGGAGTGCTATACCCAAGAAAGTACCCTTCTTCCACCTTCTCATTGAACTTGCCCTGCTCATGTTTCTTAAGCATCATGCACGGTGCTCCGAAAGGTTCAAGATGCTTAACATTTGGCTTTCTGTTATGAAGCAGTTCAAAGCAAGTCTTCCCATACCTCTTCACTATCAAAACCCTCTTCAAAGTGTAACAGGCATTTGCTACAGCCTCATTCCAGAACTGAACTGGAAGAGAAGAATCAGCAAGCATCGTCCTAGCAGCCTCAGTCAAAGTCCTGTTCTTTCGCTCAGCAACTCCATTCATATGTGGGACATAAAGGGCACTAAATTGTTGAACAATTCCCCATAAATTGCAAAAATTCTCCATATTGTGATTTTTGAACTCTGTCCCATTGTCGGTTCTGATTATACGAATCTTGATCTTATAAAGAGATTCAAGTTTTGTAACCAGCACTTGAATGCAGTCAAATGTTTCAGATTTCTCATTCAAAAAGAAAACCCAAGAGTATCTGGAATATTCATCTGTGATGACAAGACAGTATTGATCCCCAGCTATACTTTTGCGGTTAACAGGACCAAATAGATCCATATGGAGAAGCTCAAGTGGAACAGTTATTGAGTGATACTTCTTTGGCTTGTGAGACTGCTTGACTTGCTTTCCCTTTTTGCAGGATACACAGACATCAGACGGTTTGAAATTTTTCAGACTAACCCCTTCAACTAAATTGTTGTGTACCAGGTGATTCATCTTGCACAGACTCAAATGACCCATCCTCTTATGCCAAAGAATTGAATCTTTCTCAGTTGCCTTTGACATTAAACATAAAGCTGTGGAGCATGCAGTTGAAGCTGTGGCCATATTGAGTACATACAAGTCTTGCTTTCTGGGGGCTGACATCAAGATCCAATCTTTAGGGATAGTAACACCTTCCTTTAGAATGTAACATTTGGAGTCATCAAAGAGAACTTTGTACTGTTTATCACAAATCTGTGATACTGAAAGAAGATTATTCTCCAATTGCTTGACATATCTGACTTTGTCAAATGAAACTTGCCCATTTGATAAAATTCACTCTCCCGTAATAAAACCACCTTTGTCACCAGCAAACGCGACATATCCACCATGAACTGAACGAACATTTGAGAGCAGCGATATATCACCAGTCTTGTGTCTGGAAGCCCCACTATCAACAATCCAAGAGCTGTTAGGAGCAGCTTTTGGGGCAACCTACACAAAAATGAAACAATTAGTTCATTTTGGGAACCCAAGCCTTTACAGTCTTGGGTTGACCCAATGAGTCTCGGATCCATACATGTCACACCCAAGCCGGCGGGGTTGGATCGAAGTCCCCGTCGGGCGGAAGGTTCTCGGGCCGCGATATCGTGAGTGATAATCGTGATGATCAAATTGTTTACATAGCATCAATGTTAAGAATAACTAAAGCACAATAGCTTTAAACTAGGATTACAAAGTTAAATCACAATATCAATGTTTAGTAATTTAATGAAGTAAACCTATCAAAAGAATCAAGTGTATCTATCTTGTATCTGTACAAGATATCGAAAGTGACTTGTATTGATAACAAAAGTTGTGCTTTCTAAAAGTCTACTAGGTCTTCTATCTGAGCATCCTAGTATATAGTCCTGAAAACCTGAGTCTATTCCTGTGCATCACCTGAGAAAGCATGTAAGAAAAACAAGGTCAACACAATGGTTGGTGAGTTCATATAGTTTTAGTATTTGAAAAATAGTTTTGCAAACCTTCTCGGTAAAACCTTAACCTCATTAACAACACATGTATCATCCAACTCGGTATGCTTATATATAGGGCATACCCCTGAGTCGAGCCTACAACCCGCCCAGACGCCGTCCTACCACATATTAAGTCACATAGGACATTGTTGTAATGATAATTAAGCACTTTACCTACCATTCAATTTCCAACATAGATTCAAGCATCCTGTTTATAAGTTTATGAAATCAACCCAAAAGTGTTCACGAATTCCCTAGGTAACAACCTTAATCTCATTAACACCACCTGTATCATCCAACTCGGTATGCTTATATATAGGGCATACCCCTGAGTCGAGCCAACAACCCGCCCAGACGCCGTCCCACCACATACTAAGTCGCATAGGACATTGATGTTAATGATAATTAAGCGTCTTACCTACCCCTTTACCACGCACAAAGTAGCATCTGAGTATCAAGTTTATGAGGCACCATTATGGACAGCTGAACACCCTAAGGAGTTCAGCATCCATCCATAACGGTCCTAAGCATAACTCGTGATGTGTTATGATAGAGAACCCACAAGCTGATACAAAGTCAGCTAGAAGAACCAAAATCATTATAGTCACTTGTCATAACCATGGAAGAATCAAGAAGAACGCTGAATGACTAGTATAGCTTGACCACTGTCAAGACTTGGAGGCCATTCAGTCTGTCTTACGTGACTCTGACAACGAAGAGCACTGATGACTAGTGTGGCTTGACCAATGTCAAGACTCGGCGGCCAACAGTCGGTCTTACGATGTCCGACAAAGAAGAACACTGATGACTAGTGTGGATTGACCAATGTCAAGACTCGGCGGTCAATCAGTCTGTCTTATGATGTCCTATAGCTTAAGCATACAAGTTTAAAGCATTCACATAGTTTCACTGATGACTAGTATGGCTTGACAAATGTCAAGACTCGGCGGTCAATCCATATGTTGTCTGAGCATTCCAAGTATACCAAGTATTCACGTGTTTTCAAGCATTTCGAATAGATCAAGCATTCAAGTGTTTTAAGTCTTTCAAGTATATCAAGCATTCACGTTCTCCAAGCATATCAAGTATATCAAGCATTCACGTGTTTCAAGCATTCCAACTATGTCTAGTCTTTCTAAGTTTAAGTTTATAAGTTTAAGTTTAAGCAATTAAGTGTAAGTGTAAAACAAATAATCATCTAGTTTAAAAGTGTAAAATCTTATCTTCTAAAATAATTACATAAAGGATTAGTATTTAGAATAAGTATTCATAGTTTTTAGTTTTCGAAACAAGCGTATCTAGTATTAGCGTTTAGTGTAAGTGTTTTCAAAGCCATAGCATCAGGTATGTAGTTTAAGCATAGAGTTTATAAGCATAAGTATCAAGCATAAAGTTTAAGCATGAAGTTTATGTCATAAGCGTCAAGCATAAAGTTTAAGCATTAAGTTTATGTCATAAGCGTCAAGCATAAAGTTTAAGCATCACGAATAAGTATAAAAGCATTTATTTAAAACATTTCAATATTTGTTTAAAATGTATAACATGCTTCACAGTCCCAAGGTAACACAAATATGTTTGAAAAGGGACAAATGAACTCACCTTGTGTTCGTAACGGTTGACTAAGTAAAATAAGAATGCACGCGCTCTTTGTTTGTAGTTGTTATGATGTTCACACTCCTGTATTGATTTCATAGCGTTGTAGCTTATAAGTATAAATTTATAATGATTCGTTGTGCGTGTCAGTGCTAGTGTTAGCCCTAAAGTTGCCTAACATTCGAGAGTCTTGTTCATTATCCGGCCCGGAGTTCTTCTATTAGTTTATATCATGTTGAACTTCCTTAATTGTTCAAAGTTTCACACCTAACCTTGAATTACAAGTTTGCATCTTTAAGTATGGTTTTTAAACCTTTGTGTAGCTTGTTTAAAACTTGTTATCACTTTGTAACACATAAAATAATAATCTAAGAATGATTTCATCATTCATTTTTATCGTTTGCGCATGTAATCATTAACCTTTTATCTCCATTGGGCCGGATAATTCCTTAGACCATTTAATATGTAATTGAGCCTAGTATTTGCATGTGTGTGGGGCGGATATGGGTGTTGGACCGCATATACACACGGGCCGAATCTGTTTCTCCTATGGGTCATTACGGGATTGGACTTGGGCCAATAGTGGGCTGAATGGAAAGGGATTAACCCCACAGGTTTTGGATTACTAAATTGGGCCGCATAAGATAGTCCCTAGGTTAACATAATTATGGGCTGAGTATGCTTCTTGGGCCGAGTAATGTCTTGTCGAATCCAGGAGGTCTCGGTCGAGAGACAATAACCAAGAAGATAGGTCCGGCAGCATCATCGGCGAACCTTTGGGTAAAGGTTCGGCCAAGCCATGACATAGGTTCGGTTGCCTGAAGCAGGTTCGCTAGTTCCCTCATGGTTCGGCTGGTTCTAGGTGATAACACACGTAGGTTCGTTCAAGTTCAAGGGTTCGGCCGAAGGTTCGCCGCTTGTGGGTTCGTGTCCAGCAAGTTCGGCAACCTATGATGCCATCCAAGGTTCGTCGACCATGTTGTAGGGTTCGGGAGACCAGGGTTTCGGCAAAGTCTAAGATGGTTCGGTGGTAGGTGGTGCCAATCAAGGTTCGCTCCACATGCATGGTTCGGCTAAGAGAGCAGGTTCGCAGCCATTCAAAAGGGTTCGAGCGGTGCCCATTTCACGAACCTGTTATCATACATCTTCATCGGCAAGCTTAGGAGGGTGGTAGTTCTACGCTAATCCCATGCACGGTTAACCCTCGAAAATGCAGAGATAGTGTGTGTGTGCGAGCATTGAATCGGTTTAGGGTTTGGGTCGAACCACACACACACAAAACCCTATTTTTCAACAACTTTAAAGTCAAATACCTCGAAAATGGCTAGGTAAATTTGTATATCCGTTGTACTTCCTTGTAGAGGGCTTCGTTTAGGCTCAAGAATCATCGAATTTCATCAAGATTTGAGGGAGTTATGGTGTTTTGAATGCTTGAATTGTAGAGAGAGAGTGACGGGTTTGAGAGTGTAGAGAGAAAGAAAAACATGAAAAGTGAATTAAATGAAGTCATTTAGGGTTTAAATACCCCGTGGGTGTCCGGGTTCGTTTCGGTTGCTCGGTTCGTATTTTCGTCGCGGTTCCGGCACGTTATGCGCGTGTTTTTCGTAATTTAATTAAAAGGCTTTGTTCTAAATGTTGGAAAGGTGGTTATTTGTAGTAAATATTTTAAATATTATTTTCCTTGAATTATTTATCGTGATTTATTATTTTTTACGCGTTTCGTTATTTGTTCGCGCATTTTGCTTTACGCGCTTTAATTAAAATTTCTTTTATTTCTGATGAGTTTCAAAATTGTAAAACAGGAAATGTTAGATTTCCTTAAATTTATTATCGTTCGAATCGTCTTCGTTTCGTTTCGTCAGAAAACGTCACTTACGCGCGTTTTCGTACAGAGCGCTAACTGTACGAACACGATCGTACGTTTCACTTTCTGATTTTTGTTTTCTATTCTTAAGTCATTATTTCAGATCGTTAAACTTTCAGATTTATTCGTACAGATCGTCATCTCTACGAATAATTCGTCGGTTTAGCATTCTGTAACAACAACTGTTATGGTTTGTTCTGTTTATCCTCACATACGTTTATACAAAATAGTATCAAATCAAACATGTGTGTACCTGTTCATTGTTGCCTGATGTGTTTCTGACTGTTTAAACCATAATGTTTAAGTCAGATTTCAGAACAATAGCATAAGTGTTTAGTGTCAAACATCGAATGTTAATAGCTTCTAAATAGTTCTCCCAGTTTGTACCTGAGTTACTGTGCAACTTACTGTTCCGGTAACGATTCCGGCACAGATGTTACAGTCTCCCCTTGTTAAAGAAATTTCGTCCCGAAATTTTAAAAGTTATTATCGGTAACAAATTCCTTTATAACAGGTGGAAAAAATTTGTTTGGTGTGACTTCCCTATTTTTCCCAAAGGAACTTCGGGTCTAGTTTGGGATTGCTTATGTTTGGCCTCAGAGTTTTGCTATTCTTATTGCTCATAGTTGTCTTACTGTTACGGTTCCCTATATATCTGTATGATTCTAACACCTTATTGTTCAAAACTAACTGATGCTATGAGCATCAATCGTTACACAATCTTAGTGTTAGCTATGGTTTCCTCCGTATGTTATGTGCATTAACCAAGGATTCTTTCATTGGTTCTATCGCAATAAAAGAATTCCTAAGTTCCATGAAATTACTTATGTGATTTTACTAATAGGACAAATTAAGTTTCTTGTACATACTATTATCAAAGTGAAACGAGCACTTATGGTTTAAAAACATATCACCTACCAGTACCCGTCTTTGGCATACCTTTGTCTTGTACCCGTAACTGATTTTTCCCTGTCTGCTTATGTAGCTTAACTATGATTCCAGCACAGTTCTAAAACTCATCCTCTATTAACATCCTAGAACCAAAGTTCTCCAAATTAATTAATTCGAGTTCTAAGAGGTCCAGATAGAAAGTGACAGCTTACACGCTAGTCTTAGTATTTTGACTTTCTACTGCTTTTAGTGTTCTAATTAGATAAGGTCCTCTTTCTAATTATAGTAGTTAAACTATAATAAAGAATTACCCCATCTTTATTTAATCATTTACGCTTATTTGACCTAAAGATTTCTTAGGTTACTATTCTGATTATCTTATCGGCACCGAGTTTGCTTACAGTTACCTTATATTTATTGTTTCTAAAATCACGACAGATCATGCATTTCTAATTAATACGTCAGTAAATAGTTCATCGTACATGATAAAATTTGCATACCTATGGGGTCATCGGACTCCGAGTGATCTCCAGGAGCTGGTAAAGCAAGAAGTTCCTCAGTGATTGATGGGTCAGCTGGAGGCATCCTCCTAAGGCAGTCCCTCGCGAAATGTCCGAGCATTCCGCATGTGTAGCAGTTGTGGTTATGTTGTGAGGGAACAAAGATACTTTCTCTTTGTTCCTGTTTCCTAGTGGAAATAAACTGACACTGTTGGATCCAGTGTCCGTATTTCCCACAATTCAGACAGTGTCTACAAGGTTTCTTCTCGTCATGGTGAAAACCACATTCGGCACATTTAGGATATGTACCAACATATTGACGGGGAATATGGGTCAGTGGTGTCCGACATTGTTGCATCCAGTGGCCCGCCTTCCCACAGCGTGTGCATCGTACACATGGAAGTTCAGCCCGATGATAGTAGTGACAAGCTGAACAGAGAGGGGTTTTTCCCTCATGGTGAGCACTGAATCCTGTAGTCAAATCTGGCAGAATTTGACTGATAGGTACAGCTTCAGTGTAGTTCACAGATCTCTTTCTTCTTTTTGCAGAACGACGTTTAGGTTTCTTGTTGGTTTCTCCTTGTTGAAGTTCCTTCTCCTCTGTAGGAAATAGTGGGAAGTTCCTAGCAAACTCCTCACTGTTCCTGATCCGAGTGATTATTCCAGGAAGAACCGCCATTAACACTTCAGTGATCAGAGTTGCGAGTGCATCGACTGCTGGATCCATCTCCTGTGAAGGAAGAGACGGTGATGGTTGTCTTCTCGGTGACATTCTGATCGTAACCAATAGGATATCAGTTAGTGCAATGATCGAATGCAGAAGACATGATGCAAGTAAATTCCTATGTTCTCTACATGAAGGGTCCCTAAGTTATAGTCTAGGTCAAACCGTTTAAATAAATGACCTATTATTCTCTATAACCTTGAGCTCTGATACCAATCTGTCACACCCCAAGCCGGTGGGATTGGATCGAAGTCCCCGTCGGGCGGAAGGTTCTCGGGGTGCGATATCGTGAGTGATAATTGTGATGATCAGATTGTTTACATAGCATCAATGTTAAGAATAACTAAAGCACAATAGCATTAAACTAGGATTACAAAGTTAAATCACAATATCAACGTTTAGTAATTTAACTAAGTAAACCTATCAAAAGAATCAAGTGTATCTATCTTGTATCTGTATAAGATATCGAAAGTGACTTGTATTGATAACAAAAGTTGTGCTTTCCAAAAGTCTACTAGGTCTTCTATCTGAGCATCCTAGTATACAGTCCTGAAAACCTGAGTCTATTCATGTGCATCACCTGAGAAAGCATGTAAGAAAAACAAGGTCAACACAATGGTTGGTGAGTTCATATAGTTTTAGTATTTGAAAAATAGTTTTCCAAACCTTCTCGGTAAAACCTTGACCTCATTAACAACACTTGTATCATTCAACTCGGTATGCTTATATATAGGGCATACCCCTAAGTCGAGCCTACAACCCGCCCAGACGCCGTCCCACCACATACTAAGTCACATAGGACATTGTTGCTAATGATACTTAAGCACTTTACCTACCATTCAATTTCCAACATAGATTCAAGCATCCTGTTTATAAGTTTATGATATCAACCCAAAAGTGTTCACGAATTCCCTAGGTAACAACCTAAATCTCATTAACACCACCTGTATCATCCAACTCGGTATGCTTATATATTGGGCATACCCCTGAGTCGAGCCTACAACCCGCCCAGACGCCGTCCCACCACATACTAAGTCGCATAGGACATTTTTGTTAATGATAATTAAGCTTCTTACCTACCCCTTTATCACGCACAAAGTAGCATCTGAGTATCAAGTTTATGAGGCACCATTATGGACAGCTGAACACCCTAAGGAGTTCAGCATTCATCCATAACGGTCCTAAGCATAACTCGTGACGTGTAATGATAGAGAACCCTCAAGCCGACACAAAGTCAGCTAGAAGAACCCAAATAATTCTAGTCACTTGTCATAACCATGGAAGAATCAAGAAGAACACTGAATGACTAGTATGGCTTGACAACTGTCAAGACTCGGCGGCCATTCAGTCTGTCTTATGTGACTCTGACAACGAAGAGCACTGATCACTAGTGTAGCTTGACCATTGTCAAGACTCGGCGGTCAATCAGTCTGTCATACGATGTCCTATAGCTTAAGCATACAAGTTTAAAGCATTCACATAGTTTCACTGATGACTAGTATGGCTTGACAAATGTCAAGACTCGGCGGTCAATAAGTCTGTTGTCTGAGCGTTCCAAGTATACCAAGTATTCATGTGTTTCCAAGCATTTCGAGTATATCAAGCATTCAAGTGTTTTAAGTCTTTCAAGTATATCAAGCATTCACGTTCTCCAAGCATATCAAGCATTCACGTGTTTCAAGCATTCCAAGTATGTCAAGTCTTTCTAAGTTTAAGTTTATAAGTTTAAGTTTAAGCAATTAAGTGTAAGTGTAAAACTAATAATCATCTGGTTTAAAAGTGTAAAATCTTATCTTCTAAAATAATTACATAAAGTATTAGTATTTAGAATAAGTATTTATAGTTTTTAGTTTTCGAAACAAGCGTATCTAGTATTAACATTTAGTGTAAGTGTTTTCAAAGCCTTAGCATCGGGTATGTAGTTTAAGCATAGAGTTTATAAGCATAAGTATCAAGCATAAAGTTTAAGCATCAAGTTTATGTCATAAGCGTCAAGCATAAAGTTTAAGCATTAAGTTTATGTCATAAGCGTCAAGCATAAAGTTTAAGCATCACGAATAAGTATAAAAGCATTTATTTAAAACATTTCAATATTTGTTTAAAATGTATAACATGCTTCTCAGTCCCGAGGTAAAACAAATATGTTTGAGAAGGGACAAATGAACTCACCTTGTGTCCGTAGTGGTTGACTAAGTAAAATAAGAATGCACGCACTCTTTGTTTGTACTTGTTATGATGTTCACACTCCTGTATTGATTTCATAGTGTTGTAGCTTATAAGTATAAATTTATCGTTCGCGCATGTAATCATTAACTTTTTATCTCCATTGGGCCGGATAATTCCTTAGACCATTTAATATATAATTGAGCCTAGTATTTGCATGTGTGTGGGCCGGATATGGGTGTTCGACCGCATATACACATGGGCCGAATCTGTTTCTCTTATGGGTCATTACGGGATTGGACTTGGGCCAATAGTGGGCTGAATGGAAAGGGATTAATCCCAAAGGTTTTGGATTACTTAATTGAGCCGCATAAGATAGTCCCTAGGTTAACATAATTATGGGCCGAGTATGCTTCTTGGGGCGAGTAATGTCTTGCCGAATCCAGGAGGTCTCGGTCGAGAGACAATAACCAAAAAGATAGGTTCGGCAGCATCATCGGCGACCTTTGGGTAAAGGTTCGGCCAAGCCATGAAATAGGTTCGGTTGTCTGAAGCAGGTTCGCTAGTTCCCTCATGGTTCGGCTGGTTCCAAGTGATAACACACGTAGGTTCGTTCAAGTTCAAGGGTTCGGCCGAAGGTTCGCCGCTTGTGGGTTCGTGTCCAGCAGGTTCGGCCACCTATGATGCCATCCAAGGTTCGTCGACCATGTTGCAGGGTTTGGGAGACCAGGGGTTCGGCTAAGTCTAAGATGATTCGGTGGTAGGTGGTGCCAATTAAGGTTCGCTCCACATGCATGGTTCGGCTAAGAGAGCAGGTTCGCAGCCATTCAAAAGGGTTCGGGCGGTGCCCATTTCACGAACCTGTTATCATCCATCTTCATCGGCAAGCTTAGGAGGGTGGTAGTGCTACGCTAAGACTAATCCCATGCAAGCTTAAACCTCGAAAATGCAGAGATAGTGTGTGTGTGCGAGCATTGAATCGGTTTAGGGTTTGGGTCGAACCACACACACACAAAACCCTATTTTTCAACAACTTTAAAGTCAAATACCTCGAAAATGGCTAGGTAAATTTGTATATCCGCTGTACTTCCTTGTAGAGGGCTTCAAGATTGTCGTTTAGGCTCAAGAATCATCGAATTTCATCAAGATTTGAGGGAGTTATGGTGTTTTGAATGCTTGAATTGTAGAGAGAGAGAGTGACGGGTTTGAGAGTGTAGAGAGAGAGAGAAACATGAAAAGTGAATTAAATGAAGTCATTTAGGGTTTAAATACCCCGTGAGTGTCCGAGTTCGTTTTGGTTGCTCGGTTCGTATTTTCGTCGCCGTTCCGGCACGTTACGCGCGTGTTTTTCGTAATTTAATTAAAAGGCTTTTGTTTTAAATGTTGGAAGGAGGTTATTTGTAGTAAATATTTTAAATATTATTTTCCTTGAATTATTTATCATGATTTATTATTTTTTACGCGTTTCGTTATTTGTTCGTGCATTTTGCTTTACCCGCTTTAATTAAAATAATTTCTTTTACTTCTGATGAGTTTCAAAATTGTAAAACAGGAAATGTTAGATTTCCTTAAATTTATTATCGTGCGAATCGTCTTCGTTTCGTTTCGTCAGAAAACGTCAATTACGCGCGTTTTCGTACAGAGCGCTAACTGTACGAACACGATCGAACATTTCACTTTCTGATTTTTGTTTTCTATTCTTAAGTCATTATTTCAGATCGTTAAACTTTCAGATTTATTCGTACAGATCGTCATCTATACGAATAATTCGTCGGTTTAGCATTCTGTAACAACAACTGTTATGGTTTTGTTCTGTTTATCCTCACATATGTTTATACAAAATAGTATCAAATCAAACATGTGTGTATCTGTTCATTGTTGCCTGATGTGTTTCTGACTGTTTAAACCATAATGTTTAAGTCAGATTTCAGAACAATAGCATAAGTGTTTAGTGTCAAACATCAAATGTTAATAGCTTCTAAATAGTTCTCCTAGTTTGTACCTGATTTACTAGTGCAACTTACTGTTCTGGTAATGATTCCGGCACAGATGTTACAATACATCAATCCATTTACCATCAGAAGTAGTCATATCAGGACTAGGTAAAACTTTAGTCTCAGAAGACTTAACTTTCCAGATTGTATTTTTGCTGAAAGAATTTTTCAGATAAATGGATGATGGCTTTGTTTGATGAACATTAATCACTTTGGGAACATCCAATCCCATCAGTTTCCCTTTACCCTTGTCTAAAGGTTTAATCAGTCCTGGCAGTTTGGGTTTTGTCTGAGCTGATTTAAATTCAGATTTAACAGTTTTGATAAAAACTTGATTTTATTTTCTGAGTGGTGCAACCTTTGGTGGAATCAACTGTGGACAAAATCTGACTATGTGTCCAGGTGCACCACACTCAAAACAAACTCTGTCACCCTTTTTATGAAAATGTTTTAATTCACAAAAAGACTGCCTTTTTTGTTTGAAAACATTAGTTTTAGGCTTGTCCTGATTAAAACCCAAACCCTTTTACCCATTAGGAACAAGATTGTCAATCTTGTTTGGCACACAAGCTTCATTCTCTTGTGAAGCTTTCACAAAGCTTAAGGCTTGATAAATTTTGGATGATGAGATTGGGTCACCTTTCATGACTGCAGGTGTGTGATTCTGAGCAACATCACAGTTAGATGAATAATTGGATTCATCCTAAGAATCTGAGACCCAATCTTCAACAATCCCCTCCACAAAAGATTCCTCTGACAATGAGGAACCCTCATCAGCAATCATTCCAATTGGATCAATTACTAATGGAGTTTTAACTTGGAAATCTTTAGCATCTTTGTCATCTTGTGAATTAACAAAGCTATTTAAGATTGGTGGAGGACAATGTTGATAACTCACTTTTCCCTTACCCTTCTGATCAGTACCCTTACTGATCATATGCTCAATGATATACGAAGATCTTTCATAGCTCTTGAGCTTTTGTCCTAGGGTTTCATAGTCACACTCAACTATTGCCAACTTCTTCTTTATCTCATTGATGGTATTGAGATAAGAAGTAATAGCATCCTGCTTGTTCAGAACAGCAATCTCAGCCTCATAAAGTTGTCTATTTAAAAGTTCAATTTTAGCTTGAAAATCTTTTTCATTAGATTTTAAAACTTTGTCAGCCTCAACAGTAACTTTATCAAAATTCTCTGTCTTCAGACTTGTGACAGGTTGATGATGTTCCTTTTGAGAGCTGGATGATGATGATGACTGACTAAAATGAATCTGATTAGAAGATGGAGCTTCAGTCGTCTGAGAAACAAAGGCTATTTTCAAAGGAGCATGAGAAGATGATTTCTCAACAGTCGGAGTAGAATAATACAGTGAGGGGTCCTGGACTTGAGCTACTCTTTTTGCCTTCCACTTGTTCTCTATTTCTTGCTCTTTCAGCTTCTGGATGAAATCATTTATGTCCATATGTGCCATCATCTCATTCTGCTTAAGAACCATCAAAAATGACTCCCACTTTGGAGGTAGAGCATCTGCCAAACACTGAATCTTTTTTCTGAGTAGTAGTCTTGACTTCATGATTAAACAATTCACTCAAAAGATGTAGAATCTAGCAATCAAATAATCCAAGGATTCATTTCCTACATACATGAAGCTGTTGAATTCCTTCCTCAAAGCCTTTGACTTGATGTTCTTCAAAACATCATTGCCCTCATATCGTTGCTGTAAAGCATCCCACAAATACTTAGATGATTTAAACAGTCTGAACTGATGGAAGATATCAGTAGCAATGGATTGAGACAAAATAGCATAAGCTTTCTTCTCATAATCATATAGCTTCCTCTGAGGCTCAGTCATCCGTGTGACTAGCATAGGAGTTCCATCTTCATTGAGAGGCCTCAGATAACCTCCTTCAATCATCATCCATAAATTGGTATCCACTCCATTGATGTGAATCTCAAATCTGTACTTCCAGTGTGGATAATCATCTAAGGATAGCAACTTGGGAGCTTTGTTGGAATTTCCCGTCTCAGTCTCAGTCAACAGTAAAGTCTGAATGCAATGATTCTGATTAGCCATCAATCCTAAATCCTCCATTTAATCAAGAGCAACAAGATTCAACACTTAGAAAAATTTTCAAGCTGAAGGTCGAATGAAGATGCTTGGGGCGAATGTCGGGGCCCGAATGAACTTGTTATGGCGAATGAGAAGATGAGTATGACTATTGAGCGAAAGAACTCGTTCGGCGAATGAAGAATCGAATGAGGCTATTCGCCGAATGAAAATTGAGAATGAAGCTATTCGCCGAATGACTAGGACGAATGGAGCTATTCGGCGAATGAGATGGTCGAATGGCTCTATTCGGCGAATGAGTCTTATTCGGCCGCCATGCTCATTCGGCTAATCTGATGTTTTCAGCAACAAAAATCTTGATAACTTTTGATTTTGGCCAAATCTATGCACCAAAATTGGTACAGAACACCATGAAAATATTACCAACCAAATGAAATAAAGGTTTTGACAAAAACACCACAAAAACCAACTGATTTTGAATGAAACAGTAGCTTGGAGGGCAAGAAACTTAGGGTTTTGACATATCTCGAACAAACAATCTGAGATTTGATGATTTAGACTGGAAATCGAGTAGAATCAAGAGCCAAGGCTCTGATACCACTTTGTAGGACCAATTTGGAGCTCGAAAACAATCCGATTCCAAGGGATATCTACTCGACAGCCTCTAGAATAGTGCGGAATCCTATTCCAGGGTTTTCCAATCGAAAGCAACAGCAACCGTGGTGTTACGAAGGTGTAGAATGAACGTTTGAATGAGAATCGAACACCACGGGTTGAGAATCGAACTTGGACGATCAATAGCCGCTCAGATCTTCTAGGGTTTGACACTAGGTGCTCAGGGAAGAAGGAGGGCTCTAGAAAGTTAGGTTTGAAATGATTTAGACTTGTATATATAGACTATAGTCATTCGGCCGAATGAGTGGCCGAAGCAGCTCATTCGGTGAATGACTATGTCGAATGGACAAGTCTGTCGAATGAGTCATTCGGAGAATGACTCATTCGCTCGCCTATGTCATTCGCTAGAGCGTTCATTCGGCGAATGACTTCATTCGTAGAGTCATTCGCCCGAATGGTCAGACTTTATACTCAAATATTAATTAATCAAATCAAACAATCATATAATCAATATTAAACATTAAGAACAATATATAAAGACAACTTCCATTACTATAACTTGAACTTTACAAGATGAATAGTACAAAATTAAACTAGGGACATATAGTGCATCTACATTCATCATCTTCTTCAAGAACAAACCGTGTTTTAGCCCTTTAAACTCAACACCCAGACCCTAAAAACACTTGGAAAACCTTGTGATATGGTTGTTTAAAGGATTTGAGGGCGGGACATGGTTTCAAAGATAATATAACACGCTTAAACATAACAAGAAGTGTATGCAAAGGATAGTTCATTAAAAAGTTAAACTAATTCAATCAAGTAATCAAATTCAACGACATGTCAATAAATCTTATATTATGTGTATGATTACAATGATATATGAAGCATTTAGAAGTCTTGTTTGAGTTGCTACGTGTACAGGAACTAAGTCTGCTGCTTTCAGGTGAGAATATTAGCCCGTCTTTTACTGTTTTACAAACGTTTTGGGTGAAACACGTGATCAAACGTTTTCAATGGTACCGCTTTTCTAATACAGAATTCATTACTCTTTTACAACAATCAATGGTAAACTCTTTATGTTACTGGATTTTACAAATTATTAAACTCTTGTATGGTAAAAGGTTTTATAAATTATTTTACACAAATTGGTTTTGTAGACTATTAAACTCTTTTGAAAGAATAAGATCTAAAACTCTTAAACTGTAACTTGTGTTTTCAATAAATATTCTAGTTCAAACCTTGAATTTATACAAGGACTTTCTATCAAAGTAATCAATCAAGGTTTTACAAACAAGGTACTCAATCAGTGTATTCAATCAAAGGTTTTCAAGTCAAGGTATTCAATCATGTGTTTTCAAGTGTGACAATTAGTACCTGACCGGCCGGCAAGTCCGTACGGTACGTGTACTTTCAACAGTAACTATGTGTAATTACATGTGTATAAACAGTACTTGTATTAACAGAATTCTAAATACAAGAAATAGTTGTACGTATTTTCGTGTAAACTTAAATACTGTAAGTACAACATACATTTGAAACATTAGTTGTGTGTATCTAAGTGAAAACCTAAGTACAGTTAACACAACTAAACATGAGAAATAACAGTGTGCAAGCGTATAACAATAACAAATCGGTTGCTATCTGATATCCATAGATGACAGGAATCAGATGGCTGACAATTCAATGTGAAAACAATGTGAAAACAGGATGTTTAGTTGAGTCCGACAGTGAGGAAACACAATTCAAACATAATTTACAGTGTTGTTTCAGAATAACGAACTGACAGTGTGTTTGCGTGGGTGACAATTCACACAAACATATCTGTGAGTTTAACGTTCTGAAATAATGACTGGAAAGTAGAAAACAAAAGTCGGAAAGCAAAACCATCGTCGTGTTCGTTCGAATGACGATTCGAACAAATCCGCGCGATGGTGACACGATCTGACGAAACGAAAACGAAAACACGACACGACACGAACGAAATTAAATTAATAAAATAAAATAAATAACATTTTACAATTTTGAAACTCATCAAATAATTAAAATAACATTCCTTTTATTTATTACAAATAAACTACGCGTAAATTCCGGAAACACGACGAAAACGCGAACCGAGCAACTGAAACGAACCCGAATACCTGCGGGGTATTTAAAGCTTAAATGAGATGATTTTTCTCATTTCTCTCATTTCTCTTTCTCTCTAAAATACCACTCCCGTCGCTTTCTCTCTCTAAAAGATCATCACCACATCCAAGCTTCAATCCACCATATCTTGCTCGTTTCTTGGCCAATTCGTGTGTTCTTGGTGTCCACACGTAGCTCTCGACATCCTCTACAAAGAAGTACAGCATATCTGGAATTTTATCCTGCCAAATTCGAGGTATGATGCTCGAAAGATTCACGAAAATAGGGTTTTACACCCCATGTTCGACCAAACTATGCTAACCGGCCCTAGACCCAATCCAAAGGCTTGTACATGAGAATAGCTCAACAACCACTAATGACGGGAATGATCTAATGAAAACAGCTTGGATTTGAGGAAGATGGAAGTGATGAACAGGTTTGTGAGCCATTTACACGGCCGAACCTTGCATGGGATCAACAACACAGCCGCGAACCTGTGTGACTCAACTCATGACCGCCGAACGTTAGTCGAACCATCCAACCCTGAACGAACCTTCTGTGATCAACGAACCATCATGGCTGGAACGAACCTCCATCAGTTGGGAACGAACCTTTGAGCTATGATTGCCGAACCTAGGGTAGCGCATGGGGACAACCACGAACCTTAGTCACCCTCGGCGAACCATGAGTAACGAACCCTGAGATAGCTGTAACCACCGAACCTAACTAAACTTAGCCGCGAACCCTACAGAGCCGAACCTAGGTGTCTCCTTAGCCGGACCCGGTGATCACATGTGCCACGAACCTATGATTCAAGGACCATTTGGCCGAACCTTATAGCACGCAAACGAACCTAGGCATGTGCTACGGTCCAAACCCACGACTGACGAACCCATCCGGTGTCATCAACTTGATCATCACCGAACCTAGGCCTCCGTGAACCTAAAAGGTTCGCTGTCCTGAGTAGCCATACCTACAAACATGCGGCTACCACTTATGTTGGTCCGGTCGACACTAGACAGCCTTTCTTTTTGTTTTGGCCCAACAACAAATTCAGTTGGCCCAACTCTTTTAGCTTCAACCCGAATCCTTATGAGCCAAGTAAATACATCGGCCCAACTTCATTCTTCGACCCATTGGATTGGATTACACATTGGCCCAATTATTTCACATAGGCGAATATAGTGGCCAGCCCAAAACACTATGTACATACGGCCCACAGCTTGCTCGTTGGCCCAATGACATTCGGCCCACATGAAAATCCGTTCAACCTAAAGCCCACTCATTTGGCCATGAGATGTATTAGGCCCAACATCTTTTACAAAATCGACTATGGGTTAGAAATTGATTTAACTAAACCATAAGAGTTTAACTGCGAAATCATTAGTAACGACTAAATCATAAAATCTTTACAAGAAGAGTCATGGTTATTTAATAAACATATAACCCAAGTTGGGATTTCAAGAACAACAATGAAAAGCTTAAACTATGATCAAGGTTTTAGATTAGAAAACAAGAATGAGATTCAAGTGTACACGATACAACAAAGTCAAACAAGAGTCGAAAGATAATCGAACATGAGAAATGTGGTTTTTACTACACAAGTAAAGGCTTTTGGGCCTAATACACTCCCCACACTTAACCGTTAAAGGGTCGAATAAAGACCGCGACTCACGGGTGTTAGCAAATTTTCAGGCTAACACATGCACATACATAAATCATCACAATCTATATTTATAGGTTACATACAACGTGAAATCAATACAGGATCGTGAAAACAAACTCAAGATCAATCAAGAGCGCGTGCATTTCTTATTTAAGCTAAGTCAACCACTTCAATCACAAGGTGAGTTCATATGCCCCTTTTTCTTTAATCTTAACTAATTTTAAACCTTCGGGGCTAAGAAACATGCTTACTTTTACTTGTTTAAAAGTTTTGCTTAACATATTGCCTATGCTTTGATTTAGATAATATTAAATTGTTTATTATCGCCTATCATTGCATGCTTGTATGATCATGAGATAACAGGGAAACTCAGATGAATATGATAATATAATTTCATAGTTCATCAACACACTGGAATAACATAGTTGTAAGATTTTATCTTATAACACTTAGTTATTCCTACATGAGCAAACAATGAGATAATTCATACACAGACAAACAATGAGAACAATTACAGTGAAACATGATGACACTACAAAACGCATGGATGATTAGAAGATAAAATATCTTCTAAATATCATTCCACATTATAATTGACTAAGTGGGATAAGTCAAGTACTTATAACCCTTAGTTACAACTTAAAAACATACTATGCGATAGTATGAACGCATTTATCAATCCACTACCTGAGCGGATTAAGGGTGGCAAGACTAGTTCTTACCACGGCTTAATGGCAACATGGTGATCATATGGATCATTTAGAATGATAATCATGATAACGTATCTTCATGATAAAAATATAATTCTCACATCGGTTGACATAACGTAATAAAACCTGTTCTTATTCAACTTTGTTAATCACATGAGAACATCCCACATTGAGAACTATAACAATATCGATGTACATCATCCATCGCTATCTGTGACTGAGGAATTTATTTTCTCTCATGTCATATTATTAGTAACAGTTTCGATGAAGGCTATGGGATCACACGGCGGGATAGAGGTGAATCGGGTGCATTGTAATCTGATTACGTGAGGATCACAATGGACTCCTTTTGGGCTCTATACGTTGCATTTGAGAATACATTACAAACAGTTAACTAACACTTTTAATATTTAAAAGTGAAACAACAGTTAACCCCACAATTATAGAATAATACAAGGAACAGATTGAGAATCTAATATCCTTAACACATATATTGGTTATCAATACTTCGGTTCGATAACTACAACATTGTCATCATATTATTCTATACATGAGAACACAGGTGATCAAGTATGAGATGAACATGTGGAATTGGGAATGGAAATCAATAGTTGTATTGCAAGTAGTGTGGAGTTCTAGTAGTGATGTGGTGGGATGTTGGCTAGGGCTTAGTTGCCTTACATATGCCCTATATATAAGCATCACTACTAGGATGATATAATAATTGTAAATATAACTATTGAGAAGCCATTGAGTGAACAGGTAAACATACAAATACAAGTAACATGATTAACATGGTGATTGTGCATGTGAATGAATCAAGGTTTTCAATTAACATACTTATGAACTCACCAACCTAGTGTTGACTTTGTTTAAATGCATGTTTTTCTCAGGTGATGAACATGTGTAGATACTTACATGCAAGGATTAAGCTAGTGGACTTTTAGAAGCCCTAGCTACTTTTGGTGTTGCATACTTTTGATGACTAAACTATGAATCATCTTTTGTATATCTTGTACAGATACAAGATATAGTTACATTGATTCTTTTTGGTAGATTTACCTGATTTAATTATGAACGATACATTGTAATTAAATCTTGTAATTCTATATCATGGATGTGTTAGCATTTCTCATTTATTTATCATGTGCTATGTAAACAATCTGATCATTTGATTATCACTCACGATATCACGCCCCGGGAACCTTCCGCCTGACGGGTAAACCCGATCCGTTCCTGCCGGCTCGGGGTGTGACATCAAGCTAGGTATTCAATCATGTTAATAGTTATTAAATCCTAAAAACTTATAGTCATGGTGTTCATCATTGTGAACAAGCTTATACACATCAAGAGTTCAAGACACATTCATTCACTCATTCTTATTATTAATCTTTCAACGTTAGTACTGGGTGATCACAACAAGGAAAAGCAGGACACGTTTTGTGGTTAGTGTTTAACTATGTTTTAGACCCTAACTACAGATTGGATGTGTTACAGTAATATGAATTTTCTGCTAATTAACTTTACTAGCATAGGTCATATTGACCGGGTTACGTCAACACGGAGTTGTCTTCTGAGTAAACTCATTAGCACAGCTCGTGTTGAATGTGTTTGCTGACTCCAGATCTGACTCCAAATGTAATTTGGGACTTGATTATATGTTGGCTTTTCTTAGTAAATAGTCTTTTGATTGTTTGCACACGTTATTCTTACTTGATGATATTTGTGTTACAATTATCCATGACATGTTTATATAATGTTTTATTCATATGTTTTACAACTACAGGTTCATATTTTCAAATGTTAAACCTATTGTTCTCACCAACTACTTGTAGTTGACAGTTAATTTTCACGTATTTCAGGTAATCAGGTTTAGAGCATTTCAAGGACAACTAAGGAGACTATATTTAAGATAGAACAAGATCAAGAAACAAGCTAGGATGGAATAGAAACTTACTTAATCCTGATTGTTTAATTATCTTGTCTAAGTCTTATGTTGTAAACATTATTTTTGGGTCTATTAGTTGTCATTCTTTTGGTATATAGTTAGAATGCTTGTAATTAAACAAATGTCTAACATTATGAAACTTAGTAATGCATTGTGGTTGTTCTTCTTTCAATACTTGTGCATGATTCAACCATTGATCGACACCGCGCCGTGGACTCTGCACGCGGCGCAGGGGGTGTGACAAGACATCATTGGTAGGAGTTTCTATACTTATGTATCATGTGTGAAAGGGTATTTTTTATATTAAATTACCATATATTTTTTAGTTTAAAGGATAAAAGGTATTATGTCACTTCATTTTGTGAAATCTGATAATTTACAGCACATGGTGATGTACTTAATGAGTTGGACAAAATCTAATATGCGTTACCACAACTAATCTGGGCACATAAGGACTAGTTAAAAGTGTGGGATTAATAAATTGTTCAACTTTATGCCAACAATACAAACACTTTATTGAAAGTAGCAAACATGTTGAAATTGGGGTAAGCCATTTCAAGTTTTCAATACATCTTAAAAAAAATGATTCAAGAAGGTGTTAAAGTTATAGGAGGGATTAAACAAAGATGATGTGCTTCCCATGTTTGCACATGTTAACGCTTAAAAGACACGATTACCTGTAAATACCTATGGACTAATTATTATAACAAACTTATTGTTATTTACTATTGTTTACCATGTCTATCATATACATGTCTTGGTTATCCTTGTTTTAAATCTTGCAAGTGTATTTTATTTGGATCATACAAATTTAATTATAATCGTCTTCTTTTTATTTAGAAGTTTTGATTACAAATGGGCTGCTAACATATGAAATAGAAAGATAGACACTGAGGATGATGACAATGTTTCATCATATTTATGTTTTGTTTGAGTATGCCTTATTGCTTAAGTTGTATTACTATTATCCTTATGGTATCTAAACAACTAGATTTGAGCACGTTTACATTTTAAAAGGAAATTATATATTCAGAGTGTGCTTCGTCAAATTATTTAAAAATCTGTAACCATAATTCTATGTGTTTAAAAATATTTTTAAAAAGTAGACTGTTGTAGTTGACGATTTGGTAATGAGTCGAAGCCGCTGCATTGCGCTGTTATTCTACTAGTATGTGTGTGTGTGTGTATATAAGTTTAGACTTCCCACATAACGTATTGTTAAACCTATACACGCATACATACGTCTATATATATGTGTGTGTGTTATTTAGGATTTTATATATATACATATATTATTATTTAGGATTAAGAATTGAAATAAGGATTTACATGACTTTTCATTTATTATAATTTGGCATAATTATATGAGTTTTTTACTACAAAACCTATAAGGTAGAATTCATAATTGTCTTTGATAGCTTTCAAAAAATGAATCATTATCATTATGCAGAACAACTTTAAATGTATTATATTTACATTATATCTTTGTATATGAGATTTAGTGTAACACCCCGACCGATGGCGGAAACATCGGGGTGACACGAAGTGTAGATTGTTCATAGCTTAGGGTATAAAGATGTAAATAATAATAACTAATCATTCAATAAAATTAAATCCATCATTCATTACAAAGTCAAATAAATAAATTCAACCCTAGCTATTACATCGTTTCAAATTCAAAATTCAATGTCATAAAATAAATAATTAAAGCTAAATCCAAGCTCAATAATGCTAGTTTCCATTTCCACCTGAAACATGTTAAAATCAAGTGTCAACTCAAAGAGTTGGTGAGTTTCATAGGTTTTGACACTCAAACCGAAAAGGTTTAATGAAAATGATATAGATAATGATATATGTGAACTCTAAGCATAATGATCATAGTCAAAATCAACTAGCAAGTAAAGTAGATCAACAAATGATAACAAATGATGATTGACCTATGATTAGCATTACAAAAATGCTCAAACAAGTAAACTATCACCGCGGGCCTCCCCCGAAGGGTAAATCAAACATCGGTGGGATGGTCAGTCCAATAGATCTATCATAGTCACTAAAATGAATGTGATCAATGCCTATGCTTAGCTAAAGTTCACTAACTATAAGGCCATTAGCTAAGTTCACAAGTAAATGAAATAAATAAGTTGCATGTTTCACCCCTAAAACAAAAATAGTAAAAGAGGGGCTATGAAGACTCACCTTAGTGTTCTTGATAGCCTTGATAAATGTCAAAGTATGATCCAAGTAATATCCAACACAATTTCAATGTTCACCTAAATAGTTCAATATGCATATGTTTAACAAAACTATGTCGTTCTATGGATCTAACTAAGTTTTGTAATGGGTCAACGGATTCGATTTGTTTTGAACAAACACAATTAGATTTTTTATGATTTAAATGATAATAATAAAATACCTAAAGTACAAATGTTGACCTTAAAGTATTTATTTAAAAATTTAAATATTGATTTAAAACAATTTAATTTTTTTGATAATCTTTGTATAAACATATTTAAATATTATGTTTATAACATTTATTGTAAATAAATAAGCATAGGTTTATAAGTAGAAATAATTAAATAAATAATTAAATAAATAAATAAATAAATAAGATAAAGAATTGTCAATAAATAAATAAATAAATAATGAATAACTAAATGTATGTGATAAAGAGTTGTAAATAAATAAATAATTAAATAAATGAGATAAATATTTGTAGATAACTAAATAAATAATTAAATAAATGAGATAAATAGTTTTATATAAATAAATAAGTAAATAAATAATTAACCAAATAAATGAGATAACGAATTGAAATTTAAATAAATAAATAAATGAGTAACTAAATAAATGAGATAAATAGTTTTAGGTAAATAAATAAGAAAATAAATAATTAACTAAATAAATGAGATAACGAGTTGTAATTAAATAAATAAATAAATAACTAAATAATTCAATAGCTAAATAAATGAATAAATATATAAATGAATAAATAAATTAATAGATAAATGATCTAAGAAATTATAAGTTTATAAAATTGTTTATTTATAAAAATAAGTAATTACATATTAATTTGTTTTAAATGAGTAAAATAAATAACTAAGTAAATAAATAATTGATAATAAAAGTTATAATTAAAATTCTAAGTATATAACATTTTATTATTTATTTCAGATTAATATTTTATTTATAAAAATATTTTCTGTGTAATTAAAATCTTTAAAATCTGATTTTAAAATAAAAAAAATGGGCAAAACCGGTTTTAACCCGGCTTGGAGGGATTCGAGCCCGCGACCACAGCCCCCAAACCCAAACGCATAAACCAGTTGAACTAGACAATTGTCTGCGAAATAATCGGTTTCGAATTAGATTTAACATAGAACTGATTTCATTCCCCAAATCAGTTTAAGAAGAAATGAGCCCTAGTTCCTTTTCACTCTAAATTCGACTGATATGGCTCCCGATTGTTAACCCAACCATGGGGCTATTGTTTGAGGATTAAAGACGAGTGAGATGGTGTAAGAAACACCTACCTTGGATTGCTTTTAGATGGAGTTCGACTGAAGAAGAGATGCGCACGAAACCGAGGCTTTATGGTCTTGATTCGCGATCGTTTGAAGTTGTGATTTCGTGATTGTGTGTACAGAATGTCTCGACAGAAGCAAAGGAACCTTTGTGTGCGTTTAATTTAGCTTTTATACACGATTGGTTGAGGTTTGAATTTCGGTCGTATCTCGTATTTTTGGAAACGAAATTCGAGTTTAATGGCTGATATTAGTCATTAATATTGATTGAAAACGATTATGCGTATAAATCCTTGCCTAAATTGTGGATTGATTAGCTGGAAATTGGTTGTAATCGTGCGAATTGATCGAACGGGTCGAAGGGTAGAGGAGGGGAGGAACTATGGGTTATTTGCAGTTTTGGTCCTTCCACTGTTTTCTTTAAAAAAAACAACTTTCAGAATTGACAGTTTTAACCCTAAACTTTTATAAATCATTGTTTCAAATTGTTTAAACTTTAATTTACTTAAAATTGCTTATGTTTTTCATAAAAACATTATTTTAGTGTTATACTCTAAAATTTTAAAACATATTAATTGTTATTATTTATTTAATTATTAAATAAAGTTTATAAAAATTTATAAGTAAAAATTTATTTGTTTATTTTATAAAATTGTAAATAGTTTCTAAAATTTATAATAAATACAATTAATAAAAATAATAAAATTTCCATTGACGTCATAATCGCTTTATTAAATATAAATGATTATTACAAATTTCGTAAACGTTACAGTATCCCCTACTTTTAGGAATTTCGTCCCGAAATTAAGAAGAAACTGTTGAAAATAAATGAGGGTACTTGGCTTTCATTTGGTCTTCGCGTTCCCAAGTGAACTCTCGACCATGCTTTGACTCCCAACGGACATGAACAATAGGAATTCTGCTTCGTCTGAATTGCTTGACGTGTCGGTCTATGATCTCTACCGGCTTCTCAATAATACGCATCGAAGCATCAATGTGAATATCATCAAGAGGCACATGTAAATTCTCATCGGACAAACACTTCTTCAGGTTCGACACGTGAAAGGTCGGATGGATGTTACTAAGTTCAGAAGGTAGATCAAGTTTGTAAGCCACTTTCCCGATTCTTTCAATAACCTTAAAAGGACCAACGTAGCGTGGTGCAAGTTTACCTTTCTTCCCAAATCGAATCACTCCTTTCCAAGGTGAAACTTTCAGGAGTACCATATCACCAACTTGAAATTCCAAAGGCTTACGACGTTTATCAGCATAGCTCTTTTGTCGGCTTCGAGCAGCTAATAAGTTGTCGCGAATCTGATGAATCTTGTCGGTCGTTTCTTGAATCAGTTCAGGTCCTGTGATTTGAACTTCTCCAATCTCAGTCCAAGAAATAGGCGATCGACACTTACGACCGTATAGAGCTTCGAAAGGTGCCATGCCGATACTCGCGTGATAACTATTGTTATACGAGAACTCGACTAGCGGTAGATGATTATCCCAATTGCCACCAAAGTCACTGACACAAGCTCTCAGCATGTCTTCAAGAGTTTGAATCGTGCGCTCGGTTTGACCATCCGTTTGAGGATGATAAGCCGTGCTAAGGTCCAAACGAGTACCGAATGATTCGTGAAGCGATTCCCAAAAACGAGCCGTGAAACGAGCATCACGATCAGAGATGATGCTAAGAGGTATGCCATGTCGGCTTACTATTTCATTAACGTAGATGCGAGCTAACTTTCGCACAGGGTAGTTCTCGCGAATCGGCAAGAAATGAGCTGATTTTGTCAAACGGTCAACGATTACCCATATACTATCATGACCATTAAGTGTTCTCGGGAGTTTAGTGATGAAGTCCATAGAAATGTTTTCCCATTTCCACATAGGAATTTCGGGTTGAACAAGCAAACCCGAAGGTCGTTGGTGCTCGGCTTTGACCTTAGAACAGGTCAAACACTTTGCTACATACTCGGCAATGTCTTTCTTCATGCCGGGCCACCAATAATGGACTCGAAGATCTTGATACATTTTATCCGCACCGGGATGAATGGAATAACGAGTCTTGTGTGACTCGTTCATAATAGTGAGTCGAAGGTCGTTGCGATTAGGAATCCAAATACGGTTCAAGAAATAAAGCAAACCATCAGACTTGGTTTCTAATTGCAGTTCAGCACCACAAGACATTTCATCATACAAATTTCCTTGGTTCAAAGATGTTTGTTGAGCTACAAAGATATCATTATGAAGATTGGTTTGGATTCGAATGCTATGAAGCTGGACATGACTTTTTCGACTGGGTGCATCGGCTACAACATTTGCCTTGCCGGGATGATAACGTATCTCACAATCGTAATCGTTTAAGAGTTCAACCCAACGTCGTTGCCTCATGTTGAGTTCCTTTTGGTTTAGAATATGTTGAAGGCTTTTATGATCAGTGAAAACCACACATTTAGTGCCATAGAGATAGTGCCTCCAAATTTTTAAGGCAAAAAAGACCGCACCAAGTTCAAGGTCGTGAGTGGTATAATTCTTTTCGTGAACCTTTAATTGTCTTGACGCGTAGGCAATGACTTTACCACGTTGCATAAGAACACAACCAAGCCTTTGATTTGAAGCGTCACAATAGACCACAAAATCATCATTACCATCTGGAAGAGTCAAGATAGGTGCATCACAAAGCTTTTGCTTTAGCAATTGAAAAGCTTCATCTTGCTTTGGCCCCCATTCATAAGGTTTATCCTTATGAGTCAAAGCAGTGAGTGGAACGGCGATCTTAGAGAAATTTGAAATGAACCGTCGATAGTAACCGGCAAGTCCAAGAAATGAACGGATTTCAGTTGGAGTCTTTGGTGTACTCCAATTTTTAACAGCTTCAATCTTCGCGGGGTCCACGTGAACACCTTTTTCATTGACAATGTGTCCTAAGAATTGAACTTCCTTAAGCCAAAATTCACATTTAGAGAATTTGGCATACAGTTGTTCTTTTCTTAAGAGCTCCAAAACCAACTTAAGGTGTTTTTCATGGTCCGCTTTGCTCTTGGAATAGATCAAAATATCATCTATGAATACGATCACGAACTTGTCCAAGTATGGTTTACACACTCGGTTCATAAGATCCATGAAGACCGCAGGTGCATTGGTTAGTCCAAATGGCATAACCAAAAATTCATAGTGACCATAACGAGTTCGAAAAGCGGTTTTAGGAATATCATCCTCATGTATACGCAACTGATGATAACCAGAACGAAGGTCGATCTTAGAAAACCAAACCAAACCTTGAAGTTGATCAAAGAGATCATCGATACGAGGCAAAGGGTATCGATTCTTGATGGTGAGTTTATTGAGTTCGCGATAATCAATGCACATACGAAATGAACCGTCCTTCTTTTTGACAAAAAGAACCGGTGCACCCCAAGGTGAATGACTTGGACGAATAAAACCCTTATCTGATAATTCTTGAAGTTGGCTTGCTAATTCTTGCATTTCAGAAGGTGCAAGACGATAAGGAGATTTTGCAATTAGATTTGCACCGGGCACAAGATCAATACGAAACTCGACTTGTCGAACCGGTGGCACTCCCGGCAGGTCATCGGGAAAAACTTCAGGATAGTCGCGAATGATTGGAATATCTCCAACACTTTTTCCCTTTTCTTTCTTTTCCACAATATGGGCCAGAAAGGCTAAGTATTTCTTACATAGGTATTTTTGGGCCTTTGTGCAAGACATAAGTTTAAGTCCACTACTAGGTGTCTCTCCAAAGATTCTTAGAGTTTCACCGGATAATAGTGGAATACGAATGTACTTTTCAAAACAAACGATCTCGGCTCGATGAGTGGCTAACCAGTCCATGCCTATAATAACATCAAAACTTCCAAGGTGCATGGGAATAAGATCAATTGGGAAAACGTGATCCATAAGGTTCACAGTACATCCAATAATGATAGAGTTAATATCTATTGAGTTGCCGTCAGCCACTTCCACGTTAAATGGTCTATCTAATTTAGTTCTTAGTCTACCAAGTAATGGTTCAAATTCATATGACACAAAGCTCCTATCAGCACCAGAATCAAATAACACAGAAGCATAACAATTATTGACCAGAAACGTACCATTCACAACGTCTTGATTAGCTTGAGCTGCTTGAGCATTTAGTTGAAAGGTCCTAGCTCGTGCAACCCTTTGATTATTGCCCGCAAGTCTTGGGCATTGGTTTCTAAGATGATTAGGGTTGCCACATTCATAGCAAACCCTTCCATTAGCTTGTGCAGGATTGGCAGATGCAAGTTGTTGTTGTTGGTTCAATGGTTGAACCTGTTGCCCTTGCTGGCCAAGTGGCCCATGTCGACAATAGTTTGCAAGGTGACCATACATCCCACAGTTCGTGCAAATTCTGCAAGGTTGAGTAGTGGGGTGATGATATCTGCAAGTGTTGCAGAGTGGATTTGGCCCCACATACTGTTTGGTATTTGGCTTTGGGGCTTGTTGGTTTAGTGGTGCAGCAGGGGTCACCACCGCAAAGTTCTTGGCCTTTCGCTTTCGATGGTTGAACTTTGAAGGGTTTGAGGTTTCAGCTTTGACCTCCTTTGAGAGTTCATTAGTGGTTGACTTGTATTCAACCTTCTTGGCACCCTTCCTTGTCAAAGTACCATCCTTAACATGATTGTCAGTTAAGGTTGCAGAAAGTCTGATTGCCTCTTCAAGAGTGGTAGGATTGCTACCATAGACAGTATCTTGAATTTGCATAGGAAGGCCACCAATGTACTTTTCAATGGCCCGAGATAAAGGAGTGACCAAGTGTGGCACTAGTAGACTAAGTTCATGATAACGGGTCGTATAAGCAAGGTTCTCCCCACTGTCTTGCTTTAGATCCCAAAACTCAGCTTCAAGCTTCCTCATTTCGTTGCGAGGACAGAATTCATTAGTCATAAGTTGCTTGACCTCAGTCCAAGTCAAAGCAAGTGCAGCATCCGAACCCCTAGTTCGTTTCTCACCATTCCACCAAGTCAGTGCCCTTTTTTGAAAGACACTAGTGGCATATCGAACCTTAAGGTTCTCAGGACAGTCCGAATGGATAAAGGTGCTTTCTATACTTTCGAACCATTGAAGGAGTCCAGTTGCTCCTTCAGTGCCAATGAACTTAGTGGGGTTACATGAATTGAAGTGCTTGAAAGTGCAAGTTGGATTTGCACCCCTACCATTGCCATTGTTTTGAACCGGGTTCACATTTGCAGCTTGATTGAGTTGGGTCACCAAGGTGGGTAACACAACAGCCACTTGTTGTGAAATGATCTGGGCCAGCTCCTGAATAGTGGGGTTCGTATTGTTGGTGGTTGTGTTGTTGGTGTTATTGGTGTTGGTGTTAGTGTTGTCGGTGTGGTTGCCATTGGTGTTATTGGTGTTGCTGCGAAGAACACGAGGCATGATTCTACAATAGTTCAATTGAAAAGGGTTAGAAGTTATATAACTCAAAGAGTTCAAATAAGAAATAGAGAGTTCAAATGAAAGTTCAATCACAAAGAAACATTTGGATTGTATTCCTAAAGGAATACTTTTGACAGATCAAAGTGTTTAAGTTCATCTTAACTTTCAGAAAGACATACTTTAGCCTATAGGTTCATACTCACTCCAAGGGTTCCCAGGAAAGCATAACAGGTCCATCGGTTGATTTGGATTTATACGAAATGCTTTCCTAGACAGAACTCCCCAAAGTACAGGTATTCCCCCTTCCAGATTGTATGTGTTTCCTAATCATTAGAATGAACCTAAAGACTATTGACGGGATTCAAGATTAGACTTAGAAGTCTAAGATCATTCCTCGAAATGACGATCCTCGTTCAAGTCGTAAGAAAGGGGTCGAGAAGTTTTGAACCTTAAAGTCTAGTGTGTGCATACTAAGGTATCCTAAACTAGGTTCAATTATTTGACCTATCAAACAAGTAGTCACATAAGCAAGTATGACCTATCATGGCAACTAAGAGTTCAAATAACAGTTCATGGCCTATGAGTTCAAACTAAGGCATCCTATGGTTATAGTCTAGGTCATCTAGTTCAAATAACCTAATTCTCTATAACCCAGGCTCTGATACCAATCTGTAACACCCCGACCGATGGCGGAAACATCGGGGTGACACGAAGTGTAGATTGTTCATAGCTTAGGGTATAAAGATGTAAATAATAATAACTAATCATTCAATAAAATTAAATCCATCATTCATTACAAAGTCAAATAAATAAATTCAACCCTAGCTATTACATCGTTTCAAATTCAAATTCAAAATTCAATGTCATAAAATAAATAATTAAAGCTAAATCCAAGCTCAATAATGCTAGTTTCCATTTCCACCTGAAACATGTTAAAATCAAGTGTCAACTCAAAGAGTTGGTGAGTTTCATAGGTTTTGACACTCAAACCGAAAAGGTTTAATGAAAATGATATAGATAATGATATATGTGAACTCTAAGCATAATGATCATAGTCAAAATGAACTAGCAAGTAAAGCAGATCAACAAATGATAACAAATGATGATTGACCTATGATTAGCATTACAAAAATGCTCAAACAAGTAAACTATCACCGCGGGCCTCCCCCGAAGGGTAAATCAAACATCGGTGGGATGGTCAGTCCAATAGATCTATCATAGTCACTAAAATGAATGTGATCAATGCCTATGCTTAGCTAAAGTTCACTAACTATAAGGCCATTAGCTAAGTTCACAAGTAAATGAAATAAATAAGTTGCATGTTTCACCCCTAAAAAAAATAGTAAAAGAGGGGCTATGAAGACTCACCTTAGTGTTCTTGATAGCCTTGATAAATGTCAAAGTATGAACCAAGTAATATCCAACACAATTTCAATGTTCACCTAAATAGTTCAATATGCATATGTTTAACAAAACTATGTCGTTCTATGGATCTAACTAAGTTTTGTAATGGGTCAACGGATTCGATTTGTTTTGAACAAACACAATTAGATTTGTTATGATTTAAATGATAATAATAAAATACCTAAAGTACAAATGTTGACCTTAAAGTATTTATTTAAAAATTTAAATATTGATTTAAAACAATTTAATTTTTTTGATAATCTTTGTATAAACATATTTAAATATTATGTTTATAACGTTTATTGTAAATAAATAAGCATAGGTTTATAAGTAGAAATAATTAAATAAATAATTAAATAAATAAATAAATAAGATAAAGAATTGTCAATAAATAAATAAATAATGAATAACTAAATGTATGTGATAAAGAGTTGTAAATAAATAAATAATTAAATAAATGAGATAAATATTTGTAGATAACTAAATAAATAATTAAATAAATGAGATAAATAGTTTTATATAAATAAATAAGTAAATAAATAATTAACCAAATAAATGAGATAACGAATTGAAATTTAAATAAATAAATAAATGAGTAACTAAATAAATGAGATAAATAGTTTTAGGTAAATAAATAAGAAAATAAATAATTAACTAAATAAATGAGATAACGAGTTGTAATTAAATAAATAAATAAATAACTAAATAATTCAATAGCTAAATAAATGAATAAATATATAAATGAATAAATAAATTAATAGATAAATGATCTAAGAAATTATAAGTTTATAAAATTGTTTATTTATAAAAATAAGTAATTACATATTAATTTATTTTAAATGAGTAAAATAAATAACTAAGTAAATAAATAATTGATAATAAAAGTTATAATTAAAATTCTAAGTATATAACATTTTATTATTTATTTCAGATTAATATTTTATTTATAAAAATATTTTCTGTGTAATTAAAATCTTTAAAATCTGATTTTAAAATAAAAAAAATGGGCAAAACCGGTTTTAACCCGGCTTGGAGGGATTCGAACCCGCGACCACAGCCCCCAAACCCAAACGCATAAACCAGTTGAACTAGACAATTGTCTGCGAAATAATCGGTTTCGAATTAGATTTAACATAGAACTGATTTCATTCCCCAAATCAGTTTAAGAAGAAATGAGCCCTAGTTCCTTTTCACTCTAAATTCGACTGATATGGCTCCCGATTGTTAACCCAACCATGGGGCTATTGTTTGAGGATTAAAGACGAGTGAGATGGTGTAAGAAACACCTACCTTGGATTGCTTTTTGATGGAGTTCGACTGAAGAAGAGATGCGCACGAAACCGAGGCTTTATGGTCTTGATTCGCGATCGTTTGAAGTTGTGATTTCGTGATTGTGTGTACAGAATGTCTCGACAGAAGCAAAGGAACCTTTGTGTGCGTTTAATTTAGCTTTTATACACGATTGGTTGAGGTTTGAATTTCGGTCGTATCTCGTATTTTTGGAAACGAAATTCGAGTTTAATGGCTGATATTAGTCATTAATATTGATTGAAAACGATTACGCGTATAAATCCTTGCCTAAATTGTGGATTGATTAGCTGGAAATTGGTTGTAATCGTGCGAATTGATCGAACGGGTCGAAAAGGTGGTGCTGGGTCGGATCAGTGGCTGAAACGGGTAGAGGAGGGGAGGAACTATGGGTTATTTGCAGTTTTGGTCCTTCCACTGTTTTCTTTAAAAAAAACAACTTTCAGAATTGACAGTTTTAACCCTAAACTTTTATAAATCATTGTTTCAAATTGTTTAAACTTTAATTTACTTAAAATTGCTTATGTTTTTCATAAAAACATTATTTTAGTGTTATACTCTAAAATTTTAAAACATATTAATTGTTATTATTTATTTAATTATGAAATAAAGTTTATAAAAATTTATAAGTAAAAATTTATTTGTTTATTTTATAAAATTGTAAATAGTTTCTAAACTTTATAATAAATACAATTAATAAAAATAATAAAATTTCCATTGACGTCATAATCGCTTTATTAAATATAAATGATTATTACAAATTTCGTAAACGTTACATTTAGTTCGATAATCTTCTTTTAACATGAACCGACCCGATACAACTCTGTCCGACTTTAAATAAGCTAAAAAAATATTATTGTTGGAAAAGATTTATAGGTCCAGACGCAAATCGGTAATGCTAATTTTTCAATCAATATATCACAAATTTGTATATGTATTGACTTTTCTATTGGTTTCACCTCTATTTTAAAATTTTAAAATTTTGGCCCCCCTCCCGTCCTTTCTATAAAACAATTTGAGTTCCGCCGGTGGTTCATATTTGTGGTTTTTAATGAGTTCGGTAAACGAAATATTACACAAGGTAAAATCCACTTTAAACCGGTCACCAAATTAAGGTATTACAGTTGTAACTTAAACACAAATTAGTTACAATATTCAGACTGTACTACTAAAACTACAAGTATTTAAGTCAACGACATCTATCGGGACCGGATCAGGTGGATACTCGCAATCAGTCGGACCTTTCTCAGTTAAAACATCACAGGGTTCGGGCATCACGTTACTTGACACACCAGATATATTAGTACAATTCCATGCTAGATTTTCTTGTGGGGTACCGAACCCATTAATGGTAACATTTGATAAACAAAAGCCTGTGAATGGGTCACCATCAATCCCACCCATATTCCCCGCCATCTTTACATCTTCGGCCACCACATTTCTATAGTTGATCCGGTCAACCACAGGTAGTGCCTTCGAATCATAACCTGAGTCTGCGTGCTCATCGTAGGACCCAGTTGTCCAAAAAACATAATTCATGGTTTGTAGGTTCATTCCATCCACAAAGATGTCAGTTATGTATGATCCTCTTCCGGGACTGGTTTTAATTCTGATCCCCGATTGGGAATTGATAGCCGTTATGTCTTCGGCTCTGATGTTTTTTATGCCACCCGACATCTCGCTTCCAAGCGCGATCACCGCACCAGTCGGTGAGTTACATGTTAGTCTTCTTATGACCATTTGTTCACTTGGCACACCGAATTTGATCCCGTAGTCATCCCATCCACTTTTCACGGCTACACAATCGTCACCCGCCACCATATTAACGTCTTGAATTTTTACATTGTTACAAGAATCTGCATAAAAATAAAAGGAAATACTTTAGCAGAGCAATTTCTATGCTTAATTAAACTGCAATTGAATGTTAATGGCGTCAAGTTATTTATTTATTTTTATGTGTTTGAAAAGGGTAACCATCGATTGGCTGATATGTCATGAAGGAAAGCTCGTACATTAGGCACACCACCTATATTTCACCAATCCAGAGAAAACTCACCAATGTAAGTAAAACCCTCCAAAGTGAGGATTAAAACCTAACACTTCAAGAGACCTAATATTTATCCGTTATTTTTCATTATCATTATTTATTCGTGGTTGACGCCATGTAACTTGCAAACTACACATATGAGTCACACATATATAACTTTATAACTTACATATACGTAACTTCGTGATCTATATATTTTTATTAAAAAAAATTTTTGTTTATAACATTTCTAAGCTAATAATAAAAAACAATTGAATATTTTTTAAAAAATATTGATTAGTTAGCAGGAGTTTTTTTAGTTTTCTTCAAAGTGAGGAGTTTTTATATTTGAACCCTCCCCTATGCATGCATACATACATACATACATTCACCACACAAGTCGATCGGGCTAACTAATTAAATGACCAAATTTGAACCTGTATAGAGTCAAAAAGTTACATATCTACAGTACACTTAAGGGCTGTTTAGTAGCATTTGAATGGGTCTGAATCTGAACCATTCATATTCAGATCGTTTGTTTGGGACGTCTGAATGAAAAAAACATTTGAATCACGGTCTGAATAAGTCTAAATGGAGAAAAAAGAAGAATTCCCGTCTTCCTTCCCCTCCTCCCTCATGACTGCCGACCTCAGCCAAGCGACTCGGCTTCCTCCTCCCTCACGACCGCCGACCACACTGAAGCACCGGCGGCTTCCTCCTCCTCCTCCTCGCGACTGCTCGATGACCTGCTCTCCCCCGCCGCCCGATGACAACCGAAGCGACGACCGACCTGCTTGATGACTAGAGCGATGACGACAGTGACGTTGGTGACAGAGCGATGACGACGGCGACGCTGGTGACAGAGCGTCAGCCGCCGCCCGATGACAACCGAAGCGACGACCGACCTGCTTGATGACTAGAGCGATGACGACAGTGACGTTGGTGACAGAGCGATGACGACAGCGACGTTGGTGACAGAGTGATACTGACGCTGGCTCAACGAAGGAGGCCGACCATGACGGCGGCGGAGTTGGTGACGAAGGCGGATGCGGAGCTGGTGACGAAGGCGGATGCGGAGCTGGTGACGGAGGCGGCGACCGAAAGAGGTGATCGATCGGGCCATGTTTTTATTTTTAAGGGTTTTTTTCAAATAAATGGGTATCTCATTCAGATGCTAAAACAAACAACACCACATAATGGTTCAGACCCTCTTAATCATTCAGCACTTAATGGTTCACACCCAACCAAACAACCCTTTAGAAAATCGCAACAGAAAAGGACTTGTATTCAAACCTGGAATGATTCCACTTGTATTAGGAGAATCTACGGGTGCTCGAATGGTTAGATCTTGAATTATAATATCGCTGTAGATAAATAAAATTAGTTCAATATCATGTACGTATTCATGATTAAAATATATATATATATATATATATATATATATTAAAAAATGTTACGATTGATGGATCATATCGACCTGCTATAAACCGGATGGACAAACCACGAAGGCGAATCTATCAATGTGACACTAGAAATTTGGACATGGTTTGAGTACATTACTTCAATAAGATACGGTCTTGTGTTCTTCAGCTTCTTTCTATTAAACTTTTTCCACCATATGGAACCTTGCCCGTCAATGGTGCCATTGTCACCTTCAACAACAAAATCACATGTATAAAACAAAAGTAGATTCAATCATATCATTTTCTTATATTTGCTAATAAAAATATTTTATGCAACCAAATATCTTTCGAATATTAAAAAAATTCACATCTTATAACATAAACAGAAAAGAAAATGAATGGAATCATAGAAAAAATGATTAAAACTATAGGTCAAAAAATTTTCAAAATATCATATAAAAAAAATAAATAACAAAACGACAAAAAATAGATCTAAATTGTTTAATGTGCATGTATATGTTGCCACTTATGAGCTTAATTATCTCCTGTAGCGATATAATGCATATGTGAGAGTACGTGCATTTTAAACGTTATTTTATATAATGTATATATGTGATGCCCCTTGAGTAATAAAAGTAAAATTACATTAATTTTGATGTTATTATACTTAATTTTGTGAAAACAAAATTAAAAGTATAGGGTTGGTCGGTTAATCAGGAATTATAAGCACTAAGGGGTCGTTTGGTAGTTTCTGAACCATTAAGTGCTGAATGGTTAAGACGTCTGAATGATTAAGAGGGTCTGAATGATTAAATACTGAACCAGTTAAGTGTGTTTGGTTAAAGCTGAATGAAAAATAAAAAAATTACTATTTTACTTGGAAAAACCCTAGAAAAAGAAAATAAAGCTCCTGCACAGTGCACCCTGCTTCTCCTCCCGTTCGCCCCTCCTCCCTAGAAAATCAAACACCCATGACCCGTTGATCTCACCACCTCCACCTCCAATCGTAGCACAGCCTCCGCCTCCCATCGCCGCCTATCGTCGTTGCGTCTCCGCCGCTGAGACTCATCGAGCATCGCCGGCTAAGACCCATCGCCGTCCCAACGACATCATCCCCTCGGTCGGTTCCGACGAGTTGTAATCGCACGATAATCTCTCTGTCTCTTCAATTTACCCTTCGTCTTCTTGGATTTATTAGTGTTGTTCAATTTCTTCGATTGATTTGATTCATCTTATGCTTCTCAATTTAAACACAAAAAATAAACATCACAAGTTATAGCTGATAATGACCCGTTGTTTGAAAAAAAATTAGGGCAAGATTTGTTAGATCTGTGACGGAGATGGACAGTTCAGGGCGGAGATAGGTGGGCGGTGGGTATGGCCGAGCGAGAGGCGAGACGGTTCAAGGGTTGCAGCTAATTTTATTTTCATTCAGACTTGTTCTCAAGTCTGAATCATTCAGACCCCCATTCAGACCTTTACCCCATTCAAATGTGTTGTTTTTGCACCAAACAAACGCATTCAGATTCAGACCCATTCAGATGCTATCAAACACCCCCTAAGTCTCAAGGGAAGGAGTCTCTCTATTCTTACGTGATATATGTAATGTTGTCTATATTTTACCCTTCTCGGATCCTATATATCTTAGCTTTGTTAATCGTGTAATATACTGGGTACGATGATCTACTTTTAACATGTCAAAATTAGCAACAATATATCTCTGTTTATGCAGGTTTTCATCCATTTTAAGGCTTTTTCTGTCACATACCTGCCAAAACAAACTAATATAACACTGCGAACAGGTTTACCTGTTATAACAACATCAGTGAGGTGTGATCCACCTATCAGACTGCTAAACCTTCCTCCAGGTCCATCTCTTCCTTGACCATACGAAGGTAACGGTTCAACGACTGGATACTCTCCTGCATCCTAGTCAATCAAAAATTGAGCCTTTCTTATTGGTTTTACTGAAACAACAACAAAACTATTCCAATACAACATTTTTAATATTGAAAAATTAGATCATCTAAAGTTACCAATGCATCCGTTTTTGTTACATAAAAAACGTCTTATCCAACTAGGAATGCAACATTTTGAAAAAAAAAATTATATAACAAAAAATATTGTATTAGGTATGATGCAAGCACTACTAAAAAAAAAAAAATATTTGCTACAAAAATTTGTGATGCAATAAAATGCGTTGCAAAATTTCTACGCATTTGCGGCACTTTTTATTCTACCAATTAAGTGAATTATTATGATAACATAAAAAATATGAGTTAATTGGGAAAATATGACAAATGAAAACATGGAAATGGACCATTAGTGGTCGTTACTATAGATGCCAAATTTTATTGTTATAGGGTATATATAGTTATGACATTTAGTTCTACGCCATAAGTATTGTTATCGTTATATCGTTATTTTTGTTTGACAATAGACAGGTATACCACAACAGCGTATACGATCGAACATCCATTGCAAGTGAATCTAGCTAATCATACCTGAGAGGCAAGAATAACAGCACCAGATTGGATGAACAACGTGAAATGGCTGGTGAGGTTAAAGCTACCAGTGACCCATTTCCCTGGTGGTACAATAAGCTGTGCTCCTCCATCATCTGCAACCTGACTCAGGTTCTGAATCGCCGCCTGGAAAACCACTGTGTTTGATGCTTTACCGTCACCGTTGCCCCCAAAATCTGTTAAAAATGCAGTATGCTTACGGCAGTTGATGGCGGGATAGGTTACATAAGATTCAAACAACAGATTCCTTCGGCATTCAATTACGGAGACAACAAACAACAATGCGGCAAGCAAAATCTGCGTATGATGATTAAATTATTAAAAAATAGAAAAAAATTTGACGTATAAACTCAACGAATTGAAAGCGAAAATGCATATATGTACAGTAGAAAGTGTGGATCGCTGTATATTGAAGAACGCCATGGTTATGTAGTTGATGATGATGATAGGGAAGCTAAGAGATTTATAGGGTGATGATATAATATGCTTATAAATTGCGTGAACTATAAAATAAGAAACACGTAGGCGTTAAATATATATTGTTTAATAGTATTTTGTTGTAAGCGTACATAAATTAATAACACACAAGTTTTATACGTGTGTGTTTGTCCAACGGATTTTCGTCTATATACTAACATGATAATTTTATTTATGCTTACTAAATAGTCTTGGTTGATGTCTAGAGGTGGAAAATAATGAATAATGTGTTGGAATAATAAAGAAACATTACCCATATTAATGTTATATATACATACAATTTAATGAAAACATGGTCTATTGGTGTTCATAAACCGACCGAACCGTAAAACCGGACCACATTGAAGACAACTGGTCGGTTTGGTCGGTTTTAGAACTTGATGTTGCGGTTTATGGTTTGAATATTCTAAAAACCGAGTGGTTTGGTGTGGTTTACTGTTTGCATTTTTCTAAATCATATAAACCGCACCAACCGTTTGTATATATGTGTGTGTGTGTGCATGCGTGCCTGTGCGTGCATCTTAAAATCACTAACAAAAATTAAGTAGGTGTCTTTTCATTTACTTTACCCTTTCAATTTTTATTATCTTTATTTACGGTCTACAAGTCGTATTAAAATAAAAAATGATGATGATAATATTATTAATTTAAAGAAGATATTCAATCAAAGTTCATTCATCACTCTTTATAAACTAGTTATGTTACTTTGATAATGGTTGATTTTTAGATTATGTCTTCGACTTTTGAAATTTGAATTTTAAATGGGGATTACGATCTTTTGCATCATTACATTAAGCATTTTTTGTTGTTTTTTATAAAACCTGAAACCGCACCGCAAAATCGTGAAACCTTCAATACCGGTCGGTTTGGTTTACACAACTTACTTAGTCGGTTTGGTTTGTCAATTTTTAAAACCTCAATAAGTGGTTTGGTTTAGAAATTTTTGCAAAACCGACCGAAACGTACCACGGACATCCCTAGGTCTACGTACATTATTAAATTGTGATTTGGTGATTTTCTTGGACACGTGTCTTTATGTCACACCCCGAGCCGGCAGGTTGGATCGAATTTCCCGCCGAGCGGAAGGTTCTTGGGGTGCGATATTATGTGATAATCGGAGTGATCAGATTGTATACATAGCACAACATTTGAGAATAACTAAAACACAATAATAATTAACCAAAAGTTTCAAAGTTAAATAACAACTGTTATGTTTGATAATTTAACTAAGCATACATATCCAATAGAATCATGAGTCTGCTATCTTGTGAACGTACAAGATATTAAACCGGTTCATCGTCTACAAGCAAAATATGTGCTTTCAAAAGTTACTATTCATGTACCTCACCTGAGAAAACATGTAAGTAAACAAAGTCATGGTTGGTGAGTTCATAAAACACAGTATTTGAAAATGAGTTTCACAAACCTTTTTCGTTAGTAACCTTAATCTCATTAATAACCACCTATCCTATACAGTCTGGTATGCTTATATATAGGGCATACGTAGGGTCAAGCTTACCGCTAGCCCATCCACCAGCCCACCACACACCAAACCGCATATGATATTGTTATTACTGATAATTAAGCGTTTTACCTACCATCCAAATCCACATTCAACATACTTTCCAAGAATTCTGTTTAAACCAATTTTCACACACAATAGAGTTCGAAAACCAAGTTTTTGAGTTTACTTCTATGGACAACTGAATACTAGTGGGGAGTGACTCTTGAAAACACTCTCGGAGGCATTCAGTATCAATCTGTAGAAGAAACTGGGTGTGACTTTCAACATCAATGTTTTGATTAGAGGGAACCACAAGATGACACAAGGTCAACTAGATGGAACCATAATCATCCTAGTCACTCGTCACAAAACCATGGATGAACCAAGAAGAAAACTGAATGACTAGTGGGGCTTGACCAATGCCAACGCTAGGAGGCCAATCAATCTGTCTTACAAGATTCTGACAATGAAGAACACTAATGACTAGTGGGGAGTGAATCCTTGAAACACCCTCGGAGGCCAATCAGTCTGTCTTACGAAGTCCGATAGTTTATAGCATACAAGTATTTAGTTTTCTCGTACCATGTGCATATGCACCTGCTTCCCAACCAGAATTCCATTCCGCATAGTTTAAAAGTTTTTAGCAATTCAAGTGTTTAAGTTTACAAGCATACAAGTTTTTGTTAGTTTAAGCATTTAAGAATTTCAAGAATATAGTTTCACAAGCTTTCAAGATTATAGAGTTAAAAGCATTATAGAATCATAGTTTCAAAAGTGTTCAAGAATCAACGTATATAGTTTCAAAAGCTTTCAAGAATCATAGAATATAGTTTAAAAGCGTTCAAGCATCATAAAGATTATAAGTTTAAATCCTTCAAGTATCATAAGTTTAAGATATTCAAGAATCGTAAGTTTAAAGCATCTAAGTATATGAGTATAGAATATTAGCATTAAGAATAAGTGTAAAAGATTTAAGAAAGGTCTAAACATTTATATAAAATATTTAAACATGTTTTTTAGTATCGAAGTAAAACAAAATAGTTTGAAAAGGGACAAATGAAATCACCTGTGTTGTAGCCTAGTTGAATAACCTAGAAATGCGTTCGCTCTTTTGTTGTATCGAATGTAACTTCAACACCTGATTTCAATGGTTTTGGTTTTGTATTGTAAGTATTTATAGTTATTGTTATTGTGTTTTAATACTAGTGTGTGACTAAGTGTCCTACTTGTTACTAAAATGAGTTTCTAATGTTTAATTCTATCTCATCCTATTTGACTTAGCTTACTACACCCTTACCAAACATAAATGAAAACTAACTTAGATAATCAAAGTTTATGTTTTAAAGAAGTGGTTTATAAAAGATGTTTAGTTATAAAGTTTTGTAGTTTAAAAGAAAGTTAACTTATTTTATAAAACATTATTTTCTTTTGCTAAAAATAATTAATATAATCTTAGAAATTTTATTTATACAACTAAATAATAACTTTTTAAATAAGTGTAAGTTTATATCATAAAGTTTACAAGGTTGAACTTATAAGGTTAACTCAATTAAGTATAACCTATGTTCTTATATGTTTTCTTGATGTTCATTACACAGACTTAACCATAGTGTATGACCAAAATTGATCACTTAGTATCAATCCAATTGTATTTGAAATTCCCATGTTAGTATTGGTAATGGTTATGATAATATTAAAGATTACAGTTGTATGCATCCTATGATCACATACATTACCCCTAATTACATTATCATAACCTTTGAATTCTTTGTTCATTGAGTTCTCATTGTACTTATCCTTAGATTGTTCACAAAACTTTTGTTTATAAGTTAAAAGTGTTGTGAATTGTTTTAGTTTAGTAAAACTTAGCATAGATGGGGTGTAAATCGGTTAACACTTCGTTAAAACCCAAATGTTCCCATACCCAACACTACTAAATTTAACACTTTCCCATGGTTTCATTTCTAGTTATTACTAGCTGTTCTTAAGCTCAAACTACTTGGAATTAGCTAAGGCATTAGTATTGAAGGGTTCAAGATCAGTATCGATGACCATGGACCACTAATATCGATGAACAAGTGATCAGCCAAGACTTTGAAGCCCATGTCACCAACTTGTCGACACTACTAGGTTTGACAAGGTTAATATTAGTGCCCAACCTTAGTATTGACCAGATTAGTCCTCCATCTTCCTTGGACCATCAAACTTAGGCGCCTTAGCATTAGTGTCGACATTAACATTGATGATATTGTCCAGCCAATATCGATGAAACATCAAGTTCCATTGTCGAGAGTATAGTGCCGATGTGTCCAAGTTTTTCAGTCCTTGGGCCATCGATACTATTAGTATTGATAGTCATATGGGTTCTCAGCCATGGAGAGGGTCGATACTAACAATCTCGGATGATAGCCATTGATTTTTAGCTCATCAAACTTGCTTGTTTCGATGATTGAAGGGTGACTGCCGATCAGACTCATCGATACTATTTTGGGGTTGTTGTTCATGCGTCGACCGTAGTCCCATGTTGTTTTCAGCCAACTTAAACCAAATCAGATGCTTAAATTAACACAATCCAAGAGTTTCTAACATGATTTCGTGCTTAACTTAGCCATTTTCAATTACTTAAACTAGTTTCAAAGCTTACCTATCGGAATAGTAGAAAACCCACTTCAGCAGGCCCTTCTTTCTAAAAGTGCGATCAATCTAGCATGTTTCACCTCCGATCCTTTGTACTTCTGTGTTCTCCTCGTTCCCACGGTCGTTTTGACTACTAGATCATCGAATTTGGTGGAGAAATGAGAGAGTTATGGTGGTTTGAAGTTGAGTTTACATCAAACCCATATGAAAACCCAACCCATATGAAAAATTCAACACTTGTACATACATATTACTTATCTTTAAGTTGTTTATTAAGCAATTTAAACATGGTTTTATGGTCTCGAACACCCATCAACACACAAATTTTGAATTTAGGATAAACCCTAATAGTTCTCATCTCAAGAACATTAAAAGAGGAATCCAAAAACACTTGTTGTTAGAAATCATGAAAGGAAGTTCCTTGGGTCTTCAAATCCAAACCAAAGCTCAAGAACACCTCAAGTTCACATGGATTGAAACTAGTAAACTTGTTCTTCCTCCTTTTCTCCTTTCTCACGTCAAACACACATACACACATAGTAAAAATCTGAATTTTGACCTTAATCAAAGTTTTATCCTTAATTTCAACTTTGGATAATTGGCAATTTTATCCCCTCAAACTTTTAAAACCCTTAACTAGTCTAACTTACATAATCAAGCTAGTTACCAGTTAACTTTAACACCCTAATTGTTATTATATCATTATCACAACATAATTTAATACATAATAACATTTGTTTCTTTTGAATAAAGAAACACACACGTTAATTGAAAACCGGTCGTTACAAATCTCCCCCTCCTTACAAAGGTTTCGTCCTCGAAACCGTTTACATAACAAATGTAAAAGATAATACCCTCTCCTTCATGCCTTTGAGCCTCATGTGTCATATGATCCTTATCAATCCTTTCATTGAACCTTCACTTGGTCAACAAAATTTTTTTTACTCTATTTAACTTTTTAAACCAATATTAATATAGACTTCTTAATGTAATTTTGCTTGTCATTAACTTACAAAAATTACAATGTCACGCAAGCCGACTCTTCATCAAAAACTTTATAAACACTCACATGAAGCATGTTGTGTATTCTACTCAACTCCTCCGGTAGCTCAATGTGGTAAGCAATGTCACCTACCTGAGCTATAATCTTAAACTATTCGAATAACACGTGGGCATAATTTCCCTTGTTTATCAAACGAACCACACTTACATATCAAGTACAAACATGTAATAACCAGATAGATTTTGACCCTAGGCTAACTATTTGTAATGGTTCTGCCCATTATAAAATTGTGATGTTCACACATCGGTCCTTCTATCACAAAATTGCTAGCATCTCCGGCTATTCTCTTACTCCTCTAACTTAACTTATAATCTATTTTCACATAAATTCACAACAATATCACATACAATAATACATTTATCTACATCATTGTATATTAAACATGGGGGTCTATTAACATCGTTAGCTCACACTCAAGTGAACCATTTCAACATGTCTCTACAAGGCATTATCCACACCAATGTGGACTAAAAACAATTCAAAACATTATGAATGCTTACACACTTGTAGGTCATTACTAATATCACAACCAACACATGATTTATATCCATTTGAATCACCAATTGTTTTTTGTTCACATGTTCACAATACTTGTGAATAAAGATTTGGCTATGAAAGATTACACTTGTGGTATATCACCATAACCCATCATTTTCTCATTACACACACTTTATTAAGTTTCAATGTTTACATCTTAATGGGACATTCCTACCCATTTAATCATATAATGTAAACTAACAAACTTACCAACACTTCTGGCACATTATCACACAATAATCAACAAATCCAATATATCGACTCATCCGATTATCCATACTCTAGTGGTGTAATAACTCAACCATCGGCTTATTTAGCTATTTCAAGCAAATTATGTTGCAAATAATATTCACACACAACTATATATATTGGAAATTAACACACACATACTAATGGGTCTCCCCATTCAGATAGTTCCAATCACTAGTTTATGCATAATTCCAAACAATTCAAATACTCAAGTAGACACATAAACATTTCATGTACACTATTATAGATCAATTCGGGTATACATTACACTCAATGTTTACATCTATGTAAATCGCTCACACTTATCAATAAAGACATTGTGCATATCCCTATGGAATAATTCCAATTCCATTCATGTATTGGTGCTCACACTATTGCAAGTCACCACAACCGAAGTCAAATTTCAAGTCCACACATACACTTATGGTTCTAGCAAGTAAACATAGAATGTTCTAACCATCTATATTACTGCATTCATGTAATACATGTACAAACCTCTAACAATATTCACGCTACTCAATCATTCGATAGCATAATCAAATTATGTCTTTATGAAGACTTTGACTTCTCCACTAATATTCAAAGTGATTATTACTTTCTACTTTAGCAAAGTTTAAATTATAGTACTCCTAATACTACATATGCCATTATGGTTTATTGTGCAATACAAACAAGTATCACACACACCTTTATCTATCTTCAAACATCTGATTACTACATATAGTATCTAATTGATTAGCCACTCGTCTTAACACTACATTGTTCATAATCATCACATACTTCCAAATAGAAACTCTAAACAACTCACTATACGAGTTTACTCAATCAATTAAGACTCAAAAGTCATTATTCAAAACCGTTATTATCACACATCATCGTGATTAAATTTGTATATATACTCAAGTCTGATTACATGGGTTATCATTATTTTATTAGTATTTCATTATACTAACAATTTATTGATTCTATCATCACACATGTTATCTTTTTCACTTGTACCTACTATCCTCTTTCTCGAACTGAAATGATAGCCTTAAGAATACATCCATATGGTATGAATATTATTAGACTAGCCAGGCCTAACAATATGCCCACCATATGTTGTCTACTTAGATTCACCATTTCAAATTGGAATAAAGAATTTTGGTTCACATAACATACTACATAATTTCACATAAGTGTGTGACACACAACCATTTAACTTCATTCATAACTACAAAATGTGTTAACCTTGGTTTTCGGCTTCGAGATCGGTCTTGAATCGAACACTTCGTTCCTATTAATAGCACAAAGATTTGAGTCCAAGTGTTTGCAACTAACTTGAATCCCTCAAACCATTGGCTCTAATACCAACTTGTAACCCCCGTTATCCAAAACATTAATTTAACGATATTTGAACCGTTATCATTATCAAATTTTGGTCCCAGAAAATTTTTGTCAATATTATAACACCTATCAGTTGTTTAACATCTTTTTTTATGTTTAAAAGAACATGAGTTTAATTAATTGGTATTCTTACCATGTCCAAAACAGAAGTTTGAAATCTTATGCGCAATTCATTTCAAACCCCCTAGTTGTTCGATCCTTGCATCCTTAACCGATCTCGCTCGCCTTCATTCTCAATTAAATCTGAAAATGCAAATTACATTCACAATTAGTTCATAAGAACTAAGTGAGTCCACTAGTTTATCAAATCGAAAGCTTATAAGAGTTCATAACATGTTAAAATGCTTAAAACAGGTCAAAAAAACAAAATTCCAAAAGTTAGTCGTCGTAGCCTACGACCTAGCCATAGGCTATAGCCAGCAAATTCTCGTCATCCCTTTTTGGCCAGCGTAGGCTACGGCCATGGCGTAGCCTATGACGGTCTGCACCCCTTTAGTCATTTTCTGCGTTTTAACTCCTCCGTTTATTATCCTGTTGACTTCCGACCTCTCAGTGATCATATATCACCTGAGAACATAAATCAAATGGAGATTTCAATCATAATTGAAAATTTCCCTGCAACTAAACATAATCATTATACATGATTCTATATAATCAATTTACAAGGTTATTTGGTTTGACTTTCATACTTCAAACTAAAACCAACACCTCAATTGCATTTTCACATACATTACCATCATTTCAATTAAGAATAATATACATAATTGATTCATCATTATTAAAAATTCAATTCATTCATATCATAGGCAACTTACCTATTCACATTAATCATAACTTTGACTTCTTAAAGTCAACATCGTTCGACACATTCTCAAATATTGACCAATCCACACGTGTGTGGATTCTCCAAATGCCTCACTAAGGAGGACTCACATGACAAACTCAATATCATTCCAAGATGGTTTTATAGGTCAAACACAACGCCACTCCCTAGCAGTCTTATAGAGAAATTCAACGCCACTCACTAATGGTCTTACATGATAAATCCAACACCACTCACCAGTGGTCTTATATGATAAATCCAATGCCACTCACTAGTGGTCTTTCACGTTAAATCCAATGCCACTCACCAGTGGTCTTACATGTTAAATCCAATGCCACTCATTAGTGGACTTATTTTAAATTCAATGCCACTGACAAGTGGTTTTACATTTTAATTCAATGCCACTCACCAGTGGTCTTACATGTCAAATCCAATGCCACTCACTAGTAGTCTTATTTTAAACTCAATGCCACTCACCAATGGTCTTACATTTTAAATTCAATACCACTTACCACTGGTTGTACATGTTAAATCCAATGCCACTCACCAGTGCTCTTATTTTAAATTCAATGCCACTCACCAGTGGTCTTACAATTAAAATTCAATGCCACTCACCAGTGGTCTTACATGTTAAATCCAATGCTACTCACCAATGGTCTTACATGTTTGTACGCACAAAATGCCATACGTCTTGGTCTTAAATTTTCTTTAACACTATTGTGAATAGTTTCCAATTCCATGTGTCAATTACTATCAACATATAATGACACTATCTCTAGTTATGAAATCATATCGTAACATTCACCAATTTCAACAAAACTCGTATTAATAAGTCAAATATTTGATTCACATTATCTAAATACCACCCTATGTGGTTTTGTATATATATACTTCCACCCAAATATCTATCCTCACCACTTCATGTGTCAATTATAAATTAACATAAAATGACACAATTCCAACTCTTGAAATCAAAACATATCATTCGTCAAGTACTAGAAGACATCAATCAATGTTCTACATTCAACACAAACATTACTAAATTAATATGACTTATGGTTGCATATTAAGTTAGTGGATTACTCACCTTGGCCCGTAGGAAAGCTAAACTTTCAAACTCTTTCTGGGTTCTAGGGATTCCACTTTCCATTTCATTTCCTATACAATTTGTATTTAAAACATACATTTAACATTCTTGATTCATTTACAAATAATATTGCATTCAAGGATTCCAATTTCTACTTTTGTATTGAAATCCTTATTTTGATTCAATTATGCTAATACTTGCAGCACCTATTTGCAAGTATTTTTGACACTTAGAACACAATATAATATAAATAACATATTCAATAAACCCATCATTTATTGTCTAAACCAAATGGGCTCTAAGGGCTATCTTGATTTAGTGTATAAAACTTTACTTTTAAGAAAATGTACTTACAGCACAGAAGTTGTTCGTGCTTGTTTTTGACCATTGTAACACCCGAATTCGTTCAACATGTTCAAATATAAAATGTTGTTCACTCAAATAACTTTCCAACTATATAAATTGCGCCTCAATCAGAGGTACGGTTAATTTTATATGAATTTTCTAAAATCAGTACAGCAACAAAAATATGTTCATTCAGCATGCTGAACTTTCTGCCTTCCTACATAAATGTACTGTTTTGACTCTATTAAAGCTCGAATCAACTTCTAGTGTTGAAATATGAAACGTACTAGACTTGAAGAGATTTCCATCCATATAAAGTATGCTTTCTAAATATTTTTCTACGATTTTATATGATTTTTCCAAAAAAGTGCAGTAACCATTTTTATATCCAATATGCACTTGATTTTAGTTTTCATTTAAGCATTTCAACAAACATTTCATGTGCACGATTTTACTAATTCATTATCACTACCATTTGATTACTTTCAACGATCCATTTTCATTCATTATCATCTTTTGCTAAAGATTAGTTTAGGTGCTGCCCAAAAACATCAAAACTATAATTTATACAACCTTTACCCAACCAATCTCATTCCTATATTGAGTTTACATCAAACCCATATGCAAACCCAACCCATATGAAAAATTCAGCACTTGCACATACATATTACTCATTTTTGAGTTGTTTATTAAGCAATTTAAACATGGTATCATGGTTTCTAACACACATCAACACCCAAATTTCGAATTTACGATAAACCCTAATAGTTCTCCTCTCAGCACTTTCAAGAACATCAAAAGAGGAATCCAAAAACACTTACTTCTTGTTAAAATTCATGAAAGGAAGTGCCTTAGGTCTTCAAATCCAAACCAAAGCTCAAGAACACCTCAAGTTCACATGGATTGAAGCTAGTAAATTTGTTCTTCCTCCTTTTCTCCTTGCTCACTTCAAACACACATACACACATAGTAAAAATCTGAATTTTGACCTTATTCAAAGTTTTATTCCTAATTTCAACTTTGGCTAACTGGAAATTTTAGCCCCTCAAAGTTTTAAAACCCTTAACTAGTCTAACTAACATAATTAAGCTAGTTACTAGCTAACTTTAACACCCCGATTGTTATTATATCTTTATCACAACATAATTTAATATATAATAACATTTGTTTCTTTTGAATAAAGAAACACACACGTTAATTTAAAACCGGTAGTTACAAAATCTAAAGGTGTAGGTTTTTCCTTTTTCTATTAGTGTAAGTTGACCCTATATTAATTACATTAGTTAAAAAAAATAAGATTAAACATACACCTTCAGATTTATTTTAATGTGGGCCACAAAGTAATAAGATGTAGTTATTCGGTTAACGCAATAAGGAAGTGTTAACAATTGATCATTTACCTATATATATATATATATATATATATGTATAATTGTTTAATGGATGCTTGTCTTCGTTAAACTACCTTCTTTGCTAATAGATCTTTTTAATTCCATGTTGAAGTTCTGTTGTAGGTATCTTCCTATGATTAGAGTTTAGACGTTTGTTTTTTGGATTTGTATTTTGATTGTGGTTTGGCAATCAACAAGGGTTGTCCGATAGACCTAGTGAAGATGAGATGAGAGTTCTTATAAAATTCAATCCTGATTGTTTTTGGGTGAAAGAAGAAAACAACCAAAAGAAAAGAGTTTTTGAGAATAAAAGAAATGTTAAAAAGATTGTGAAAATTGTGACTTCATCTGATGATGATTCATTTGATAATTTTTTATCAAAATCATTTTCAAATCAACATTTTAAATCAAAATCCTTTTGGAAACTAAAAAATAAATCAGGTGATGAAGGGTCTAAGAAAGAGGATGACACAAGTGATGATGGATATTCGGTCAGATCATCACAAAAGAATGGAAGAGGTCCGTTCCGGGAGAATCGACGCCGAAATGGCGGGGGTCATCCCTTTTGAATACTGAAAGGTTTCTTTTAATTTATTGTGCAGGTTGCATCCATGGGCCATATTAACAATCGTTGGATTGTTGATAGTGGATGTTCCCGCCATATGACTGGAGAGTTGAATTTGTTAAGAGATTTCAAGTTGGTGAAAGGAAGTTATGTGAACTTTGCTGGAGACAAAGGAGGTCAAATTACAGGGTTTGGTAGTTGGACAAATGGAAAAGTTTCGTTTGATAATGTTAATTTTTGCAAAGAATTAACTAACAATTTGTTGAGTGTTTCACATATTTATGATAAGGATTACAAAGTGATGTTCGACAAAGACAGGTGTTATGTACTCAAGCAAGGATTTCAGATTTTTGATGAGTGGATTCTGATGACAGCTGATCGAAGCAAGGATCTTTATGTGCTTGACATGGCAAAGGCGGAGACAGTGAATAAAGTGGAAACATGTCTGGTGTCCAAGGCTACTGAGCAAGATAATCATTCATGGCACAGGCAAATGGGACATATTCATATTCGGAAGATGAATCATCTTGTGCATAATCATTTAGTTGAGGGTGTACCGGTTAAACATTTTAAACTTTCGGATGTGTGTGTGTCATGTAAAATGGGTAAACAGAAAAGGAAGTCTCACAAAACAAAGAAAATCTTTTCTATTGATATGCCACTTGAACTTCTTCACATGTATTTGTTTGGACCAATCAATGTGAAAAGTATAGGTGGTGAATCTTATTGTTTTGTTGTGACTGATGACTTTTCAAGATTTTCATGGGTTATGTTTTTAAAGCATAAATCAGATACTTATGAAAATATTGTGTTGTTGATAAATAGGTTGGAGACTTTGTATAAGTTGAGAGTGAGACGTGTACGGTCGGATAATGGGACTGAGTTTAAGAATCACCAAATAGAGGAATTTTGTAAGTCCAAAGGCATTCAGCAGCAGTTCAGTGCACCGTATGAGCCTCAGATGAATGGTGTAGCTAAAAGAAAGAATAGGACTTTGATTGAGTCTGCAAGAACAATGCTAGCTGATTCTAAACATCCCATTACTTTTTGGTGTGAAGCTGTTGCTACAGCTTGTTTTACTCTTAACAGACTTTTAATTGTTAAAAGACATAATAAAACTTGTTATGAATTGCTTTAGAATCGAAAGACCAATTTGGAACACTTGGAACCTTTTGGGTGCTCTTTGTACAATGCTAAAGAAAGATTCAAAATTCAATTATAAAGTTGAAGAGGGTTTCTTTCTTGGCTATAGTCTTCCTAACAAACGTGTGCTTAATAAACATACGGGTGTTGTGGAATTATGGTATCATGTGGATGTTCAACGACATACACCTATATGAGACGGAAAGGGACCAGGTTGACTTATTTATTACAATAAATTGTTTGAGTCTTTTAATATGTCTTCAATTGTTTCTGATGAGGAAATAACCTTACAAATGTTGTATGATTTGCAGAATTCAGAAGAACAATGTATTTCTCATGAATCTGAAGATGGTATTACTACATCACATGAGGAAGGCATTTTAGAAGTAATTAATGATGATTGGTCATCTGATGATGATAATGATGTTTTTAAAGATGCTATTTCTCACGATCAAGATACTGACCAGAATATTACAAATCTAGACCCCAATTCATGTTGATAATGAGGCTGTTATTGCTATAACAAAGAATCCAGTGTATCATTCACATTCTAAACACATAGATATTACGTTTCATTTCATACGCGATTGCTATGAAAAGAAACTTATTGATGTGGTGAAGATACATACAAATGAGCAACAAGCAGACCTTTTCACCAAGGCTTTTGATAAAAATCGTTTTGAGTATTTACTCAAATTAAATGGCATTCGGGTCTTGGGTGAGGTCATTTCAAATCAACTTCCTTCATAATCAACTTTTATTGACTTGACATCAGATATTTTTAATTGTTTTTTTTTTGTTTTGTGTTTTAGTTTTTGGGGGAGAAAATTTTGAAAACTCAAAAACATTTGAAAAATCAAAAACACAAAAACATTAAAAATTTTTTTTGAGAAATTGATTCGACCAAATGAGAAATGATAGTACATTGTAGCAATCGGAAGCACATTTGTATCATACTAGAATTTAAACATAAAGAGCATTTACAATTACTTAGTATGATATGTTTGTAGGTTTATAACTTAGTTGAGAAAACGTTTGACAAAATTTTGATTATGCTTTGCGGGATACAGTTGCTTAGAATATAGTGTTTAGCTTTGTCCTGAATGAGTGGTGGTTAATCTTACAATATGTTTCTTGAACAAAAATTACTAATTTACTAGTTTTGATCATGTGTTCAATTTTTAAAAGAAATTCTAAATTTTGTTTTTCTTTTGTTTTAGTTTAAAGCTGAAACATTCTCTACGTATACTTGCGTATCGTCCTGAGTGTTATAGCTTTAAACAATTCAAATTTGTTTTCTTGGTTTGATTAAGTTTTGGATAATCTTTGCGTATTATGAAAATATCGATCTGATTGTTAATAGCTTAATCTTAAATTATTGTTTCGTTCATTTCTAGATCAGCTGAGCATACGAAAGTATCAACCTTGATTCCAAGATTTTGACCAATTTCAATTTGTTTTACATTTTGTTGGTTTTCAAAAGAAATTCTATTTTGTTTTTGCATGATTAAGCTAGTTAAAAGTGTATTAAATTGTTTCAAGGACATTATTGTTTGTTCAATTATTCACAAAATGGGGATGTGCTCAAGTAAATGGAAAACATAAAGTATTTGATGGTTTTGTTTTAATTGATATCTTAACTAAGTAATTAAATTTAAAGAGTATTTATATATTGACAATCATCTTTGAATTGTAATTTACTGATAAATATAATCATTAATTCAATCAGGTGTGTTGCTGATTGTAATACAATATGATCTCCTGTATGGATCTTTCTCGCCAAAAATATGTGTTTGTTTTGGTTATTTTTATATTTCATAATTTGGTTTATTGGTTTTCCTAGAGGTTCGTTCAACAAGTTTGTTGAAAGGTTTGATTGATAAGTTTGCTGATAGGTTCGTCCAAAAGGTTTGTGGACAGGTTCGTTCAACAGTTTTGGTTGAAGGTTTGTTCAAAAGGTTTGTTCATAGGTTCATAAATACAAAGGTTCGTGAATAAGCTTCGTCACTTTCATTAGAACCACTTTCACGAACCTTCGTACTTGGTTTTGATTTTTTCGATTCTGGATCATTCAGTATCTTTGCCATATATCATTAGTTTTGGAATTGTATTGTGATTCTAAATAGGTAAATAGATTGGAGTTTGTAGGATCAGATGTTCTCAATTGATTCAATAATAGAGTATAGCAGCGGAATTCAAAGTTGAATTAGCACAATCATAGCAAGAACAAAGTTCAATCAAACAGTAAACGAATAATTTTGTTATAGAGAGAGAGTTTCTGCAAAAGGAATATTTCATTCAATTCACTAACTTCGTTTCATTACAAAATTGTCAACTGCCCTTATATAAAGACAGTGACATCTGATGATGTCACATGATGTTGACACCTAACAGACAAAACAAAACAACTGAAATAACTAAACTACTGAGAATGTCTACAACATCTGAAGACATTCTCTTACAACTACTGAAGAAATAAAACTACTGAAGTAATAAACTAAAACATCTGATGAGTAAACTACTCATCAGACTTTTACAAGAACTGAAAGAAAACTACTGAAGACTAAACTACACACTACAACATCTGATGACTTACACTTCAGCTGTTTTATATCACTTCAGATCTTGTATCTTCTGTACATTGAATGTCAGCCGTTGTGTTCTTCTTCAGTTGTTATAAGTGCTGTGAGACTTAGAGATTTTTCTGATCAGGCTCATTGGTTCTTTTAGTCCAACAAACTCCCCCTGAACCAATGCAGCCAAAAACCTCTAATTTATTTATGGTCTCACTTATTTACTCCCAGGCTGAAAGATAAGTCTTTTTCTTTGAGATCAGTATCAAAATGACCAGTTAAAGTGTATGCCTGATAATCAACAGCTTAAAAAAATCTAACAAGCAAAATATGAGAGGGAACTCCATTGGGGAAATGGACTATGAGCATTAACCCCTCTCATTAAAGCTATTGATCATATACTAACCTGAAGGACTCCCTGACATATGCCTCAAGCAGTATTACCTTCTCTTCTAGAGTCAGCCTCTCAGGTTCACCTTCAAAGAAAGACTCAGGTCCATAATACTCAGACAAGTACCTGGCCGTTGTCCCATCATGTAGCTCTACTCTAGTTATCTCTCTGTAAACAAATTCATCTGGATGTTTCCCTTCCAGAAATAGAGAAAGCTCATTTTGCTTAACATTTTCAAGTTTCCTGTACACCAATCCTTTCTTGATCATTTTGTTTTCTATGAACTTTGGAGCTTTTGAACCAGAGTTGTACATACTCTTGAAGTCACTGATTATCTCCCAAGGATCAAGTACAGACCCTAGCATAATATCAGCACTTAATACCCTTCTGATTCTTCTGGCATAAACTGCTGGAGCCTCTCTCTTGTGAATCCTATGAATGATTCTTGGATCAGGCCACATCCTAATCTGTTCCTTCCTATACTGGTATGTGAACCTCAGAGCATACAACCTTTGAGCTTCTTTCTTCATTGCAATAATGGTTGATGTCTGAGGATAATCCTTGTCAACTATCTTTAGGATTTGCTCATCATGCTTCCTTTGGTACTCTTCTTCTTCAACCTTCACTTTTACTGCCAACATTCTAGACTCTGGTGTGATCTTTGGATGTTGACCAACAACCAGTGGCTTCTCAGGCACATAGTTGGCAAGAAGAGTTACTTTCTTCTTTTGAATGGTCAGATCTAACCCAGTTGTTGCTGAATCAGGCTTTTGAACATTTGTTTTAATGACTGTAGAGATAGGCATCCTGTCTTCCTCATCTGAATCTTCCTCTTCTTCTTGAATTCTCAGTTTCCTTCTTTTCTTTATAGGAGCCCTTACCTCAACACTTTCAGAAGATTTCTCAACCTCAACCCTCTGAGTTTGAACTTCTTGTTCTTGCATCTCCTCTTGTTCAGTTTCTTGTACATCAGAGGTTGTAACTTGTTCAGTACTTACTTTCTCAAAACTTACTTCAACTTCTTTATCAGCCTTTTCCACACTTTCTACATTTTCTTGCTCAACCTCCTCCTCAGCTCTGTTGGCAACCTCAGCAGTTTTATTCTTCTTCTGTCTCTTGTATGTCACTTGAATGACAGGAGACCTTTCAGAAGCAATATCTTCATTGTCAGACCTTTGCCTTTTGGAAGCTGAAGTTGTGACTGACTCTGTTCCTAACTCCCCCTTTTTGGCTGCATAGGAAGAAGGAGTATGAAGAGTTGTAAGTCTGGGGGGCTAGAACCCAAAGGATTAGTGCCTGAGGCAGTGGCTGGTGGTTTGTCAAATTGTGAAGTAGTGGTGGAAGTGTTTGGGTGACCTTCAGGATGAGAAGGTGCCATCTGTGGGGTAATTGGGGAAGATGGACTTTTGTCCTTGGACATTTTGGTGAGTAGCTCATTGAGTCTACATACCTCAGCCTCAAGGATTTGATTCTGCTTTAGAACCTTAGCAAGTGTTCTTTGGTCATCAGTAGCCTTAGCTAAATCATCTGACCTCCTGAGAATATCAGGATCTACCTGAGTTGAGTGTGGCTCAACATGATCAGGTGCCCCTTTTTCTTGGTTCTGGGGACTTCCAACCTCAGGGGTAACCCCTTCATCAGTTGTTGCCTCTGACAAGGTCTTAGCAATGGTACCACTATCAATCACTCCAAATGATGGAGGTGATGAAGTAGCAGCCTTGTCAGATATCAGAATCTCTCTTTCCACACTAGGAGATCTGATGTGGTAGTCATAATCCTGTGGGTTATCAGAGACACTTTGATCCTCCCCCTCAATGTTGGAGCTAATCCCAGTAGTGATAGGTGTCTGGGAGGGGATAGGAGTGTTCAACTGATCCAGGATGTTTTCAATAACAAAAGTTGGACTATTTGGGGTGGTTTCCATAGGAATTGGCTTTGAAAGAGAGTGCACCCGGGGAGATTGGTGCTGTTCAATAGAAACCTTTTCAAATGAAAGAGGTTCTAGAGATGTGTCTGCCCCTACAATGGTTGCTCCAGGATCCTGTTGAGAGGAAACCTGGGCGGTTTGAGCTGGTAGAGTCTGATGGACCACTGGTTGACTACTCCCAGTGGCCATGTCATGCCTTGGTGAGGCATGGGCAGACTCAGGGGACTCATTTCCCTGAGCAGCCTTTTTGGGCTTTGTGGATTTGGGTTTGGTGGGGACCTTAGATTTTGATTTGGAAGAGGAAGCTGTGGGTTCCCTATGCTTGGGTTTTAGCTTTCGAGCAGCCTCTTTTAGAGTAAGGTTAGAGTTGTGTCGGGAATATACTTCCAACAAAACTGCTGGAGCAGAGATCCCCTGACCAACAAGGCCATTTTGCTGAAGCTGTTTCTCTATGATGGCCATGATAAAACGTGGATAGAGTAGCCATCTAGAAGAAACAGGCTTAGCAGCATGTTCAGTTAATTCAGAAAACAGGATTTGAGAAAAATTTAATTTTTGAGATTCAAGGATTGAATACAATACCTGTTGCCACCTGGAAGACATTTGGTCCCATGAAGAAGACTTCGGAGCCAAGCATATGTTGATCATATGAAATATCAGGCGCTCTGGGTCATTGAAGTGCTTCTTGAAAAGTGTTGAGTCACTCAAGTCACCCTGGTATTCATGACTTGTAAAACAGAGGTCAGTTGCGCTCTTAGGAAATTGGGTGACCAGATTAGCATAATCAAGCTGAAGAACCTCCCTTAGTTCAGCTGGGCTTATGTGCACGTTATGACCATTGACAGTGGATCGAAGAGAGATTACTCCTGTGCCAACATTGATCAGTTCCACATTCACCCAAAATTGATGAATAGAGTCGACATATAGTGTTGGATTGATGAGAAAAGCAGTTTTGAATTGAGAAGCATTCATCAAATCCACAGCTTCATCAAACTTTGACCAGAAGGAGGATTTGGTCAGATAGGCAATGGAGTTATGACGCGGTTTCAAGGTTATGGACGCCATGGATGCAAAGACTGAAGAGGAAAAGTAGGTTTTTGAAAAAGATGGAAAGTTCTGAGAAAGTGATAATGAAACAACTGAAGAAGGTTGAGTTAAATAGAGAAAACAACAGAAGTTAAAACAACTGAAGAGTAAAATTAATCATCAGGTGTTGTCGACAGTTTTGTTCAGCAGTTGTTTTCATCAGTTGTTCATCAGACTTTGTGAAAATTTTGTTCATCAGAACTTGTGAACAATGTGTTCATCAGAACTTGTAAACAATTTGTTCATCAGAACTTGTAAACAATTTGTTCATCAGAACTTGTAAACAATTTGTTCGTCAGAACTTGTAAACAATTTGTTCATCAGAACTTGTAAACAATTTGTTCATCAGAACTTGTAAACAATGTTTGACCTTCAGTACTTAGTGAATCAATACTCATCAGTACTTGTAACTTAGAGTATTAGAAAAGGTCATATCTTTCCTTGAATCAGTACTTTTGATATGTAACAGTATTTACTGAAAATATCAAAAGGTTTCAAGGTAAAAAAAATTTTATTTGAAAAGAAAAATTGAACATATTTTTGGGTTTTTGAAAAGAAATTAAAATTTATTTGATGAAAAACCAACCTATTCAAGTTGCAGCATACCAAGCCTTAGAACTAAATTTTGAAAAGTTGAGGTGTCTAAAGACTTAGTAAAGATGTCTGCAAGCTCATCAGCACTAGGAACAAACTTTGGATCAATCAGACCCTTTTCATAACAGTCTCTTATAAAATGATGTCTGATCTCAATGTGTTTAGTCCTAGAGTGCTGAACTGGATTCTTGACAATACAAAGAGCTGAAGCACTATCCATTAACAATGGTGTCTTCAGTTTTTTGATGCCATAATCCAAGAGTTGAGACTGAAGCCAAAGAATTTGTGAAGTACAACTTGCAGCAGCAATGTACTCGGCTTCAGCAGTGGAAGTGGCTACAGATGTTTGTTTCTTACTTTGCCAAGAAACCAGACAATTTTTGAGAAATTGACACCCACCAGAAGTAGATTTTCTTGATAGTTTGCATCCTGCATAGTCACTATCAGAAAAAGAAACTAGCTTGCAGGAATGTCCAGTGGAGTACCAAATTCCCAGAGATTGAGTACCCTGTAAGTATCTGAAAATTCTTTTCACAGCAATCAGATGAGATTCTTTAGGTGCAGCCTGAAATCTAGCACAGACACATGTGGCAAACATAATGTCTGGCCTTGATGCAGTTAGATACATCAAAGAGCCAATCATACATCTATAAAGAGTTTCATCCACTGAAGTACCTTTCAGATCAGCATCAAGTTGTGTGGTGCTGCTCATGGGGTTAGAACATGGTTTACAGTTTTGCAAATCAAATTTCTTTAACAGCTCTTTTGTGTATTTTGATTGGTGAATGAAAATTCCATCAGGTTTTTGTTTAATTTGAAGACCCAAGAAAAACTGTAGTTCCCCCATGGCACTCATTTCAAAATTTTTGGTCATAAGCTCAGTAAAAGCATCACACAACTTTAGATCAGATGAAGCAAATATAATGTCATCAACATAAATTTGAACAAGTAGCTTATGCTGTCCTACATTCTTTATGAATAAAGTTTTATCAATGGAGCCTCTAGTGAAATTATTTTTGAGAAGAAAAGTGGATAAAGTGTCATACCAGGCTCTAGGTGCTTGTTTCAGCCCATAAAGAGCTTTATCAAGCTTGTACACCCAATCAGGATGTTTATTGTCCTCAAATCCTGGAGGTTGACACACATACACTTCCTCTTTTATTTTACCATATAAGAAAGCACTTTTGACATCCATTTGAAAAACTTTAAGTTTATGTAAGGCAGCATATGCTAAGAACAACCTAATTGCTTCTAGTCTGGCTACAGGGGCAAAAGTTTCATCATAATCAATACCTTCTTCCTGAGAAAACCCCTGTACAACTAGTCTAGCTTTGTTTTTAATGATTTGACCATTTTCATCTGTTTTATTCCTAAACACCCATTTTGTGCCTATTGCACACTTACCTGGAGGTAGAGAAACCAGCTCCCAAACTTGTTGCTTCTTGAACTGCAACAACTCCAACTGCATTGCCTCCACCCAGCCAATGTCTCTAAGTGCTATGTGATAGTTCTTTGGCTCTTGTTGACTGACAAATAGAGCATAAAGACAAAAGTTGGATAATTGACTTCTTGTGGAAACACCAGCAGAAATATCACCAAGAACTTGAGATAATGGATGATCCTTCAGTTCTTGATATGGAATAAGATCAGTGCAAGTGTTTGCTGGAGGAACAGATGCTGCAGTTGAAGAAGATTCAGGAAATACAACAGCAGGAATTTCAAAGGATTTAGAAGATGCCAGAATTTCATCAGCATTTGTATTGAGCTGAACAGCTGGAGCAGGAGGACCATCTGATTTTGCAGATGTAGGCAGATTATCACTAAATCTGAACAGATGAGTACTTTCATCTTCATCATCAGGACTTCCTTGTGTGGTTTCTGTAGAAGCTTTTGATGGATCTGCTGTAAGTATCTCATGTGCTTCACCATTAGGCTCAACTGGAAATTCATGTTGCAAGATGTTAAGATCAAACATCTCAGCAGGATTTTGAGGAATGGAATCTTTGGGACATTCATTGAATTTAATATGAAGAGTTTCTTCAACAATCTTTGTTCTACAATTGAACACTCTATAAGCCTTGCAAGTTGAAGAGTAGCCAACAAAATATCCTGCATCAAATTTTGAATCAATCTTTGTGAGTTGATCTTTGGTGTTAAGGATATAACATGGACACCCAAAAGCTTTGAAGAAGGAAATCAAAGGAGTTAAAGAGTGAAGTATTTCATATGGAGTCTTCAACCATCTTTGATTCACCAAAACTCTGTTTTGCACATAGCAAGCTGTATTAACAGCTTCTGCCCAGAATGTCAGTGGTAGCCCAGAATCTGCAAGCATTGTTCTGGCAGCTTCAATCAAAGTCCTATTTTTCCTTTCTACAACTCCATTTTGTTCAGGAGTTCTGGGAATACTGTACTGCCTCTGAATTCCCTTTGACAGATAAAATTCATCCAGAAGATGATTTCTGAATTCAGTGCCATTATCACTCCTAACACACTTGATAGGAATAGAATATTGCTTTTCAGTGTATAACACAAAGTTTATAATAGCCTTGGCAACCTCACCTTTTGAGTGTAAGAAGAAAGTCCAGACAAACTTTGAATAGTCATCAATAATAACTAGACAATACTTCTTCTTTGCCATAGACATTATCTGCACTGGACCAAACAAATCCATGTGCAGTAGTTGCAGGCAACCAGTGGATTTGGAATCTCCAATTGGAGGAAAAGAGACTTTGTGTTGCTTTCCTTTCAAGCAGCCAGTACAATTCTCATCACAGCTAAAATCCTTTAAAGGAAGACCTCTAACCAAACCATGTTTCACCAATTGATTCATGTTTTTGATGTTCACATGACCTAATCTTCTATGCCACAGATTTGATTCCTTGAAAGAGGCCTTAGAGAATAAACAAGGATGACCCTTGACAGAGATTTTCTTAGATAAATCAAAGGCATATACCTTTCCCACTCTGTTAGCCTTAAGAAGTGTATACTCATCTAAAACTTTGCCAATCAAAGGCATCACATCAGAAGATAAAATCCTACAATCTTGCTTAGTGAAAAGAGAAACATGACCCTTATCACACATTTGACTAACACTCAGAAGATTGTACTTAAGATTTTCAACATGATTCACATCATCAAACCTAATCTCACCATTTGTTACCACACATTTACCTATAATGTAACCCTTAGCATCATTTCCAAAGGACACAAATCCTTTCCTTCCAGTGAAATAATTATGAAGGAGAGATCTGCTCCCAGTCATATGCATGGATCCTCCACTATCAACATACCAGATGCTATTTTGGCATGCTGAAGGACCCTGCATACAACAACACACTCAGTTAGACTTTTGGACCCAAACCATTTTGGTTTTGGGTCTGTTAACACATGATGAAACAGAAGTAACATTGTCAGTTGAAGCAACACTTGAAGCATTCTTATCAGAAGATTTAACCTTGACTTTAGATTTTGGTTTCTTGTTCTGAAATGAGACAACAGATGCCTCTGCTAAATTAACTCTTCCTAGCAATTGTTGCATCATTAACATCAGTTGATTATGATTTTGTGTCAAGATTTTGATTTCATTAGACACATTCTGACCTGACTTTGGATTTTTGGGTTTTAACACCTTAGTTTCTTTAACTGATGAAGAATTTTTCAAGTGTTGTTTCTTTGAATCTGGAACAACCCCTTTACCTTTCTTGGAGTTACTTGATTCATTTCCTTGTGAGGTTTTTCCAGATTTTGAAACTACTGATGATTCTGGTACAAACTTGGAACTAAATTCAGTTTTCATTTTGAGTAAGTTTTTGTTTTTATGCTTTATTTTGTTGAATTTAGAACCTTTTCTGTACCAGCATTCATCAGTGGAATGATTAAACAGCCTACAAATTTCACAAGGCATCCTCTTTTGCTTTCCCTTGTGATTATCTACAAGTACTGATGACTTAGATACTGAGTTTTTGTTCCTCAGTACATTTGGAACATCAGTATTTGTAGACAAATTGACAACAGCTGATGTGTTGACAACCTCTGAAGAGTTATTCTTCAGCACTTGTCTATCAACACTTTTCCACTTATCAGTAGTTGTACTATCAGCTTTTTCTACAACTACTGATGAGTGATTCTGACTTATCAGAAGCCGTGCATCTTTCTCTCCAGTGCCATGCCCATCTGACTTAACTAATTTTAAATTTAAGTCATTTGAAACATTTTCATCAGGATCAATTTCAATTAAAACACTATCCTGACATGTTTCATCCTGGATAACATTTGTACATCCAAGAGAATAAGAATAAGTTTCAATATCCAGAGTTTCAGACTCAGATTTGCATGCACTTGAATCACTTTCAAATGATTCTTCAGCATCAGACTTTTCTGAAGATTTGGTGGATTGGTATACACTGTCCCCTTCAGACTCACAGTTAGGAGTTTTTGGTGTATAATCAGTTGGAGGAGCAGTGTGATTGTATCCAATACCAAACTTCACATTTGATGCTGTTTGCTTGTTTAACAGCAACTCAAACCCCTTGCAAGATTCAACCCATTTTGCACATTCTACTTGGGTTGCTGCAAGTGTTTGTTTCAGATCATTGTGTTTTACAAGCATGACTTCCACCCTAGCCTTTTCATCAGACAATTGACACTTGAGTTTATAAATTTCAGACTCTTTTTCATTCAAAACTTTCTCAAATTCAGTTTTATTCTTAGTCATGACCCTTTCTAAATCCAACTTCTCATTGATTAACTCAACATTGATTTCTCTAATGGAAGCAAATGCTGAAACACAAGACTCTGAACACAACTTAGCTTTGGATTCAGATGATACCTGTGATGTTGAAGAAGTTGAACTTGAGGTGTCAGTTGACTCAATAGCCATCAATGCAAGATTCCCAAAAGGATTGTCTCCACCATGTGGACCATTTTCAGAGTAAGGCTGCATGTTGAAGTCAGATAAGTCATCAGGTAGGCTACTCCAATCAACTACTCCAGGAGTAAAGAAACTCTGATGCTGTTGTTGTTGAGACTGTTGATTGGTTTGAGATTTGCTGGGATCAGGAAGAGCAGGTGATTGTGAAGGAATTAATGCTGGAGTGTGTGTAGGTTGAGGCATGTAAAAACAAGGATATGGATATGGCATAGGATTTTGTGGAACAAAGTGAGCTGGATAGAATTGTTGTTGACTAGTACCAGAAGATTGTGGTCCTTTGCTTGATGTGTTGTTGCTTGGAAAAGTCACAAAAGGTGCAGCAGAGTTAGAACCAGTAGATTTGCACTCCCTAGCAAAGTGACCAAGTCTGTGACACTTATGGCACCTCAGCTTCCCTTTGTCAAATCCAACTTTGGTTTTGCCAGATAATCCAGGGAACTTTCTTCCTGTTTGTTTATAGAACTTTTGTGATCTGATGTTGATTAATGCCATTTGACTCAAAATGTCCATCTCCTCTAGATCATCATCCGGAATTCCTTTCAAATCATCCATCACAAAACACAAGTTATCACCATAATTTCCTGCATTACCATCAACTCCCACAAAAGCATGTTCAGAATTGTTAGTAGAAAAATCAATATGTTCATCATAAGAACATTCAGACCCATTAAACTCTGACTCCTGACCTATCAAAGCAGTGTTACCAGGAACAAAATCATCAGCAAGTTTTCCAGATGAAGACAGTTTTCTCTTCTGTTCTACCTCTCTCTCAAAAGTTAAGAGTTTCCCATGTAATTGGGTGAGAGATAGATTTTCCAGATTAGCATTAGAGCGTAGGACAATTGTGTATGTGTCCCATCTCTCAGGCAGTGATCTGAGAAATCTGTTATTCATCTGACTATTAGTATATTCTTGCTTAACCATTTTCAACTCAGAAATTAAACATGAGAACCGCTCAAATTGTTGAGTCAATGATTCACCCTTTCTGTGAGAAAATGTCTCATACTGCTGAGCAAGGATTTCTCTAGTATTTGCTAAAACCTCATCGGTTCCACCAAATTGTTGTTTCAGTGCAACCCAGAGATCATGAGCAGTATCATGATGCATCAAGCCTGAATAAATCTCATTAGGCAGAGCCATGGCCAGAATACCATGAGCTTTAGCATCAATTTCAAACAGTTTGATATCCTCATCCGAATACAGATCAGACGGTTTCGGAATCATGATCTTAGTTTCAGGATCAGTGATCGTGGGTTTATATGGACCATGCACTACAGATTTCCAACATCCTGCGCTGTTAATCGACAGGTGGTGTAGCATTCTACGTTGCCAAATGTTGTACTCACTCCGCACAAGCATCGGAGGCTTAGTTGCGGAGCCTGTATTGTGCGGATCATTGTTTGGAGTTGTCATGATCACAGATTCAAGCAATTAGACACAAGCTAATGCAAATTTCGATCAATTGATTCAAAACAAATTAATATTGAAGGACAAATCAACAGAAGTTAACAGAAAACTTCAATCTATAACAAATTCTTACTTAATCAGCTAATTCGATCAATTAGAGAACAAATTTGAGCAGTTTCAGAGATCAATTGTTTAATCGATCAATGATTAACCTGCTTTGATACCAATTGTAGGATCAGATGTTCTCAATTGATTCAATAATAGAGTATAGCAGCGGAATTCAAAGTTGAATTAGCACAATCATAGCAAGAACAAAGTTCAATCAAACAGTAAACGAATAATTTTGTTATAGAGAGAGAGTTTCTGCAAAAGGAATATTTCATTCAATTCACTAACTTCGTTTCATTACAAAATTGTCAACTGCCCTTATATAAAGACAGTGACGTCTGATGATGTCACATGATGTTGACACCTAACAGACAAAACAAAACAACTGAAATAACTAAACTACTGAGAATGTCTACAACATCTGAAGACATTCTCTTACAACTACTGAAGAAATAAAACTACTGAAGTAATAAACTAAAACATCTGATGAGTAAACTACTCATCAGACTTTTACAAGAACTGAAAGAAAACTACTGAAGACTAAACTACACACTACAACATCTGATGACTTACACTTCAGCTGTTTTATATCACTTCAGATCTTGTATCTTCTGTACATTGAATGTCAGCCGTTGTGTTCTTCTTCAGTTGTTATAAGTGCTGTGAGACTTAGAGATTTTTCTGATCAGGCTCATTGGTTCTTTTAGTCCAACAGAGTTTGACCGGCTCTATTTGTAGATATTTTGATTTTTAAATCTAGTTAGTCGAACCTATACTTATGGATTAAAATCTGTTTAAATCTAAATTGAGAGAAATTGCTTTCATTAAAGTTGTTCATCTGTGAATGGCGAACCTTTGGATATATTTTGTTTAATCTAATTCATAGATTTGAATTTTGATTTTAAACTGGAACAGGTTCGTGTAAATGAGCACGGTTCGTTGATTTGAAAAGGTTTGTTTGAAATTGATAGGTTCGGGCCGAACCTCTTCACATTATTGAACCAAACCTTGTATGGTCAAAGACTCGTTTGACCATAAGGTTCGCAGTATATTCAAGGTTCTTTCATTTATAGGTTCGTGTGTTTTAAACAGGTTTGTCTTGTAGTTAGGTTCGTCTAATCTAGGTTCGACACAGGGAGGGTTCGCTGGTTTCATACTTAGAATTTTTTTTTTATTTTTTTTTAACTTTTGATTTTGATTTTTTTATTTTTTAATTGGTGTTTGTTTTGTTTGTAGGAATGGCAACTCTTACCTTTGGGGATAAACACAATTTATGTGCTTATTTAGATCCAACAACGAAGAATGGCAAGGAATTTAGACCGATGATCGAGTTTTTGAGACGATTGAGGATTTATTATGCTATCTCCAACTCATACAACATCTATAGATCACATATTCAGAGTTTCTGGGAGTCTGCTAGATTGATTACTGTGGATGATACTTATGTGATTGAAGCTAATGTGCTTGGACAAGCCACTAGAATTACTGAAGTTGATATCAGGAGAGTTTTACAGTTTGGAGGTGAACCTGTAGGAATGACTTTAATTCCTGAAAGGTGTATCAAGGGATGCTTCATGAGGATTAGATATTTTGGTGTGTATAGTGAGTATTCAATCAAGAAGGGCAAGTTACCTTTATAGTACAAGTTCTTGGCTCATGTACTTCTTCACTGTCTTAGCATGAGAAAGGGAACTTTTGATGAGTTGAGAGATCTGATGAGATCTGCTATGGTGGCGTTGATTCTGAACAAGCCATTCAAAACTTTTCTGTGATGATCTTTAGATATTTGTCAGAAAACATTACCAAGGCTAAAGATAGATTCTTTATGTATCCTAGATTCATTTAGATGCTGATTGATGAAAGATTTCCAGAACAGAACTTGCCAAGGGTTGCTTTTGACATTCTCAAGTTAAAGCACATGACTGATTCTAGTCTTGGACAAGTAAAGATTTATCAGAAGAGTACTGATGACATTCTGACAAAAGATTTGGCAGGTCATTGTGCTAGAGCTAACTATATTGCTCCTTTAGATGATGCTTGGAGACATGAAGACTCAAATTCAGAAAGTGAACAGTTGGATGATGATGATGATCAACAACCACCACCTCCTCCTCAAAATCAACAAGCTAGACAATCTCAAGCTCAATATTCTCAGTCACATCAACAAACACAAGATCCAGTTCAAGAAATACCAAATGTAACTCCTACTACATTGGTTCCTCTTCAAGTCATTTATCCAGGTCAACAAGATGCTCAAAGACAAGAAGATGCTATTGCTTCTTCTCCACATGTTGATGCTGAAGATGTTGGTGCTAAAGCTGATGAAGAATCTACTGAATCTGAGATGGAAACAATTCAAGTTGGAAACAGAATGGTGAGGAGGCTAAAGAGAAAATCAACACAACAACAACAGAATGAAGAAGAAAGAGAAGGTGAATGATCCTAACTTTACAGTTGATGAACCAGAAACATCAAGGCCTAAGAAAAAGAAGAGGATGGCAAAGGTTCCTAAAAAGAAGAAGTCAAGGACTCCAAGGATCATAGTATCTTCTCCTGTGACTACATCTTCTACACCTGTTTCTGTGTCTGTATCTGTACCTACTTCTGTTGCTGTAAATGTTCAAGAAGCTGTTGTTTCTAATTCTCCAGTTCATGATCGTACAAAGACTTTCATACCTAATCCTGATTATGTAAATGTTGCATCATTCATGCCTTTATTTGTGAATGCTACAACAGTTACAACATCATTCCAAGAAGCTTCTACTTCCAGAGGTGATTCTTTATTTGAAGGTTGGATGATTTAGACTTAAACTTTTCATTGGGTTATGATGACTCTGAGTTCAGAAGGAGGATTTCTATTCTATCACAAAAGTTTGACAAATACAGGAAACATAAGGAGAAAGCTGAAACTGAACAACCATCTTCTTCAAGTCAAACTGATATGAATGTGATGAGAAGTCATATTACTCAACTTCTGAAGTGGAGAGAAGAAGATTTGCTGGAAAAGAAGTTAATGAATGATAGAATTTCATCATTAGAGATATTGACTGAGAAACAGAGTGTTGAACTTGCTGAGTTAAAGAAAGAGAATCAAGTGTTGAAGCAAAAGATGAATGATATTCAAGTCAAAGTCAGTCTTTCTGGAACTCAAGCTGAAGCTACTGGTGCTATGTGACACCATGATCCCACACGGATCAGAAAACACTTGTTTAAACATAAAATCATTGCAGAATTTGGTCCCATAAAAAAATTTGCAAGGGTTTGTTTGAAAACTCAATAAATAACCCTTTATAACCTGTCACATTCAAAAACCAACACAAACTTGTTTAAAAACCACTTATATAGTTTAATATATACAAACACATCTATTATTTAAATAAACAAGTCTTCTCAATATTAACTTGTATCGCTCAAAGCTTCATTCGATCTAATATCATCCTTTCCCGATCACATTCGCCTTTATTACTTAAGTACCTGCATAACACACGTTGTTTTCACCATTAGTTCGTTAGACTAAGTAAGAACACCTAAACAACTTTAACACATGTTTATGGAACATTCACAGGGGTTACAGTGCCTTAGAATGCCACCCGAACAGCCAAACACGAATTCAGAAAAACAATTTGGCCAATAACAACACTATTCTCAAATTATTGGCTCATTCAATTACCCACACACTAGTGGTTTCACCAATTTAAACTCCTGGCTCTTCCGGTTATCCACACTCTAGTGGTTTAATTGATCAATTTTACCAACTCCTTTGGCTATCCCCACACACATGTGGTATAATTACTCAATCATCGGCTCATCCGGCTATTGATATGCAAACTATGTTGCATATATTAGTTACACATAGCACTTTATATTGGAACTTAATACACATTTGCCAATGGGCTTTTCCCATTCAAATAGTTCCCATGACTAAATTATGCATAAATCATTTAATTCAACACTCAAGTAAACACTTTCTACTATATATATGTAATGTTTAGTAAGATGAATGACTTACACACCATTGTGTACAAATACCCATATGTCCAAAACACAATTACTAATGAACACGTAAAGTTACTTAACACAATCTCACACATTGTGAATTTAACCACGTTTTAGACACAACTCATTTCAATTAAGTGACTTACAACCCATACACATACACAATCTAATCAAAAAGTCACACGCACATTTCAATTCTAACAATAATTAAACAAAACAGACAACTTTGACTTTTAAAGTCAGCATACTGTAGCTACTACCATAAGTTAATAGTCTACTAACACTTTCATACCCTCAATGTAGACTCTAACCACACACATTACGGTTTACATTTATGTTTACGCACTCATTGCACCACATACACATATTAACCCTCATGGTTATTAAGTTTAGTCTACTCATTAGTAGATAATACGATTGCCACCACAATCTTATTGTACACTTATTTGTAGATTTAATTTAACACACACACACACATTGTGTTTAATCCACATAATTACTATGCAGCACATTTCACCCAAGACATTTATGTCACACCCATGTGACTTACACGCCATCGTGTATAGATGCCCATTTATCAAATATTGATGTTCATTACACCAGTTATGATCCTAATCATCCCATGATTACCCATAATCACCCATTTTAGCCAAGATTCACCCAATATCATAACTTTTATTAATTTTAACATCAATTTACTGCATATTAACATTTAACCCATGGATTATGATCCATATCCACCCAACAACGCTTTCTTACATGAGTTCAACCCAAAACCCATCATTCCCCATCAAAACCCATGAACAAGTATCTTAGATACTTCTAATACATTTATTTACAATATGTTTTAGCTCTTCATGTTTAAAGATGGGTTGTAGCAGACTCTTAGACCTTTCTAGCAATATAAAATACGCATCAAACGGGTACACGGTTGATTTTATACACAATTTACAAAATCAGGCCAGCAACTTCATTTTCACAATTCAGGTTGCTGATTTTTTCTATATGGATACTGTAATTTGATTTTTAACCACGCTACGTTTGTTTTCAGTTTTTCATGTCAAATGATGGATTGTAGCCCTTTCAAAGAGCTTTCTAAGCATATAAGGCTCATTTTGTCATGATTTTTCTATGATTTTATACAGATTTTATAATAACAGTGCAGCAACACAATTTCTACACAATTCTGCACATAGTTCCTTTTCTTTCAAGCAATTCATCAAACACCTTATGTGCATGATTTACTAACTCGTTTTTCATTCAATTTCAGCCATCATAAAATCTCCTATGAACACCCTTGTTCATAATCATTGATTTCTAATCAAATTAGATGTTTAGTTACTTGATCACCCATCTACTTATGGTTTCTAACCCATTTAAACAACCAATTTCAAGATTTGAGCTACACCCTCATCTTGTTCATCACAAGAAGTTACGATTAACACCAAGATAGGATCTAAAATAACTTACAAGATGGTAGACAACACTTATGGATGGGTTTAGAATCTTCAATCTTGAACTTTAGCCACGAATTCAACAATCTTGCAAGCTAAGTTTTTGAGGGTTCTCCTCTTCTCTGGAACGTATGAACACACACACAAGGGAATGAGACGTTGACCAAGTCAAGGTCTCTTATCCCCTTTTAAACCATCTTTGCTTAATTGGCAATATCAGCCCCTCAACTTTTAAATTAGTTAACTCATTTAACCAACCTAATCAAGTTAGTTACTAGTTAACTTAAATATCCCAAATGTTATTATATTATTATCACAACATAACATTTATTTATATAATAACATTTATTTATTAACACATGTGCCCGTTAAAACCGGTTGTTACAAATTCTCCTACCCTTACAAAGGTTTCGTCCCCGAAACCATTTACATATCAAAAAGATAACGATAAAACTTCCTCAACTCATCTTCTAATTCCCACGTGGCGTCAGGCCCTTCTATTCTTTCATTGAACATTCACCTGATTCAATGACTTGTTTCTTAATTGTTTGACTTTTCTGTCAAATATAGCTACCTGCTTTTCCACATAATTCAACTTGTCATCAATTTCCAAGTCTTTTAGTGGAACATAAGCCAATTCGTCAGCCAAACATTTTCTCAAATAAGAGACGTGAAATGTGTTATGAAATACACTCAACTCGTCTGGTAGCTTAAGGTGATAAGCAACCTCGCCAATTCGAGCTATAATCTTGAATGGCCCAATGAAACGTGGGCTTAACTTCCCTTGCTTTCTGAAACGTATGGCACCTTTCCAAGGAGAGACTTTAACAACACAAAGTCTCCCACCTGGAAGTCGATAGGACTCCTATGCTAATTAGCATAAGATTTCTAACGGTCTTGTGCCGCCTTCAAATGAGCTCGAATCTGATCTATACGTTCATTTTTCACTTTAACTACCTTTTTATTCGCCAGCTCTTGTTGCCTAACTTCTCCCCAACACACAGGAGTACGACATTTACTTGCATACAACATTTCATATGGAGGCATTCCATTACTGGAATGATAACTGTTATTGTATGAGAACTTGGCTAAAGGTAGATAATCATCCCATCTACCTCCAAAAACAATTATGCACGCTCGTAGCATATCCTCTAACGTTTGAATGGTTCTTTCACTCTTGCCATCAGTCTGAGTATGATACGCCGTGTTTATCAAAAATTTTGTACCTAATTCTTCCTGAAAATTTCTCCAGAAATGAGAAGTAAATCGAGTGTCTTGATCAAAAACAATTGTCACTTGCACACCATGCCTAGACACCACTTCTCTAACATATATTTCAGATATTTTCTTAGAAGAATAGGACTCATGAATACGTAAGAAATGAACACTCTTCGTCAACCTATCCACGATGACCCATATCATATCATAACCCTTCCTAGTTTTAGGAAGTTTAGTAATCAGGTCCATCGTGATATACTCCCATTTTGAAAACACACAACCCTTTTCTAAGGGAAATTCTTATTAATATATAAATTCCCATTAGGGATTACACTCGTCCCTAACACATAATATGCTCATAACATTTGTTATACACATTTGTAATCTGCCAGTTCTCACTAGAACTCAATCAATTTGAGATGACAATCACTCTTATTGTCTCTTAGTACTCATAGGTAATGCACCACACAAGACATTACCTCCACACGTAAGAGGATTATACAGCACATGTACCTTAGTCAAATACTAATCCCTAGCAACACAACTAAGAACCATATAAATTACAAAGTTTGCACATCAAACTTTGCTAATAAGTTACTTTCACCAGATAATCCCCATTACCTCCAATGTGGATTTTTCCACTTATCCTTACCCTTGAATACATGTCCACACCCTTGTGGATCATTTCACAACTGAAGCAGATGTCTACACCCTTGTAGGTCATCCAAACTTATTATTTTTAACAAAAGTATTCACACCCTTGTGAACCACTTCAAACCCTACCTTAGTAATGGAAGTCCACACACTTGTGAATCATCCTAGGGTACATCTAGGTTATTCTCAACTTAAGCTATTCACCTCATATTCTTAACTACGTAAGATCACAACATTAAGGGCCATTCCACCCAAACACAATGCCACATAGATCTCCTAGGTGCAAAGTATATCAAGTGTTTCAATAACACTCCATACACGTATATGAATTACCTCTTTATAATTTTACATTTAGTATTTACCACTAACTTCACACTCATGTGAATTATTGCAACAAATTTGTGTACTAGATTTTTAACACTCCTTGTTTTTAAATTCAATGTACACATAATCACCTTTTCACCCCGTCTAAATCCGAGCTTATACACCAACACTTTCAAGTTGTATCAAATAAAGCTTATATATAGGGTGTACGTAAGGTAGTATGCCTAGACGCTAACCCACCACCCCTTCGATACACCTTGATCATGTCCATGTTAGTATCTTTGGTGTTAGACCAATTTACCCTTTCATTGCATTTATCCTGATGCAATACCCATTTGTCAACTACATATGTTTCATCTCATACATTTAACTTACTACACCATTTATCAAGATTCTCCGCACCTTGGAGATATCAATTTCATCCACCACTGGATGAACCTCATCAGTATGGTTTAATCACACATTACACCTACCATTCTATTCCTAAGTTTGAAATGATATCCCTAACAACATTTTCATGCCATAAGTGTACTATTTGACTGGCCAGGTCTAACACTATACTTATTGCATAATCATGTTCTTAGATTCCACACCTCAAACCTTGGTCAAGAAGTTCGGTTCAAACAATACACATACAATACAAGCCAGTCACTAGGCTTATAGCACACATAATGCATATAATACACACATTTTATTTAAGACACACAAGTCATATAGTACTATTTTTGACACACCAGTCATATAGCACTATTTGAGACACTCAAGTCATATAGCACACATGCTGTACTTAGTCACACATCATATACAATACACACGTTGTACCTAAACACACTCACATAGAGTACACATACTCTACATTTATGCACATCCCATGCGGTACACACACTGTACTTGAAAATACAACACAAGTAGCACACACACTGTGCCTAAATACACTTAATACATAGTACATACATTGTACTTTTACACAACAAGGATAACATGATTTCACATCCTTACACTAACCTTGTACCTCAGACATTGTGATCGGGTCTTGGATCGATAGCTTCTTCAACTCAAGAGCACTAGGTTTGAGTTCAAGCATCCCCGTAACACTTGAATCCCTCAAACCAAGCCTCTGATACCAACCTGTGACACCCTGATCCCACACGGATCAGAAAACACTTGTTTAAACATAAAAACGTTGCGGAATTTGGTCCCATAAAAAAATTTGCAAGGGTTTGTTTGAAAACTCAATAAATAACCCTTTATAACCTGTCACATTCAAAAACCAACACAAACTTGTTTAAAAACCACATATATAGTTTAATATATACAAACACATCTATTATTTAAATAAACAAGTCTTCTCAATATTAACTTGTATCGCTCGAAGCTTCATTCAATCCAATATCATCTTTTCCCGGTCACATTCGCCTTTATTACTTAAGTACCTGCATAACACACGTTGTTTTCACCATTAGTTCATTAGAACTAAGTAAGAACACCTAAACAACTTTAACACATGTTTATGGAACATTCCCAGGGGTTACAGTGCCTTAGAATGCCACCTGAACAGCCAAACACGAATTCAGAAAAACTGTTTGACTAATTACAACACTATTCTCAAATTATTGGCTCATCCAATTACCCACACACTAGTGGTTTCACCAATTTAAACTCCCGGCTCTTCTGGTTATCCACACTCTAGTGGTTTGACTCATTATTACCAAGTCATTTGGTTGTCCACCCTCTAGTGGTTTAATTGATCAATTTTACCAACTCCTTTGGCTATCCACACAGACATGTGGTATAATTACTCAATCACCGGCTCATCCGGCTATTGATAAGCAAACTATGTTGCATATATTAGTTACACATAGCACTTTGTTGGAACTTAATACACATTTGCCAATGGGCTTTTCCCATTCAAATAGTTCCAATGACTAAATTATGCATAAATCATTTAATTCAACACTCAAGTAGACACTTTCTACTATATATATGTAATGTTTAGTAAGATGAATGACTTACACACCATTGTGTATAAATACCCATATGTCCAATAGGTCAATCAGATAGTAAACACAATTTTTGTGCAGCAACTTTCTGAGTTGCTGCTGTAATCAACATTTTTGACACATTTACAATATGTTTTAGCTCTTCATGTCCAAAGATTGGTTGTATTAGACTCTTAGAACTTTCCAGCAATATAAAATATGCCTCAAAAGGGTACACGGTTGATTTTATACACAATTTACAAAATCAGGCCAGCAACTTCATTTTCCTAAATCAGGTTGCTGAATTTTACTATGTTGCTGCTGTAATTGGCCTTTTAACCCACCCTACGTTTGTCTTCAGCTTTTCATGTCAAAGGATGGATTGTAGCCCTTTAAAAGAGCTTTCTAAGCATATAAGGCTCATTTTGTCATTATTTTTCTATGATTTTATACAGATTTTATAATAACAGTGCAGCAACACAATTTCTACACAGTTCTGCACATAGTTCCTTTTCTTTCAAGCAATTCATCAAACACCTTATGTGCATGATTTACTAACTCATTTTTCATTCAATTTCAGCCATGATAAAATCTCCCATGAACATCCTTGTTCATAATCATTGATTTCTAACCAAATTAGATGTTTAGTTACTTGATCACCCATCTACTTATGGTTTCTAACCCATTTAAACAACCAATTTCAAGATTTGACTACACCCTCATCTTGTTCATCACAAGAACTTACTATTAACACCAAGATAGGATCTAAAATAACTTACAAGATGGTAGACAACACTTATGGATGGGTTTAGAAGCTTCAATCTTGAACTTTAGCCACAAATTCAACAATCTTGCAAGCTAAGTTTTTGAGGGTTCTCCTCTTCTCCTCTTCTTTGGAACATACGAACACACACACACACATGCAAGGGAATGAGACTTTGACCAAGTCAAGGTCTCTTATCCCTTTTAAACCATCTTTGCTTAATTGGCAATATCAGCCCCTCAACTTTTAAATTAGTTAACTCATTTAACCAACCTAATCAAGTTAGTTACTAGTTAACTAAAATATCCAAAATGTTATTATATTATTATCACAACATAACATTTATTTATTTAATAACATTTATTTATTAACACATGTGACCGTCAACGGGTCGTTACATGCTAGTGTTGATCCAGTGAATGTAAATATTGATGATGAGGAAAAGGAAGAGAAGGTTGATTATGAAGACTCTGACATTGATGAACATCCAAGCTTTAATGCTTTCAATGATGAGGGTGAAGATGATGATGGTGATATGACTGGAGTTTGAAGTTCAAGTAGATTAAATTCTATAACTGGAGCGATAGTGATTTACATGCCTTCTGGAATTTCTTTTGATGTTAATCCTATTTCATCTGTTTCATCTGATAAAGCCAAGGATATTGAAGATGTTGAAATTGAAGATTTGACAGAGTTGGAGTATCCAAAGCAAGTTGTTGATGATTCTTTGCTAACCTTTGTGGATTTATTCAAGCAACCTAATGGAAGGAATGAAGTTAGATATTTGGAGGAAGGAGAGATTGAAGGTTATTCAAAAGAAGATCTAGCTGTCTTGTTTGGAGTGAAAGTTAATGATTTACAAAGTGCAAATGATTCTGGAAAGATGTTAGCTGGAGAATCAGATCAGTCTTTTAAAGTTGAACAAGATGATCATATTGATGAAAATTTGTATAATCTGCAAACTTTGAAGAAAATCTTTGATGTTGAAGTTCATAAAAGAGTTCCAAGTACAACTGATGATTCAATGAAGATCAAGACTCATTTGGATATGTGGAGAGAGAGTCAAGAAGAAAACAAGTATATCATTGATCATTTAATATTTTTAAGCAAATGGTTGAAGTGTTTGATGAACAAGTTAAAGAAGATCAATCAAGACAATTCTCAAGATTCAAGATTGGATCTAAATCCAAGATGAGAGGAAGAATTGTGAGTTATGGATACTTTCATTACATTCCAGGAGTGTTGAAGAATATTGGATGCTATGTTGTTTAAAGAACTGACGGTTGCCAATATTTTGGGAAAGCATTTGATATTATGTCACTACCTTCTTTTGAGTGTATGCAGTTATCAAGACTGAGAATGAGAAAGCCTATTCAGACTGTGCACAATGAAAGATTTGAGAAGCTGTTGAAGAAAGAAAGTTTTTAAGGCCCTAAGCAAACTTAAAAATTGAGGCCTGTTGAAACAACGAACTAGGATGGTCCTTCTAGTATATCTCGTCCATAGCTACTGGTACCTGCAACCACAAACCGTTAGTCTCACTACATGGAGGAATCCTTGTGATCAACCTCCGGTGTGAGAATAAGTATATGTTTCGTATATGGTAAGAGAGTAAATGTATGAGTAAATGAACCGTGTCTTACTTTTTCGTTTGGAGCTGGTATTTATATACATGAGGAATATAATGGATCTTGGCTTTCTCCAATGTTTCTTTCCTTTTATGGAAAGAGTGACATTCTTTATCCATAACCTTCTCTTCTATTCTATTTTTGTGTTCTGACAATGACTTCTATCATCTTTATCCCTTTCACAAAGCTGACTCCTATCACCTTCTGATATATATATATATATATATATATATGTAAGCTTTTTGCTATCAAATCCAAACTCAAATCTCGATGCTTCTCTTGGAAAGGAAGCTGGAGGCTCGTAATGAACCGGTCATACCATCTTGACCATACTATACTTTTAACTTTTTGTGTGCATGATACATTATCCCGTCCAAAATGATCCTACCCTCGTCGTCAGCCCCGAGTTAGTGTTATTAATGTAATATTGTGTGAATGACCCTAACTTAAAAAGAGAAATTCCATGAATACCCTTAATTGTACTTGATGTCTGTTTGTAACTGCCGGCTGACCTATATCTCGGGTAGTGTGTTTCTTCTTCATCATTTCAATTCCATCATCCAACATCCTCTCCTTTGTTAAAATAGAAAAACCCAAAGATTGTTTTGTTCTATCTCGTTCGTTTGAAGCAGCGATTTTACAGGTTAGTATCCCCTTTTTCCGTGTCTGTGATTTAACCGGAGATGACGGAGATGAAGCGCGATATGTTGTCTTGGTTGTGAGATTTGTCAAAGAATGAATTCTATGAAGTCTACATCCGGTACTGTATAGGCCCAGAGTTTCATCCTCTTCGCCCTGATCCGACGAGTAATATCCGTGAGTCTCTCCCTGGGCACGTTGGGTAATACACTTGATTTTTTAATCTTTCTAATCTTCGTCTTCCGTTATTGGTGTTCTTGCTAAATGTACGAGAACATTATGCCGTGCACATTTATGAAATGGCACCCTATGGCCTTAACATGATTGTTAACTTTGATATGTCTTGTCGCGCGTTAGCTGTTTTCCCACAGTTTCCCTGTTTCGTAAGTTTTTTCGTTTGGCAAAAAACGGGGATCGATTTACTAGTTGAACGATAAGGATATGTATACTTAATGTATTTTTGGGATTAGTCAATCTCCAAAATATTGTAAAAATTATTTCGTTTGGATCTCTTTTTCGTATTTGGCCTTACAAATATCTTGTAATGATCCATCACAGCCAGTCATTGCTAATGTCTTAGTGATGCTTTATATGATATCAAAATGTTTTCGGAATTATGTAACCATCGAACTTACATCCGTTCATATCCCAAGTCTGTATTGATACTTGTTAGTCTTAATAAGAATTGGGACTTGCTGATGAAATGACTAAGCAAGGATTGGACAACATGTTTAAAGATGTCAGCATGCACTCTCTCTTTGAAGCAATAGTTTAAAAGGAAAGGAAAGATGATCTGCAACAGTCCTCTGCATCTGGTCAAACCTAGGAGACGGTCATAGATGAAATTCTTGGAGGTGATGTTACACATGATCCATACTTGGACTACTTGTACTCTCACAAGTATGTCATTCCTTAGGGAGAACAACTCATTGGCTTTGATGAAGTAATTGAGAGTTGGTTAAAGAAAAAGAAGGATTGGAAGCATGCACCAAAATCAGTACAACAAACTTGGCTTTCCACCGATCAGGATAAAGATGTAGAGGATCCTTAATATTTATACACTACTAGCTTAAAGGACGTTTATGCCATCTGCAACAACCAATCTCGGATCGTTTCATGGAGTTTTGATGCTGGGAAGTAGTTCTACGTGCTAAAGCGCTATAATGGAAAGCTCGAGTATTTCAAGTGGCCCCAAGATTTCTGCTCTCTACCAGCAATTGATCTCAGGAGCATGAATAAGGCCATTTTCATGAACGTTGACAAAAATAGCCAGGCTGATCTAATTGCTAAATTATTGAAAGATCAATGTGATAAGGACTTCAATGTGATGAAGCCTGTCAACGGAAGGATGTTATGGCACAAATATGTTTTAGATCCTGTTAGGAAAGAGCCGTGGATTTATGTGAAGTATCCACCTCCCAAAACAGAAAAATTTGTTCCTATGCACATGAAAGTTCCAGATGACATGTTTAAAGACTTCCAATTTTGGTACTTCAATGAAGGGACATATGGAGTAGTCATTGTCAGAGAGACTGGAGACATGTTCATCGATCCTATTGACTTGTTAAAGTTTAGAAGAATTGACATGACCGTGCTATTCCAAAACCTAACAAAGGTCGTAAACGGATTTGATCGGGAAGCCAAACCTTTCATGCAAGTGGTGGCTCTAGCATTTACCCACAACTTGTACACTAGTACTGATTGTTTACTAAGACTTTGGAGCTGTAATGACTTCATCAGTCTAGGGGAGTTTGTAGAGCCCAAGAAAACGATGAGACTGACAAAATCAACTCCAAAGAGCTCAAGTATTAAAAGACAAAAGTACTCAGCCGAGTACTTTCTCGTAAACTTTTATTTTCGTGTACTTTTCATTTTCATGTACCTTGTAGTAATATATATAGATGTATTGTATATTGTTCTAGGTTCATATCCTGAGGTAGTGTATATAGAGTATTGATCATAACTTGTAAAGTTCATGAGGACTTTGTATATGCAAAATACTTGATTTATCTTCTACTTTGGATTCCCCACTCAATAGAAGATTGTTGCTGATTATTTTCATGTCAAGTTGATAACTTTATCAGCTATGGGACCTACACCAGGCTGTAGCTAAAGAAGACCCTGATTTTTGTACACTGCTAGCTCGAAGGATGTTTATGCAATTTGTAACGATCCATCTCGTATCGTAAGTTGGAGTTTTGACAAAGAAAAGCAGTTGTATGTCCTCAAACGATACAACGGAAAGCTTGAGTACTTCAAGAGGCCTCAAAACTTTTGTTCATTGCCATCCATAGATCTCAAAAATTTGAGCAAGGTCACATTTATGAATGTTGACAAAGATGGAAAAGCAGATCAATTTGACAAGTTCCTGAAAGACTTGTGTCACAAGGACTTTACCATGATGAAGCCAGTTCAAGGAAGACAATTCAAACACAAGTATGTCCTAGATCCTATCAAGAAAGAACCGTGTATTTTTGTGAAGTATCCTCCATCAAGAATAGAGAATCAGTTCTTGTACATACAAGGGTCCAAGATGACTCTCTGAAAGACTTTAAATTTTGGTATTTTGGTAAAGGCATTTTGGAGCTGTTATAGTCCGAGAATCTAGAGATGTTTATTTTGGATCCTATAGACTTGTTGAAGTTTGGGAGAATTGACTTGAAAATTTTGTTTCGGAACACAATGAAGGTTGTAGACGAATTTGACCGAGAGGCAAAGCCCTTTCACTAAGGTAATGGCTCTTGCTATTACAAACAACTTGTATGCCGGTGCAGGATCATTCTCAACTACTTTGAAGATTGATTGATTTCATAAGTCTAGGGGGTGTTTGTAGAGCCCAAGAAAAACGAAGAAGCTAATAAAATCAAGGCAAAGAAGAACAGTAGTCGAAGTCAAAAAGTACTCGGCCGAGTACTTTCCATTTCATGAATTTTAGATTTCGTGAACTTTTTATACCAGTATAAATATGTCACACCCCGAGCCGACAGGGTTGGATCGAAGTCCTCGTCGGGCAGAAGGTTCTCGAAGCGCGATATCGTGAGTGATAATCGTGATGATCAGATTGTTTACATAGTATCAATGTCAAGAATAATTAAAGCACAACAAAACATTTAACTAGGATTACAAAGTTAAATTACAATAGCAAGTTTCAGTAATTTAACTAAGTAAACCTATCGTAAAATCAAATGTTTCTATCTTGTATTTGTACAAGATGTCAAAAGTGATTCGTATCAATCAACCAAAATGTGTGCTTTCTAAAAGTCTACTAGGTCCTCTATCTGAGTATCCTAGCATGCAGTCCTGAAGTCTGAGCCTATTCCTGTGCATCACCTGAGAAAACATGTAAGAAACTAAAGTCAACACAATGGTTGGTGAGTTCATGTAGTTTTTATGTAACAATAGTTTTAAAAAAATCCTTTGAATGACAACCTTAACCTCACCATTAACCACCTATACTATATGTTTCAGTATGCTTATATATAGGGCATATGTAGGGTCGAACTAACCGTCCGCCCAGCCACCGTCCCACTGTAACATCAGTGCCGGACGCGTGCCGGAACAGTGATCGCAACAGTAAACATGTACAGTAACTCAGGTACCCATTTCGTGAAACTATGTTTAGACTATTGATGCATTTGATTAACATGAAACTATCAAACGATTGTCTGAATCTGACTGAAATCTTAGGATTTAACAGTCAGAAAACATGTCAGACAACACAGTGTTGAAACATAAATACTTGATGTGATGCTACTTTGTATAAACGTATGTGAGGTTAAACAAAACAAAACCTTAACGGTCGTCGTTTCAGAATGCTAAACCGACGTGTTATTCGTATAGGAGACGATATGTACGAATGATTCTGATAGTTTAACGTTCTGAAATAATGACTCAACAGTAGAAAATAAGAATCAGAAAGCCAAACCATCGACGTGTTCGTTCGAATGACGATTCGAACGAATACGCGCGATGGCGACGCGATCTGACGAAACGAAAACGAAAACGAATAACGATACGAACGATCATAAATTTAAGGAAATAAAATATTTCCTATTTTACAATTTTGAAACTCATCATAAAATAAATTAAACTAAACCATTTTATTAAATCGCTAACAAATTAAACGAAATGCGTAAAATATATAATTCGATAAATAAATTAAGAATACGGTATTTAAAATAATTTCTAATGATAATTTCATCCTAATTATCCTAATCTAATTCTTTTTATTTAAATTTACAAAATACGCGCGTAACGTGCCGGATACACGACGAAACTACGAACCGAGCAACCGAAAGGAACCCGAATACCCGCGGGGTATTTGAGCACCAAATGAGGTGAATTTTCTCATTTAATTCATATCCTCTCTCTCTACTCTCTCTCTCCCGTTCATTTCTCCAACACCAACAAAAACTCACCATTCTTGATCTTCCAAGGTCCATAACTCTTCCATTTTTCAACCAAATTTGATGATTCTTGGACCTAAACGACCATCTTGATCACCTCTACAAGGAAGTACAACAGATCTGACGAGTTACTCAGCCAAAAACGAGGTAGGAAGCCATAAAGTTGTTAGGAAATAGGGTTTTCTAGCTTGTCACTACACACACACGAAACCGGTAAGTTGGGCTACCCTTTTTGTATCTACAACATCTCGGGGGCCTGTATATACGAATCAACAACCTATGGATGGCAGGAATCAAAGGCTCGAAGGTGCAAAGAGGTGAAGAACAAGACACAGGTTCGTGGAAATACAAGGTGGCCGAACCTTCTTCCTTCGGCCGGACCTTCTGCACCACCTAACCGCCTTACATGCGAACCTTTGAGCAGCTGAGCGAACCTGCACTCCCAACGAGCCCTTCACGAACCTTGGATCTGTCTCCCGAACCTGCATGTGATATGCTGGCTACGAACCTTTGATCATCATGCGAACCCTTACTGCATCAGCCGAACTATCACCCTTAGACCTAAAAGCAACGAAACCTAGCCTCCTAGAACCTTGCTATAACTGCCGTCGGGTGTCTCACGAACCCATGTAGATATGGGGCGAACCTTGAACGTAGGAGCTAAACACGCGAACCCAAGTAGGGGACACAAACCAGACCGCATGCGCAACGAACCCTGGAGTTCTTGCCGAACCATCTAACTGTCACGAACCCTTATGGCCGAACCATGTTTGTGCGCCGCCTCAACCGACCACCTTAATACCTCTCGGTCGAGATAAATCAAAGCCCACTCCCTCTAATGGGCTCATATATTATACCTTTGATCCAAGACTATATATATAATAATTGATATGTGATGGAGGGTTCGGCCCATGTACCTACCGTAGGCCTAAGACATTAGTTGGGCCCAAACCCAACAATTCGGTCCAATACGTTTCCTACGGCTCAAATGACATTGGCCCAACATAGACCTCATAAACCTACGGCCCAATGCAATTTGACGGCCCAATTCTCTCTTGTTCGGCCCAACAACATTCTCCGGCCCAATACACATGCGGCCCAATCCATTGTTGAACAAGTCCAAACAACTAACCAAATCGACCTTTGGCCCAAGTTAGGAAGCCCACTCCTTATCCGGCCCAAATCAATTGCTAGGCCATTTCTTATATTGGGCCAAGCGCAAATAATGGTTACCCAACCCCTCTACATTCGGCCCATTCGATTTCGAGGATAATTTAAAGTAACATGACACTTAAACCGTTGAGCTTTACAAGGATAACTTTATAGTATTTGATTTTCTATGAAATCAATTATTTAAAATATTATAAATTTTAAGAGTTTATAATCTTTAAACTAAAGTTTAAGATATATAACGATGAACTATAAAAGTTCAAGGTTTCACAAAATAACAAGTGATAGACACGTTGGAAATAAAAAGGAAAGACTTATAACAAATATTAAAACCTCAACTTAAGGGGGATTAGTTGTTATTAAATTCCATAACATTCAAACATGGCCGAATGAAGACTGAGACCTAAGTGTTAGCCAACTTTAGGGCTAACACTAACACATATATGCACATGAATTATTACAACAAATACTCATGACTACAAACACTATGAAATCAATACAGGAGCGTGAACATTACAACAAAGGGCAAACAAAGAGCGAGCGTATTCTTGTTTTACATAGTCAACTACCAAGGACACAAGGTGAGTTCATTTGTCCCTTTTCAAATTTATTTGTTTTACTTCGGGACTGAGAAGCATGTTAAACGTTTTCATAAATTGTTGAAATGTTACTAAATGCTTTAAACATAAACATGATAATTTTGTTGAAACTTATACTTTAAGCTTGATGCTTAAAATCAAATGTTGGATACTTGTGAGACTTATGAGACTTGATGCTATTACATGGGACTTGATGCTATTACATGAGACATGATATTTATACATGGGATTAGATGCTTGTGAAACGATATGTTAACATGACATTTTATGCTTGGGAAAACATTATGCGTAAACATGATATTTGATACTTATGGGGCTATGTGCTGTACATGAGATTGGATGTAAACATATGATATACATGATGAATCAATGTGTGAACAATTGAAACTTTATGTTTGGAAACTATTACTTGCGCATGAAACATTGTACATGTATCTAACCATAGTCTACGTAATTGCTAAACTTCTGGTATTCCAGAGCTTGTACCTATGGGGTGAGATACTTGTAGAAACATAAACGTAATGATACTAGGCTATTACCTGGTTATAAGGGACATGTAATTGCTAAACTTCTGGTATTCCAGAGCTTTTGTCGGCTTATATGAGGTATGTAAAGGCTAAACATAAACGTATCGATTCTAGGCTATTACCTGGATATAAGAGACATGTAATTGCTAAACTTCTGGTATTCCAGAGCTTTTGTCGGCTTATATGAGGTATGTAAATGCTAAACATAAACGTAAAGATGCTAGGCTATTACCTGGTTATAAGGGACATGTAATTGCTAAACTTCTGGTAGTCCAGAGCTTTTGTCGGCTTATATGAGGTATATAAATGCCAAACATAACGAATGCTAAGCTATTATCTATATAAGAGACATGTAATTGCTAAACTTCTGGTATTCCAGAGCTTTTGTCTGCTTATAGGAGATATGTAATTGCTGAATTATTTGTGGGTGCATAGGTTGTTCCTATGTATGAGATTATGGACAGCTGAACTATGTGCATGTGAATCTATGATGCTTGATAAACATACTGTGAAACTAACACTTATGAATACAATAGACATGAAAACTTTGAAACAGATAACAAAAGCTTTGATGAGGATTGAATTGATTGGTAGGTAAAATGCTTAATTATTATTAACAACAGTGTCATATCCAAATTAGTATGTGGTGGGATGGCGTCTGGGCGGGTTGTAGGCTCGACCCAGGGGTATGCCCTATATATAAGCATACCGATTTGGATATTACATGTGGAGTTAATGAGGTTAAGGTTTTACCGAAGGAGGTTTGTGAAACTATTTTAAACTTTTAAACCTTTTGAACTCACCAACCGTTGTGTTGACTTGATCTTTTTACATGCTTTCTCAGGTGAAGAACAGGTTTAAACTTAAGCTCTTGGATTTGCATACTAGGCTGCCCATATAGAGGACCTAGTAGACTTTTGAGAAGCACATCTTTTGTGATGACACTTATTACTTTTGATATCTTGTACATATACAAGATATAAACATTTGATTCTTTTGATTAGGTTTACATAGTTAAATTGCAGAACATTGCTATTGTAATTTAACTTTGTAATCCTATATATCATCTGATTGTGCTTTAGTTATTCTTAAATGTTGATGCTATGTAAACAATCTGATCATCATGATTATCACCCGCGATATCACGCCCCGGGAACCTTCCGCCCGACGGGGACTCCGATCCAACCCCGCCGGCTCGGGGTGTGACAGATTGGTATCAGAGCTCAAGGTTATAGAGAATAATATGTCATCAACTTAATCGGTTTGGCCTAGACTATAACTTAGGGACCCTCATGTAAAGAATTTAAGACTTAAGTTTGCATTATGTTTTCTGCATTCGATCATTGCACTAACCAAATTCTTTTGGTTATGATCAGAATGCCACCGAGAAAACAACCTACTCCTCAAGTCTCTGCTCCTCACTCATCTACACCATCACCACCGGATTCACCACCGCCACCTCCTCCTCCTCCACACTCTCCGCCACCAGGTTCAAGCAATGCTCAGACACTGGATCCTACAATTATCGCTTTGGCGACACTGCTGAGTACTCAACTGACGAGTCAACTGAAAGATGTCATCCCTGAGATGATAAATCGGATTCAAGGGCATGGCCACACGTCTGGCCATACTACTGGGGAGGTTAGTGGAAACACCAGCCACACTTCTGACCGCTCATACAAATCTTTTGTAGGATGCAAACCCCCTAGCTTCACAGGAGTAGAAGGAGCTGTTGGATTAATACAATGGCTAGAAAAGATGGAGAACACCCTGGACATTAGCAGTTGTCCAGAACACCATAAAGTTCGCTATGCAACTGGTTCATTTAGCAAGCGAGCACTGACATAGTGGAATGCTCAGATTCGAGCAAAGGGAAGAGATGAGGCGATGGCGATGCCTTGGGCTGAATTTAAGCTTCTTTTGAGGAATGAATTTTGCCCGAAACACGAACTGCAACAGTTGGAGATCGAGCTCTCAAACCATGTTATGAAGGGAGCGGACCATATGACCTTCACCACTCGCTACCATGAATTGGTGGCTTTGGTACCAGAGATGGTACCAACACTGGAAAAGCTGATTGATCGTTATGTAGCGGGATTACCTTCTTGTATTCAAAGCATTGTGTTGGCTGCATATCCTGCTACTTTGGAGTCTGCTATCTCCCTTTCTGCTAAACTCACCAATGTAATGGTGAAGTCTGGAGTCCTTAAAGATGAAACAGGGAAGTCCAAGGAAACAACAACCACAAAGAAGCCCGAGTACCACCCGAAAAAGAAACAGAAGATTGTCAAGAACTATGCAGCTGTTACCCCGTTGAGACAGGCACCTGCAGCACCTGTCAACCCTACTACTAGGGGCTATGGAGGGGAATATCCCCAGTGCACCAACTGTAAGTATCATCATCCTGCTGGAGCTCAATGCAGGAAGTGCACAAATTGTGGCCGGTTTGGCCACTGGGTTAGCAAATGTCGATTTGCGGTGAATCAGGCTACCAACACTGTAGCAAGAGCACTACCTCCTCCACCACCACAGAATCCAGCTGACAACAACAGAGGCTGCTACACATGCGGGGAAATGGGTCATTTCTCCCGCAACTGTCCTAAGAAGGTGCAAACTGGAGCACAAGCACCACGAGGACGAGCTTTTGTTATCCAAGCCAATGCTGCACGCCAAGACCCTAATGTGGTCACTGGTACATTTCTTTTACATGACTCTTATGCATCTATACTATTTGATACTGGTGCAGACCAGAGTTTTATTTCATCTGATTTTGCACGACAACTTAGTCTTACTGAGGAAACTTTAGACTCCCCTTACATTATCGAAGTAGTGAATGGGAAGCAAGTTACAGTTAGCACTATACTTAGGAACTGCCCACTTACGCTCGTAGATCACACATTTACCATCGACTTGTTGCCGATGGAGTTGGGCAGTTTCGATATCATCGTGGGGATGGATTGGCTCTCACTCAATCGAGTTAAAGTCATCTATTCCGAGAAGCTACTTCGGATTCCAGTAACGGATGATCGTGTATTGGAAGTTCGTGGGGATCAAGCAAAACGAAACATAAAGATCATATCATGCATAAAAGCGCGTAAGTGTCTGCAAAAGAAGTGCATAGCTTTCTTGGCTCATGTGGTGGAGAAAGAGAAAGACAAGAAAACAATACAAGACGTACCGATAGTGAGAAAATATCCTGAAGTATTTCCTGAGGATCTACCTGGTTTGCCTCCTGTGCGACCGGTAGAGTTTCGTATCGATCTGATTCCTGGAGCAACACCTGTTGCTAAATCTCCTTACAGGTTAGCACCTTCGGAGATGCAGGAATTATCTAACCAACTACAGGAGCTACTTGATAAAGGTTTCATCCGACCGAGCAACTCACCTTGGGGAGCTCCGGTTCTGTTCGTGAAAAAGAAGGATGGATCTTTTCGTATGTGCATAGACTACAGGGAGTTAAACAAACTAACTATCAAGAATCGGTATCCATTACCGAGGATTGATGATTTGTTTGATCAATTGCAAGGAGCTCAATACTTTTTGAAGATCGATCTGCGTTCCGGATACCATCAGCTCAGAGTGCAAGACGAAGACATACCGAAGACGGCGTTTCGTACGATAAATGGAAATTTTATTGATAAAACCTTTCTCAATTGTCGTAGATACGGAGTATGTTTTAATGAACGACTTGACTCGCGCGGTGCTGCAATTTTACCCTCCTCTTTCGGGAGAAGGGTACGGGCATTACGAGTTCATGGTGATGCCTTTTGGTTTGACGAATGCACCTGCGGTTTTCGTGGATCTCATGAACCGTGTGTGTAAGCCGTACTTAGATCAATTTGTTATTGTTTTCATTGATGACATTTTGATCTATTCCAAAATCAAAGCAGACTACGAACAACATCTTAGAACGATCTTGGAACTGTTAAAGGAAGAGAAGCTCTATGCCAAATTCTCTAAGTGTGAGTTTTGGTTAAAAGAGGTTCAATTCCTAGGCCATGTTGTTAACAGTGAGGGAATACACGTTGATCCTGCAAGATCGAAGCAATAAAAGATTAGGACACTCCGAAGACACCGACGGAGATACGTTCCTTTCTAGGCTTAGCAGGCTATTACAGAAGGTTCTTCTCGAATTTTTCTAAGATAGCTCTGCCACTCACAAAGTTGACACAGAAGAGCGAGCCGTTTGTTTGGGAACAAACGCAAGAAGAAGCCTTTCAGACGTTGAAGCAAAAGCTATGTGATGCTCCGATCTTATCACTTCCAGACGGTTGTGATGACTTTGTTGTATACTGTGATGCCTCCCACCAGGGACTTGGCTGTGTACTTATGCAACGGGACAAAGTCATTGCTTATGCTTCGAGACAATTAAAGATTCATGAGAAGAACTACACTACTCATGATCTGGATTTGGAAGCTGTGATATTTGCACTAAAGATCTGGAGACATTACTTGTATGGCACCAAGTGTACCATATTCACAGATCATAAAAGTCTGCAACACATATTCGATCAGAAGGAACTCAACATGCGGCAGCGACGTTGGGTTGAACTTCTAAATGACTATGACTGTGTAATCAAGTACCATCCGGGAAAGGCAAACGTTGTAGCTGATGCCTGGAGCCGGAAGGAACGGGTCAAACCCTTGCGCGTCAGAGCAATGGGAATGACTGTGCAGACAAGCTTACACGATAACATCATGCAAGCACAACAAGAGGTTATTGAACGGGAAAACTTGAAGAAAGAACTGGATTGTGGAGTGGAGAAACATTTGGAAACAAAACCTGATGGACTTGTTTACTTCAAGGATCGTATTTGGATTCCTGCAGTAGATGAGTTGAGAAAACTTATTTTTGATAAAGCACACAAGACCAGGTACTCTGTGCATCCCGGTGCTGATAAAATGTACCAAGACTTACGTGCATTTTATTGGTGGCCGGGTATGAAGAAAGACATAGCTGAGTATGTTGGTAGATGCCTTACGTGTGCTAAAGTAAAGGCAGAACACCAGAAACCGTCAGGCTTATTGGAACAGCCTGAAATTCCACTTTGGAAGTGGGAACAAATAGCTATGGACTTTGTTACCAAGCTACCCCGCACTTCCAGTGGACATGATACTATTTGGGTTATCGTTGACCGATTAACCAAGTCTGCTCATTTCTTGCCGATGCGAGAAACTTACTCGATGGATAAACTAGCGAAGCTTTACATCAATGAGATAGTGGTACGCCATGGTGTGCCATTGTCTATCATCTCAGATCGTGATAGCAGATTTACATCAAGGTTCTGGCAGTCATTACAGAAATCTCTAGGGAAACAATTAAACTTGAGTACAGCTTATCATCCACAAACGGATGGTCAAAGCGAACGTACTATTCAGACCCTGGAGGACATGTTGAGAACTTGCGTTCTAGACTTTGGTGGTAATTGGGATTCTCATTTGCCACTAATCGAGTTCTCCTACAACAACAGTTATCACAGTAGCATTGGTTGTGCCCCATTCGAGGCCCTTTATGGTCGAAAATGTCGAACACCGATCTGTTGGTCAGAAGTGGGAGACAATCGTATCACGGGGCCATAACTTATTCAAGAAACTACAGACAAGATTGCTCAGATACAACAAAGACTACAAGCGACACGAAGCAGACAAAAGAGCTATGCTGATAAACGGCGTAAGCCGTTGGAATTCCAAGTGGGAGATCGTGTTATGCTTAAGGTTTCTCCTTGGAAAGGCGTAGTCCGTTTTGCAAAGAAAGGTAAACTAACACCACGATACGTGGGACCGTTCGAAATCATCGAACGTATTGGTCCTGTGGCATACAAATTAAGCTTACCAGATGAACTTAGTGGTGTACATGACATGTTTCACGTCTCAAACTTGAAGAAATGTTTAGCCGATGAAACTCTTATCATACCGGTTGAAGAAATTCAATTGGATGAAAACTTACGCTTTGTTGAAGAACCGTTAGAAATCATGGATCGCAAGGTCAAGAAACTGAGGCGAAGCCGTATTCCTATCGTTAAAGTTCGTTGGAACTCAAGGCGCGGACCCGAGTTTACTTGGGAACGTGAAGATCACATGAGAAACAAGTATCCCCAACTCTTTGCCGAGGAAGTCGTACCGAATAACGAGACTTAAATTTCGGGACGAAATTTCTCTAACAAGGGGAGACTGTAACATCAGTGCCGGACGCGCGCCGGAACAGTGATCGCAACAGTAAACATGTACAGTAACTCAGGTACCCATTTCGTGAAACTATGTTTAGACTATTGATGCATTTGATTAACATGAAACTATCAAACGATTGTCTGAATCTGACTGAAATCTTAGGATTTAACAGTCAGAAAACATGTCAGACAACACAGTGTTGAAACATAAATACTTGATGTGATGCTACTTTGTATAAACGTATGTGAGGTTAAACAAAACAAAACCTTAACGGTCGTCGTTTCAGAATGCTAAACCGACGTGTTATTCGTATAGGTGACGATCTGTACGAATGATTCTGATAGTTTAACGTTCTGAAATAATGACTCAACAGTAGAAAATAAGAATCAGAAAGCCAAACCATCGACGTGTTCGTTCGAATGACGATTCGAACGAATACGCGCGATGGCGACGCGATCTGACGAAACGAAAACGAAAACGAATAACGATACGAACGATCATAAATTTAAGGAAATAAAATATTTCCTATTTTACAATTTTGAAACTCATTATAAAATAAATTAAACTAAACCATTTTATTAAATCGCGAACAAATTAAACGAAATGCGTAAAATATATAATTCGATAAATAAATTAAGAATACGGTATTTAAAATAATTTCTAATGATAATTTCATCCTAATTATCCTAATCTAATTCTTTTTATTTAAATTTACAAAATACGCGCGTAACGTGCCGGATACACGACGAAACTACGAACCGAGCAACCGAAAGGAACCCGAATACCCGCAAGGTATTTAAGCACCAAATGAGGTGAATTTTCTCATTTAATTCATATCCTCTCTCTCTACTCTCTCTCTCCCGTTCATTTCTCCAACACCAACAAAAACCCACCATTCTTGATCTTCCAAGGTCCATAACTCTTCCATTTTTCAACCAAATTTGATGATTCTTGGACCTAAACGACCATCTTGATCTCCTCTACAAGGAAGTACAACAGATCTGACGAGTTACTCAGCCAAAAACGAGGTAGGAAGCCATAAAGTTGTTAGGAAAAAGGGTTTTCTAGCTTGTCACTACACACACACGCAACCAGTAAGTTGGGCTACCCTTTTTGTATCTACAACATCTCGGGGGCCTGTATATACGAATCAACAACCTATGGATGGCAGGAATCAAAGGCTCGAAGGTGCAAAGAGGTGAAGAACAAGACACAGGTTCGTGGAAATACAAGGTGGCCGAACCTTCTTCCTTCGGCCGAACCTTCTGCACCACCTAACCGCCTTACATGCGAACCTTTGAGCAGCTGAGCGAACCTGCACTCCCAACGAGCCCTTCACGAACCTTGGATCTGTCTCCCGAACCTGCATTTGATATGCTGGCCATGAACCTTTGATCATCATGCGAACCCTTTCTGCATCAGCTGAACTATCACCCTTAGACCTTAAAGCAACGAACCCTAGCCTCCTACGAACCTTGCTATAACTGCCGAACCCTTCAGGTGTCTCACGAACCCATGTAGATATGGGGCGAACCTTGAACGTAGCAGCTAAACACGCGAACCCAAGTAGGGGATACAAACTAGACCGCATGCGCAATGAACCCTGGAGTTCTTGCCGAACCATCTGACTGTCACGAACCCTTATGGCCGAACCATGTTTGTGCGCCGCCTCAACCGACCACCTTAATACCTCTCGGTCGAGATAAATCAAAGCCCACTCCCTCTAATGGGCTCATATATTATACCTTTGATCCAAGACTATATATATAATAATTGATATGTGATGGAGGATTCGGCCCATGTACCTACCGTAGGCCTAAGACATTAGTTGGGCCCAAACCCAACAATTCGGTCCAATAGGTTTCCTATGGCTCAAATGACATTGGCCCAACATAGACCTCATAAACGTACGGCCCAATTCTCTCTTGTTCGGCCCAACAACATTCTCCGGCCCAATACACATGCGGCCCAATCCATTGTTGAACAAGTCCAAACAACTAACCAAATCGACCTTTGGCCCAAGTTAGGAAGCCCACTCCTTATCCGGCCCAAATCAATTGCTAGGCCATTTCTTATATTGGGCCAAGCCCAAATAAGGGTTACCCAACCCCTCTGCATTCGGCCCATTCGATTTCGAGGATAATTTAAAGTAACATGACACTTAAACCGTTGAGCTTTACAAGGATAACTTTATAGTATTTGATTTTCTATGAAATCAATTATTTAAAATATTATAAATTTTAAGAGTTTATAATCTTTAAACTAAAGTTTAAGATATATAACGATGAACTATAAAAGTTCAAGGTTTCACAAAATAACAAGTGATAGACACGTTGGAAATAAAAAGGAAAGACTTATAACAAATATTAAAACCTCAACTTAAGGGGGATTAGTTGTTATTAAAGTCCATAACATTCAAACATGGCCGAATGAAGACTGAGACCTAAGTGTTAGCCAACTTTAGGGCTAACACTAACACATATATGCACATGAATTATTACAACAAATACTCATGAACTACAAACACTATGAAATCAATACAGGAGCGTGAACATTACAACAAAGGGCAAACAAAGAGCGAGCGTATTCTTGTTTTACATAGTCAACTACCAAGGACACAAGGTGAGTTCATTTGTCCCTTTTCAAATTTATTTGTTTTACTTCGGGACTGAGAAGCATGTTAAACGTTTTCATAAATTGTTGAAATGTTACTAAATGCTTTAAACATAAACATGATAATTTTGTTGAAACTTATACTTTAAGCTTGATGCTTAAAATCAAATGTTGGATACTTGTGAGACTTATGATACTTGATGCTATTACACGGGACTTGATGCTATTACATGAGACATGATATTTATACATGGGATTAGATGCTTGTGAAACGATATGTTAACATGACATTTTATGCTTGGGAAAACATTATGCGTAAACATGATATTTGATACTTATGGGGCTATGTGCTGTACATGAGATTGGATGTAAACATATGATATACATGATGAATCAATGTGTGAACAATTGAAACTTTATGTTTGGAAACTATTACTTGCGCATGAAACATTGTACATGTATCTAACCATAGTCTACGTAATTGCTAAACTTCTGGTATTCCAGAGCTTGTACCTATGGGGTGAGATACTTGTAGAAACATAAACGTAATGATACTAGGCTATTACCTGGTTATAAGGGACATGTAATTGCTAAACTTTTGGTATTCCAGAGCTTTTGTCGGCTTATATGAGGTATGTAAAGGCTAAACATAAACGTATCGATTCTAGGCTATTACCTGGATATAAGAGACATGTAATTGCTAAACTTCTGGTATTCCAGAGCTTTTGTCGGCTTATATGAGGTATGTAAATGCTAAACATAAACGTAACGATGCTAGGCTATTACCTGGTTATAAGGGACATGTAATTGCTAAACTTCTGGTAGTCCAGAGCTTTTGTCGGCTTATATGAGGTATATAAATGCCAAACATAACGAATGCTAAGCTATTATCTATATAAGAGACATGTAATTGCTAAACTTCTGGTATTCCAGAGCTTTTGTCTGCTTATAGGAGATATGTAATTGCTGAATTATTTGTGGGTGCATAGGTTGTTGCTATGTATGAGATTATGGACAGCTGAACTATGTGCATGTGAATCTATGATGCTTGATAAACATACTGTGAAACTAACACTTATGAATACAATAGACATGAAAACTTTGAAACATATAACAAAAGCTTTGATGAGGATTGAATTGATTGGTAGGTAAAATGCTTAATTATTATTAACAACAGTGTCATATCCAAATTAGTATGTGGTGGGATGGCGTCTGGGCGGGTTGTAGGCTCGACCCAGGGGTATGCCCTATATATAAGCATACCGATTTGGATATTACATGTGGAGTTAATGAGGTTAAGGTTTTACCGAAGGAGGTTTGTGAAACTATTTTAAACTTTTAAACCTTATGAACTCACCAACCGTTGTGTTGACTTGATCTTTTTACATGTTTTCTTAGGTGAAGAACAGGTTTAAACTTAAGCTCTTGGATTTGCATACTAGGATGCCCAGATAGAGGACCTAGTAGACTTTTGAGAAGCACATCTTTTGTGATGACACTTATTACTTTTGATATCTTGTACATATACAAGATATAAACATTTGATTCTTTTGATTAGGTTTACTTAGTTAAATTGTAGAACATTGCTATTGTAATTTAACTTTGTAATCCTATATATCATTTGATTGTGCTTTAGTTATTCTTAAACGTTGATGCTATGTAAACAATCTGATCATCATGATTATCACCCGCGATATCACGCCCCGGGAACCTTCCGCCCGACGGGGACTCCGATCCAACCCCGCCGGCTCGGGGTGTGACACCCACCACATACCAAACCACATAACATATTGTTCCTGATGATAATTAAGCGTTTCATACTACATCTTTGATTCCTTAACATTCGATTCATTGAATTTGATTACCCTGTAATTGTTTGCCTTGATTCCCTGAATGACAACCTTAACCTCACTAACAACCACCTATGTTATCCAACCAAGTATGCTTATATATAGGGCATATGTAGGGGACAAGCCCCAGCCACCGTCCCACCACATACCGGGCTGCTTAACACATTGTTGTTAATGATAATTAAGCATTTCATTCAACTACCTTGATTCCATGACTTATGATTCTTAGCATTTGATTACCCTGATAATGTTTACTTTGATTCCCCCGAAATGACAACCTTAACCTCACTAACAACCACCTATTCTATCCAACCGAGTATGCTTATATATAGGGCATATGTAGGGGACAAGCCCCAGCCACCGTCCCACCACATACCGGGCTGCTTAACATATTGTTGTTAATGATAATTAAGCGTTTCACTCCACCCTATTGATTTCCATGACTTATGAGTGTTGAGTTTGAGAGGCACCATTATGGACAGCTGAACACCCTAGGGAATTCAGCATCCATCCATAATGGCCCTAGATATGACTCGTTACGTGTTATGATAGAGAAACCTTCAAGCTGACACAAAGTCAGCTAGAAGAACCCAATTCATTCTAGTCATTTTTCATAACCATGGATGAATCAAGAAGAACACTTAATGACTAGTAGGGCTTGACCAATGTCAAGACGCGGCGGCCAATCAGTCTGTCTTACATGATTCTGACAACGAAGAGCACTGATGACTAGTAGGGCTTGACCAATGTCAAGACGCAGCGGCCAACAGTTTGTCTTACGATGTCCTATAGCTTAAGCATACAAGTTTAACGCATTCACATAGTTTCACTGATGACTAGTAGGGGTTGACACGCAGGTCAACACGCGGCGGTCATTCAGTCTGTAGTCTGAGCATTCCAAATGTATCAAGCATTCAAGTGTTCAAGTATTCCAAGCATATCAAGTATTCACGTGTTTCAAGCATTCCAAGTATATCAAGTCTTTATAGTATGTTAGAACATATGGTCTTTCTAAGTTTAAATTCCAAGTTTACATAGACATAGTTTTCATAAGCATTTCTAGTTTTAACATTAGTTTCCTTATGCATTTAAATGTTTCAAAAGCTTTAAGCAAGCTAGTTTAGTATAAATAGCATCAGCATTGAATCTGTAGCTTTAGTTCTAGAATATAGTCTAAGCATAGAGTTTATAGCATTGACCTAAATATCTAATTTGATCATAGAGTTTATAAGTATCAAACGTATGGTTTAAGCATCAAGTTTGTAGCATAAGCATCGAGCATCTAGTTTTAAGTTTCTAGTTTGAGCACAAAGTGCAAGTATAATGCACATAAATATAGTGTAAATAGCATTAGCTATTTACACTATAACCTTAGTTTTCAAATAAGCGTTACAAGTTCAAGCATTAGTAAAGGTATTATCAATAGTGTAAAAGCATTTAATAAACATTTCAATAATTGTTTAAAATGACTAACATGCTTCTCAGTCCCGAGTTAAAAACAAATAAGTTTGAAAAGGGACAAATGAACTCACCTTGTGTCCGTAGTGGTTGACTAAGCAAAACAAGAATACGCACGCTCTTTGTTTGTATTTGTTGTGATGTTCACGATCCTGTATTGATTTCATAGTATTTGTAGCTTATAAGTATGTGTTGTAATGATTCGTGTGCGTGTAAGTGTTAGTCCTAAAGTTGACTAACACTCGCGAGTCTTATTCATTATCCGGCCCGGAGTTCCCTATATTATGTAATGTAGTGTTGAACCTCCTGTATTGTTTGTAAATTCTCAACTCGCGGTCTAGTTTAACGATTAAAATCTCCATATAAGTTTTAAGTCTTTGCATGGTTTATTTAACAAATTTATCATCACATTTGTGATAATTAACATGATAATCCATGGTTGCGTTCACCCTTGATTTTAGACTTTCATCCGCGAGTTAGTTAACCTTTAGAACTTATTGGGCCGGATAGATGTGTTGGGCCGATTAATACACATGGGCCGAATAGGGGTGAGATGGGCCGAACTGGGCCAGGTTCCTAATTTACCGGGCCGTAGACTATATTTATGATTTGGTCCGTTGAATGACTAGTGGGCCTAAGAATGGTTACATGGGCCGATCCATGGTATACCAAACAAATGCCCATAGGCCGAAGGCTTGGGCTGTTGGGCCTTTTACGTGTATGTGGACCGTGCATTTTATCGGCTAGGAATAAAAATGGGGTACAGTTCTCACGCAGCGAACCTATCATTCTTAAACCAAGGTTCGGCCCATTCTTAGGTAGTAAGGTTCGGCTACTGCTTCATGGTTCGGCTGATGTCTAGGGTTCGCCACCTATGAGAGGTTCGGCTAATTGAGCATGTACGGTTCGGCAATGGTTGTTTCGGTCGCATAGGTTCGCCTGGAACCCGTAGGTTCGGTTGTCCAAAAGTTTTTCCTGAAGAACTACCGGGACTTCCACCACAAAGACAAGTCGAATTCAAAATCGATTTAATGCCAGGAGCGACACCAATTGCAAAAGCACCATATCGTCTTGCACCATCAGAGAGATGGTGCTACAAGGTTCGGAGGTAGGTAGGCGCAGCAGGTTTCGGGACAGTAGGGTTCGTGGCCATCATGCTCGGGAGTTGCAGGTTCGGTAGCCCCCCCCCCCTTTGCCCAGCACCTTGGCGAACCTGTGACCAACCACCTTCATCTCGAATTCCTAGTTATGACAGTTCGTTCCCATGACAATGGCTATGCGAATAAGGCTTCTTGTGACGTGTAGTTCGAATTAATAAGGTGGTTAACCGGCTAGGTGTGTGTGTCGACCAAGATCTAGAAACATCCTAGTTTTACAAGGTATTCGAGCTCGATTACCTCTAAATCGTTTGGACCAGCACCCAAATCAGTTGTACTTCCGTGTAGAGGGAGTCGAGAGCTTCACGTGGACACCAAGAACTCGCGATTTCGTCAAAGATTGAGCAAATTATGGAGGTTTGAAGGTGTGATCCTTAGAGAGAGAGAGAGATGACGATTTTGAGCTAGAGAGAGAGAGTGGTGTGCATTAAAATGAAGATGGTGGCTTCATTCAACCCATATATAACCCGGGGGTATTCGGGTTCGTTTCGGTTTCTCGGTTTGTGTTTTCGTTGCGTTTCCGGACCGTAACTCGCGTGTTTTTTTTACTTTAAATAAAAGACTTTATTTTAAATGTTTGGAAAGTGGTTATTTATAGTAAATATTTTAAATATTATTTTCTTGAATTATTTGTCGTAAATTATTATTTTACGTGCTCCGTTATTTCTTTTGCGTATCTTATGCTTTATGCGTTTTACTTAAAATAATTTCGTTTTAATTTATTTCTGATGAGTTTCAAAATTGTAAAACAGGAAATATTTTATTTCCTTATATTTATTATCGTTCGTTTCGTCATCGTTTTGGTTTCGTCAGAAAACGTCACCTACGCGCGTCTTCGTACAGAGCGCTAACTGTACGAACACGATCGTACGTTTCACTTTCTGATTTTGTTTTCTACTTTTCAGTCATCGTTTCAGATCGTTAAACTATCAGATCTATTAGTACAGATCGTCACCTATACGAATAGTTCATCAGTTTAGCATTCTGTAACAACAACTGTTATAGTTTTGTTCTGTTTATCCTCGCATACGTTTATACCTAATAATAACAAATCAAACATGTATGCATCTGTTCATGGTTGTCTGATGTGTTTCTGACTGTTTAAACCATGAGGTTTAAATCATGATTTCAGAAACATAGTATAACAGTTTGTGTTTAGCATCGAATGTTAATAGCTTCCAAATAATTTTCCTAGTTTGTAACTGAGTTACTGTGCAAGTTTCCTGTTCAGTTTACTGTTCCGGTAACGATTCCGGCACAGATGTTACAAAACAGAATCATTTTGTACATGTATAAGTTCGGATCCCGGGGTAATGCTTCTAGACGTATTGAACACTTCTTGTAAAGTTAACGACATTATCAATGCAAAACACTTGTTTCTTATTTTGTATTCCACACTCTTTAGAAGCTTGTTGCTGCTTATTTTGCTGTCCAAGTTGGTATTTTTATCTGCTTTGGGACCTAGTCTATATTAAGTTTATTAAAATAAATAATTTTAAAGTTCATTTACAAGTTTAAAACCTGGTCTTAATTAGAGCCATCCAAATAATTCGTCTCTCGAAACTCGTTTGAAGCTCAATCGTAAAAGCACGGAAATAAGCTTATTTAATTTTGGCTCAGTTTTAATAAGTAGAGCGGCTCGATTCGGTCTATAAACGAACCACGCACAAGCAAATGTTAGCTCGCCCCTGCTTGCTTGATTTCGCGCTAATTATTTATCAATTTATTATACATATACATATATATATATATATATATTTACACATAATTATTTTATAAATATATAACTAAAAAACAAGTGTTTAAGCCTTTAAAGATTCTCGAACTCAGTTTGTATGAGGTGAAAAAAATAAAATAGTATTAACTATGAATACACATCTCTTTCCATTGCTTTATTAATAGGCAACAACTTAGAGTTCTATACAAAATTTGAATATGAAATTAAGCAAAACCGAATACTCAGTTCTATGACGAGCCGAGCGCTCCGTTATAAATCGAACCAAGTTCAAGCAATAATATTTGTCACACCCCGAGCCGGCGGGCTGGATCGACTTTCCAGTCGGGTGAAAGGTATCGGGTCATGATATCGTGTGATAATCAAAATGATTAGATTGTTTACAATACTCATGATATATAATTGAGAAACTAAACACCCATGCATTAGAATGCAATTCTACAAAAGACATATGTTATGATTCTGCCTTGATCTGTAAAATGTTCTGAAACTTATATGATTCCTACACAAAATGCACAAAATATGCTAGGTGCTTCTACTAGGCCGCCTAGCTAATCCTTTGTTTTTGGTGACTAAACATGTTCGTCACCTGAGAAGAATCATGCAAAAGAGACAACACTAGGTTGATGAGTTCATTTGTTTATTTGGTTTAAAAATGTTTTAGAAAACAATTATAAATTTTAACATAGTTTAATATTTCATGAGATACCCCTCCCATATTGATTTAATACCCCAATAATTTAGCTTTCGCAAAGATCATCTTGACTGATATCTGGGTACGTTATGTGACCCCAGCTCAGACTATGATATAATTGATATAGAAATTTCCCATAAAACTTTCATTAAGTAGGAAAGTTCCTTTTTGTCTCAATGTAATTTGAATCCCCCTCGGCCCCCGCATAGCTTCCACCTTAGACATCACCACTGACATCACCCCGTCTTATCAAGTAATCACTTATATATAGGGCATACGTAGGGTCAAGCTTACTGCCAGCCCAACATGCCTTTGACAAGACACGATCATGTCCTTAGCAGAAACTAAGACTTTCACTCTGCTATCACACACACAATCTCGTCTCATTATTCTCACTTTGTCCTCACTTGAATGAGTTTATTGTTTCTCACTTCCAATAGAGGTGACAGTCAACCCATTAAATGGATGTAAATTCATTGAACAACTTTGTGGTCAACGCTAGTTAAGCCACTATGTTACAAAATCTACACCCAATTTGGTTTTGATATTTGTCCTCATAATGTCTTCACACTATCTGCCACTGACCAAAAACTTAGGCCGATTATCAGCCAACCAGATTATTGATAGTGCTCCAGAACCAATGTGGGTAGTTGTAACTCCTCGGCTGATGGCGGAAACGTCGGGATGCCACGAGAGATGTGTAGATTGTTCACAAGCTCATGGGCATCTAAAGTATCATCACATATCAATCAAACAAATAAAGTAATTACACAAAAATCATGTTCGCCATGATTCAAGTACAATCATTTACACAAAAGATTAGCTAAATTAACTAAACACTAGTCGTCAGTAATCCAGTTAGTTTTAGCTAAGTCCGAGACCCTAAGTGATGATGTCCAAGAGATGTAGAGCTACCCTGCTCTACCTACTTCTCTTCATTTCCTGAAACATGTAGAAAATCAAGTGTCAACTACGAAGTAGTTGGTGAGTAATCATAAAATTTTCATTTTCTAAAAATGTTTATAAGTGTTCATAAAAGTTTATAGTTTTTGAGAAAATACACATGTGAACCTGTGAGATAATCTAGCTCCGTCAACTCACATCAAACACAACAATCACATAATCCAATTAATCACAAATAATCATCCAAGTATAGTCAATCAAACTCAACCAAACACATCAATTCAATAATAATCAATCACCATCAATAATCAACATTCATCATAATTATATCAATATAATGTGCCGCGGAGGACCTTAGTCAACTCAATCAACGGTGGGTGGAATCATCACGGAGGACCGAAGTCAACTCAATCACGACATTCCTAATATGCATAAGTGTCAATACAATGCACTACGGATGACCTCAGTCAACTCAATCAATAGTGGAATCACCGAAGAGGACCGAAGTCAACTCAACATACAACAATTCAGTCATCACGGAGGACCGAAGTCAACTCAACAACCAATGACTCACGGAGTGGTGATAATCCACATAAATATATAATTATCTCAATAATAATAAGAATATCACAATGATAATCCATGATTCAACCATATGTTATCAAAATTATATTCGTTTTGGTATACATGTTCCACCCCCGAGTTTAAAAGCAAAAATGATTTAAAAAGGGGTTATGAGAACTCACCTGAATTTCTTATATTCAGTATTTTGTAGTATGCGCGCTCACGTAGATGAAATCAATGATGACTCAATCAACCTGTATTTATCGTGTGTTTCATGTTCATAAGTATATGTTATGATTTCGTATGTTAACCTTAAAGTTGGTTAAGTTTTATAAGTTTTTGTAGTGAAAGTGGTTAACTTGTTTTATAAAAGTAACCCTGGTTGTTACCTTGTTCAAAACATGACTTAGTTATAATCCATTGACATGTTTTAAACTATGGTTTATGATCATACCGTTGTTTTAGAGTTTGTCTGTGTTTTTAGCCCAAAATTTAAGTAATATGGATTAAGGTAGCATGCCCAATTGCTCCCCAATCCTAATTACATTTTGTACCATTATAGATTAACATAATTGAAATTTCCATTATGTAAATGAAATATATGTTTAGGTGGTTATGTGTGTGTGTCCCAAAAAAAAAACAAAACGATTTTTGAACTTCAAGAACACATTAGCACACTAGTGCTCGACTAAGTCTTCAAATATGTGGCCCACCATATTATCTTGATTGAGATATGGAGTTTTCAGTTGGAGTAATACACCCCAAGTGGGGTTCTCCGCTAATTTTAAATTTGTGGGGTTCTCAACCAAGTTTTCACCCAATTAATTGGTTTCTCGGCCAATTATTCCAAAGCATAAGGGGTTCTCGGCCACTTATGTAGTTCTCGGTCAAAAGCATCACACACAAGGGATTCTCGGTCACCTAAGAAGGGTTTTCGGTTCGTTTATTTTGGCCGAGAAAGAGGAAAGAGAAAAGAGTTTCTCGGTAAATCGTCCTCAACATTTAGTCCCAAACACCATTTTATCTTATTACAGGTTTTCTAAAATCCTCATTTTGATGTTAGCTAACATGGTGATCTCGTTTTCATGCAAGGTTTATGAGGTTTAATGGATAAAAATTAAATTACAAGTTCATATACCCGGTTTTGAGAGAAAACCCTAAAAATGAATATTTGAGCTCGATTTTACCTTGTTTGTGATGATCCAAAGCTCCGATCCTTTGTACTTTCGGGTTGTAGATGTTGAGGGCTTCGTTTTGACACCAAGATCAGTGAAAATGGTGAAGAAATGAAGAAGAAATCTTAGTGAGATGTTCTAGTGAGACGAAGCTCCGAAAATTGGTTCTAGAGAGAGAGTGTGTAGGTGAAAAATGAGGAAGATGAAGATGTCCCTTCTTTTATACGTTACGTTAATCCAACTTGCTCGATTTCGCTTATTTACGCATTTAATTAATTTATTCTTTCGGTTTTTACGTAAACTACATTTTAAAACACGAAACGTTTAATAACGCAATTTGGTTTAACAAAATGGTTTAAATTATATTCATCTTATAAAATGATTTTATTTATTTTCGTTTACCGTCGTAATTCCTAATAAACGTTTTTAAATTCTTTTTCTTACTTTAATATCGTAAAATTATTATTTCGGTAGTCTCATCGAAATGCATTACTCACGTACGAATTTCGCAAAGATCATCACCTTTCCGATTTCGTCGTTCATATTGTATTTCGATTTGATTTACGATTTATGGAATATCATTTCAATATATTATTCCTAATAATTATATTTGTGCGAATCGTCACCCACGCAAATACATTATTAAGTTAATATTTCTGAAATAATATTCGCGTTTAAATTATATTCGTAAGCTCACTTTCGCGTAATCATTCTCAATAATATTTTCATTATTTTTATTTATCATATTTATAAATCATCAGTTTCCCAAACCTCAATCCCACTAAATCATATCACTGACACATTCCATGATAGACCGAAAAAAGTTTATGTATATAGCATACGTAGGAGTCGGTCGCAACCGCTCCAGCCCCCATCCCACCACCATTTCGATTAACCATGACCATGTGTCCTTGACTATATTTAGTGACCAAACCAATAACCTTTAACCATTTCCATCAAAACCAGATCGTATTAAAATTAGTCAACTGCAATAAACACTGTGGGTCAGTTTAGTTATATTTCAAACGAACTTCCCCAATGGTTTATGCATAATAAATATATGTTCTCACCAATGTATACCAGGGATAATACCATTAAATAAATCAAAGAAATTATCAAATTATCATGTCAGGTTTTCTCAGTATAGTTTAATATGTACGGACCTACCCGAAATGCAGTGATGTTACAGTCTCCCCTAGTTGAGGGAATTTCATCTCGAAATTCAACTTGGAGCGACCGCAGTGAATAAGTGTGGATACTTAAGTTTCATCTGATCTTCTCATTCCCAGGTGATTTCTGGACCACGCTTCGACTCCAATCGTACTTTGACAACTGGAATTCTACTGCGTTTGAGTTTCTTAACTTCACGGTCTGTCACACCCCTGCGCCGCGTGCGGAATCCACGGCGCGGTGACGTATGAACAGTTGAATCATGCACAAGTATTGAATAAGAACAACCACAATGGATTACTACATTTCATAATGTTTAGACAGTTGTTTAGTTACAGACAATCTATCTACCAAAAGAAAGACAACTACAGACCCAAAATATAGTTTACAAAATAAGACTTCAAACAAGACAATTAAACAATTAGGATTTAGTGTGTTTCTAATCCATCCTAGCATGTTTCTTCATCTTGTTCTATCTTAGTATGGTCTCCTTAGTTGTCCCTGAGAAAGTCTTAAACCTGATTACCTGAAACACGTGAAAAGTAACTGTCAACTACAGACGTGGTTGGTGAGAACAATAGTTTAATCATTTGTAAACATGAATATATGATATAAGGCATAGGTATGTTAAAGTAATAAATGATTCACATGGATGAGCTGCAACCCAAACTAACATCAAGTAAGAAAATGAGTGTAAACAGTCCAATCACTGTTTGCACAAGAGTCAACATATAAATCAAGTCCCAAAACCACGTTTGGAGTTAGATAATGTGTCAACAGTTTTGATAAAAACCATACGTAACCGAAATCTGCAGTTGGTTTATAAAACAAATTTAAAAACTAACTGCAGCAATCGGTCTGCCCCAAATGTGTGTGTCCGCTTTCCCTTGTTGTGATCACCCAGTACTAATGCTAATGAATATGATACTTGATGCATTCATAAGTTTGTTTACAACAATAGACACCATGTTTCTGAACCTTACTTTAAACGAGCGTGTTAATGCCTTATGTGAAAACATGATTGAAAACCTTGATTTAATCCCATGAATTAAATCCTTAGTTTTGAATACCGTGAAATGAATCCTCTGTTTTGAATACCATAAGTGAATCCCTTGATTTGAACATCACCATGAAACCATTGTTTGAATACCATGTTTGAAACCCTTGATTCAAATACCATGAAATGAATCCTTTGGTTTGAATGTCATGAAATGTGACCTTGTATATTAACAAGGTTTTTAACAGAAAAGTTTATAAAATTCATTATTTAAAAGAACATCTCATTTATGAAACCTTTTTAGAAGAATAGGTCAATGGTTTAATAATTCTTTAAAACGGTTGATAAATTTCCTGAAACAGTTGATAAATCCCTTGGATTTGTAATATGAACTTGAAATGTTGATAGGAATACACACATCTTGTGTAATGAAATACAATTGTAAATGAAGAGTTTGATCACGTGTTCCACCCCAAAACAGTTATAAAACAGTAAAAGAGGGGCTAAAGTTCTCACCTGTCTGCAGTAGACTCTGAACTAAAACAGATAGCAAGTAGCAAACAGGACTTCTAATTGATTCCTATATCATTGTATCATACATAAGATATAAGATTCATAATTGTATAGACCTTGTTTCATTGATTGACATGTGTTTACGATTGTTGTGAAAACTTGAAAGTTATGATTGAGTTACTTGATTGATCATGGGTCCAAGAAAAGAATGTGTGATGTCCCGTTATGCACAACTTGTTTGCACAACATCACATGTGTTTAAAAGTTTGATAAACCATTAATACACCATTGATACACTATTGATTAACATGAAAATGTATAGATATGTTCAAGCGTTTAGACTCTTGAGATTATGAATTGATCTCTTTATTAGTTTAGGTTAAACTTAACCAAACTAATATCAATTCATAACCGCTTTGTATTGAAGACCACACCATGGACCATTTAGGTTAACAATGAGCCAATTGATTGTGATGTTGGGCCACCCAATATGTATATGGGCCAGGTAAGGTTCCATAGGTAACATTGGGCCAAATGCCAAGTATTGGGCCAAAATGATTCTCGTGGGCCAGATGAGTGAGTTATTGGGCCTAAGGTTTTGTTGGGCTTGATCTAATGTGGGACGAAGTTAACTAATCAATTGGGCCACTTAGAATCATAATGGGCCGAATGTAATGTAATTGGGCCGAAAGGGGGTGGGCTGCCCACGATTTCCAGCGAACCTAATCAAGTTTTTAACTACTAAGGTTCGGCAACAAGATTAAACCACCGGTTCAGCTGCAAAACTAACGAACCCTGTAGGGTTCGGTTGAATCCAAAGGTGTGGCAAGCTGATTAACGAACCATACGAGGTTCGTCAAAGGATAGGGTTCGGCATTCATGATGGTTCGCTGCTTAAGGTGTCAACGAGGCTCGGTGGTTTAAGGTGACGAAGCTAGGTTTCGTTGCATGCATGCATGAAGGGTTCGTCTGACTTGAAGGGTTCGTGAAATGATCAGACCTGCAGGGTTCGGCTATACCCCGAGGGTTCGGCTCTAGTGGAGTGATGTGTAGGGTTCGGGAATACTAGGGTTCGGCTTCATATGGCTCGCCGGTTGAAGAAATGGTACGGCCGAGAAACCTACATGGTTCGGCACTCTGAGGTTCGTGAAGCCCATTAGGGTTCGGCTGGGGAGGTGCAGGTTCGTCGAAAAGGATGGTTCGTGACTTCTGTAACAAGGTTCGGTAACAGGTGGAACGAACCATATGGTTATGGAAGTCACAGGTTCGGCTCCACCCCACCCCCGACCTGCATCACTAATCATCATCGATCTCATTCTGCTCACCTGTTCTAAACTCGAAATTCATGAAACATGCGATTATCTAACATTAGAAGTCACGGTGTAATCTAGAACCGGCTAATAATCAAGTTCAAACAACACCCGAACCAAAAACCCTCTTTTTCAGATTCTTCTTTCGAGCATACCTCGTTTTTGGCCAGAAAATTCCACAGATCCTTTGTACTTCCGTGTAGAGAATGTCGAGAGCTACGCGTGGACACCGAGAACACTGAAATCCGTTGAGAAACGAAGGAGATACGCGCGTTTGAAGTTCGGTTTTCTAGAGAGAGAGAGGGTAGACGGGATTTTTAGAGAGAGAAGTGGTTGGTGATGTAATAAATGAGAAATTAAGCCTTGTTCAAGGCTTTTATAGTCCGGGTGGTATTCGGGTCCGTTTCGGTCGCTCGGTTCGCGTTTCCGGAACGTAACGCGTATTTTACGCGGTTTTAAAATAAAAGAGTTGTTAAACTCATTGAAATGATGAGTTTCAAAATTGTAAAAATATAAAATAACCATTTTTAATTATTTGTTCGAAAACAGATCGTTAAACAGTAACAATTGCGTGTGTACCCACAATCGTGTACGTTTTCCGATCGTATAAAAATAGTTAAAGCCGTTCACTCGTAATTTATAAGTTCAACATTCGTATCATTATGGATCGTCACCCATAACTATACTCAGTCTCGCTTACGCATTACGATTTTGTTTGATTAATTGTCACAATATTCGTCTTAACACTACGCACTAACACTATCCTGTTACACCGAACGCAGTATATATATAGGGCTCACTCTCGCTGCCCACCACTGTTTCGATATAACACAATACTGTTCTTGCCTAGTGTAATCGACTGTACATATTAATACATACGTGTTCCTAAATAAATAAAATCCTGTAACACACAAGCACACATTATGAACATAAGAATCACATTGATAACTGAACATTGACACCCACTGTTCTAACACTGTTTACGACTACCATGACTAAATGTACAAATGTTACAGTCTCCCCTAGTTAAGGGAATTTCGTCCCGAAATTAACTAGCCGAAGATACTGTAAAAAGATGAGGGTACTTAAGCTTCATCTGGTCTTCACGTTCCCAGGTGAACTCAGCACCGCGTTTGCCCTCCCATCGTACCTTTACGATCGGGATACGGCTGCGTTTAAGTTTCTTGACTCCATGATCCATGATTTCAACCGGACGCTCTATGAATTGCATGTTGTTCTGAATCTGTATGTCTTCCAGTGGAATCTGAACATCATGATCAGCTAAGCATTTCTTAAGATTTGATACATGAAAAGTATCATGAACATTGCTTAGCTCCACTGGAAGTTTGAGTTTGTAGGCTACGGGACCAATCCGTTCCAGGATCTCAAAAGGTCCAACGTACCTTGGTGCAAGTTTCCCTTTCTTCCCGAATCGAACAACGCCTTTCCAAGGAGAAACTTTGAGTAAGACTCGGTCACCGACTTGAAACTCAAGCGGTTTCCGACGTCGATCAGCATAACTCTTCTGCCGATCTCGTGCGGCCTTAAGCAGTGATTGAATGATTGTGATTTTGTCTGATGTTTCCTGAATGAGTTCTGGTCCTACGACCTGTGAGTCACCAATCTCGGTCCAACAGACCGGTGATCGGCACTTTCTACCATATAAAGCTTCGAATGGTGCACATTGAATGCTTGTATGGTAACTATTGTTATACGAAAACTCAATGAGTGGGAGATGAGTGTCCCAACTTCCACCGAAGTCAATGACACAAGAACGAAGCATGTCTTCGAGTGTTTGGATATTCCTTTCGCTTTGACCGTCGGTTTGGGGGTGATACTCCGTGCTAAGATTAACACGAGTTCCCAAAGCCTGTTGCAATGATTGCCAAAAGCGAGAAGTGAAGCGACTATCACGATCAGATATGATTGATGTTGGTGTACCATGACGTGCAATGATTTCGTTGATGTACAAAGTGGATAGCTTCTCCATCTTGTAATCCTCTCGGATCGGGAGAAAATGAGCAGATTTGGTGAGTTGATCAACGATCACCCAAATCGAATCGAATCCTCGCGGAGTTCTCGGCAACTTGGTTATGACATCCATGGAAATTTGTTCCCATTTCCATTGAGGAATTTCAGGTTGCTGCAGAAATCCCGAAGGCTTTTGATGTTCTGCTTTGACTTTTGAACATGTAAGACACTTTCCCACGTACAGTGCTATGTCTTTCTTCATTCCCGGCCACCAGTAAGATGTACGCAAGTCTTGGTACATCTTATCCGCTCCAGGATGAACTGAGTATCGCGACTTATGAGCCTCATCACAGATGAGTGTGCGTAATTCTTCAGACTTTGGAATCCAAATGCGACCGTTGAGATATAACACCCCATCAACTCGAGGTTCTAGTTTCTTCTCAATCCCGCAACCCAAGTCTGTCTTGAGTTGATTGTCTGTTACTACTTGTTTTTGTGCAATACGAATCAAGTCTTTCAGGTTTGGTTGTGTGTTGATCTCCATGGCTCTTACACGAATTGGTTTAACTGGTTCCTTGCGACTAAGAGCATCCGCCACCACATTGGCTTTACCAGGATGGTAACGAATCTCACAGTCGTAATCAGTTAGAAGCTCAACCCAACGCCGTTGTCTCATGTTGAGTTCTTTCTGATTAAGGATGTGTTGCAGGCTCTTGTGGTCTGTATAGATGACACATTTAGTACCACAAAGGTAGTGCCTCCAAATCTTCAATGCAAAGACCACAGCCCCTAACTCAAGGTCATGAGTAGTGTAATTCTTCTCGTGAACCTTAAGTTGTCTTGAAGCATACGCAATGACCTTGTCCCGTTGCATAAGTACACAACCGAGACCAAGGTTTGAAGCATCGCAGTAGACAATGAAATCATCACTGCCTTCTGGAAGACTAAGGATAGGGGAATTGCACAACTTCTGTTTAAGAAGTTGAAATGCATCTTCTTGTTTCTGTCCCCATATAAAGGCTTGACTTTTCTGAGTCAGTGTGGTAAGTGGCAAAGCAATCTTAGAGAAATTTGCAATGAATCTCCTGTAATAGCCTGCCAAACCCAGAAATGAACGAATCTCTGTTGGAGTAGATGGAGTAGTCCAGTTCTTAATCGCCTCAATCTTGGCTGGATCTACATGTATTCCATCCTTGTTTATGACATGTCCTAAGAAGTGAACCTCCTTCAGCCAAAATTCATATTTTGAGAATTTTGCATAAAGTTGTTCAGCTCTTAGTAACTCTAAGACTTTCCTCAAATGATCTTCATGCTCTTGTTCCGACTTGGAATAAATCAGGATGTCGTCAATGAAAACAATAACAAACTGATCTAAGTATGGCCTGCAGACTCGATTCATCAAGTCCATGAACACTGCAGGTGCATTGGTCAACCCAAATGGCATGACCACGAACTCATAGTGTCCATATCGAGTCCTAAACGCCGTCTTTGGTATATCCTCATCATTTACTCTTAACTGATGATACCCGGATCGTAAATCAATCTTAGAGAAGCAAGTTGCTCCCTGTAATTGATCAAACAGATCATCGATCCTAGGCAGAGGATATCTATTCTTGATGGTCAACTTGTTTAGCTCACGATAATCAATACACATACGAAATGAACCGTCTTTCTTTTTGACAAAGAGAACCGGAGCTCCCCATGGAGAGAAACTCGGTCTTATGAAACCTTTGTCTAAAAGTTCTTGAAGCTGACTAGACAGTTCTTGCATCTCAGACGGTGCTAATCAATACGGTGACTTCGCCACTGGGTTTGCTCCAGGGACGAGATCAATTCTAAACTCCACTTGTCGGACTGGTGGTAGTCCAGGCAAGTCTTCTGGAAATACGTCTGGATAATCTCTGATAACTGGAACGTCTCCAACTGCTTTCTTTTCAGGTTTCTTTTCCACTACGTGAGCTAGGAAAGCATAATATTTCTTCTTCAAGTACTTCCTCGCCTTGATGCACGATACAATCTTCAATCCGCGACATGGTTTCTCGCCGTAGACTATCATCGTTTCGCCGGACGGTAGGGGAATTCGGATAAGTTTCTCAGAGCATACGATTTCAGCATTGTTTTTGGATAACCAATCCATTCCTATTACAACTTCGAAGCTTCCGAGAGTCATAGGAATGAGATTGATGGAGAAAAGATGGTCATTTAATCTTAATTCACATCCATGTATTATGGAATCTACAACTATAGTCTTACCATTCGCTACTTCTACAGTATAGGGAGCAGTAAGTGTGGATAGTTGCATATCAAGTAAAGAAGCAGTATGAGCAGAGATGAAACTTTTATCAGCACCAGTATCAAATATGATAGAAACATAGTGATCATTGATAAGAAATGTACCCGTGATGACTGCTGGATCCTCCCGTGCTTCGGCAGTTCCGATAACAAAGGCACGAGCAGTAGCAGTAGTGTTGTTGAGTTTTGGACACTGGTTTCTGAAGTGTCCTTCTGCTCCACAATTATAACAGGCCCTTCCACCTGTAGCAGCAGTGGTAGTGGTAGCAGTAGTTGCAGCAGCAAGATGAGCAGCTCGGCATGTAGCTGCAAAGTGTCCCATACGCCCACATTTTAGACACTTCTTGCATGGAGTAGTGGGTAAATGATGGTATTGGCATTTGGTGCAAAGTGGAAATGTGCCAGTATAAGACTTTCTGGCGTTAGCAGGTTGTGGCATAGCAGTGATAGGTGTGGCATGAGTAGGTGTAACTGCAGTCAGAGCTGCAAAGTTCTTGATTGTCTTTTGCTTCTTCTTCTTGTGATGGTGCTGTTCAGGCTTCTTGCCTTCATCAATCTGTGCTCTCTTGAATCCCTTTCGGGTGAGCACACCAGATTTTACATACTCTTCAGTAAGAGTAGCACCAAGTTGAATAGCTGCTTCCAGAGTAGTGGGGTTATTCCCCATAACAGTTCCTCTGACAACTAGAGGCAAGCCTTCAATGTATTTCTCTATCCTGTGAGATAGAGGAGTAACCAAGTGTGGTACCAGAATGCACAACTCATGAAAACGAGTTGTATACTTGGCGTTTTCACCACTGTCTTGCACCAGATTCCACATCTCCACCTCCAGTTTCTTCAGTTCATGACGTGGACAAAACTTCTCCACGAGTAAGTTCTTGAAACCGTCCCACGGTAAGGCTAAAGCAACTTCGCGTCCTCTGGTGTTCTTTTCAGAATTCCACCAGGTGAGTGCGCCCTTATGAAAAGCGCTTGAGGCCATCTTGACCTTCAGATTCTCAGGGCATCCAGTGAAGTCGAGAATGTCCTCAATGCTCTCTAACCACTATAGTAGACCAGTAGCTCCTTCAATACCAGCGTACTTAGGAGGCTTAGCATCATTGAACTGCTTGAAAGTGAAGTTAGCAGTTCCAGTAGTTGTAGCATTTGAGTTATGTGCTGAATCACTAGTACTTCCCCGAAGATTCTGGGTAATATCAGTGACCATGCCCGGAATGACATCTCTCATGTGTATAGCGATGGCTCGGGCAATCTTGTTAATCTCATCGTCGTTGCCACTTGTCGAACCCCCTCTGTTAGGATCACGTCGGGGAGGCATTCTACGAATAGAAGCCACAGGCGGGTCAGTAATGAGGAATGATACAATTGAATTTGCATGATAAAGTTAGTAATATATCCATACTACTAATATTATCATTCAATTGTAATATGATCCAGTACACGTATAAGTTATCAACTTATTTGCATACTTATCATGTGAATATGTGTGATGTCTCATGATCTCTTTCCACCAAACCTACACACTGACACTTTCCCGATATACCGAAGATAGCTTATATATAGGGCATACGAAAGGGTCAAGCAACTGCTAGCCCAGACGCCATCCCACCACCGCTTCGATATACCACAATCATGTCCTTGCTAGCATTTGGCAACATGTTTGTACTGATTTCCAAGTGTGTTCCATTGATTAAGAGTCCCATGATCTTTGATCAATTTGAACTATGATATAATCCATGATTGAACTATGATTGTGTTATGTGTGCACCTACTAACCATCGTTAACATGTAGAACTAATCATACGTGTGCTCTACACTTTTTCTGTTAACCTATGTTAGTAAGTACTAATTATGTAAAACACTTAAGAGTTTCACTTAAGGTTTACATTGAAAGAATGTTCACAACTTGATTGATTCACCATAATGTTTGGTTCATCCAAGTTTGAATTGTACTATGATTTGATTCACCACTGATTGTTTCTCCAATGTTTGTATCCCATGTGTTTGACTAATGTTCAATGTTCCCAGTTGCTCCCGAATCCTCACTCCAAATACGAACGCCAGATTCCCCCTAACATACTGAAATAAGCTTATATATAGGGTAAGCTCTCACCGACCCACCACTTACCTCAACACGTCAGCGTTAATCCGTCATCTATATTGGGAGCTAAGATTCCAACTGTTGATTGATTATGATTGTTTCATGATTGCCTCTTGTACTATGGATATGATTATGACTGTGTAAACCACGGTTCTTAATTTACTCGAAATTAAAACCTTAGGTTTTAGCATGTGTGTCCTAGGTTAATTAACCTAGGTTCTCAATACCTACAGTATCGAGTATAATGATCTCCTGTGAGAACTTCAACTAAAGAATACTGTTACACAGATTCTAAGTTATAAAGTTCCTATGATAATGAACACCTGATAATGATAACATGACAAGGACTTCAAATCAAGATTCTAAATTAATAGCTCTTGACCTTTGAATTCCTATAATGAATATGACAAGCATTTCAAATCAAGATTCTAAATTAATAGATCTTGACCTTTGAATTCCTATAATGAATATGACAAGGATTTCAAATCAAGATTCTAAATTAATAGATCTTGACCTTTGAATTCCTATAATGAATATGACAAGGATTTCAAATCAAGATTCTAAATTAATAGATCTTGACCTTTGAATTCCTATAATGAATATGACAAGGATTTTATATCAAAGATACTAAATTAATAGATCTTTGCCTCTAAATTCCTATAATGAACTCTGTGTGAGAATTTCAAATCAAGGATACTAAGAATACAGATCCTTGCCTCTGAAATCCTTAAATGAATATGTGTGAGAAATTTAATTCGGTTTCTAAAATTATAGAATTCCGATTCAAATTCCTTGACTCGATATCTAATCTTAGAAAAATGTCCCTAAGATCTTTCAAGCTTAATGTAGACTTAATGCTCACTTAAGTTACTTAGTTCCTAAGTATCCTCAAGCCTGTAGCACTTAGTCCTATTGGGTAGCTTAGGTTATAGTCTAGGTCATTAAACATTAGGTTTTTCCTAGTTCTCTACAACCTTGGCTCTGATACCAACCTGTCACACCCCTGCGCCGCGTGCGGAATCCACGGCGCGGTGACGTATGAACAGTTGAATCATGCACAAGTATTGAATAAGAACAACCACAATGGATTACTACATTTCATAATGTTTAGACAGCTGTTTAGTTACAGACAATCTATCTACCAAAAGAAAGACAACTACAGACCCAAAATATAGTTTACAAAATAAGACTTCAAACAAGACAATTAAACAATTATGATTTAGTGTGTTTCTAATCCATCCTAGCATGTTTCTTCATCTTGTTCTATCTTAGTATGGTCTCCTTAGTTGTCCCTGAGAAAGTCTTAAACCTGATTACCTGAAACACGTGAAAAGTAACTGTCAACTACAGACGTGGTTGGTGAGAACAATAGGTTTAATCATTTGTAAACATGAATATATGATATAAGGCATAGGTATGTTAAAGTAATAAATGATTCACACGGATGAGCTGCAACCCAAACTAACATCAAGTAAGAAAATGAGTGTAAACAGTCCAATCACTGTTTGCACAAGAGTCAACATATAATATCAAGTCCCAAAACCACGTTTGGAGTTAGATAATGTGTCAACAGTTTTGATAAAAACCATACGTAACCGAAATCTGCAGTTGGTTTATAAAACAAATTTAAAAACTAACTGCAGCAATCGGTCTGCCCCAAATGTGTGTGTCCGCTTTCCCTTGTTGTGATCACCCAGTACTAACGCTAATGAATATGATACTTGATGCATTCATAAGTTTGTTTACAACAATAGACACCATGTTTCTGAACCTTACTTTAAACGAGCGTGTTAATGCCTTATGTGAAAACATGATTGAAAACCTTGATTTAATCCCATGAATTAAATCCTTAGTTTTGAATACCGTGAAATGAATCCTCTGTTTTGAATACCATAAGTGAATCCCTTGATTTGAACATCACCATGAAACCATTGTTTGAATACCATGTTTGAAACCCTTGATTCAAATACCATGAAATGAATCCTTTGGTTTGAATGTCATGAAATGTGACCTTGTATATTAACAAGGTTTTTAACAAAAAAGTTTATAAAATTCATTATTTAAAAGAACATCTCATTTATGAAACCTTTTTAGAAGAATAGTTCAATGGTTTAATAATTCTTTAAAACGGTTGATAAATTTCCTGAAACAGTTGATAAAGCCCTTGGATTTGTAATATGAACTTGAAATGTTGATAGGAATACACACATCTTGTGTAATGAAATACAATTGTAAATGAAGAGTTTGATCACGTGTTCCACCCCAAAACAGTTATAAAACAGTAAAAGAGGGGCTAAAGTTCTCACCTGTCTGCAGTAGACTCTGAACTATAAACAGATAGCAAGTAGCAAACAGGACTTCTAATTGATTCCTATATCATTGTATCATACATAAGATATAAGATTTATAATTGTATAGACCTTGTTTCATTGATTGACTTGTGTTTACGATTGTTGTGAAAACTTGAAAGTTATGATTGAGTTACTTGATTGATCATGGGTCCAAGAAAAGAATGTGTGATGTCCCGTTATGCACAACTTGTTTGCACAACATCACATGTGTTTAAAAGTTTGATAAACCATTAATACACCATTGATACACTATTGATTAACATGAAAATGTATAGATATGTTCAAGCGTTTAGACTCTTGAGATTATGAATTGATCTCTTTATTAGTTTAGGTTAAACTTAACCAAACTAATATCAATTCATAACCGCTTTGCATTGAAGACCACACCATGGGCCATTTAGGTTAACAATGAGCCAATTGATTGTGATGTTGGGCCACCCAATATGTATATGGGCCAGGTAAGGTTCCATAGGTAACATTGGGCCAAATGCCAAGTATTGGGCCAAAATGATTCTCGTGGGCCAGATGAGTGAGTTATTGGGCCTAAGGTTTTGTTGGGCTTGATCTAATGTGGGACGAAGTTAACTAATCAATTGGGCCACTTAGAATCATAATGGGCCGAATGTAATGTAATTGGGCCGAAAGGGGGTGGGCTGCCCACGATTTCCAGCGAACCTAATCAGGTTTTTAACTACTAAGGTTCGGCAACAAGATTAAACCACCGGTTCAGCTGCAAAACTAACGAACCCTGTAGGGTTCGGTTGAATCCAAAGGTGTGGCAAGCTGATTAACGAACCATACGAGGTTCGTCAAAGGATAGGGTTCGGCATTCATGATGGTTCGCTGCTTAAGGTGTCAACGAGGCTCGGTGGTTTAAGGTGACGAAGCTAGGTTTCGTTGCATGCATGCATGAAGGGTTCGTCCGACTTGAAGGGTTCGTGAAATGATCAGACCTGCAGGGTTCGGTTATACCCCGAGGGTTCGGCTCTAGTGGAGTGATGTGTAGGGTTCGGGAATACTAGGGTTCGGCTTCATATGGCTCGCCGGTTGAAGAAATGGTTCGGCCGAGAAACCTACATGGTTCGGCACTCTGAGGCTCGTGAAGCCCATTAGGGTTCGGCTGGGGAGGTGCAGGTTCGTCGAAAAGGATGGTTCGTGACTTCTGTAACAAGGTTCGGTAACAGATGGAACGAACCATATGGTTCTGGAAGTCACAGGTTCGGCTCCACCCCACCCCCGACCTGCATCACTAATCATCATCGATCTCATTCTGCTCACCTGTTCTAAACTCGAAATTCATGAAACATGCGATTATCTAACATTAGAAGTCACGGTGTAATCTAGAACCGGCTAATAATCAAGTTCAAACAACACCCGAACCAAAAACCCTCTTTTTCAGATTCTTCTTTCGAGCATACCTCGTTTTTGGCCAGAAAATTCCACAGATCCTTTGTACTTCCGTGTAGAGAATGTCGAGAGCTACGCGTGGACACCGAGAACACTGAAATCCGTTGAGAAACGAAGGAGATACGCGCGTTTGAAGTTCGGTTTTCTAGAGAGAGAGGGTAGACGGGATTTTTAGAGAGAGAAGTGGTTGGTGATGTAATAAATGAGAAATTAAGCCTTGTTCAAGGCTTTTATAGTCCGGGTGGTATTCGGGTCCGTTTCGGTCGCTCGGTTCGCGTTTCCGGAACGTAACGCGTATTTTACGCGGTTTTAAAATAAAAGAGTTGTTAAACTCATTGAAATGATGAGTTTCAAAATTGTAAAAATATAAAATAACCATTTTTAATTATTTGTTCGAAAACAGATCGTTAAACAGTAACAATTGCGTGTGTACCCACAATCGCGTACGTTTTCCGATCGTATAAAAATAGTTAAAGCCGTTCACTCGTAATTTATAAGTTCAACATTCGTATCATTATGGATCGTCACCCATAACTATACTCAGTCTCGCTTACGCATTACGATTTTGTTTGATTAATTGTCATAATATTCGTCTTAACACTACGCACTAACACTATCCTGTTACACCGAACGCAGTATATATATAGGGCTCACTCTCGCTGCCCACCACTGTTTCGATATAACACAATATTGTACTTGCCTAGTGTAATCGACTGTACATATTAATACATACATGTTCCTAAATAAATAAAATCCTGTAACACACAAGCACACATTATGAACATAAGAATCACATTGATAACTGAACATTGACACCCACTGTTCTAACACTGTTTACGACTACCATGACTAAATGTACAAATGTTACACGGTCCATTATCTCGACTAGTTTTTCAACGAAGTGCACGGTATCATCGATGCGAATATCATCGAGTGGTATTTGAAGATCTTGATCAGCTAAGAATTTTCTCAAATTGGACGTGTGAAAAGTCGGGTGTACATTACTAAGTTCAGGAGGAAGTTCCAGCCTGTAGGCAACCTTCCCGATCCTTTCAAGAATTTTAAAAGGGCCAATATAACATGTGTCACACCCCCAATTTTCAACTAACGGAATCATACCGTTTGGGAACGTGACAAACCAGGATCTCAGATCATTAGACATAACAAAGACCTCTATATGAATTTCAAAACATACTTTGGTCTTAAGAACATAACATCAGAGTTTTCAAAATTTGCGGAAGCGTTTTAAAACCAGTAACAATTGTAATATGTAAATTATAAAAAAAAATACTCAAATGTGTAATTTAAACAATAAATATAAAACATGCATGTGACTCTATCTCCTAGTCCATGCCAGCTTTGTTGCGCACCTTAGCGTCCTGAGATAACATGTAAATCAAGTCAACACAAAGGTTGGTGCATAACACAGGTTTTAAGTATTCACAATGTTCAAAACAACAGTTTGAATATCAAGTTTGCAGATAACATAATCACACATGCATAGTCATGATAGCTAGTCATATAAACTATTTACATAAGTGGTCGACACCGAAGCTGACGATTGCCATGCTATATCATGTTTTTGCCTTGCCACTATTGTCTAGCACGAACAATAGTAATGTGTGTTTGGTCAGTCAAACACCTGCGTAGATCCCATCTACCAGGTGAGGTTTGTCAAACCTAATAGATCTATTTCCAACTACCACGCTTTGCTCTACGGCAAACTAAACGGTTCGAAGTGTGTAAGGACTTTTAAATGCTATGTTGTCACATAATGTAAACAGCTAACTAATGCAAGTGATATGTATCTAAAAAGAGTTTGTTGCACATGTTTTCTCCCCCAAAACAGTTTAAAATAAGAAAGGGGCCGTGTACGTACCTTTGAGTATTGCAGAATGATCAAATACGTGAGTTCGTGTAGATAATCCTCTTACGAAGGATCTGTGTTTAAACAATAACTTAGTGTTATTCGAATAGTCGTTTTGTGCTTGGAATCACATACGTGTCAACATACATATGTTAAAGTGTTAAGAATGTGCATACGTAAGTACGAGTGACTTTGAAATCGTTTAAATAAAATCATATACGATTTTATTTAAATAAACGTAATTATACGCGATTTCGTTTTCGGATTAAAATATGAATTTTATTATTCAATCCTGTCCGGGATTCGATTCTGGTTCCAACGGATTTCGAACGGGTTAAAACGGATCTAGAATGAGAAAGTTATGACAAAAATACTAAAAAAAATTTTAAAACTTCAAAAATGGTGGAACCCAGGATCGAACCCGCGACCACCCCCCTCACAACACACCCACACTACCAGTTCAGCCCGCTAGGGATTCGCAATAACCCTCCGGAATTAATTGTTTTAAACCCAACTCCCTTGGTTCCCCTATTCTTCCCCCAACCGAAGCCATTGAATCCCGATTACACCCCCATTCGAATCCGGATCGAACTTAAACCCATGGGATTTTGTTTCTGTGATCCAATCGACCCTATACATGGTTTTAATTCCGAAATCACTAACTATAACCCGATTCATTTGAGTTTACTCATGTCAAACTTAAGTTCTAATACTCTTAGATCGACTGGATAGAATTTGTTATAGTTTGATAGAATTAACATGGGGTTACTCTCAATCGGTCTCTTCTGAAACTATCAATGAAAATCAATTTCATTTTTAAACTCATTAGAATCAAAATCCCAATTCCGTTCCTAAAACAAGCCCTAGAAACTTGAAATCAATCAATTCATTGTTATCAGTCACAATTAACTTAGGTTTAACCTTAATCGATCCCTTCTGAAGCTACCTATAACATTCAATTTCATTCTTAAACTCATTTGGATCAAAATCCCTAAAACCGTTTTGTTCTATAAACTCTAGAATCGAAATCATTAAATTCGTGTTAGCATCATAAAATTGGCATATCATTTAGCACCTTTGGAAGTTTCTGAAACTATCTATACATATTAATTTGAATATAAAACTCATTTGTTTTGAAATCCCCAAATTGATCTTGATATGAACCCTAGTTAATCGAACTCTAACAAATCGATGTTTTTGCTAGAAATTGTTATATGATTCAGAGTAGTCGGCCATATTAGAGTGTGTGTGTGCCGATTTTTACCTGGTTGGACCTCAAATTGATGTTAATCGGCTTATGGCTTTGAGTATCAGCCCTCCCCGATCGAATCCGTCTATCCAAGCCTTCTGGAAATCAATTGTTGTGTGTAGTAAACACTAAAGTGACCGATTATAGTGTGCAAGTGTTCAATTGTGAGGATTGCAATCGAATTTTACAGTTTTGATACACCCATGCAACGGTTACAACTTTTGATTGCCAAATGATTTAAATTCAATTATTAAACCCCTTAGTAACACATGATCACTGTTAAAGATCATTAATATGTGTTGATTGAAAGGTTTATTCAATCAATTTTAGTGTAATGAACTCAATTTCGAATTTTCCCATATTTATATACACGAATTTTGACTTTTAGGAGTCAAAATCAACTATTGTCACAACTTGTAAACTAATCCTTGGAATTAAACACTTAGAACCTGATTTTTGCTTAATCTTAACTCCTATAGATTATTCTGGATCAATAACATATCATTTCGATTAACAAAGTTACATCAACAATCCCGAATTATCACTAATTGGGTCATTTAAATCATTGTTGGGCCAAATTAACCCAATTAGGCTTCTTAAATACAATTGGGCCTATCCTGGACTCATTGGGCCTACCTTGGCCTCATTGGGCCTACCCTGGGCCTACTTTGGCCTTATTTGGCCTACTTGGGCCTCATTGGGCCTTCCTTGTTTTCATTGGGCCTAACTTGGCCTTATTGGACCTACTTGGCCTACTTGGCTTTATTGGGCCTTCATAGACTTCATTGGGGCTAACTTGTCTTGTTGGGCCTTCATAGACTTCATTGGGCCTAACTTGTCTTGTTGGGCCTATGATCTCACTATTTTCAGTTAACAAGGTTAATCCGAAAAGTCGGATTGTCACATCGTCCCCTTGTTGAAGGAATTTTCGTCCCGAAAATTAGCAAATGTTAGAAGTAGTTAGGAAACTACTTACGAGTTTAAATCGTACGTGTTAGTGTGATTTGATCATTCTGTGTGCTTGTGTGTACTTACACATAAAGTCTAATGCTTGCAACATCACAACTAAATGTGATCGTTCAATATAACTGTTTGCGTGTACACTAGTTAGTTCACCTAACTGTGACTGTTTGTGTTTGATCATACTGTGTTGTGTAACCTCACACATAGTGAGTGTCTATAACTGTTTGTACTATGCAACTTCGCACATAGCAAAATGTGTGTAACCAATCATGCATGTACTACCATAACATGTAACATATGAAATGTAGCACATAAAATATATAAAATGTAATGTAGCACAAATGTTTGTAACAAAACCAATTGAATAAAGTGTTTGTGCTTACAGTTTGAAATTTGCAGTGTTGATGTGTGAAGCATCACGTCATCCCCTTGTTGAAGGAAATTTCGTCCCGAAATTTAACGTGCGCTCTCAGTGTTTGTAGTTGCTGTTTTGAATAGATGAGGATACTTCTTCATCATTTGGTCTTCCCGTTCCCATGTGAATTCAGGACCACGTCTTGAATTCCACCGAACTTTGACTATTGGAATCTTGCTTTGCTTAAGTTGTTTGACCTCTCGGTCCATGATTTCAGCTGGTTCTTCAATGAATCGCAACTGTTCATCTACTTGTATTTCTTCCAACGGTACAATCAATGTCTCATCAGAAAGACATTTCTTTAAGTTCGATACGTGAAAGACATCATGAACCCCAATGAGTTCATCCGGTAATTTGAGTTGATACGCAACCGGACCAATCCTTTTCAGAATCTCAAAAGGTCCTACATAACGTGGACTAAGCTTTCCACGCTTACCGAATCGTATCACACCTTTCCAAGGTGATACCTTTAGAAGAACTCGGTCTCCTACTTGAAATTCCAACGGTTTACGACGTTTGTCAGCATAACTCTTCTGTCGATCCCGGGCCGCTGCCATACGGTTCCAAATTTGTACAATCTTCTCAGTCGTCTCGTGCACCAGTTCAGGACCTGTTATCTGACTGTCACCAATTTCAGCCCAACAAACCGGTGAACGACATTTGCGACCATACAAAGCTTCAAACGGTGCTGCTTGAATACTTGTATGATAACTATTATTGTAAGAGAATTCTACTAACGGTAAATGATTCTCCCAGCTATCACCAAAGTCAATTACACAAGCTCGTAACATATCCTCGAGCGTTTGAATCGTACATTCACTTTGACCGTCAGTCTGTGGATGATAGGCGGTACTCATATCCAAGCGAGTCCCTAATGACTTATGAAGTGATTTCAAAAAGTTGGAAGTAAATCGGGCATCCCGATCTGATATGATAGAGATTGGCACGCCATGCCGTGCTACCACTTCCTTGATGTAAATGCGAGTCAATTTCTCCATCTTATCAGTTTCCTTGATTGCTAAGAAGTGTGCAGATTTCGTTAATCGATCAACAATTACCCATATCGTATCACAACCACTCGGTGTACGGGGTAACTTAGTAATGAAGTCCATCGAAATCTGTTCCCATTTCCACATCGGTATCTCTGGTTGTTGCAGTAAACCAGATGGCTTCTGGTATTCAACTTTGACTTTCGAACAAGTCAAACATTTGCTAACGTACTTAGCAATATCAGCTTTCATGTGAGGCCACCAATACAGTGCCTTCAAATCATGATACATCTTGTCTGATCCCGGATGGACTGAATATCTGGACTTGTGTGCTTCATCCATCACGAGTTCCCTTAAACCTCCATACAAAGGTATCCACAGTCGATCAATGAAATAACGAATTCCATCAGACTTGACATCCAACTGTGTTTCCATTCCTCGTAAAGATTCCTGTACCAAGTTTTCCGTTTTCAAGGCCTCGAGCTGAGCACTGCGTACCTTGTCAGGTAACTCAGTATGTATCGTCATCACAAGTGCGCGAACCCATCTTGTTGAAGTATCTTTTCTGCTTAAAGCATCAGCTACCACATTGGCTTTTCCCGGATGATACTTAATCGCGCATTCGTAGTCGTTCAACAACTCAACCCATCGTCGTTGTCTCATATTCAGCTCCTTCTGGTCAAAGATATGTTGCAAACTCTTATGATCAGTGTAAATAGTACACTTAGTTCCATACAAGTAATGCCTCCAAATCTTCAAAGCAAAAACCACTGCTCCTAACTCCAAGTCATGAGTAGTGTAATTCTTTTCATGTGGCCGTAGTTGCCTTGAAGCATAGGCAATCACTTTATCACGTTGCATCAACACACATCCCAAACCCTGTGCAGATGCATCACAATACACCACAAAATCTTCCGTCCCTTCCGGTAAGGACAGAATCGGTGCGCTGCAGAGTTTCTGTTTCAATAACTGGAATGCAGCTTCCTGTTTATCCGTCCAGTTATATTTCGTTCCCTTATGCGTAAGACCTGTAAGTGGTTGAGCGATTTTTGAGAATCCCTCAATGAATCGTCGGTAATAACCCGCCAAACCAAGGAATTGTCGTACCTCGGTAGGGGTCTTTGGCGCTTCCCAATTCTTAATCGCTTCAATCTTTGCCGGATCAACATGTATGCCCTTTTCATTGACTATATGACCCAAGAATTGTACTTCTCACATCCAGAAATCACATTTCGAGAACTTAGCGTACAATTGTTCCTGTTTCAGTAATTCCAACAGCAATCGAAGATGTTCAGCATGCTCCTCTTCGGTCTGAGAACAGATGAGAATGTCATCAATGAAAACAATGACAAACTTATCGAGGTAAGGTTTACAAACACGATTCATGAGATCCATGAATACAGCTGGAGCGTTTGTCAACCCAAATGGCATGACCAAGAACTCATAATGGCCATAGCGCGTCCTGAATGCTGTCTTTGGAATATCCTCCTCTTGGACTCTTAGTTGATGATAACCCGATCTGAGATCAATCTTCGAATAGTAACTCGAACCTTGCAACTGATCGAACAGGTCGTCAATTATGGGTAACGGATACCGGTTCTTGATAGTAACCTTGTTCAACTCCCGGTAATCGATACACATACGGAAAGTCCCGTCCTTCTTCTTAACAAATAAGACTGGAGCTCCCCACGGTGAAAAACTAGGTCGTATGAAACCCTTATCCAACAACTCTTGTAATTGTGTAGATAATTCTTGCATTTCTGATGGTGCAAGTCGATAAGGCGCCCTAGCTATTGGTGCTGCATCTGGTGTAAGGTCTATTCGGAATTCCACCTGTCTGATAGGCGGTAATCCCGGCAAGTCTTCTGGAAATACCTCCGGAAATTCACAAACTACAGGTATATCTTCAATATTCTTCTCTGCTACCGGCTTTTCAGTTATAAGTGCTATAACTGCCGTATGACCTTTCCACAGACATTTGTGTGCTTTCATACAAGATATGAGACGCAGTGGCGTACTGATCTTTTCACCTTGTACATACGGCGTCTCTCCATTTGTAAGAGGTATACGAACAATCTTTTCATGGCATACTATTTCAGCCTGGTGTTTGGACAACCAGTCCATGCCAATGACTACATCAAAACTGCCTAGGGCAATAGGCATAAGATCAATTTCTAATGTTTGACCCATCAAATCAAGGATACATCCCTTAAAAATGTTTTCCACTACAATCAACTTACCATCAGCTATTTCCACAGTGTATGGACTATCTAAGGCAGTGGGACTAACATTTAGCAACTTAGCAAGTGAACTAGATACAAAACTCCGATCGGCACCAGTGTCAAATAACATAGAGGCATAGTGATTATTTAAGAGGAACGTACCCGTAACAATGTTGGGATCCTCCCGTGCTTGACGTCCTCCAATCACAAACGCCCTGCCTCTAGCACCATTGTTGTTGTTGTTATTGTTATTGTTGTTGTTGGTGCCATTACCATTACCATTGCCGTTGCCATTTCCATTTGCATTATTATTCTCCCCGCCTTTCTTGAGTTGTGGGCAATCTTTCTTAAAGTGCCCCATCTTGCCACACTCAAAACAACCCTTCTGTGCATTGTTCTGATTATTATTCTGGTTGTTGTGATTGTTTTGTAGCTCCCCGCGACAATCCTTAGCTGCATGTCCAATCTTGCCACACCTTTGGCACCTAGCTCTATCACACTGGTTACCGGCATGATGAAACCCACACCTGTTGCACTTGGGGTGTTTACCAATATAACCCCCCGATGATGACGATTGCTGACCACTGTTTGAATTATGGTAAGACTTGTTTGAGTCTTGCTTCCGGTTCTGCTGATACGATTGTTGGTTGTGACCCTTGGAGTTGTTACCTTCCCATTTCATTTTATGGTCTCCCACCTTGGTAGCCGATGTTCATTTAGGCAGAGTCCCCTGTAATACTGCCTGATCAGTAAGCTGATGCGCTAAACGAACAGCTTGTTGAATGGTAGTGGGATTTGCAGAAGTAACTAATCCCTGAATCTGAGGCACTAGTCCTCCAATATACCTTTCAATCCACTTGCTGGCTGGAGTAGCCATGTGTGGTAGAAGCCTGGCCAATTCATGTGACCGGGTCGTGTACTCTTCGATATTTGATCCCTCCATCTCGAGGTGCCAGTATTCTTCCTCTAGTTTTTGCATCTCACTACGAGGACAGTACTCCTCCTGCATTAAAGTTTTGAAGCCATTCCAAGTCAAGGCATTAGCCTCACCCAACCCCAAAGTCTGAACATTTGAGTTCCACCAAGTTAATGTTGGACCCTCCAATGTTCCCGTAGCATACTTCACCTTGCTTTCATCAGGACAATTGCACATCTCAAACACAGATTCAGCCTTCTCAATCCATCGTAGGAGTCCAATGGCTCCTTCCGATCCTTTGAAATTGTGTGGCTTACAGTCCAAGAACATCTTGAACGTGCATGCCTGTGGGTTAACCAGTCCCCCTGCCGGACCCTGTGGCCCTGTGGTGTGTGTCTGAGCATATTGTGCGATTGCCTCTGCGACTCTGTTATTGATTAGCTCGTTGAGCTCAGCAACTGTCATGTGAACGTTCTCGTTGGCCATTATCTTCCTAATTAAAAGAAATGTTAGAGCGTTATCAAAATCCAATGTGACATGTGTAAGCAAACAACAAACACAACATGTAATATATAAATCAACACAACTGCTGGAAATAAATAATAGTTTTTCAATAGATAGAAATTTGATTTGAGTACAATACTTTTGAAATCAAATATAAGTTTTCAAACTACTAGTGTAGGAACACAACCCGTTCCTAATATGTTTAAACAAAACAAGTAAAATCAATCATCCTCAACAGTGGATTCAGGATCAGAATCAACAACTGGTGCTGGTTCCTCCTCTTCATCCTCTTCATCCTCTTCCTCATTCTCAGAGGCCACTAAATCTTCCAAAGCTTCAATTCTGCCCTCCAGAATCTCGGCTCGGTTCTCTGAAGCTTCAAGACGACCAATCAAATTAATCATCTCATCCCGCATATCATTAACCAGATGGGCAAGATTATCTTGCCTCTCATTAGCATCCCATAGTTCCCGAGAGTTATACGCGATCATGTCTTCTGCCCAGTACAAGTCCTCGCGCAGTTTGGCGATCTCCTCAGCATCCGTCCTTTGCCTCTTAGGCTCAGGAACATCCAATACCGGTGGTGGATGTGTAGAAGGTCCCTCAGCAGGGATCTCCTGAGTGCCCTCCACTGGCTCCTCTTCCGGATCCTCATCCGGGTCCTCATCTGGATCCTCCTCTGGGTCCTCCTTTGGATCCTCCTCCGGGTCCTCGTGTGGATCCTCCTCTGGATCCTCCTCCGGATCTGAATCATCCCTCTCATATGGTGGAGGAGATGGGATAGGTGGTGCTGGTGATGATGGTGGTGCTGGAACCATCGGCTCCTCATCCTCAGAATCATCAATATAGATATACGGTGGTGATGATGATGCCATGCCTGTTACATAATACCATATGTAAGTGCAGTGCCATGGAATGTGTAAGCAAGTCAATTACATAATGCCATATGTAATTTCTAAGTAATACGTGTAAGCATATGTGTCTAATGTCTAACAGTCATAGTCTAAGTCTACAAATGCAAACCTAGTTCGCTATAACCAATGGCTCTGATACCAATCTGTCACACCCCCAATTTTCAACTAACGGAATCATACCGTTTGGGAACGTGACAAACCAGGATCTCAGATCATTAGACATAACGAAGACCTCTATATGAATTTCAAAACATACTTTGGTCTTAAGAACATAACATCAGAGTTTTCAAAATTTGCGGAAGCGTTTTAAAACCAGTAACAGTTGTAATATGTAAATTATAAAACAAAATCCTCAAATGTGTAATTTAAACAATAAATGTAAAACACGCATGTGACTCTATCTCCTAGTCCATGCCAGCTTTGTTGCGCACCTTAGCGTCCTGAGAAAACATGTAAATTAAGTCAACACAAAGGTTGGTGCATAACACAGGTTTTAAGTATTAACAATGTTCAAAACAACAGTTTGAATATCAAGTTTGCAGATAACATAATCACACATGCATAGTCATGATAGCTAGTCATATAAACTATTTACATAAGTGGTCGACACCGAAGCTGACGATTGCCATGCTATAGCATGTTTTTGCCTTGCCACTATTTTCTAGCACGAACAATAGTAATGTGTGTTTGGTCAGTCAAACACCTGCGTAGATCCCATCTACCAGGTGAGGTTTGTCAAACCTAATAGATCTATTTCCAACTACCACGCTTTGCATGGGGTTACTCTCAATCGGTCTCTTCTGAAACTATCAATGAAAATCAATTTCATTTTTAAACTCATTAGAATCAAAATCCCAATTCCGTTCCTAAAACAAGCCCTAGAAACTTGAAATCAATCAATTCATTGTTATCAGTCACAATTAACTTAGGTTTAACCTTAATCGATCCCTTCTGAAGCTACCTATAACATTCAATTTCATTCTTAAACTCATTTGGATCAAAATCCCTAAAACCGTTTTGTTCTATAAACTCTAGAATCGAAATCATTAAATTCGTGTTTGCATCATAAAATTGGCATATCATTTAGGACCTTTGGAAGTTTCTGAAACTATCTATACATATTAATTTGAATATAAAACTCATTTGTTTTGAAATCCCCAAATTGATCTTGATATGAACCCTAGTTAATCGAACTCTAACAAATCGATGTTTTTGCTAGAAATTGTTACATGATTCAGAGTAGTCGGCCATATTAGAGTGTGTGTGTGCCGATTTTTACCTGGTTGGACCTCAAATTGATGTTAATCGGCTTATGGCTTTGAGTATCGGCCCTCCCCGATCGAATCCGTCTATCCAAGCCTTCTGGAAATCAATTGTTGTGTGTAGTAAACACTAAAGTGACCGATTATAGTGTGCAAGTGTTCAATTGTGAGGATTGCAATCGAATTTAATAGTTTTGATACACCCATGCAACGGTTACAACTTTTGATTGCCAAATGATTTAAATTCGATTATTAAACCCCTTAGTAACGCATGATCACTGTTAAAGATCATTAATATGTGTTGATTGAAAGGTTTATTCAATCAATTTTAGTGTAATGAACTCAATTTCGAATTTTCCCATATTTATATACACGAATTTTGACTTTTAGGAGTCAAAATCAACTATTGTCACAACTTGTAAACTAATCCTTGGAATTAAACACTTAGAACCTGATTTTTGCTTAATCTTAACTCCTATAGATTATTCTGGATCAATAACATATCATTTCGATTAACAAAGTTACATCAACAATCCCGAATTATCACTAATTGGGTCATTTAAATCATTGTTGGGCCAAATTAACCCAATTAGGCTTCTTAAATACAATTGGGCCTATCCTGGACTCATTGGGCCTACCTTGGCCTCATTGGGCCTACCCTGGGCCTACTTTGGCCTTATTTGGCCTACTTGGGCCTCATTGGGCCTTCCTTGTTTTCATTGGGCCTAACTTGGCCTTATTGGACCTACTTGGCCTACTTGGCTTTATTGGGCCTTCATAGACTTCATTGGGTCTAACTTGTCTTGTTGGGCCTTCATAGTCTTCATTGGGCCTAACTTGTCTTGTTGGGCCTATGATCTCACTATTTTCAGTTAACAAGGTTAATCCGAAAAGTCGGATTGTCACAACATGGAGCAAGCTTACCCTTCTTCCCGAATCGTACAACTCCCTTCCATTGTGATACTTTAAGTAATACCATATCATCGACTTCAAACTCTAAAGGTTTACGCCGTTTATCTGCGTAACTCTTCTGTCCACCGCGAGCAGCTAACATATTGTCGCGAATCTGGTGATTTTGTTAGTCGTCTCTTGAATAATCTCGGGACCAGTGATTTGTGATTCGCCGATCTCGGTCCAACAGATAGGTGACCGACATTTTCTACCATAAAGAGCCTCGAACGACGCCATACCAATGCTCGCGTGATAACTGTTGTTATACGAGAACTTGACTAATAGTAAAAGGCTATCCCATTTGCCACCGAAATCAATGACACAAGCTCTTAACATATCTTCAAGTGTCTGAATCGTTCGTTCCGTCTGTCCATCCGTTTGAAGATGATAAGCGGTGCTGAGATCCAATTTTGTTCCAAAAGCTTCCTGAAGTGATTCCCAAAATCGTGCCGTGAAGCGAGCATCACGATTCGTTAGTATGCTTAAGGGAATCCCATGTCGGCTAACGATCTCATCAACGTAGATACGAGCTAATTTCCGCATAGGGTACATCTCGCGTATCCGTAAGAAATGAGCCGACTTGGTTAATCAATCTATTATCACCCATATACTATCGTGACCGCTTGCGATTTATGGGAGTTTGGTAATAAAATCCATAGATATATTCTCCCACTTCCACATGGGTATTTCCGGTTGTACCAACAATCCCGAAGGTTGCTGATGTTCAGCTTTGGCTTTTGCACAGTTAAGGCATTTGGCCACATACTCAGCGATATCCTTCTTCATTCCAGGTCACCAGTACAAAACTCTAAGGTCTTGGTACATCTTGTCAGCACCTGGATGGATTGAGCAACGAGACTTATGTGCTTCATCCAAAATCATCATCCTAAGATCATCTCTGTTCGGTATCCACAACCGATTCAAATAATACATCAACCTGTCATCTTTAGTTTCCAATTACAATTCAGCCCCACAAGACATCTCATCATGAAGGCTGCCTTAAGCCAATGAGTTTTGTTGGGCTACCAGAACATCATTATGGAGATTAGTGTTCACGCGGACACTATGGATTTGAACATGACTCTTGCGACTAAGCGCATTTGCTACTACATTCGCTTTACCAGGAAGGTAGCGAATTTCACAATCATAATCATTTAACAGTTCAACCCATCTCCGTTGTCTCATATTGAGTTCCTTCTGGTTAAGTACATGTTGCAAACTCTTGTGATCAGTAAAGACTACACACTTTGTGCCATAAAGATAATGTCTCCATATCTTCAAAGCAAACACGACTGCACCACGTTCCAAGTCATGTGTAGGGTAGTTCTTCTCGTGAATCTTCAATTGTCTTGATGCATATGCCACAACCTTTCTCCGTTGCATAAGAACACAACCGAGACCTTGATTGGAGGCATCACAATAAACCACAAAATCATCATTTCCATCCGACAATGTCAAGACAGGATCATCACAAAGTTTCTGCTTCAGTGTCTGAAATGCCTCTTCTTGCTTTGGTCCCCACTTATAAGGCCTATTCTTTTGGGTCAAGGAAGTGAGGGGAACATCAATCCTGGAGAAGTTCGAGATAAATTGCCGATAGTATCTGGCAAGTCCAAGAAAGGAACAAATCTCTGTTGGTGTCTTCGGTATACTCCAATTCTTCACCGCTTCAATCTTTGCAGGATCCATGTGAACACCCTTTTCATTGACTATGTGTCCCAAAAATTGAACTTCCTTAAGCCAAAATTCACACTTGGAGAATTTGGCATACAATTGCTCTTTCTTTAAGATCTCCAAAATCAACTTAAGGTGTTGCTTGTGTTCTTCTCTGCTCTTGGAGTATATCAGTATATCATAGATGAATACAATCACAAATTTATCCAAGTATGGACTGCAAACATGGTTCATGAGGTCCATGAAAACCGCAGGTGCATTGGTAAGGCCGAAGGGCATTACCAGAAATTCATAATGGCCATATCTCGTTCTTAAAGCTGTCTTGGGAATATCGTCTTCATGTACGCGAAGCTGATGATACCCGGACCGACGGGCGATCTTTGAAAACCATGTCGAACCATGAAGTTGATCGAAGAGGTCATCGATGCGCGACAACGGATATGAATTCTTAATCTTCAGCTTATTCAATTCGCGGTAATCGATACACATTCGGAATGACCCGTCCTTCTTCTTGACAAATAAGACCGGTGCACCAGATGGCAAATGGCTTGGGCGAATGAATCCTTTATCAGACAGTTCTTGCAATTGATTCGCCAATTCTTGTAACTCTGAAGGCGCAAGCCTGTATGGAGCTTTGGCGACCGGATTCGCCCCAGGTTCAAGATCGATTCTAAATTCAACTTGACGCTACGGTGGAAACCCTGGCAAATCTTCTAGAAATACTTCTGGAAAATCACGTACAGCTGGAACATCTTGAACGCTTTTGTATTTCTCTTTATCTTTCACTATATGCGTGAGGAAAGCTATACACTTCTTTCTTAAACGCTTCTGGGCTTTGGTACATGACATGAGTCTAAAGACCTTACTAGGAGTCTCTCCGAATACTCTAAGAGTTTCTCCCGATGGTATAGGAATACGAATGAATTCCTTAAAGCATACTATCTCCGCTCTATGAGTGGCCAACCAATCCATGCCTATGATAACATCAAAGCTACCAAGATGCATAGGTATGAGATCTATCGGGAAAACGTGATCGTTAAGATTCACCGTACATCCAATAATAATAGTGTCAATATCAATTAAGTTTCCGTCGGCCACCTCCACGTTAAATGGTTTATCTAGTTTCGTACATCTTCTACCAAGCACATATTCAAACTCATATGAAACAAAACTTCTATCAGCACCAGAATCAAATAATATCAAAGCATATATGTTTTTGATCAGGAACGTACCATTAACAACGTCCTGATTGGCTTGAGATGCTGGAGCATTCAGTTGAAAAGCTCTGCCTCTTGCCACCCTTTGATTATTACCCGATAGTCTCGGGCATTGATGTCACACCCCGAGCCGGCGGGCTGGATCGACTTTCCCGTCGGGCGGAAAGTTCTGGGGGTGCGATATCGTTGTGATAATCGAAATGATCAAATTGTTTACATAGCACATGATAATCAAATGAGAAATGCTAACATGACATGAAATAGAATTACAAACTTAAATTACATTGTTTCCTCATAATTTAACTAAGTAAATCTAATCAAAAGAATCATTGAGTCATATCTTGTATCCGTACAAGATATACAAAAGATGATTCATAGTTTTGTCATCCAAAAGTATGCAACACAAAAGTATCTAGGCCTTCTAAAAGTCCACTAGCTATGTCCCTGTATTCCTGGTGACTAAACATGTTCGTCACCTGAGAAAACATGCATTTAAACAAAGTCAACACTAGGTTGGTGAGTTCATAAGTATGATAATTGAAAACCTTGATCTGTTCATATGCACAATCACAATGTTATTTCTGTTACTTGTATATTGTTTGATTCACCCATTCTTCCAAATGGCCTCTCAATAGTTATATTTACAAGTAGTAGCTCATCCTATTAGTTATGCTTATATATAGGGAATATGTAAGGGAACAAGCCCTAGCCAACATCCCATCACATAACTAATAGAATTCTACACAACTTGCATTACAACTATCGATATCCATTCCCATTTCACCTGTTCATCTCGTTTGTTAATCACCTGTCAAGTCATGTGTAGAATAATATAAGAATAAGGGTTTAATTATCAAACCGAAGTATTGACAACCCTTTTATGTATTAAGGATATTAGATTAATCAAATCTGACCCTTGTATTATTCTATTACTTATGGGGTTAACTGTTATTCACTTTTAAATATTAAGAGTGTTAGTTAACCAATTGTTCTTTGTTCTCAACTTGAAGTGCATAGAGCCTAAAAGGAATCCATTGCAATCCTCACGTAATCAGATTTCAATGCATCCGATTTACCTCTACCACTTTGTAGTACCGTATACCTAATCGAAACGGTTACTAGTATTATGACTTGAGAGAATAAATTCATCAGTCTACTAGTCAACAAGTAATGATGGATTGATTACAATTTCACAATCAAATTATATCATCATGCGTCGTTTACCAAACCTGACTGATGTCGCCGTGTTACCGGTCATACGTTACCGGCCAATTGAAATTTCGAATAACATACCGACCTACTCGCCGGAGGTTTGTCAAACCTATGGTACTACTATGCTATTGTCGGTTTAGATCCCACTAAATTAACTGGTAAATGGTTCTATGAAGGGACTTACAATGAATCTTGAATAAATGGTACATGATTGACATCATATAATATCGACAGTTCAAGTGAAATCAATTGTATAGTGTTCATCAGTGTTGTTGTTTGTTCTCAATGTTGTATGTTCTCAATGTTGTTAACAAAGTTGAATAAGAACTAGTCTTATTACCTTATGTTAGTTGTTGTATGAATGATGTTGTTATCATGAAGTTACATTATCATGATTATCATTCTAGTTGTTCCATGTAGTCACCATGTTGTCACTAAGCCGTGGTTAGAGCAAGTCTTACCACCCTTAGTCGACTTAGGTGTTGGATGATAATTGTTCCATTTTAACTTGTAATATGTATAGAGTTGTAAACTAAGTGTTATATGATCTTGTCTTATTGCACTTATGTAACTCTAGTGTTGAATGTTATTATGAAGATGTGTTATCTTCATATCATTCATATGTTTTGTTCTTGTCATCATGTTCCCCTGTGATTATCACAATATTCGTTCTTGTAAGAATAACTAAGTGTTATAAGATATAATCTTACAACTATGTTATTCTATTGTGTTGATGAGTTATGAAATTATATTATCATATTCATCTTAGTCGTTCCTGTCATATCATGATCATACAAGCATGCATACAATGATAAACGATAATAAGTTAAGCAATATTATCTAACTCAAAGCATAAGCAATGTGTTAAGCAAAACTTTTAAATAAATAAAAGTAAGCATGTTTCTCAGCCCCGAAAGTTTATAATCAGTTATGATTAGAGAAAAGAGGCATATGAACTCACCTTGTTGTTGAAGTGGTTGACTTGGCTTAAAACAAGAATTGCACGCTCTCTTGATTGTAGTTGTTGTGTATTCATGTTCCTGTATTGATTTCATGTTGTTGTATCTCATAAGTATAAGTTATAGACATTCGTGTGTGTGTAGGTGTTAGTCCTATTGTTGGCTAACACTCGCGAGTCATGGTCTCCATTCGGCCTCAGTTTAGTTGTTATATATTTCATAGCACTTAACTAGTTTAAGTTATAGCCTTACCTATCATGTTATATTGCACTTGTTTCTTTCTCAATTAATCCTGTAAATTTAGATTAGTTCTTTGAAACACTTAGGTTTTTCATCAACCTTGTTTGTCACATTTGACATCATTTGTTAGTATATTTAAAGAACTACGCTTTATGATGTTATGAAATTCGTAAATTAAAGTAATTTCACCATCTTGTAACAACCCCATGCATAAGTATCCCTGACTTGTTTTCGTTAACTTATTAGTTAAGTGATAAATCCTCTTATGGACCGAGAATCTATTGGGCCGAACGTATGTGAATGGGTCGGTTGGTTTACTTGGTCACATGGGAATTTTGGGCCGAAACAACGAATTGGGCCGAGGCATGAGTGTGTGCATGGGTTGTTCGATCGGTCCAATGTTCAACATTTCCCATGGCCCGATGGACATGTTGTTGGGCCAAAGGTGTAGGCCACCAATAAGATGGGCCTAAATCATTAAAGCCTCATTTGATGTTCGTATACCCTCGCGGTATTCGGGTTCGTTTCGGTTGCTCGGTTCGTGTTTTCGTTGCGTTTCTGGATCGTAATGCGTATTTTACTTGTTTTAAATAAAAGAATTGTTATTTTAATTATTTTGATGAGTTTTAAAATTGTAAAAATATAAAATATTATATTTCTTTAAATTATTGTCGTTCGTTTCGTTTTCGTTTTTCGTTTCATTTTGTCAGATCGCGTCACCATCGCGCATATTCGTTCGAATCGTCACACGAACGAACACGACGATGATTTTGCTTTCCGACTTTTGTTTTCTACTTTTGAGTCACTATTCCAGAGAGTTAAACTCACAGATATGTTTGTGTGAATCGTAACCCACGCAAACACACTGTCAGTTTGTTATTCTGAAATGACATTGTAATATTGTTTTAAATTGTATTTCGTCACTGTCTGACTCAACTAAACATCTTGTTTTCACATTGTTTTCGAACTGATTTGTCGGCCATCTGAATCCTGTCATCTATGGATATCAGATCGCAACCGACTTGTTCTTGTTATTTTCTTCAACACTGTTGTTTCTCTTGTTTTGTTGTATTATCTGTACTTAGGTTTTCACCTAAATACAAACAACTATTGTCTATAGTGAATGTTGTACTTATGGCATTTAAGTTTATACATAAATATGTACAACGGTTTCTTGTATTTTGAATTCTGTTAATACAAGCACTGTTCACATACATGTATTTACACACAGTAAATATTGAAAGTACACATACCGTACGGACTTGCCGGACGATCTGGTACTGGATGTCACAGTCTCTCCTTGTTAAAGAAATATCAAAGTCGGGCTCTAATTCTTGAACAGATGGGGATACTTTGTTTTGATGTTGTCCTCGCGCTCCCAAGTAAATTCTGGTTCGCGCTTGGAGTTCCATCGAACCTTTACAGTAGCGATACGGCTTCGTTTCAGTCTCTTGACTTCACGTTCCATAATCTCTACAGGTTTTTCATTGAAATGTAGTTGCTCATCAACTTGTATCTCTTCCAATGGTATGATCAATGATTCGTTAGTTAAACACCTCTTGAGGTTTGATACATGAAACACATCGTGTACTCTACTGAGTTCATCAGGGAGTTTAAGTCTGTATACCACAGGACCTATGCGTTGAGTAATCTCAAACGGTCCGACATACCTTGGTGCTAACTTGCCTTTAGCCCCAAAACGAACTACGCCTTTCCATGGGGACACTTTCAACATTACTCGGTCGCCCACATCGAATTCCAAAGGCTTGCGCCGTTTGTCTGCGTAACTCTTTTGGCAGCAACATGTTGCTTGTAGTCTCTGTTGTATCTGGGCTATCTTATCAGTAGTTTCCTGAATAAGTTCGGCCCCAGTGATTCTGTTGTCTCTGTTAGTGCACATATGTAATAGTTTTCTATTCAAAAAGTTGTATTTATTTTGAATTTGTATAGGTTCGGCTATTAGGTTTGTCTAAGGTTTGTCTGGCCCACGAACCTAGACATGTTCGGCAAACCTATTGCTTTGATAGGTTCGGCAAACCTATAACCTGGAGAAGGTTCGGTGAACCTATAGGTTTGGCAACCTAGGTTTGGCAACCTAGGTTTGGCTAGCGAACCTATGGGTTCGTCCAACGAACCTTAGGGTTCAGCTGGCGAAGCTAGAGGTTCGGCTACCAGAATAGGTTCGGCTGACAGTGTTATATATAGGAGGTTTGGCTGAATTCTTCATAACTTGGACAGAACTTCAGCAAACCTGAGAGGATTTTCTCTGTGTGAGAAAGTATTTCTAAGTGAACTTCTTGTAATCATTTGTTGATTAATAGAAGATTGTTTATGAAATTGCTTGCATTTCTTTGATTCTATACATATTGATCATGGATTCTGCACATGGTTGATAGTTCGTATAGCTTCTTTATCGATCCTGATCCGTATCACCAAACCAACAGTGGTATCAGAGCGTTTGGTGAGGTTCTACACAAGAAATTCAAAGAATTCAAGTGATTTTGAAGGTTTGAAGACTTGAAGATCATTGATGGCTTAAATTTTTCTCTTCTTGATCGATTGATTGCTGTTTGTGGCTGATTTTGTCTTCAATTGGTGTTGAATTACAACAATTCAAGATTTGGAGGTGTGATTTTGGAGTTTTTGAAGGATTTTTCAAAGTTTTGGAAGGTTTCCCTCCCAAAATTTTTGTATTTTGCGCTACAGGTTCGTGAGATGAACCTGTGAATTGCTGAACAAAAAGGTTCGCTGTTAGAAGGGTTTTTCAGAAGGTTCGTTTGTGTTTTCTGAAGAGGTTCGTCCAAGTTTTGCTCAAGGTTCGTCTGATAGTTTGCCTGAGGTTCGCTGGTTACTGTTCAAGATTCGTCTGAGGTTCGGGTGCAAGATTCGTTCAAGGTTCGTCTGTGTTGCAAGGCTCGTCTGAGATTCGGTTGCTAGGTTCGTGTGATAGTTCGCCTGATGGTTCGTTTGGGCTGAAGGTTCGTCTGGTTTCAAGGTTCGCTTGTTTCAGGGTTCGTCTGTTGAAGGGTTCGCTTGTCTGGAGGTTCGCCTGAGATCAAGGTTCGCTGCTCAAAGGTTCGGTTGGTTGACTGAAGGTTCGTTTGTTTGAAAAGGTTCGGCTAGGGTTTTTCTTGAAAAGGTTCGCTGCTTACAAATTCAAAATCATGTCTAAGATGTACGCAGCTATGGCCAGTCAGAATTCCAAACTCCAGAGCATTTTGATCAGTGAGACAGAAGTGGGTAGTGCCAACAAGGTGCCAAAATTATTAGATCTGGCGGATTATGACAATTGGAAGGGTCGCTTCGAGACTCATCTCAATGGCACAGACACGAATCTATGGGAGAGAATTCTATCTCCTTATGAGAGACCCAGGGTCGTTGGAACTGATTTAATTCAACTTTTAGAAAGATTGGATGTAGATGAGCGAAAGAAATATGACTCAGAGAGAAAGGCTTATTGGTTACTGAGTCAAGCCATTCCAAACCAAATTCTACAGCAATTCGATGAACACAAGACTGCTTATAGTCTTTGGAATGCCTTAAAGGCTAGAGTTGAAGGCAACACAAATCTGAAGAAGATGAAGGCAATATATATCAGAAAGGAGTTCGAGAACTTTAACATCATTGGAAATGAGAGTCTGGATGCATTAATTACTAGATACAGACACTTGTTGACCGAAGTGAGAAAATGTGGCATTGAATATTCAGAAGATGAGAAGATTGACTGTCTAGCTGATGCTCTGCCTGATAAATGGAACTCCTTGATACTGATATTGAGGGAGAATCTACCTGGATTAACATTGGTAGAGTTTATTCAGAAGCCTGAGGAACAAGAAATGAAAGATAAAAGGAAAGTGAGACGAGTGAATGTCACACAAGATCCTTCCTTGTATGGTGGTTCTGTTGCTACACCACGTCACCACCTGCATCATCTGCCAAAATTCAGACTGCTTTTGTTTCTAGTATTTCAGAGCGTACTAATGTTCCTTTTGTTTCTACTAGTACAAGTACAAGTTCATCATACTCTAACAATGAGAAGAAGTCTGACACTATCCCAACTCCAGTGCAGCTTAACACTACCAATTTGGGAAAAGTTACAGTTGAAGCAGTTAAAGATCATATGTCGATTCTTTCATGTGTTGTCAGCGCATACGATGAACAGGTGGCAGGTAGAATTGGAAATGCAAATCTTACGTTTGAAGATTATGCACAAATTGATGAGGATGAAATGCAATTGAAATATACGCAATGGGCACTGGGGAGTGTTATCCGCAGAATCAATCGGTATGAGAAGAAGACGGGAAAGAAATTCACCTTTGACCGCAACACCAAATTTGGATTCAATCCAAAATCTACTCAGTGCTATAACTGTGGTGAACATGGTCACTTTGCAAGAGAATGCAAGAACGCAAAGAAGCAGGGAAATCTGAACCCATTAAAGCCAAAGGAAGACTATCAGAAGAAGAAAGAGAAATCTGAAGATTCTTCTAAAGCACTTGTGAGTCAAGCTGATGAGGGCTATGACTGGGGCAAACAGTACAATGATTTGATGGGTGCTTTCATGGCTTCGATGGAAGAAGACTCTGGTAAAGGAAAGGAAAAGGTGGATGAGGTGAATGAGATAAATAATGATCTACTTGAGATGATCGATAGATTGAAAGAGATGAATTCTCAGCTGACTGCTGATCTGAAGGAGTGCACAGAGGCAAATAAAAAGTTAATTGAAAGAGAAAAATCTTTTGATAAAAAGATAACTGATCTTGGTAAAGAAAACGAAGATTTGAAAATCAAGGTTTTACAGAATAACCATGCTGTGTCTGTGCATCTTGATTCAGTTCAGAAGTTGAAAGTAGAATTATCAGCAGCCAAAGCTGAAGCTGAGTTGAACAAAGCCAAGCTTGAAAACTACCAAAATTCCGCATATGTCATCAATTACTTTGCGGCTATGTAAAGATCTTCGCGTGATAATTCTGGAATTGGTTTTCATGCTGTGCCACATCCTCCTAGTTATGTATCAAGACCTCAACTTGACCCGGATTTGGAAGTTAATCCGGCTTCATTAAATAAGATTGTGTCTGATCAAGTGACTGAGGATGTGGAAACTTCATCATCTTATGATAGTGAATTTGTTGATTTTGATGCTCCTATTATCGAGGACATTACATAATCAGAATATCCAGCTGATATTCTGAGAATGATTGGTCATCAACAAGTTAACGTTGTTGAGAAGAAGAGTCCTAAATTTCAGAAATCAAAGTCTGAAACAAAATCAGCTGAGAAAACAGTGGTTAAGCAAAATGTTGTTTCTAAACCAGGATTAAAAGTCAAAACTTCCTCCACTCTCAAGCCAACTGTGTTTGTTAAGTCTTCCAATACACAGAAAGGAGAGTCGAGTAATGCTTTTCAAAAACAAAAGGGTTTTTTCTGAAAAGGTTGATAAGAAGTTTGTCAAGGTGGTTGACAAGAGTAATCAAATTGGGGATGGAAACAAGGGCAAAACAAAGCTTTTTCAAAAGAATAACTCCAAAACAAAAGCCACTAGTTTGAAACATAATGGTTCATCTCCATCTGTTGCATCTAATTCTTTGGGCTCATCCAAGAGTTGTGATGTTTTAAAACCAAAGAACACGTCACAAAGGAAATGCTACAGATGTGGGAGATTGGGTCATGTCATTGCTGACTGTGATTTGGATACTTGCAACAGATTTCATACTGTTACTCCACGAGAAACACGACAGTGTTTTACTTGTGGAGGAAAAGGACATATTCCAGCAAATTGTCCAAATCATAAGATCAGAAAGAATTCTGTCAATGATAGTCGGGTGATCCAATCTAGTGGGAGTCCTAAGAGGGTAAAGCATAGTGAGGAGGAGATGAGAGTCCTCAAAAAATTTGATTCTGAGTGTGTCTGGGTTAAGGAAGAAAAGTTACAGAAAAGGAAAGTTTTAGATAACAAACAAAAGGTTAAAAGATTGGTGAAAAAGGCATCATCATCTGATGATGAGTTTTATGACAATTTTTCTTCTAATCGATGCTACGTTATATCGTGGAATGATAGGCAGCTTGATGTATTTGACTGTGACAATCCGACTTTTCGAATTAACCTCGTTAACTGAAAATAACGGAATCACAAACCCAATGAAGGCAAGATAGGCCCAATAAGGCCAAGGAAGGCCCAATAAGGACGAAGAAGGCCCAATGAGGCCAAGGTAGGCCCAATGAGGCCAAGGTAGGCCCAATGAGGCCAAGGTAGGCCCAATGAGGCCGAAGGTAGGCTCAATTATATTTATGAGGCCCAATTGGGTTAACCTAGCCCAATAATGTTCAAGTAGCCTAATTAGTGACAATTCGGCAATTCGGATTAACTCCGTCAACTCTAGAATTAACCGAATTGTTATGAAATTGAGCAAAAGCAAATTATAAGGGTTTGAATTAATCAAAATAAGCCTAAAACACTTAGGTTATAGGGTTTTAATTTGTAAATGATTAGAATGATCAATTTTGACTTTTTAAAAGTCAAATTTCGGCAAAAATAGCAATTAAATTCGGAATTCACATCAAAACCAAGTTGTAACCGAAATTGAATCATCATAATCATCACAATTATGATTATTAACAGTTTTTATATGTTATGGGATCATAAATCATCGAATTGATTGAAAACCGTTTCTAAATGTTAAAGTCGTGACTATTCAATACGAAAACCACACAATTCGATTACAACTATCACAATTGGGTTTACAGAACCCATAATCGGCATATTCAGAGGCTACTACAACCAGCAATTCGATCTCAAGGTGTTCGGGTAGGAGAATTAATTTGGAGCTTGGCCGAACTTTAACCCCAATTCGAGACACTTCAATTCGAGATCAAAACTGGTAAGAAATCGTTCCTACACCACCTAAAACAAACGATTAAGCATAACCCTATGTAAATTGTGGATTCTAACTTCGAATTGCACAAGCTCGATTGCTGGGTTCATCTTTGAAACCGGTTTGGGGGTTTCGGTTCAAACAAGATCTAGAATCAAATTAATGTGTACAGACAGATTCGAAATTGTGTATTGATCGAATACTCAAGGTCAATTTCAATTAATTATATCGAATTGCACTACCTCGAGTTCTAGGGTTCTAGGACAAAACGATTTTGGGGATTTCTATTTAGAAGTATTTTATAATCAAATCAAAACACTTAAGGAGATTCAGAAGATCCCGATTAATGTTAAAGCTATTCTGATTTCATCATAGAACTAAGAATTTAATGATTTTGAGTTCTAGGTTTCTTCGGGTTAAACGGTTTGGGGGTTTTGATGGAAACAAGTTTTAAAATCGAATTAATTGGTATGAATGGGTTCGTAGAACTATGTTGAAGAAAATCTGAGGATTTTACGACTTGAGGTAGACGAATTTGAAGGGATCGAATGATGGGTTTAGAAATTGGGTTCGAACCTGTGTATACCCAAATAAACGGATTATAGTGAATTGTTTTTGAATTAAAAACAACCAGTAGACTTGAATTGATCGCAGGAACCATAGCCCCATGGTTCTAGGTCCGATTGAGTTCGAATTGTGGGTCTATTGAACCATATGGTTCGGTTAATGTTAAATAAAGGGGATCCGATCTGTTGAGGCTTAAAAGAATTAATCTTGGAAGTGTTAACGCGATACCCTAGCGGGTGAGACTGGTAAGATGCGTGTGTATTGAGTGAAGGGTCACGGGTTCGAGCCTTAGGGCTGCCAGTTTTTGTAATATTAAACCAACTTTTAGTATTTTGTCCATAACTCCTTCGTTTCAAGTCCGATTTAAACCGTTCGAGTTGCGTTGGAACCGTAACGGGAATACGAACACTTTGAAGTAATAAAATTCATATTTTAGATCAGAAACGAAATCGCGTATAATTACGGTTATTTAAATAAAATCAGATATGATTTTATTTAAACGATTTCAAAGTCACACGTATTTACGTATGCACATTTCTAACACTCTAGCATACGTGTGTTGACACGTATGTGATTTCAAGCACAAAACGACATCTCGAATAACACAACGTTATTGTTTAAACACAGATCCTTCGTAAGAGGATTATCTACGCGAGTTCACGTATTTGATCATTCTGCAACAATCAAAGGTGCGTACACGGCCCCTTTCTTATTTTAAACTGTTTTGGGGGAGAAAACATGTGCAACAAACATTTTAGACACATATCACTTGCATGAGTTAGCTGTTTACATTTTGTGACAACATAGCATTTACAAGTCCTTACACTTCGAACCGTTTAGTTTGTCGTAGCGCAAAGCGTGGTAGTTGGAAATAGATCTATAAGGTTTGAGAAACCTCACTTGGTAGATGGGATCTACGCAGGTGTTTGACTGACCAAACACACTGTTTGTGCTAGACAATAGTGGCAAGGCAAAAACATGATATAGCATGGCAATCGTCAGCTTCGGTGTCGACCACTTATGTAAATAGTACAAATGACTAGCTATCATGACTATGCATGTGTGATTATGTTATCTGCAAACTTGATATTCAAACTGTTGTTTTAAACATTATGAATGCTTAAACCTGTGTTATGCACCAACCTTTGTGTTGACTTGATTTACATGTTTTCTCAGGACGCTAAGGTGCACAAGAAAGCAAGCATCGACTAGGAGATTGAGTCGCATGCATGTCTTTACATTTTAGTTATTTGAATTTGAACATTTGAAACTTTGCATTGTAATTTACATTTTACAACTGTTACTGTTTTAAAATGCTTCCGCAAACTTTGAAAACTTTGATGTTATGTTTTTAGACCAAAGTATGCTTTGAAATTCATATAGAGGTCTTCGTTATGTCTAATGATCTGAGATCCTGGTTTGTCACGTTCCCAAACGGTATGATTCCGTTAGTTGAAAATTGGGGGTGTGACAGATTGGTATCAGAGCCCTTGGTTATAGCGAACTAGGTTTGCATTTGTAGACTTAGACTATGACTGTTAGACATTAGACACGCATACTTACACATATCACTTAGGAAATTACATATGGCATTATGTAATAGACTTGCTTACACATTCCATGGCACTGCACTTACATATGGTATTATGTAACAGGCATGGCATCTTCATCATCAGCACCGTATATCTACATTGATGATTCTGAGGATGAGGAGCCGATAGTTCCAGCACCACCATCCTCACCAGCACCACCTATCCAATCACCTCCACCATCTGAGAGAGATGACTCAGACCCTGAGGAGGATCCGGAGGAGGATCCAGATGAGGACCCGGAGGAGGATCTAGATGAGGACCCGGATGAGGATCCGGAGGAGGAGCCAGCAGAGGGTACTCAGGAGATTCCTGCTGAAGGACCTTCTACCCATCCACCACCTACATTGGATGTTCCGGAGCCTAAGAGGCAACGGACTGATGCTGAGGAGATTGCCAAACTGCGTGAGGACTTGTACTGGGCGAACGACAGGATTGAGTATAATGTTCGGGAACTATGGGATGCAAATGAAAGACAAGATAACCTTGCCCATCTGGTTAATGACATGCGAGATGAGATCATCCATTTGATTGGTCGTCTTGAAGCTTCTGAGAACCGAGCTGAGATTTTGGAAGGCAGACTTGAAGCCTTGGAGGATTTAGTGGTCTCGGAGAATGAAGAGGAGAATGAAGAAGATGAAGAGGAGGAAGGGGAAGAACCAGCACCAGCTGTTGATTCTGATCCTGAATCTACTGTTGAGGATGATTGATTTTCTTTAGTTTGTTTAAACTTATTAGGGGCGGGTTGTGTCCCTACATTAGAAGTTTGAAAGACTTATGTTTTGATTTCAAAAGTATTGTACTCAAATCAGATTTCTATCTATTGAAAAACTATTATTTATTGCCAACAGTTGTGTTGATTTATATATTACATGTTGTGTTTGTTGTATTATTTACACATGTCACATTGGACTTTGATAACACTCTAACATTTCTTTTAACTAGGAAGATAATGGCTGAGGGGAACGTTCACATGACAGTTGCTGAGCTCAATGAGCTGATTAATAACAGGGTCACGGAGGCCATCGCGAACTACGCTCAGACACACAATATAGGGCCACATGGTCCAGCTGGGGGACTGGTTAACCCACAGGCATGCACGTTCAAGATGTTCTTGGACTGTAAGCCACATAATTTCAAAGGATCGGAGGGGGCCATTGGACTCCTTCGATGGATTGAGAAAGTTGAATCAGTGTTTGAGATGTGCAACTGTCCTGATGAGAGCAAAGTAAAGTATGACTTGGTGGAACTCGAATGTCCAAACTTTGGGATTGGGTGAGGCCAATGCCTTAACCTGGAATGGATTCAAGACTTTAATGTAGGAGGAGTACTGTCCTCGCAGTGAGATGCAGAAATTAGAGAAGGAATATTGGCACCTCAAGATGGAAGGGTCCAACATCGAGGAGTACACGACTCGATCTCATGAATTAGCCAGACTCCTACCTCACATGGCTACTCCCGCAAGCAAGTGGATAAAGAGGTACATCGGGGGATTGGTGCCTCAGATCCAGGGATTGGTCACTTCTGCAAATCCCACAACAATTCAACAAGCTGTTCGTTTAGCGTACCAACTGACTGATCAGGCGGTGTTACAAGGGACTCTGCCTAAACGGACATCAGCTACTAGGGTGGGAGACCATAAGAGGAAGTGGGAAGGTAACAACTCCAAGAGTTACAACCAATAGCCGTTTCAGCAGAACCGGAAACAAGACTCAAACAAGTCTTATCACAACTCGAATAGTGGTCAGCAATCATCATCGTCAGGGGGTTATATCGGTAAACATCCAAAGTGCAATAGATGTGGATTTCATCATGCAGGAAACTAGTGTGATAAAGTTAAGTGCCAACGGTGTGGTAAGGTTGGGCATGCAGCTAAGGATTGTCGCGGAGAGCTGCAAAACAATCACAACAATCAGAATAACAACCAGAACAACGCGCAGAAAGGTTGTTTTGAGTGTGGCAAAATGGGGCACTTTAAAAAGGATTGCCCACAACTCAAGAAAGGCGGGGATAACAATGCCAATGGCAACGGCAACGGTAACGGCAATGGCACCAATAACAACAACAATAATAACAATGGTGCTAGGGGCAGGGCGTTTGTGATTGGAGGACGTCAAGCGCGGGAGGATCCCAACATTGTCACGGGTACGTTCCTCTTAAATAAACTATGCCTCTATGTTATTTGACACTGGTGCCGATCGGAGTTTTGTATCTAGTTCACTTGCTAAGTTGCTAAATGTTAGTCCCACTGCCTTAGATAGTCCATACACTGTAGAATTAGCTGATGGTAAGTTAATAGTAGTTGAACAAATCCTTAAGGGATGTATGCTTTATTTGATGGGTCAAACATTGGAAATTGACCTTATGCCTATCACTTTAGGAAGTTTTGATGTAGTCATTGGCATGGACTGGTTGTCCAAGAACCAGGCTGAAATAGTATGCCATGAAAAGATCGTTTGTATACCTCTTTCGCATGGAGAGACATTGTATGTACAAGGCGAGAAGAGCAGTATGCCACTGCGTCTCATATCTTGTATGAAAGCACACAAATGTCTACGAAAAGGTCACACAACAGTTATAGCACTTATAACTGAAAAGCCGGTAGCTGAGAAGAAGATTGAATACATCCCAGTAGTTTGTGAATTTCCTGAAGTATTTCCAGAAGACTTACGGGGATTACCGCCTATCAGACAGGTGGAATTCCGAATCGACCTTACACCAGATGCAGCACCGATAGCTAGGGCGCCTTATCGACTTGCACCGTCAGAGATGCAAGAGTTATCTACACAACTGCAAGAGTTGCTGGATAAGGGTTTTATACGACCTAGTTTTTCACCGTGGGGAGCTCCAGTTTTGTTTGTTAAGAAGAAGGACGGAACTTTCCGTATGTGTATCGATTACCGGGAACTTAACAAGGTTACTATCAAAAACCGGTATCCGTTACCCAGAATTGACGATTTGTTTGATTAGTTGCAAGGTTCGAGTTACTACTCGAAGATTGATCTCAGATCGGGTTATCATCAACTAAGAGTTCAAGAAGAAGATATTCCAAAGACAGCATTCAGGACGCGCTATGGCCATTATGAGTTCTTGGTCATGCCATTTGGGTTGACAAACGCTCCAGCTGTATTCATGGATCTCATGAATCGTGTTTGTAAACCTTATCTTGATAGGTTTGTCATTGTTTTCATAGATGACATTCTCATCTATTCCCGAACTGAGGAGGAGCATGCTGAACATCTCCGATTGTTACTGGAGTTGCTGAAACAGGAACAATTGTACGCTAAGTTTTCGAAATGTGATTTCTGGATGCGAGAAGTACAATTCTTGGGCCATGTAGTCAATGAAAAGGGCATACACGTTGACCCAGTGAAGATTGAAGCAATTAAGAATTAGGAAGCACCAAAGACACCTACCGAGGTACGACAATTCCTTGGTTTGGCGGGTTATTACCGAAGATTCATTGAGGGATTCTCAAAGATCGCTCAACCACTTACAACTCTTACGCATAAAGGAACGAAGTATAACTGGACGGATAAACAGGAAGCTGCATTCCAATTATTGAAACAGAAACTCTGCAGTGCACCGATTCTGTCCTTACCGGAAGGGACGGAAGACTTTGTGGTGTATTGTGATGCATCTGCACAGGGTTTGGGATGTGTATTGATGCAACGTGATAAAGTGATTGCTTATGCTTCAAGGCAGCTACGACCACACGAAAAGAATTACACTACTCATGACTTGGAGTTAGGAGCAGTGGTGTTTGCTTTGAAGATTTGGCGGCATTACTTGTATGGGACTAAGTGTACCATTTACACTGATCATAAGAGTTTGCAACATATCTTTGATCAGGAGGAGCTTAATATGAGACAGCGACGATGGGTTGAGTTGTTGAACGACTACGAATGCGCGATTAAGTATCACCCGGGAAAAGCTAATGTGGTAGCTGATGCTTTAAGCAGAAAAGACACTTCAACAAGACGGGTTCGCGCACTTATGATGACAATACATACTGATTTACCTGACAAGGTACGCAGTGCTCAGCTGGGAGCCTTAGAAAAGGATAATTTGGTACAGGAATCCTTACGGGGAATGGAAGGACAATTGGATGTTAAACCTGATGGAATTCGTTATTTCATTAATCGACTGTGGATACCTTTGTACGGAGGTTTAAGGGAACTCGTGATGGATGAAGCACACAAGTCCAGATATTCAGTCCATCCGGGGTCAGACAAAATGTATCATGACTTGAAGGCGCTGTATTGGTGGCCTCACATGAAAGCTGACATTGCTAGATACGTTAGCAAGTGTTTGACTTGTTCGAAAGTCAAAGTTGAATATCAGAAACCATCTGGTTTACTGCAACAACCAGAGATACCGATGTGGAAATGGGAACAGATTTTGATGGACTTCATTACTAAGTTACCCCGTACATCGAGTGGTTGTGATACGATATGGGTAATTGTCGATCGATTAACGAAATCTGCACATTTCATAGCAATCAAGGAAACCGACAAGATGGAGAAACTGACGCGCATTTATATCAAGGAAGTGGTAGCACGGCATGGCGTGCCAATCTCTATCATATCAGATCGGGATGCCCGATTTACTTCCAACTTTTGGAAATCACTCCATAAGTCATTGGGAACTCGTTTGGATATGATTACCGCATATCACCCACAGACCGACGGTCAGAGTGAACGTACGATTCAAACGCTCGAGGATATGTTACGAGCTTGTGTAATTGACTTTGGGGATAGCTGGGAAAACCATTTGCCGTTAGTGGAATTCTCTTACAACAATAGTTATCATACAAGTATTCAAGCAGCACCGTTTGAGGCTTTGTATGGTCGCAAATGTCGTTCACCAGTTTGTTGGGCTGAAATTGGTGACAGTCAGATTACAGGTCCTGAACTAGTGCACGAGACGACAGAGAAGATAGTTCAAATCCGGAACCGTATGGCAGCGGCCCGGGATCGACAGAAGAGTTATGCTGACAAACGTCGAAAACCATTGGAATTTCAAGTAGGAGACCGAGTTCTTCTAAAGTTATCACCTTGGAAAGGTGTGATACGATTCGGCAAGCGCGGAAAGCTTAGTCCACGTTACGTAGGACCTTTTGAGATTCTGAAAAGGATTGGTCCGGTTGCGTATCAACTCAAATTACCGGATGAACTCAGTGGAGTTCATGACGTCTTTCATGTATCGAACTTAAAGAAATGTCTTTCTGATGAGACATTGATTGTACCATTGGAAGAAATACAAGTGGATGAACAGTTACGATTCATTGAAGAGCCTGTAGAAATCATGGACCGAGAGGTCAAACAACTCAAACAAAGCAAGATTCCGATAGTCAAAGTTCGGTGGAATTCAAGACGTGGTCCTGAATTCACATGGGAACGGGAAGACCAAATGATGAAGAAGTATCCTTATCTGTTCAAAACAACAACTACAAGCACTGAGAGCGCACATTAAATTTCGGGACGAAATTTCCTTCAACAAGGGGATGACGTGATGTTTCACACATCAACACTGCAAATTTTGAACTGTAAGCACAAACACTTTATTCAATTGATTTTGTTACAAACATTTGTGTTACATTATATTTTTTATACATTTGATGTGCTACATTTCATAGGTTACATGTTATGGTAGAACAGGCATGATTGGTTACACACAAATTGCTATGTGCGGGGTTGCATAGTACAAACAGTTACAGACACTCACTATGTGTGAGGTTACACAGCACAGTATGATCAAACACAAACAGTCACAGTTAGGTGAACTAACTAGTGTACACACAAACAGTCACATTGAACGATCACATTTAGTTGTGATGTTGCAAACATTAGATTTTGTGTGTGGATACACACAAGCACACGGAATGATCAAACCACACTAACACGTACGATTTAAACTCGTAAGTAGTTTCCTAACTACTCCTAACATTTACTAATTTTCGGGACGAAAATTCCTTCAACAAGGGGATGATGTGACAATCCGACTTTTCGAATTAACCTCGTTAACTGAAAATAACGGAATCACAAACCCAATGAGGGCAAGATAGGCCCAATAAGGCCAAGGAAGGCCCAATAAGGACGAAGAAGGCCCAATGAGGCCAAGGTAGGCCCAATGAGGCCAAGGTAGGCCCAATGAGGCCAAGGTAGGCCCAATAAGGCCAAGGTAGGCTCAATTATATTTATGAGGCCCAATTGGGTTAACCTAGCCCAATAATGTTCAAATAGCCTAATTAGTGACAATTCAGCAATTTGGATTAACTCCGTCAACTCTAGAATTAACCGAATTGTTATGAAATTGAGCAAAAGCAAATTATAAGGGTAATCAAAATAAGCCTAAAACACTTAGGTTATAGGGTTTTAATTTGTAAATGATTAGAATGATCAATTTTGACTTTTTAAAAGTCAAATTTCGGCAAAAATAGCAATTAAATTCGGAATTCACATCAAAACCAAGTTGTAACCGAAATTGAATCATCATAATCATCACAATTATCATTATTAACAGTTTTTATACGTTATGGGATCATAAATCATCGAATTGATTGAAAACCGTTTCTAAATGTTAAAGTCGTGACTATTCAATACGAAAACCACACAATTCGATTACAACTATCACAATTGGGTTTACAGAACCCATAATCGGCATATTCAGAGGCTACTACAACCAGCAATTCGATCTCAAGGTGTTCGGGTAGGAGAATTAATTTGGAGCTTGGCCGAACTTTAACCCCAATTCGAGACACTTCAATTCGAGATCAAAAATGGTAAGAAATCGTTCCTACACCACCTAAAACAAACGATTAAGCATAACCCTATGTAAATTGTGGATTCTAACTTCGAATTGCACAAGCTCGATTGCTAGGGTTCATCTTTGAAACCGGTTTGGGGGTTTCGGTTCAAACAAGATCTAGAATCAAATTAATGTGTAAAGACAGATTCGAAATTGTTTATTGATCGAATACTCAAGGTCAATTTCAATTAATTATATCGAATTGCACTACCTCGAGTTCTAGGGTTCTAGGACAAAACGATTTTGGGGATTTCTATTTAGAAGTATTTTATAATCAAATCAAAACACTTAGGGAGATTTAGAAGATCCTGATTAATGTTAAAGTTATTCTAATTTCATCATAAAACTAAGAATTTAATGATTTTGAGTTCTAGGTTTCTTCGGGTTAAACGGTTTGTGGGTTTTGATGGAAACAAGTTTTAAAATCGAATTAATTGGTATGAATGGGTTCGTAGAACTATGTTGAAGAAAATCTGAGGATTTTACGACTTGAGGTAGACGAATTTGAAGGGATCGAATGATGGGTTTAGAAATTGGGTTCGAACCTGTGTATACCCAAATAAACGGATTATAGTGAATTGTTTTTGAATTAAAAACAACCAGTAGACTTGAATTGATCGCAGGAACCATAGCCCCATGGTTCTAGGTCCGATTGAGTTCGAATTGTGGGTCTATTGAACCATATGGTTCGGTTAATGTTAAACAAAGGGGATCCGATCTGTTGAGGGTTAAAAGAATTAATCTTGGAAGTGTTAACGCGATACCCTAGCGGGCGAGACTGGTAAGATGCGTGTGTATTGAGTGAAGGGTCACGGGTTCGAGCCTTAGGGCTGCCAGTTTTTGTAATATTAAACCAACTTTTAGTATTTTGTCCATAACTCCTTCGTTTCAAGTCCGATTTAAACCGTTCGAGTTGCGTTGGAACCGTAACGGGAATACGAACACTTTGAAGTAATAAAATTCATATTTTAGATCGGAAACGAAATCGCGTATAATTACGGTTATTTAAATAAAATCAGATATGATTTTATTTAAACGATTTCAAAGTCACACGTATTTACGTATGCACATTTCTAACACTCTAGCATACGTGTGTTGACACGTATGTGATTTCAAGCACAAAACGACATCTCGAATAACACAACGTTATTGTTTAAACACAGATCCTTCGTAAGAGGATTATCTACGCGAGTTCACGTATTTGATCATTCTGCAACAATCAAAGGTGCGTACACGGCCCCTTTCTTATATTAAACTGTTTTGGGGGAGAAAACATGTGCAACAAACATTTTAGATACATATCACTTGCATGAGTTGGCTGTTTACATTTTGTGACAACATAGCATTTACAAGTCCTTACACTTCGAACCGTTTAGTTTGCCGTAGCGCAAAGCGTGGTAGTTGGAAATAGATCTATTAGGTTTGACAAACCTCACTTGGTAGATGGGATCTACGCAGGTGTTTGACTGACCAAACACCAATTACTATTGTTTGTGCTAGACAATAGTGGCAAGGCAAAAACATGCTATAGCATGGCAATCGTTAGCTTCGGTGTCGACCACTTATGTAAATAGTACAAATGACTAGCTATCATGACTATGCATGTGTGATTATGTTATCTGCAAACTTGATATTCAAATTGTTGTTTTAAACATTATGAATGCTTAAACCTGTGTTATGCACCAACCTTTGTGTTGACTTGATTTACATGTTTTCTCAGGACGCTAAGGTGCACAAGAAAGCAAGCATCGACTAGGAGATTGAGTCGCATGCATGTCTTTACATTTTAGTTATTTGAATTTGAACATTTGAAACTTTGCATTGTAATTTACATTTTACAACTGTTACTGTTTTAAAACGCTTCCGCAAACTTTGAAAACTTTGATGTTATGTTTTTAGACCAAAGTATGTTTTGAAATTCATATGGAGGTCTTCGTTATGTCTAATGATCTGAGATCCTGGTTTGTCACGTTCCCAAACGGTATGATTCCGTTAGTTGAAAATTGGGGGTGTGACATTGACTGCCTCAAGGTCAGATATTGTCTTCGCTACAAGTATCTGTGCTCGCTATCAATCAAAGCCTAAAGTTTCACATCTAATTGCAGTCAAGAGAATTTTGCGTTATCTGAAGGGTACACCAGACACCGGTCTGTGGTATCCTAAGGATGATAACTTTTCCTTCCATGCTTATAGTGATTCTGACTATGGAGGATGCAAGACTGATTCCAAATCTACTACTGGAGGTGCAAAGTTTTTGGGGGAGAGGTTAGTATCTTGGCAGTGCAAAAAGCAGACATCTGTTGCTACATCTACATGTGAAGCTGAATATGTAGCGGCTGCCAGTTGTTGTTCCCAAGTCTTGTGGATACAACAACAGATGAGAGACTACAGGTTGAATTTTCTAACTACCCCGATTCATGTCGACAACGAGGCTGCTATTTCTATCACCAAGAATCCGGTGTATCATTCACGTTACAAACACATTGATATTTGGTTTCATTTCATACGCGACTGTTATGAAAAGAAACTTAATGATGTGGTGAAGATACACACCAACGAGCAAAGAGCAGACTTTCTCACCAAGGTCTTCGACAAAAACTGTTTTGAGTATTTACTCAAATTAAATGGCATTCGGGTCATGGGTGAGGTAATTAAGAATCAACTTCCTTCGTAATCATTTTTATTGAATTAACATCAGATATTTTAGTTTTCTTCTTTTGTGTTTTAGTTTTTAGGGGGAGAAAATTTTGAAAAATACAAAAACATTTGAAAAACCAAAAACACAAAAACATTAAAAATTAAAAATCTGAGAAATTGATTCAACTATGTGAGGAATGATAGCACATTGTTTGCAATTATAGACATATCTGTATCATTAAAAATTTGAACATAAATAGTAATTACAAGTACTAAATATGATGTGTTAGTAGGTTTATAACTTAGTTAGGATAAGTTTAAACAAAAGTTTGATTATGCTTTATAAAAAACAGAGGCTTAGAATGCAGTGCTTAGTTTTGTCCTGAAAGAGTGGTAATTTTTCTGACAAAGTGTTTCTTGAACAAAAAGTTAAATTAATAGTTTGATCATGTGTTTAATTTTCAAAAGAAATTCTAATTTTGTTTTTCTTTAATTTTAGTTTAAAGCTGGAACATTCTTTGCGTATACTTACATATCGACCTGAGTGTTATAGCTTTAAACGATTTAAAATTGTTTTCTTGGTTCTGATTAAGATTTGGACAATCTCTGCGTATATGAAAATATCGATCTGATTGTTAAAAGCTTAATCTTAAATTATTGTTTAGTTCATTTTCTGGATCAACCTTGATTCCAAGAATTTGAACAAATTCAAATTGTTTTATATTTTGTTATTTTCAAAAAGAAATTATGTTTTATTTCTGCATGATCAGGCTAGTTAAAATTGAAGTAATCAGTTTCAAGAACATTTATGTTTGATTAGTTATTCACAAATCGGGGATGTCTTCAAGTAAATGGATTATTATAAAGTGTTTGATAATCTTGTTTAAACTAATATCTTAACTAAGTAATTAAATTTAAAATGATAAGTATGCTGACAATCATCTTGGACTTGTAATTTGCTAATAAATTCATTCTTTAATTCATACAGATGTGTTGATAATTATAAAACAATATGATCTCATGTCTTGATCTTTCTCAACCAAAAAGATTTGATTTTTCTTAGTATAGTTAGTTTTGTTAAATTTGTAGTTTAATTGTTCTAAAAAAAATAAAAAAAAAATTATTACAAAAAGATTTTTTATCTGATGTTAAATCAATAATTTGTGATTATTTGTTTGACTTTGAAACAATTAAACATGAATTTTTTTTGAAATCTTATATAAAAAATCAATTTTTAAAAAAGGTGCGCCTGGTTGGGAGAAGGTTCGTTCACAAGGTTCGTTGGGCAGGTTTGTGAACAAGTTCGTTCATAAGGTTCGCTGACAAGGTTCGTTGGTCAGGTTCGTTTATCAGGTTCGCTAACAAGGTTCGCTTATCAGGTTCGCTAACAAGGTTCGCTTATCAGGTTCGCTGATAAGGTTCACTGTTTAGGTTCGCTTGAAAGGTTCGTTTGACAGGTTTGTCTGAATAGGTTCATGCTTATATATACCAGGTTCGTGACTAAGGTTCGTCACTTTCATCTGTGCATTTCCGCGAACCTGCAAGCTCAGATTTTTCGATTTTCGATTCTAGACATCCCAAACATTTTCGTTGATTTCTTTAGACTCGTAATCAGTTGTTGATCATTTTTAGGTAGATATCTTTGAATTTCACCGGCCAGTTTAGGAGATCTGATAGGATTTATGAATTTAAGTCGAACATGTTTAGTTGAATTAAAATCGGTTAAAATCTAAATTCTGGACAAACCATATTTGTAAATGTTGTTCATCGCTGTGTTTCGAACCTGGGTATATAATTTTTATTATCAAATTCTAAGTTTTTAGAATTTGATTTTAAAATTGGAATAGGTTCGCTGGATGAACAGGTTTGTTGAATGAACTAAGGTTCACCGAACCTTGAAGGTTCGTCTGAACCTAATAGGTTCGTGGCTAACCTTTGGATTTCAAAAGAACCGAACCTTTTGGTCAAGGTTCGTTTGACCAACAGGTTCATTTGATTGAAGGTTCGTTCATTCTGAGGTTCGTTCATCAGAAGGTTCGTTCATTATTAGGTTCGTTCAATAGAAGGTTCGTTCATTATTACGTTCGTTCATCAGAAGGTTCGTTCAAATGGTTTGTCTAGTTAACAGGTTCGTCTAACTTAGGTTCGTTTTAGGGTATAGGTTCGCTGGTGTATACTTATAAATTTTTTATTTTTTAATTTTGTTAATTTTTTTACGTTTTGTTTCTAATTGTGTTTTATTTCTGATTGTAGATATGGCGAACTTAACCTTTGGTGACAAACACAATGTTTGTGCTTACTTGGATCCTACGACAAGGAATGGCAAGGACTTTCGACCTATGATCGAGTTTCTTCGTCGATCAAGATTATACTACGCCATCTCCAACTCCTGTCAAATCTACCGATCTCACATCCAGAGCTTCTGGGAGTCAGCTCGACTCATTTCTGTTGATGAGGAGTACGTTACTGAAGTGAATGTGCTTGGACAGGCACTTCGTATTTCAGAATCTGATATCCGACGGGTACTATAGTTTGGTGGTGAGCCTGCTGTTATGACTCTCATACCAGAAAGGTGCATCAAAGGATGTTTCTTAAGGATTAGATACTTTGGGGCTTACAATTCTATTTCAGTCAAGAAGGGAAAGCTTCCTTTGTAGTATAAGCTGCTGGCACATGTGCTGCTACACTGCCTTAGTATGAGGAAAGGCACATTTGACGAGCTAAGGGATTTGATGAGATCGGCAATGGTTGCCTTGATATTGAACAAGCCGTTCAATTTTTCAGGAATGATCTTCCGATACATGTCTGACAACATCACAAAGGCTAAGGATAGATTTTACATGTATCCTCGCTTTGTTCAGATGTTGATTGACGAGAGATTTCCCGAGGGGATATTGCCAAGAGAAGCTGCTGATTTGTTGAAGTTGAAACATATGACTGATTCGAGTCTGGGTCAGGTCAGAGTTTATCAAAGGAGTGGAGATGCTATTCTAGAGAAGGAGATGATAGGTCATTATGCCAGGGCTAATTATATAGCTCCTGAGGATAATGCTTGGAGGCATGTAGAATCAGAATCTGATTCTGAAGTATTTGGTGATGAAGATGATCAACCACAACCTCCACCTCCTCCTTCAAGGCAACAATCAAAGAAGTGTACAGGACAATCTTCTAGATCACAATCATCGACTCAATCTTCACAGGAACCAGTATCACAAGATCCTGTTGATGTTGAGATGCCTGAGCAACAGACTGAAGATGCTGATGAAGATGATGGTGAAGATTCACCAGATACAGAGTCTGAATATGAGATGGTTCAAGTTGGGAACAATATGGTTAGGAGGTTAAAGAAGAAGTTTGCTAAGAAGGCGGAAGAGGCAAGAGAAGAGATAGCTGATCCTAGTTATCAAGCTGAAGGGCCCGAGTCTTCTAGGCCGAAAAGAAAGAAGAAAATGGCAAAAGGGGGGCCATATGAGAAGAAGAAGGCTAAAAATACCAAGACTGTTGTGTCTTCATCTGTTGAGATTTCTACAGTTCCTGTTTCTTCTATTCCAGTGATTTCTTCTTCATCTTCTACTGTTCATGTTACTTTTTTAGATTCTACTGTGTCAGTATCTGCTACAATTCCAGGAGGTTTTGGTCAAACTCCTGAATATGTGACTATGGCTTCTTTTATTCCTACTTTTATGGATTCTACAACTGTGGCTACTTCAGTGCAAGACACTCAATTTCATCAAACTTCTACATCCAAAGATGATTTATTTGCAAGTCTGGATGACTTAGGTGATATCAAATTTACTGTTGATTATGATGATAGTGACATCAAAAGGAGACTGTCTATGCTGACAAAGGAGTTTGAGATTTATAAGAAGGAGAAAGGGAATAATAATGTTGATCAACCCTCCTCTTCAAATACAAATGAATTAGGTGAACTGAATGCTCAGGTAGCACATTTGATGAAAAGGAGAGAGGATGATATGACTGAGAAGAAGAAAATGAATGAAAGGATTTCTGACTTAGAATTCTTTATCAATCTACAGTCTAAAGATATTGTGGAATTGAAAAATGAAACCACAGATCTGAGGCTAAAGATCAAAGAGATGGAAGCTAAAGATTTGACTACTGAAGCCTCTAGGTCTGGTAAAGAAAAGGTGTTTGTGGAGATTGATGATGAAGAAGAGAAGAAAGAAGAAGAGAAGGAAGAAGAAGAAAAGAAAGAAGAAGAGGAGGAAGAAGAAGAGAAAATAGACTATGGAGAATCTGATATAGATGAACATTCGAGCTTCAATGATCATGGTGATGATGATGGAGGAGATGATGGTGATGTTGGAGGTGTGAGTAGTGGAAATGGTGGATTAGATTCTTTGACTGGTGCTATTGTTGTTTATTCTTCGTCAAAGGTTACTGAGGATGTTGTTCCTGTTAGTTTTGTTGTTTCTGATAGGTCTACTGGGTGTAATGATGTTGAATTTGAAGATTTAGATGCAATAGAATATCCTGAAAGGGTTATTGATTACTCCTTGCCTATTTTTCTTGATTTATTCAAATTGCATTTTGATATTAACTTGCAGAGGGAGATAGTTGAGATCTTGGTTAATCAAGACTTAGAAGAAAGAGAGATTGTTGGAGGCTATTCTGCACAAGACTTTCAAGATTTTTTTGAGACTGATGATGATCTTAAGTTTGATTTTGAAGAAGATGAAGATCTGAATTTATCTGATTTTGAGAAAGATGATATTATTGATGAAGAATTGTTCAATATGAACACTTTGAAGAAAATCTTTGAACTTGAAAGGTTTTCAAAAACTTCATTGGATCCAATTAAAGCAAAGACAAATATGGATTTCTGGATGGATTATCAGGAGGAGACCAAGTACATTATAGATCATTTGCATAATTTCAAGATGATGATTAAGGTTATGGACGACAAAGATCAAGAAAACCAAACTAGACAATTCAAAAAGTTCAAGATTGGATCTAAGTCCAAGATGATTGGACGAATTGTTAGTTATGGTTATTTTCATAACATTCCAGGAAGTCTAGCTGATAAGGGATGTTATATAGTAAAAAGAACAGATGGCTGTCAGTATTTTGGCAAAGCTTTAGATCTGATGAGCCTACCTTCATTTGAATGCATGACATTGGCAAGCTTGAAGATGATAAAGCCTATTTAGACAAATCATAATGAAACTTTTGAGAGATTGTTGAAGAAAGAAGCAAGAACTGGATGGAGCTTATTATCACCACAATTCAGAGACAGGGTTCATGGTTATGCAAAGCCAAAAGTATTCAAAAGACCAAGACTAAGGAAGATGGAACAGAACTGGAATCCTTATTTCAAGTTCTGGTTTTATGATGAGAAAACATCTGAAGGAGTAATTCTCTTGAAGCAAGAAGACAAATGGAGGGTGATAAGGATGCTTGATCCTGTGTGGATTGTGAACTGTTCAAAGTAAGATATTGATCTACTTAACACAGCAGAGATCTATGCAGATGATGGTTATCATGACTATGGTGTGAGCTTCAAAGACATGGCAATTCAATATCAAACCATTGCTAGAATGTGTTATACGTTGGGTATACATTCTAGATGCAATTGGGATGATGTGAATTATCTATATGTTGAACTGATGAAAGTGCAAAAAGAAAGAGATGAGAGAGATGCGAAGTTGGAAGCTGAGAGGTTAGCAAAGATACCACGTTCGGTTGTTATACGAGCGGTGGATAATATTGTTCATGAAGAGGTTAGAGAATCAAGTGGTGTTAAAGATAAAGATGAAGATAAAGTTGCAGACAAAGAATGAAGATTTTTGATAGAAACTATTAAGGGGGAGTTTGTTAGTGCACATATGTAATAGTTTTCTATTCAAAAAGTTGTATTTATTTTGAATTTGTATAGGTTTGGCTATTAGGTTTGTCTAAGGTTCGTCTGGCCCACGAACCTAGACAGGTTCGGCGAACCTATTGCTTTGATAGGTTCGGCGAACCTATAATCTGGAGAAGGTTCGGTGAACCTATAGGTTTGTCAACCTAGGTTCGACTAGCGAACCTAAGGGTTCGTCCAGCGAACCTAGAGGTTCGGCTACCAGAATAGGTTCGGCTGACAGTGTTGTATATATAGGAGGTTTAGCTGAATTCTTCATAACTTGGACAGAACATCAGCAAACCTGAGAGGAATTCTCTGTGTGAGAAATTATTTTTCAGTGAACTTCTTCTAATCATTTGTTGATTAATAGAAGATTGTTTATGAAATTGCTTGCATTTCTTTGATTCTATACTTATTGATCATGGATTCCGCACGTGGTTGATAGTTCGTAGAGCTTCTTTATCGATCCTGATCCGTATCACCAAACCAACAGTCTCCCACTTCGGTCCAACAAATTGGAGACCGACATTTTCTACCATATAGTGCTTTGAACAGAGCACATCCAATGCTACTGTGGTAGCTGTTGTTGTAGGAGAACTCAATGAGTGGTAAGTGTGTATCCCAACTTCCACCGAAGTCTAGGATGCATGTTCTCAACATATCCTCTAGGGTTTGAATGGTGCGCTCGCTTTGTCCATCCGTTTATGGATTATAAGCGGTGCTCAAGTTAACACTTGTCCCTAAGGATTGTTGCAATGATTGCCAGAACCGGGAAGTAAATCTACTATCCCGGTCTGAAATAATAGACAATGGCACACCGTGCCGTACTACTATTTCATCAACGTAAAGTCTTGCTAGCTTTTCCATCTTGTATGTTTCTCTTATCGGCAAGAAGTGTGCGGACTTGGTCAATCTATCAATGATGACCCAAATCGAATCGTGTCCGCTGGAAGTGCAGGGCAGCTTGGTAATAAAATCCATAGCTATTTGTTCCCACTTCCATTGTGGTATCTCTGGTTGTTCCAGCAAACCCGAAGGTTTCTGTGTTCAGCTTTGACCTTGCCATATGTGATGCATTTGCCAACATTCGTGGCAGTATCTTTCTTCATACCGGCCACCAATAAAATGACCTAAGATCTTGGTACATCTTATCGGCACCAGGATGAATAGAATATCGTGTGTTGTGTCCCTCGTCAAGTATGAATGTTTGGAGTTCATCTACCACCATAATCCAAACACTATCCAGATAATAGATAACTCCATCTTGTTTTGTCTTGAATTGTTTCTCAGCTCCACAATCGAGCTCGCGTTTCAAATTGTCTCTTGCCACTGCTTCTTGTTGTGCTTGTATGATTTGATATTTCAGACTTGTTTGCACTGTCATTCCCATTGTTCGAACAGGCAAGGGTTTGACTCTTTCCTTCTGACTCAAAGCATCTGCGACAACATTTGCTTTGCCCGGATGGTATTTGATCACACAATCGTAATCGTTCAGGAGCTCAACCCCACGTCTCTGTCTCATGTTAAGCTCCTTCTGATCAAATATATCCTGTAAACTCTTGTGATATGTGTAGATTGTGCACTTGGTACCATACAGATAGTGTCTCCAAATCTTTAAAGCGAAAACAACAGCTCCCAGTTCTATATTGTGTGTTGTATAGTTATTCTCGTGTATCTTCAACTGTCGTGAGGCATAAGCAATGACTTTGTCTCGTTGCATCAAAACACATCCAGTCCCTGATGGGAAGCGTCACTGTACACTACAAAGTCATCATTGCCTTCTGGGAGTGTTAAGATAGGAGCATTGCAAAAGCTTTGTTTCAATGTCTGGAATGCCTCTTCCTATTTCTGTGTCCACACAAAAGGTTCACTCTTCTGTGTGAGTTTGGTGAGTGGTAAGGCTATCTTAGAGAAATTCGAGAAAAATCTCCGGTAATAACCTGCCAATCCCAAAAATGATCTGCTCTCTGTCGGTGTTGTAGGCACATCCCAATTCTTAATTGCTTCAATCTTGGCAGGATTCACACTTGGACTTCTCTTAATTTCTCTTATCACGTGACCCAAGAACTGAACTTCTCTTAACCAGAATTCACACTTGGAGAATTTGGCATAGAGTCGTTCCTCTTTCAAAAGTTCCAAGACTGTTTTCAGGTGTTGTTCGTGTTCCTTCTCGTTCTTTGAATAAATCAGTATATCATCAACAAAGACGATAACGAACTGATCTAAGTACGGCTTACACACCCGGTTCATCAAATCCATGAACACTGTCGGTGCGTTCGTCAGTCCGAATGGCATCACCATGAACTCATAGTGACCGTATCGGGTACGAAATGTCGTCTTTGGTATGTCCTTCTCTTGAATCCGGAGCTGATGATAACCTGAACGCAGGTCTATCTTTGAAAATACTAAGCTCCCTGAAATTGATCAAACAAATCATCAATCCTCGGTAACGGGTACCGATTCTTGATGGTGAGTTTGTTGAGCTCTCTGTAATCAATGCACATTCTGAACGATCCATCCTTCTTATTAACAAAAAGAACCGGAGCTCCCCACGGGGGAAAGCTCGTTCGAATGAATACCTTGTCGAGTAGCTCTTGTAATTGATTGGACAACTCCTGTATCTCTGATGGTGCAAGTCTATAAGGAGACTTAGCTACAGGAGTCGCTCCCGGAATCAAATCAATTCGAAACTGCACCGATCTCTCAGGTGGCAGTCCTAGTAAATCATTCGGAAACACGTCCGCATAGCCTTTCACAATTGGCTCGTCTTGGATCTTGATTGTTTTCTTGTCTTTCTCTACCACATGAGCTAGAAATGCGATACATTGCTTTCGTAAATACTTGCGAGCCTTCATACACGATATTATCTTGACACTGCGTTTCGCTTGATCTCCATAAATTTCCAGAATCCCATTGTTCTCCACTGGAATGCGTAGTAACTTCTCAGAACAGATGAACTCAACTCGGTTAAGAGATAGCCAATCCATTCCGATGATGATGTCGAAACTGCCTAGCTCCATCGGTATCAAGTCAATGGAAAATGTGTGATCACCAAGTGTTAGTGTGCCATTCCTAAGTACTGTGTCACTTGTGATCTGTTTGGCGTTTGCTATCTCAATAGTGTATGGGGACTCTAACAATTCCTCAACTTAGTTAAGATGGCATGCAAAATTGGATGAGATAAAACTCTGATCCGCACCAGTGTCAAATAATATGGATGCATAGAAGTCAGATAAAAGAAATGTACCCATGATCACGTTGGTCTTGTCGAGCGGTAGCAGCTCCAATCTGAAAGGCTCGTCCTCGTGCTACTTGAGCCCTTGGTTGATTCTTCTTGGTACAATCCCGAGAAAAGTGTCCAGGCTTTCCACAGTTGTAGCAAGACCTGTGATCAGCAGCAGCAGTAGTAGCTGCATTGTTGTTTCGGTTCGGAGCCCCGTGCTCCTGCAATTGTTGGCCCAGTGACCAAACTTCCCACAGTTTGTGCATTGTCTGCACTGGGTGTTAGGTACATGATGATACTGGTAAGTGTTCCACAAAGGTGCAGTGCCAGTGTATGGCCTTCTAATATGCAGTGGTGGTGGTTGGTTAAGCATCGGTACTTGGGTGGTCGCAGCGAAGTTTCGGACCACCTTCTGTTTCTTAGCTGGCCTTTTATCCGGCTTCCTTTTATCCAGCTTTGGTTGAGTCAACCTCTTTCTTGAATACCCCAGAAGCAACCATCATGTCTGTCAAAGATGCTGATAGAGTAACCGCCAGTTCCATGGTAGTAGGATGGGCAGACATCACATGCCCTTGGATACAGGACGGTAATCCACCTGCATACCTCTCTATCCTCTTCTCCAGTGTTGGCACCACGTCCAGTGCCAAATTAGCTAACTCATGAAACCTGGTGGTGTAGGCCAGATGCCCAGCACCAACCATGACTAGGTTGAGCAGCTCAGTCTCAACCGTCTTGAGTTCGTTTCTCGGGCAAAACTCTGCCCGCAGCATAGTCTTGAAGTCATCCCAAGGCATGGACAGAGCCTCATCTCTGCCCCTAGTCTGAACTTGAGCGTTCCACCAAGTTAACGCCCTTATGTGGAATGAACCCGCAGCATATCTCACTTTGTGCTGATCAGGACAGCCATTGATATCAAGAGTTGTTTCCATCTTCTCGATCCACTGGATCAATCCGACAACACCCTTACTGCCACTAAAGCTCGGTGGCCTGCAACCTACAAAGTTCTTGTAGGAGTATTCCTAATGGTTTTGGGTGTTGCCGCTGCCTTCTCCAGATGAGTTGGCAATGTTGTTGCTGTTGATCCGGTTCATCATCTCGGGAATCACATCCCTCAGCTGACTGGTCAACAGTGTGGCCAGTGCAATGGTAGCAGGATCCAGCTGATGTGTAGGCGGTGGCGGAGGTGGAGGTGCCTGTGTAGGAGAGTCAGTAGGTGAAGGTGTAGATGAGTGCGATGCTGAGTCATTTGGTGGTGGTGGTGGCAGTAAAGCTGGTGGTGGTCTTCTCGGCGGCGATCATAATCAAAAGAAAACCGGTTAGTGCAGTGACCAGATGCGGAAGACACATGCAAATAGAATCCTATGTCATATGATCTCTACATGAGGGTCCCTAGGTTATAGTCTAGGCCAAACCGTTTAAGTAATATGACCTATATTTCTCTATAACCATGGTTCTGATACCAATCTGTCACACCCCGAGCCGGCGGGCTGGATCGAATTTCCCGTCGGGCAGAAGGTTCTCGGGGGCGCGATATCGTTGTGATAATCGAAATGATCAGATTGTTTACATAGCACATGATAATAAAATGAGAAATGCTAACATGACATGAAATATAATTACAAAGTTAAATTACATTGTTTTCTCATAATTTAACTAAGTAAATCTAATCAAAAGAATCAATGAGTTTATATCTTGTATCTGTACAAGATATACAAAAGATGATTCATAGTTTGTCATCCAAAAGTAGCTAGGCCTTCTAGAAGTCCACTAGCTATGTCCCTGTAATCCTGGTGACTAAACCTGTTCGTCACCTGAGAAAACATGCATTTAATCAAAGTCAACACTAGGTTGGTAAGTTCATAAGTATGATAATTGAAAACCTTGAACTGTTCACATGCATAATCACAATGTTATTTATGTTACTTGTATATTGTTTGATTCACCCATTCTTCCAAATGGCCTCTCAATAGTTATATTTACAAGTAGTAGCTCATCCTATTAGTTATGCTTATATATAGAGCATATGTAAGGAAACAAGCCCTAGTTGTTGTATGAATGATGTTGTTATCATGAAGTTACATTATCATGATTATCATTCTAGTTGTTCCATGTAGTCACCATGTTGTCACTAAGCCGTGGTCAGAGCTAGTCTTACCACCCTTAGTCGACTCAGGTGGTGGATGATAATTGTTCCATGTTAACTTGTAATATGTATAGAGTTGTAAACTAAGTGTTATAAGATCTTGTCTTATTACACTTATGTAACTCTAGTGTTGAATGTTATTATGAAGATGTGTTATTTTCATATCATTCGTATGTTTTGTTCTTGTCATCATGTTCCCCTGTGATTATCTCAATATTCATTCTTGTAAAAATAACTAAGTGTTATAAGATATAATCTTAAAACTATGTTATTCTATTGTATTGATGAGTTATGAAATTATATTATCATATTCATCTTAGTTGTTCCTGTCATATCATGATCATACAAGCATGCATACAATGATAAACCATAATAAGTTAAACAATATTATCTAAATCAAAGCATAAGCAATGTTAAGCAAAACTTTTAAATAAATAAAAGTAAGCAGGTTTCTCAGCCCCGAGAGTTTAAAATCAGTTAAGATTAGAGAAAAGGGGCATATGAACTCACCTTGTTGTTGAAGTGGTTGACTTGGCTTAAAACAAGAATTGCATGCTCTCTTGATTGTACTTGTTGTGTATTCACATTCCTGTATTGATTTCATGTTGTTGTATCTCATAAGTATAAGTTATAGACATTCGTGTGTGTAGGTGTTAGTCCTATAGTTTGCTAACACTCGCGAGTCACGGTCTCAATTCAGCCTCAGTTTAGTTGTTATAGATTTCATAGCACTTAACTAGTTTAAGTTATAGCCTACCTATCATGTTATATTGCACTTGTTTCTTTCACAATTAATCCTGTAAATTTAGATTAGTTCTTTGAAACACTTAGGTTTTTCATCAACCTTGTTTGTCACCTTTGACATCATTTGTTAGTGTTAAATCCTCTTATGGACCGAGAATCTATTGGGCCAAATCATGTTAGCCCAGTTAAATATGTGGGCCGAACATATGTGAATGGGTTGGTTGGTTTACTTGGTCACATGGGAATTTTGGGCCGAAACAACGAATTGGCCCGAGGCATGAGTCTGTGCATGGGTTGTCTGTCTGTCCAATGCTCAACATTTCCCATGGGCCGATGGACATGTTGTTGGGCCGAAGGTGTAGGCCACCAATAAGATGGGCCTAAATCATTAAAGTCTCAGTTGTTAGGCCAACAAAATGGGATAGACCAAGCGGGGTGGTTAAAAGGAATTGGGTATGACCGACTCCATGCACTCTGGTTAACTCGTGGGGACCAGCGAACCTATCAACCCCTAGGTTCACCACTCCTTGTGAGGTTCGTGATCATCTAACACTGGTTCGTATCTTCCCAAAGGTTCGTCCCTTTGAGTCTGCCATTAAGGTTCGGTGTAGGTTTGAAGAGGTTCGGCTGTTGCTATGGTTCGTGGATGATAACCAGGTTCGTCAACAGTGATTCCTAGCCCAAAGGTTTGCCTACTATCAACTGGTTCGACTAGGGTTGTTGTGCATGGGTTCGCCGGGCATGGAAGAAGGTTCGGTGATCAGGAGTTGGTCCAGGTTCGCTGAAATGGTTCGGCTCACATGAGTTTGCTGAGTGAGGTTCGGCCGGCTGGACTTAAACCTCAACAGGTTCGGCAAAGTGAATGGTTCGGCCAACCCTCAGCTAAGCGAACCTGTTTCTCATCCTCATCGTGCATCTGAGATGTTGAAGATTTGCTTCGCCATGGTAATGTTGAGCGTAGGTGGTTCACTCGTGGCCGTGTGGTTCAAAGTGAAGGGTGGTTGATCGGCTAGGCTGGTTAGGTCGATCAACAAAGGAATGAAACCCTATTTTTCGGATTTTTCCTTGATCATTACCTCGATTTTCAGCGGTTAAAACTCCAGATCAGTTGTACTTCCTTGTAGAGGAGGTTGAGAGCTTCAAGTGGACACCAAGAACGTATGATTTCGTCCACAAACGAATGAGATATCGCGATTTGAAAAGTGGTTCTTCTAGAGAGAGAATAGGTTCGGGAACCACGTTTTTAGAGAGAGAGAGAGCTGATGGAAATATGAGGGAAAAGCCTCATTTGATGTTTATGTACCCTCGGGGTATTCGAGTTCGTTTTGGTTGCTCGGTTCGTTTTTTCGTTGCGTTTCCGGATCGTAATGCGTATTTTACTTGTTTTAAATAAAAGAATTGTTATTTTAATTATTTTGATGAGTTTCAAAATTGTAAAAATATAAAATATTATATTTCTTTAAATTATTGCCGTTCGTGTCGTTTTCGTTTTTCGTTTCGTTTTGTCAGATCGCGTCACCAGCGCACGTATTCGTTTGAAACGTCACCCGAACGAACACGACGATGATTTTGCTTTCCGACTTTTGTTTTCTACTTTTCAGTCACTATTCCAGTATGTTAAACTCACAGATATGTTTGTGTGAATCATCATCCACGCAAACACATTGTCAGTTCGTTATTCTGAAATGACATTGAAATATTGTTTTTAATTGTATTTCCTCACTGTCGGACTCAACTAAACATCCTGTTTTCACATTGTTTTCAAACTGATTTGTCGGCCATCTGATTCCTATCAGTTATGGATATCAGATCGCAACCGACTTGTTCTTGTTATTTTCTTGAATACTGTTGTTTCTCTTCTTTTGTTGTATTATTTGTACTTAGGTTTTCACCTAAATACAAACAACAATTGTCTATAGTGAATGTTGTACTTACGACATTTAAGTTTACACAAAAAAACGTACAACTGTTTCTTGTATTTTGAATTCTGTTAATACAAGCATTGTTCACAAACATGTATTTACATACAGTAAATATTGAAAGTACGCATACCGTACGGACTTGCCGGACGATCTGGTGCTGGATGTCACAATTGATTTCTGAAGTGACCAACATCTCCGCACTCGTAACAGGCTCTCGCCTATGTAGGTGGTTGACGAATGGGTACAACTTGAAGTGGTTGTGCATAAGGAGCAGGTAGTGCAAGCGGTGCAAGTTGCATCCTTTGTGCTTGCGGTGCACTCAGACACACATTAGAAAAATGACCATGCTTGCCGCAGTTTTTGCAGACATGACATGGCAAGTTAGGTGCATGGTGATATCTACAGATATTACATTGAGAAGTGACCCCAAAAAAATTTCTGGTGTTTGAGTTGCTTGATGATTGTTGAGTAGTCATTGTAGCAGGAGTAGTAACAGCGAAACTTCTGGTTTTTCGCTTCCGATTGCTGCTTTTGGACGAGCTAGCTGGTTCAGTCTTGACTTCACTTGAAGTCTTCTTTGCAGTCGTCTTTGTGTCAGTCTTCTTTGTTCCCTTTCTTGTGAGTGTTCCAGCCTTCACATGATTATCAGTCAGTGTAGCAGATAGGCGGATTGCAGCTTCTAGTGTGGCAAGATTGCTACCAAATACAATGTCTTGTATCTGCATGGGTAGACCGCCTATGTGGCAAGATGAGGTACTAATAAACTCTGCTCATGAAAGCGAGAATTATAGATCACATTCTCACCGCTGTCTTGCTTAAGTTCCCAGAATTCAGCCTCAAGTTTCCTCATCTCACTACGAGGACAGAACTCGGTGGTCATCAGAGTTTTAACTTTAGTCCAAGTCAGTGCTAGGGATGCATCAACTCCCCTAGTTCGCTTTTCGCCAATCCACCAAGTTAGTGCTCTCTTTTTGAAAACACTGGTGGCATAGCGCACCTTCAGATTTTCAGGGCAATCACTATTGATGAAGGTGTTCTCAATACTCTCAAACCATTGTAACAGATCAGTGGTTCCCTCAGCACCCGTGAATTTTATCGGGTTGCAGGAGTTAAATTGTTTTAAAGTGCAAACAGGTGGGTTTGCACCTGCCCTATTTTGGTTGAGAGTTTGATTGGCTTGATTCAGTTGTGTCACCAATCCAGAAATGAGATTTGCTAACTCTTGCATGCCAGCGTTGGCATTACTGTTGTTAGCATCCCCATTGTTGGTGTTTGTATCATCTTCATTGTGACTGCACGGCGGTATGTTTATGAGGATGTTAGAAACATGTTACTACCGTTTACAACATAAGTTATACAACTAAGTTCAAATGAGTTCATTTTAACAGTTAGGATTACATATACGGAACTATATTTTTCTCCTATCTATTGTTAAACCCATTACAAAGCAATAATTTCCTAATGTTATACTAAAGCATCCTATTTGGTCATAACTAATATTAACTAATTGTTCCTAGATTCAAATATCTTCCCACCCTACATTAACACTGACAACCTCTCGATGCAGTGCAACAAGTTTATATATAGGGCATACGTAGAGTTGACCACGGTCGCATCATCCGACGTCACACCACCATTGCATTACACCATGATTATGCCTTTGTTAGGATTTAGGGTATACCATATATCTTTCAATTAACCCACTTCACAACCCTTATCCCAGGTAGGATAATTTTGAGTGAAGTGGTTTCAAGTTCCCTTGGACAACTAGGTTCACCTAATGTCTAAGTTCACCTGACATCTAGGTTCGCCTATTTCTAAGTTCAACTAATGTCTAAGTTCACCTGACATTAAATCTCCCCTAGTGTCTAAGTTCACTAAAAGTTCATATCATAAATGAGGGTTCATATCATCACAAAGTGCTCTTATTGTCACTAAGTGTTCATATCCTCCCTATAATTCATTCTCATCAAGCGTTCATATCCTTCATCAAGTCTATCCAATAAGTGTAAACATAAGTGAGTATATCTATATGTTATCAAATGTGTCCATCCAAATCATTATCAATAATCAATCCTCATCAACAATTCTCATCAACCATATCCAACATATCCTAATAACTCCCTAATTCCTGACGCTGATAGACCCCAAATATGCTACAAATGGTATATGTATAGGGCATACGTAGGAGTAGGTCGCAACCTATCCAGCCGACATCCCACCACCTTTGTAACATACTACGAGTGTGTCCTTGCCTGGCGATTCAGCATTTCAGTATATAAGGCAAATAGTCATATGCAAATAATTTCCTAAACATATATTTTTCCCTTATACTTTTTAACACTGACATCCATCCAATGTACTGTAAATGGTATATGTATAGGGCATACGTAGAAGTCAGTCGCAACTGCTTCAGCCGATGTCCCACCACCTTTACAATACATCACGAGTATGTCCTTGTCAAGTAGTCCGGGCAGAGTCACATAAAGCAATAATTAACAAATAATTATCATGCATTGGTTGCAATTAACATGTAATAAACACATCAGCATAAATCCTGAATATAATAACTAGTGTATGAGAAAACTCATACTTGGGTTTCCTATGCTTATAGACTAGGTCAACTATTTCTAGTAACCGAATTCCCTATAACCCAGGCTCTGATACCAATCTGTAACACCCCGACCGATGGCGGAAATGCCGGGATGCCACGAGGGATGTGTAGATTGTTCACAAGCTCATGGGCATCTAAAGTATCATCACATATCAATCAAACAAATAAAGTAATTACACAACAATCATGTTCGTCATGGTTCAAGCACAATCATTTACACAAAAGATTAGCTAAATTAACTAAACACTAGTGGTCAGTAATTCAGTTAATTTTAGTTAAGTTCGAGACGCTAAGTGATGATGTCCAAGAGATGTAGAGCTACCCTGCTCTACCTACTTCTCTTCATTTCCTAAAACATGTAGAAAATCAAGTGTCAACTACGAAGTAGTTGGTGAGTAATCATAAGATTTTCATTTTCTAAAAATGTTTATAAGTGTTCATAAACGTTTATAGTTTTTGAGAAAATACACATGTGAACTTGTGAGATAATCCAGCTCTGTCAACTCACAACAAACACAACAATCACATAATCCAATTAATCACAAATAATCATCCAAGTATAGTCAATCAAACTCAACCAAACACATCAATTCAATAATAATCAATCAACATCAATTATCAACATTCATCATAATTATATCAATATAATGTGCAGCGGGGGACCTCAGTCAACTCAATCAACGGTGGGTGGAATCATCGCGGAGGACCGAAGTCAACTCAATCACGACATTCCTAATATGCATAAGTGTTAATACAGTGCACTGCGGAGGACCTCAGTCAACTCAATCAACAGTGGAATCACCGAGGAGGACCGAAGTCTACTTAACATACAACAATTCAGTCATCACGGAGGAACGAAGTCAACTCAACAATCAATGACTCACAGAGTGGTGATAATCCACATAAATATATAATTATCTCAATAATAATAAGAATATCACAATGATAATTCATGATTCAACCATATGTTATCAAAATTATATTTGTTTTGATATAGATGTTCCACCCCCGAGTTTAAAAGGAAAAATGATTTAAAAGGGGGTTATGAGAACTCACCTGAATGTCTTAGATTCAGTATTTTGTAGTATGCGCGCTCACGTAGATGAAATCAATGATGACTCAGTCAACCTGTATTTATCGTGTGTTTCATGTTCATAAGTATATGTTATGATTTCGTATGTTAACCCTAAAGTTGATTAACTTTTATAAGTTTTTGTAGTGAAAGTGGTTAACTTGTTTTATAAAAGTAACCCCGGTTGTTACCTTGTTCAAAACATGACTTAGTTGTAACCCACTGACATGTTTTAAACTATGGTTTATGATCAAACCGTTGTTTTAGAGTTTGCCTATGTTTTTAGCCCAAAGTTTAAGTAATATGGATTAAGGTAGCATGCCCAATTGCTCCCAATCCTAATTACATTTTGTACCATTATAGATTAACATAATTGAAATTTCCATTATGTAAATAAAATAAATGTTTAGGTGGTTATGAGTGTGTGTCCCACAAAAAAAAAACAAAACGATTTTTGAACTTCAAGAACACATTAGCACACTAGTGCTCGACTAAGTCTTCAAATATGTGGCCCACCATATTATCTTGATTGAGATATGGAGTTTTCAGTTGGAGTAATACACCCCAAGTGGGGTTCTCCGCTAATTTTAAATTTGTGGGGTTCTCAACCAAGTTTTCACCCAATTAATTGGGTTCTCGGCCAATTATTCCAAAGCATAAGGGGTTCTCGGCCACTTATGTTGTTCTCGGTCAAAAGCATCACACACAAGGGATTCTCGGTCACCTAAGAAGGGTTTTCGGTTCGTTTGTTTTGGCCGAGAACGAGGAAAGAGAAAAGAGTTTCTCGGTTCATCGTCCTCAACATTCAGCCCCAAACACCATTTTATCTTGTTGCACGTTTTCTAAAATCCTCATTTTGATGTTATTCTAACATGGTGATCTCGTTTTCATGCAAGGTTTATGAGGCTTAATGGATAAAAATTAAATTACAAGTTCATATACCCGGTTTTGAGAGAAAACCCTAAAATCGAATATTTGAGCTCGATTTTACCTTGTTTGTGATGATCCCAAGCTCCGATCCTTTGTACTTTCGGGTTGTAGATGTTGAGGGCTTCGTTTTGACACCAAGATCAGTGAAAATGGTGAAGAAATCTTAGTGAGAAGTTCTAGTGAGACGAAGCTCCGAAAATTGGTTCTAAAGAGAGTGAGTAGGTGAAAAATGAGGAAGATGAAGATGTCCCTTCTTTTTATACACTGTGTTAATCCAACTTGCTCGGTTTCGCTTATTTACGCATTTAATTAATTTATTCTTTCGGTTTTTACGTAAACTACATTTTAAAACACGAAACGTTTAATAACGCAATTTGGTTTAACAAAATGGTTTAAATTAAATTAGTCTTATAAAATGATTTTATTTATTTTTGTTTACGGTCGTAATTCCTAATAAACATTTTTAAATTCTTTTTCTTACTTTAATATCATAAAATTATTATTTCGGTTATCTCATCGAAACGCGTTACTCACGTACGAATTTCGCAAAGATCGTCACCTTTCCGAATTCGTCGTTCGTATCATATTTCGATTTGATTTACGTTTTATGGAATATCGTTTCAGTATATTATTCCTAATAATTATATTCGTGCGAATCTTCACCCATGCGAATACATTATTAAGTTAATATTTCTGAAATAATATTCGCGTTTAAATTATATTCGTAACCTCACTTTCGCGTAATCTTTCTCAATAATATTTTCATTATTTTTATTTATCATATTTATAAATCATCAGCTTCCCAAACCTCAATCCCACTAAATCAAATCACTGACACATCCATGATAGACCGAAATAAGTTTATGTATAGGGCATACGTAGGAGTCGGTCGCAAACGCTCCAGCCGCCATCCCACCACCATTTTGATAAACCATGACCATGTGTCCTTGACTATATTTAGTGACCAAACCAATAACCTTTAACAATTTCCATCAAAACCAGATCGTATTAAAATTAATCAACTGCAATAAACGTTGTGGTTCAGTTTAGTTATATTTTAAACTAACTTCCCCAATGGTTTATGCATAATAAATATACGTTCTCACCAATGTATACCAGGGATGATACCATTAAATAAATCATAGAAATTATCAAATTATCATATCAAGTTTTCTCAGTATAGTTTAATATGTACGGACCTACCCAAAATGCAGTGACGTTACAGTAGTTAATAGTAAAATTCTGTTAATTTAATAGCACCCATGTGGCCGTTTACCAAACCTGATTGATGTTGCTTGTCACACCCCGAGCCGGCGGGGTAGGATCGGAGTCCCCGTCGGGCGGAAGGTTCCCGGGGCGCAATATCGGGAGTGATAATCAGAAGTGATCAGATTGTTTACATTGCACATGATATAAATGAGAAATGCTAAATAAAATAGAATTACAAAGTTAAATTACATCAGTATCGTTTATAATTTAATAATGTAAATCTATTGTAAACATCATAAAATGACTATCTTGTATTTACACAAGATATACAAAATAAATTGTATAACGATGTCTTCAAAAGTATGCAGGTCCAAAATACTAGTCTTCTATATGAAGTCCTAGTCCAAAAGAAATGACTTCCTAATTGACCTGTTCGTCACATGAGAAGTCATGCAAAAAGATCAAGTCAACACATGGTTGGTGAGTTCATATAGTTTTAGTAATTGAAAATGATTTGAAAACCTCCTTTGGTAAAGACCCTAACCTAATTAACACCACATGTAATATCCACATCGGTATGCTTATATATAGGGCATATGTAAGGGACAAGCCCTAGCCAACATCCCACCACATACTAATATGCATATGACACTGCTGTTAATGACAATTAAGCATTTTTACCCTTACCACAATCCCATTAATTCTTCTGTTTGTTGTCCCTGTCATTACAATCATTTGAAATCCATGTTGATTTCACAAGTTCATCACACAATATGATCAACCACACAATTGTATAAACAGTTATAAATGTTCAATTAAACAAGTAAGTAAACATTTAATAAAATCTAAGTCCTTATGATTGGGGCCTTTGGTCATACTCGAGTAGACTAGTCTGTCAATCAAGGTACTTAGTAGTTAGGGAAACTGTAAATATCCTCAAACATACGACCTACAAATCAAACGGTCTAGCTAGGACTTCTTGAAATGCAGGATTTTATGTTTCGTCAATGTTTTTGGCGTATGCTATCTCTGATATTTCCCAGGCCTTCCCTTGAAAATGATTTATTGATTCATCTGATTCTGTCACAAGATGTACTTGATGCGTTGATCATAGAATACTAGATTCACTGATCGATTGTACACTTGTTTCATTATTCAACAAACACTTGGTTTGTAGAACATTGAATGTTGTCTTTGCAAAGATTGTTTTGTTTGATTTCCTGAAGTCCCACACTTGTTGGTCAAAATGTTTGGTTTGATTTCCTTGAATTCACCCACTTGATTTGTCAAAATGTTTAGTTTGATTCCTTGAACTCCCACACTTGTTTTGTCAAAATATTTGATGTGATCCTTTTGAAATGTTTTGATCTATTGAAATCTTTTAGTTTATATCCGATTATTCACTTAATTTATAAGTAAATCAGTTAGTAAACCTGCATAAAATCTTCCTAGACATGGTCTAGGATAACATTTATATATATATGTAAAACATATAAATTTAAAAGCATTTAAGTAAACAATTTAAATAACAGTTTACGCATGCTTCTCAACCCCGCGTTTTAAAACAAAAATGTTAGAAAAGGGGCAATGAACTCACCTGTGCTGCTATGTAATTTGATCTAACACAAAATGCGCGCTCCTGTATGTAAGCTAAGTATCTTCAGTTCCTGAGTTATTTTATAAGAATTTCGAATACGATAAGTACGCGTAGTAGTCGTTGTGCCTAAGACTTTGAGTCTTGTTGTGTGTGCAACTAAGTGTCTTAATACTAGGTGCATCTAAGATCTAATCTATCTTAGTTACCCTTCTTATGATCCCAAATCCCATGGCTAGTTATATGAACTTGCTTTTATATTTTTCAGAAATTTCGGCAGAGTTTCATTTGTATTTGGTCTCAATTCCAGACAATTATATTGTCTATTTTAAACAATTTCCCAATTAATTATATCCCAATAAATATTTAAATCAAAACCTTACCATTTACTTATATAATTAAATACAATTACAAGAAACAATTTACATTTCAATTTAAACAAGATTATAGAAATTTACTAGATTAACTTTTAAATATCTTCACAATGACCTTATTTTATCACTATATCATTTCTTGAGTTTTCGAAATCATTTAATACATGATGGGCTTTATTAAGCCCCATTGGGCTCCATTTAGGCCCAATTGAATTTCCTTGACTTCTATTTTTTTATCATGATTCAAGTCCTTGAGTGATCCCATGTATATATTTACCCAACTTTCTTAATGATCATTTGTAACACATTCTATAATGCAAATGTTGATCACTTAGCTCATCACTTGATCTTAAACCCCTTGTTATTTGTCTTTGATGCTCCCTTTTCTAATAGCCAATTTGTTGTACAAGATTTGATGTTTCATGTCATTCACATGCACACACACATACCCCATGTACACACCCAACCTCTAACTTGTGCATGCGCATGTATACCCGCCCTATATACCCTTCAAACCGAGGAGTGTAGTGATCATACTAGTTCCAACACCTCTAGGCCAGCGAACCCTTGGCCCCAAGTTAAGGTTCGGCTTGTTACATAGAGAGGTTCGGTAACCCTAAGGTGGTTCTAAGGTTCGGCCATCATTTCTTAGTCACAAGGTTCGTTTTGCCATAAAGGGTTCGCGAGTAATCCCAGATTCGCAGGGTTAAGGTCTCGGCTACTTGAGGAGGAAAGGTTCGTTTCCCTTTAAGGGTTCGTGACTGATAAACAATGGTTCGGGGCTCAGGTTGTGTAGGTTCGTTGCACATGGGCTGCAGGGTTCGGCTGGGTCGACACATGCAGCATCATGCAGGTTCGTTGCATGTGATCACGGGGTTCGTTGCAGGTTCGTGGTTCAGAGGCTACAGGGTTCGTTGCTGCACCATCACAGATTCGTTGCAGAACCCATGCAGGGTTCGTGAACCAGGAAGGCTCGGCTAAGTATTTGAGGGTTCGGCGGGGAGTTGTGCGGCGCGACCAAGGGTTCTTCACGAACCTGTAGGTGTTTCATGTTCATCATCCCCATCTTCGAGTCTAAACCTGTTACAACTTCACATCTATAGTTTCCTACGTGTCCTAAGTGTCTTAAAATCAATTATAATGGCAACACCCACAATAACTCGAGAAAACCCTATAAACCGAAAATAAAATGATTATTTACCTCTAAATCGACGGATGATTGTGTGAAATGCCTGTACTTTCTTGAGCTACGCAGCAAAAGGAACGTACTGCTTCTGAGAACACTCGAATCCGCTGAGAATTGGCTAAGATCTTGTAGAGAGAAGTTGAGAGAACAATCCTTGTAGAGAGGGAAAGGAGGTAGACGAAAATGAGAGGGGGATTGGGTATTGGTGGTGGTTGTTGGAGCCTTAATGGCTAATTAAATGTTTAGGAAAATACCCGGTTGCTCGGTCTCGTTCGGTTTCGCGTAAAGTACTGTTTCGCGTAGTTTTCGCGATGAAACGACACGGCTTGTAAAATTAGAAATCATCTAATTATTCAAGGTTGTAATTCCTAATAAATTAACTAATATATTCTCATTTATTTTAATATTTAAAACATAAATTAACTGTTTAAATTGAAATGTACGGTTGTCGCGCGTATTCGTCCGGATCGTCACCCGTACAAACACGGCGATAACTATACCTTTCAATCTTGTTTTCTAATTATAGAATATCATAAGAACGTTAAACTTTCAGATTTATTCGTACAGATCGTCACCTATACGAATAACCTGTAAATTTAGCATTCACGTAACAATATTCGCGTGTTTGATCCATAAAGTCTCACATACGTTCATACATAATAAATCCTAACAAATAATCATATGATGGTTCTGTATTGTCAGATAATTATCTGACTCAAGAACCCTCGTTCTGAACTGTGTTTCTGTTAAATGTTTCTGAATTTGTTCTATGATAACCCAAAATGACAATGATAAATGATATGCATCTGAAACGTACTGAAATGTATATGATTCGTACCTGTTTTACTGTTCATGTACTGTAGAGATCACTGTTTCGGTAACGGTTCCGGCACTGATGTTACAGTCTCCCCTTGTTAGAGAAATTTCGTCCCGAAATTTAAGAGTTGTTATCAGGTACTGCTTCCTCTTCAAACAGTTGGGGATACTTTAGCTTCATGTGATCTTCACGTTCCCAAGTGAACTCGGGCCCGCGTCTTGAATTCCATCGAACCTTTACGATAAGAATACGGCTTCGCCTCAGTTGTTTAACCTTGCGATCCATAATCTCTAAAGGCTCTTCAATGAAGTGTAATTGTTCATCCACTTGAATTTCTTCAATTGGAATGACGAGAGACTCGTCAGCAAGGCATTTCTTTAAGTTTGAGACGTGGAACACATCATGCACACCACTGAGTTCATCAGGTAATCTCAGTTTATACGCCACAGAACCAATACGCTCGATGATCTCGAACGGTCCCACGTATCTTGGTGCTAATTTGCCTTTCTTTCCAAAGCGTACAACGCCTTTCCATGGGGATACTTTCAACATTACTCGATCTCCCACTTGGAATTCTAACGGCTTGCGCCGTTTGTCAGCGTAGCTCTTTTGTCTACTTCTTGTAGCTTGCAGTCTTCTTGTAAAGCCCGCTGAACGATGAAGACTGACAAAGTCAACACGGAAGAGTCAAATCTCAGATTTCAGTTTAATTTTCGTGTACAGCATTTCGAGTACACGAAGTGGTCGTGTACTCGAACCTTTTTGTGTATTTAGATTTCGTGTACACCTAGGCCTAGTATAAATAGACGCATTTTGTACAGGTTTAGGTTGGAATCCCGAGGCATACGCTCTCTAGACGTATTGAGGCGCTTGTACTCGAAGTTTTGCAACATTTATAAAGTTTGCATTTTTCTACTTGCTTTCTTGTTTCTAACTTGGATTCCGCACTTGTTAGAGATCAATGATGATGTTTACAGAGATAAAGTTTGGATCTTGATCTGTTTGAGGACCTACAAGTGGTATCAGAGCTTGAGTGCTCTTTTCATTATCAAGGTGACAACTTTTCTAGGCAAGTTTGCAACTTTATCATTCTTCTTTACTCCTACTAGCTACTACATAAATTTGGGACTCTGAATCTTAAGAAATAATTTTATAAATTTTTCTTAAGTATTTTCGAGTTCAAAATTTTTAGAGTTCAACTATTTCGAGTATAGGCAGAGTGTTTGAAGATCAGCTAGAGTTCGAATACAGAGAGTTTCGAGTACAACATCAATTTCGAGTACAGGACTAAGTTTCGAGTACACAAAGTTTCGAATACAGCAAATTGTTCGAGTACACAGTTTCGTGTACTTCAGCTTCGTGTACTCGAATTTCGATTACATCCAGAATTTTGAGTGGTGTTCACTTCGGGCAGCTTTATTGACTATCATCTACAGGGAAATACAAGGAATTCGTGTACAACACTTAGAAATTCTTCAGACTCGCAATGGGTACAAAGAATCTGACAAATTTGTCTAATTTGCTCAGTCTTGACAATGAGATCGGCACCGGAACAAAGCCACCAAGGCTCGTGTCAGGAGATAACTTTCAAGACTGGAAATTTCGATTTCAGTCATTTATCAAGTATACCGACCCAAAGCTTTGGAGATCAATTGAGGAAGGTCCCTTTGTACCTTCATTCCAGAGTGAGCTCAATGGTCCTCTCGTTCCAAAAGATCCAGAATTGTATACTGACAATGATATACTCATGATGGAGAAGGATGAAAAGGCATATGCCTCGATCACAATGGCTTTGTCAACAGATGTTGCTCATGGATTCAAGGAACACAAGACTGCTAAGGAACTCTGGAATGCCTTAGTTGAAAGATTTGAAGGAAATGAGGACATGCGAGAGAGTCGCAAGGACATGCTCAGACAAAGGTTCAACATGTTTAATCATATTAAGGGAGAGTCTCTCGAAGCACAACTCAACAGATTCACTCATCTGATGACTGAGATGACTAGTTCTGGGATTGAGATGACTAAGGGAGAGGTAAACAAGAAGCTGCTGAATTCACTACCTTACACTTGGAACTCTAACTGTACAACTATCAAAAGGACCAAGGACATGTACAAGACTTCTTTAAGTGAGCTGATCTCAATCATCAACTCATATGACATGGATGATAAGCAGAGAGCACTGAATCATGCCAGCTCAATGGGCATTGCACCTACTTCTGAAAACTCTGCTCTTCTATCAGCAGTTAATCATCAATCATCCATGCATCATTATCAGCCTCCTTCCTCTCATGGAGTTCCTTTTGAGACCGCTTTTCTGTCATCTGGACAAGCTGGATCAGTGCCTAAAGTCAATCCAGAAAGTGAAGAGAATCTACTGCTATTTAAGGGATTCATGAATAGCTACAATGCTTTTATTGCAGGAGAATTGGCACCCTCAAATCTCACTCAAGACAATCTAGAACAGATTAATCCAGCTGATGTTGAAGAAATGGATATCTCATGGCAAATGGCAATGGCTGTGTTCAGAGCAAAGAAGTTCATCAAGAAATATGGAAGAAACAGCTTTGGAAACGCTCCGGGAAAGAAGCTTGGCTTTGATAAGTCAAAATTGCGATGCTACAACTGTGACCAACCGGGTCACTTTGCCAGGGAATGTAAGCAGCCAAAGGTGGCTAAGGAAGGGGGAGAAAAGAAGCCTGAAGAGAAGTCAGGAAATGCAGCAGCTGGAGGAAGCGCTAGCACTTCTAAAGCGTTGGTGACTCAGGAGACTGACTCCTATGACTGGAGTGATCAAGTGCAGGAACTGGAACTGACTCTGAGTCATGCATTCATGGCTGAGGTAGACGACAAGCAAAAGGAGGTAACTGAAAATCTTTGCTCTACCTCATGCATAAATAAAGTATTTAAGTACAGGTCGCACAATGAATCACTAATCAAAGAATTAAACAAACTTAAATACTTTAACTCAGAATTTCTTAAAAATGAAGGAATTTTTAAAAGGAAACTTGAAGCCGAGAGTCGGGATGTGGCAAGGCTAAAAGAACTTCTAAGTGATAAAGAGTCCAACTATCGAGAGGCTCGACGAAAAATCGATGAACTCACTCTTGAGTTGGATCAAGTCAAATCTCAACTCTCTAAATCATCAATTAAATGTGAAAGATTTGATTATTCAAGCAAAGTTTTAGAAAATATGACATCAATGCGATTTCGGGAAAAGAGGGGTAGTGGGATTGGGTATAGTGAATGTGCACCACCTTTTAACCAAAATTATTCATGCATGCCAAGAATCAACACATCTGTTGATGACTTGGAATTGGATTCTAGTCATGCTTGTGATTTTCCCACCGAACCAGTTGTGATTTCAGCTGACCCTGTTATAACTGATGATTCTGAGGTTTGTGCAGAAAAACTAAGTGTTGCAGGTTTAAAGGAGGAGAAGGTAGAAAGAAGTGCAGGAAGGAGCACAGATTGTTCATCATCTACTAGCAAATCATTTTTTGTTCCAACAATTGATCTTAATAGAAAGTTTGATGAAATTAACATTAATATCAATGATATGCCAAAACATTTTCAGAAAACATTTGCTATAAAATCAACTTTCTCTCCTTTAACAACACAGACTGCACCGGCTCATCCCACAGTTACCAAAGAGGAAGGTTCATTGTTAAATCCTAACTGTGAACCTTATATTCCCACCTCTTTCTCTAGTCAAAGTAACTGTGATGTAAAGCCCTTTGACCCAATTGAATTTCACCAAAAGGTCTGCTGTTATGCATGTGGGAAACCAGGCCACATTGCTAGACATTGTCTGCACCGACCTACTGATTTCTTCTATGGGAAGAATCAGAAGGTCATCCCTAAGGCTAAATCTGTTAACAAACCTGCGAGGAATGTACCATCTTCCAAGCCTAAGGCAACCTCTCAAAAGGTGATTCAGACACCTTCCACTGCAAAAAGACATAAGAAATCAAACAAAACACAATTTGGTTTTCATAAGCAAAATCAAAGAATTTTCAAAAATAAGACAAAACCAGTTGACCAGGGCAGTGGAAGCATGTCAAGACATATTAAGCTTAATCCAGAAAGACCCAAACCCAAACCCAAGGATAGAATTTCTTCTATTACCAAAACACCTAAATCTGTTATGATTTGGGTACCTGTTTCTCATTAATTGAATGTATACTGTGCAGGGAAAGCCAAGCAAGCTTAAACATGTTTGGTATGTAGATAGTGGCTGTTCCCGGCATATGACTGGGGATTTCTCTCAGTTGCATGAAGTTACACCATTCAATGGAGGTTATGTATCATTTGCTGGAGACAAGGGAGGAAGGATAAGCATGAAGGGCACGGTCACTAATGGAACTCTTAGTTTTGAAGATGTGTACTATGTTGAAGAGCTAAATCACAGTCTTCTGAGTGTTTCTCAAATCTGTGATAAGAGCTTTTCCACACACTTCACAAACAAAGAATGTCTTATTCTGAAGCCTGGCTTTGTAGTGCCTGAGAAGTGGATTCTGATGAGAACTCCAAGGATAAACAATGCATACATTATTAACATGAGCTCAGATTCGTTTACAGAGAACACTTGCTTGTTTTCTAAAGCATCGGAGCATGATTGTCTGTTGTGGCATCGGAGACTAGGTCATGTAAACTTAAAGAATCTGAACAGACTGGCCAAGGGAGATCACGTCATTGGTCTACCTTCTAAAGATTTCTCCACTATTGAGAAATGTATCGCTTGTGCAAAAGGAAAACAACACAAGAGACCTCACAAGCCAAAATTGTTCACTTCCATCTCTTCAGTTCTTCAACTTCTTCACATGGATCTTTTTGGACCGATTAACGTAATGAGTATCGGGAAAAAGTCATACTGTCTCGTTGTGACAGATGATTATTCCAGATTCACTTGGGTGTTCTTTCTAGCTAAGAAAGATGAAGCTCCAGAGATTTTGAAGAAGTTCATTACCTTGATTGAAAATCAGAAGAATCTAAAGGTCAAGGTGATCAGAACTGATAATGGAACTGAATTTAGAAATCAGACTCTTATAGATTTCTGTGATGCAAAAGGGATAGCTAGGCAATACAGTGCAGCTAGAACGCCTCAGCAAAATGGAGTTGCTGAAAGGAGAAACAGGACGCTTATAGAAGCAGCACGAACAATGTTGTCAGAATCAAAGCTACCAATCTTTTTCTGGGCTGAAGCAGTTAACACTGCATGCTATGTTCAAAATAGAGCACTTCTGAACAAGCGTCATCATAAGACTCCCTACGAGATTCTATTCGATCAGAAGCCCAAAGTTGGACACTTCAAGTCATTCGGATGCCCTTGCACTCTTCTTCATACAGAGCCTAATCATAAGTTTGATGATAAGGCAGATGAGTGTTACTTCGTGGGCTACTCGTCTGAAAGAGCAGCATACAGAGTCTATAACAAGAAAACTCGGATGATTGTGGAATCATACTACATAGATTGGCAAGAAATGAACTCTACTGATGCTGGTTCTGGTCCAAACTGGCTGTTTGAGTATGGCTCCACTTTTAAGCCCTTCAGCACTCCATCTGAGAATACAAGAACATCTGAGCAAGCAGATGATTTCTACAAAGATGATGATGTGGACTATAGAGTTGACTATGTTCCATCTGATCCTAATCATTTGACAGTTGATCCTCCTGGCATGTACAATCGTGCCCCTCCAGCTCAGCCGACCCCTGTACAAGAAGTTCTCCCATCAGAACCTGACACTTCTCAGTCTGTTCAACCACTTCCAGAAACGGATCAAGTCTCATCCTCTTCCCACCAGACCTTTGATAATCCACTCTTCTCAGATAGCATTCCTGAGGAACATTGTGTGGATCCTGGAGCTGAAGCAAGTGAAACTGCTCCTATTGACCACATTTCCTCTTCAAGTGAAGAACAAGTCAATAACATCAGCAACCTGCTAGATAATCTGGCTGTAGAAGAAGTGCCAACACTTGGTGTAAACAGGAATCATCCAGTGGAGAATATTATTGGACCTCTCTCAGAAGGCGTTCTTACTCGAAGCAAATCCATTACAGTTCAGAACACGTTGCCTGAAGAGACACTCACTCGAAGTCAATCAGGTCCTATTAACTCTTGTTTATATTCTTGCTTTATTTCACAGGTTGAACCCAAGAATGTCAAAATGGCTCTAAAGGAGTCCAGCTGGGTTGAGGCAATGCAAGAAGAGTTGATGCAGTTTAAGAAGCTAAAGGTTTGGAATCTGGTTCCTCTACCCAAGGGAAAATTGCCTATAGGAACCAGATGGGTTTTCAGAAACAAGAGAGATGATTCTGGTGTAATTATCAGAAACAAAGCCAGACTGGTCGTTCAAGGATTTTATCAGCAGGAGGGAATAGATTATGAAGAAGTCTTTGCACCGGTTGCAAGACTTGAGGCCATACGGATTTTCTTGGCTTATGCCTCCTATATGAACTTTACGGTTTATCAGATGGATGTGAAAACAGCTTTCTTATACGGAAAGGTAAAGGAGGAAATATACGTGTGCCAACCCCCTGGTTTTGAAGACTCTCAGTATCCAGAGCATGTCTACAAGTTAGACAAAGCTCTTTACGGCCTTCATCAAGCACCGCGAGCATGGTATGCTACGCTTACTGATCACCTACTCGCAAATGGATATACTCGTGGAGCTATTGATCAGACCTTGTTCGTCCGCAAAGATAAGGATGATTTAATTCTCGTTCAAATCTATGTGGATGACATCATATTTGGTTCCACCAGCTCAGCGTTGTGCAAGGAATTTGAAGGGGTAATGAAGAAGAAATTTGAGATGAGCGCAATGGGAGAAATGACCTTCTTTCTGGGTCTGCAGGTAAAGCAAGATTGTAAGGGTGTGCTGATTCACCAAGGAAAATACGTCACAGACATTTTGAACAAATTCAAAATGACGGAGTCAAAGCCGGCATCCACTCCCATGGCTGCACGTCCTATCCTAACTTCGGATTTGGAAGGTGAAGATGTTGATCAGCATCTCTATCGCTCGATGATTGGTTCTCTGATGTATCTGACTGCTAGTCGTCCAGACATTATGTTTTCAGTATGTCAGTGTGCCAGATATCAGGCAAATCCGAAGGCATCTCACCTCATAGCTGTCAAGAGAATCTTTCGGTACCTAGTCGGGAAACCTAAGCTCGGACTTTGGTATCCAAAGAACTCTGAGTTTCAATTATTTGCATACTCAGACAGTGACTTTGGTGGATGTAACCTGGATAGGAAGTCAACCACGGGTGGGTGTCAGTACCTGGGAGATCGTCTTGTTTCATGGCAATGCAAGAAGCAGACCACAGTATCCACATCCACCGCCGAAGCTGAATATGTTGCTGCTTCCAGTTGCTGCTCTCAGGTTATCTGGATGCAACAACAACTTCTCGATTACGGTTTGAACTTTCTTGACTCTCCTATTTATTGTGACAATGAAGCAGCCCTACAAATCGTCAAGAATCCGGTACAACATTCCAAAACTAAACATATTGACATCCGGATTCACTTCATTCGTGACTGTTTCGAACGAAAACTGATTCATCTTGAAAAGGTCCATACTGATGACAATCTAGCGGACCTTTTCACAAAACCGTTCGATACAGCACGCTTCCATCACCTGCTTGCCTCTCTCAAATTAATAAGCTTTACTTAAAAGTATTTTTGTAAATACATTAAAATTTGTGTCCTCTCATCGTCACAAATTTAGGGGGAGAAAATTTACAAAAACAACAAAAAGATTTTTCATTCCTTGAGTCAGAAAATTTATAAAAACAACAAAAAGATTTTTCATTCCTTGAGTCAGAAAATTTATAAAAACAACAAAAAGATTTTTCATTCCTTGAGTCAGAAAATTTACAAAAACAACAAAAAGATTTTTCATTACTTGAGTCAGAAAATTTACAAAAACAACAAAAAGGATTTTTAGTTGGTTTTTGAGTCAGTCTAAGATAATCTATAAGTTTAGGGGGAGTTAAGTTTTGAAATCTTAAGAAAAGGAGATGTTGTCTCTAGCTATTCAAAGAAAATTACAAAAACATTTAAAAATTTTAACTTTACAAAAACTTAAGAAAATACAAAAACATTTTATTTGGACAAGCAAAGTGAATCGATCAAATTGGGAAGTGAAATAATCTCTAAGGATCAAAATTTCACTATCTTATTATGATCTCAAAAGAAATCACAACCTTGAATATCTATTCTATGCTAAGAAGTTGAAATGAGTTTTTCTAAACTTAAATAATCAGACTTGATCAAACTTAAAATACATATAAATAGATAAATAAGTGTGAAATTGTGATCATTAGATAACTAGAAACGTGTGACAACTATTTGACTTCTTGTTTAAATCCTTAAATCAAAACAAGATTGTGTTTCCATAAACTTGAAATTGTGTTTGAAAAACTCGGGTATTTTCCATGTTTTGTGCAAACAAAGAGCGGGAAATACCTACTGAAGCATTCTATATTTTGCGTAAGCAAAGAACTGGATGTGTGACGTTAAGGCCAATGTGTCTGCAGATCAGAAAATAAAAGATGCCAATAAGCACAAGATGATAGAACCCCTTCTTGTTCTTGATTCTAAACCTACTAGATCTGTTCTTTTCTTTTCTCATCTTAAAACTCTGTCAAAATAATTTGAAGTTCGTTGAAACACAATCAAAGTTTGAAACAAAGGATTTAACAAGACTGATAGGTTGCATATTAATCTAGTCTTACAATCTAATTGATCACAAATTTTCCCAAAAGATATTTTCAGAAAAACTTGATCATATAACTGATCTTTAAGAGATGAAATAACGAGTGGAAATAATTGGTAGGGAATAGCTATTTAAAGGTTGTGCTTCTTTAAGAAATTATCTAATATAGTTAAAATTTTGATAACAGATTTGATCCCACAAATTTGAGCCGACTAAACTTTAAAACTTGTTCAAAATTTTATTTTATTTTATTTTACTTTATTTTATTTTATTTTATTTTATTTTATTTTATTTTAGTTTAGAAAAGTTAGAATATTAAATTCGAAATAAGAAATGGTGCGTATTCGAAATCGAGTACACGAAATTACGTACACGAAATCAGGTCTATAAATAGTTCAACTATACCCAATTTCGTGTACCATAATTTTCGTATACACGATTTCAGTTTCGATTACACCACAAGGCGATTTTCATTTCCAGACCAGTTTTCGAAATTCTACTCCGGCTATCTTATAGATCATCACTAGGCGACTCTAGGTATAGATTTTTATCAAATTTTGACCGCGGATTTGAAAGTTATGGTCAAAATAAAATTTCGAGTACGAGATTTTCGTGTACAGGAAGTTTTTGGTCAAATTGACCAAGAAATACTTAGAATTGAAGGTCAATTTGTAAATATGTTGGTCGCCTTTCAATTCCGAGTATATTGAATCGGTTTAGAATTTCTATGGAGCCAAAATGATAAACTTCTCTAAGGATTTTGAGTACACGAAATTCCTCAGGTTCGTGTACACGAATATTTCGTGTACAGATTACATTTCGTGTACAGGATGAGCTTCGTGTACAGATCAGACTTCGTGTACTCGATTCAGTTCGTGTACACAACACACTTCGTGTACTCGATTTAGTTCGTGTACACAACACACTTCGTGTACAAAACTTACTTCGTGTACTCGATCTATTTCGTGTACACCTGTTGCTCCGAGGAGATGGCTTCAACACTTAGAAAATTTTTGAAAAATTTTTGAAATTTTCGATTATTGCTTCAACACTTCGTCTAACTTAATCAGTTTTCTGTTTCAGATGGCTGAATTACGGTTTGTACATGATCATAACATGACTGCTTTCCTTGGGGAACCACCAGCCAAGCACTCAGAGTTTCAGAGCATGATTGAAGGCCTGATACTGTCTCCCGTCAACTACGCCATCATGGAGTACCCTCAAATCGTTACCTCATTTATTCGAGATTTCTGGAGCACGGTTGAGGAAGGTATTGATGCGGATGGAAACATCAGTATAGTCGGAAAGATCCAGGGTCACTCCATCATCATTACAGAGCAAATCATCAGGGATTGTCTGCAGTTCGGAGACAAGGAATCTGACCCTGTGGAGCTAGACCAAGGTCTGGTAAACCGAACTGTTTACCAGATGGGACACGAAGGAGCCTACCCACCTACTGAGAAGAAACTGTTACACCCTTACTGGAGGTATCTGGCACATGTGGTGACTCAATGTTTATCCGGACGTAAGGGCGGATATGATGTGCTTAATCAGACACTGAGTTCATGCATGGTGGCCCTAGCACTTGGAGAAGACTTCAACTTCTCAAGGATGATTTTTCAGGATATGCACGCGAATATCAAAGGCAAGAGGAAAGAAAGATTCCTGGCCTTTCCAAGATTCATTCAGATTATTCTGGATAAAAGATATCCGAACCTGCAACGTACATTTGGTTCGCTGGAAGTTAAAAGGATGCGAGACGATATCTTCGGCTACATGAAGATGAGTAAAAGGGGAAAGAAGCAATACACCGGTCAGAGACCCTTGATCAAATTCGGGAGATTTGTGGGAGATGGGATGGATGAGGATATGCCAGGGACTCCAGTGGCTATAGTGGCAGAAGAGCATGACACTCAGGCTACAAGTTCTAAAGCTAAAGCAAGTGAAGCTACAAAAGCTGCAGCTGATGCTTCTTCTTCTTCATCAAGTGAAGATTTTGTTCCAGAGGGGCCACCTCTCACGAGGCAAGAAAGGGAAGATATTCAAGATGTTGATTATACTCCTACTCCCGAATCTCCGCCAAAGAAGAAAAGGCAAAAGACTATGGCACGAAAGGCAAGAGACCCAAGGCTTCAGTCTGTTCTCTCCAGCTTATCTTTCTCTTCTGCTGCTGCTGTCATGACACAGGCACCAGTTAAACCCATTCCTGTCACCAAACCACCATCACCACCTCATGTTACATTACCACCATCACCACCTCACATCACTAAACCACCATCACCGTCTCATGTCACATTACCACCATCACCACCTCATGTTACATTACCACCATCACCACCTCATGTCACAAAACCACCTTCACCACCACTTGTCACTCAACCACCTCCACCGCCTAAACCTTCTCAACCAATTAAGCAACAACTACCTAAACCTGCACCCAAACCTTCGAAAACCAAACTCATCATCCGAGTTCCCTCCACACGTCCATCAGTCACCATTCAGCCTAAAGCCAAAACCACAGCCAAATCACCTACACCACAATCCGGAAGCAGCAAAGGAAAATCTCCTTTGCGTTCCGATTCACCTTACGAACCACAACAGGTGCCTGTGGATCTGATCGGACTTCAAGAGCGAGTCTATCAGTTAGAAAAGGATGCTGAGAGAAAAGACAAGATGATCATGAACTTGCGAGAAGGGAAGATCAAAATATGTTCTCATCTGAACAAGTGCAGAGGAAAGGTTAAGGCGCATGAGAAATTCATCAGAATTCTTCTGTTAGAGAACCACAAGATGCAGAGGGATATCAGAAGACTCAAAGGAGAAGAAGTATCCGAGTCTGAAGATGAAGTCATGAATGTCAGTGATGACAGTGACGACAGTGATGATGATGATAATGATGGAAATGATGAACAAGATCAAAAGGAAGATAAAGATAAAAAGAAAGACAAGGATGATAAAGACGACCAAGGCGACAAAGAGGATAAAGATGGAGATGACAAAGATAAAGACCAAGGTCCTCCTGATGACAAAGATCAGGGTGGAGACTCTGGGAATCCATCATCTTCCGAAAAGCCTTCTGGTTTGTATGATGATCTATTTGGAGACATTCCAGATGACATCCTTTTTGGCGATTGTGTACAGCCCGACGAGACTGGATCCAGACTTGACAGCATTTTTGATGATCTTCCAGATACTTTTGATTTTGGATCTCCGAGTGATACGAAGAACGATCAAGCCAAATCTTCTGCAGGGGCATCTGTAGAAGAAGAACCAGAAAACATCATCCTTGGCAACGTTTCTTCAGACCCCTATATTGATTTTTTGTATGCCCACAAATACATCGATGCGTTGGGAAATGAGGTCACTTCACTGAATGAAGTGATAGATAGCTGGTTTGATCGTAAGAAAGACTGGACGCCAGCCCCTCCTGTAGACAAAGAGGCTTGGTTCAGAGAAATGGGAGATCAACATCCAGAGCATACCTTCATTTCTGATGACAGAAACCTTCTTGCAGTTCGCAATGATAGATCAAATATATGCTGCTGGATGTACGACAAACCGAGAGATATCTACTTGGTGAAACGGATGAGTGGAAAAGTCGAATTTTACAAGAAGCCTACAGATTTCTGTTCCTTACCTAAAGTTGACATCAGAAGCATCGACAAGGCTATGTTCTTCAACCCGTCTAAGGACTCACAAGCTGATTTGTTCGCAAAGTTTATCAAAGATCAGTGTGAGAAGGATTTTCCTGTCATGCGCACAGCTAAGGGACGACGCTTTGTCTCTTCGTGCATCATTGATCCAAAGACGAAGAAGCCTTGGGTGTACTATAGGTACCCTCCTCCTCATGTGATGCAAGCAGTGCCCGTCTCGCCAAGAGTTCCTGATAACTCTTTGGCTAACTTTCTGTCATGGTACTTTGATGATCTGAACCTTGCTGCAGTTATTCTTAGGAACATAGATGATGTTGATGACATCGACATGATTCTTGACCCTATGGATCTTCTGAAGTATGGTAAAGATGACATGATGAAGCTGCACAACTCTCCTATACGAGTATATTCCGGAAATGATGAGCTGGCTAAGCCATTTACACGAGTTGTTGCTTATGCCATGAAGCTGAAGCTGTATGCTGGAGCAGGGCCACACAATGTCTCTCTTCCGATAGGATGACTTCGCCAGTCTAGGGGGAGTTTGTAAAGCCCGCTGAACGATGAAGACTGACAAAGTCAACACGGAAGAGTCAAATCTCAGATTTCAGTTTAATTTTCGTGTACAGCATTTCGAGTACACGAAGTGGTCGTGTACTCGAACCTTTTTGTGTATTTAGATTTCGTGTACACCTAGGCCTAGTATAAATAGACGCATTTTGTACAGGTTTAGGTTGGAATCCCGAGGCATACGCTCTCTAGACGTATTGAGGCGCTTGTACTCGAAGTTTTGCAACATTTATAAAGTTTGCATTTTTCTACTTGCTTTCTTGTTTCTAACTTGGATTCCGCACTTGTTAGAGATCAATGATGATGTTTACAGAGATAAAGTTTGGATCTTGATCTGTTTGAGGACCTACACTTCTTTGAATCTGAGCTATCTTGTCTGTGGTTTCTTGAATGAGTTCTGGCCCCGTTACGCGATTGTCCCCTATTTCAGTCCAGCAGATCGGTGATCGACATTTTCGGCCATAAAGAGCCTCGAACGGTGCACATCCGATACTGCTGTGGTAACTGTTATTGTAGGAGAACTCAATCAGTGGCAAATGGGAATCCCAGTTCCCACCGAAGTCTAGAACACAGGTTCTCAACATATCCTCTAGGGTTTGAATAGTACGTTCGCTTTGACCATCCGTTTGTGGGTGGTAAGCTGTACTCAGATTCAACTGTGTCCCTAGAGATTTCTGTAATGATTGCCAGAACCTTGATGTGAATCTGCTATCTCGATCAGAAATAATAGACAATGGCACACCGTGGCGTACCACTATCTCGTTGATGTATAATCTTGCCAGTTTATCCATGGTGAAGTTCTCACGCATGGGCAAGAAATGAGCAGATTTGGTTAAACGATCAATGATCACCCAAATTGTATCATGACCGCTGGAAGTGCGGGGTAGCTTGGTAATGAAATCCATAGCTATTTGTTCCCACTTCCAGAGTGGAATCTCAGGCTGCTCCAATAGACCGGACGGTCTTTGGTGTTCCGCCTTTACCTTCGCACACGTTAGACATTGACCGACGTATTCGGCTATGTCCTTCTTCATTCCAGGCCACCAATAAAATCCACGCAAGTCTTGGTACATCTTATCAGCACCTGGATGAACAGAGTATTTAGTCTTGTGTGCTTCATCGAAGATAAGTTTCCTCAATTCATCTACCGCCGGTATCCATACACGTTCCCGGTAGTAGATCTTTCCGTCAGGCTTCGTGTCAAACTGTTTCTCTGCTCCGCAATCAAGTTCTTTCTTCAGATTATCTCGGTCAAGTGCTTCTTGTTGCGCTTGAATAATCTTGTCACTTAAACTGGTCTGCACGGTTATCCCCATTGCTCTAATACGTAGGGGTTTGACTCGTTCCTTCCGGCTCAAGGCGTCAGCTACAACGTTCGCCTTTCCCGGATGGTACTTGATCACACAATCGTAGTCATTCAGAAGTTCAACCCAACGGCGTTGTCGCATGTTGAGCTCCTTCTGATCAAATATGTGTTGTAGACTCTTGTGATCTGTAAATATGGTACACTTGGTGCCATATAAGTAATGTCTCCAAATCTTCAAGGCGAAGATTACTGCTCCCAGTTCAAGATCATGAGTAGTGTAATTCTTCTCATGAATCTTTAACTGCCTTGATGCATAGGCTATAACTTTGTCCCGTTGCATTAACACACAACCAAGTCCCTGATGGGAAGAATCACAGTATACAACAAAATCATCACAGCCTTCTGGGAGAGATAGAATTGGAGCATCACATAATTTCTGTTTCAAGGTCTGAAAAGCATCCTCTTGTTTTTGCTCCCAGACAAACGGTTCACTCTTCTGAGTTAGCTTAGTGAGAGGCAAAGCTATTTTAGAAAAGTTTGAGATAAACCTTCTATAATAACCCGCCAATCCCAGAAAAGACCGTATCTCCGTCGGTGTCTTTGGAGTGTCCCAATTCTTTATTGCCTCGATCTTGACAGGGTCTACATGAATTCCCTCGCTGTTGACCACATGACCCAGAAATTGAACTTCCCTTAGCCAAAACTCACATTTGGAGAATTTGGCATAGAGTTTCTCTTCTTTCAACAGCTCCAAGATCTTTCTAAGGTGTTGCTCATGTTCTGTTTTGGTCTTGGAATAAATCAGTATGTCATCAATAAAGACAATGACAAACTGATCCAAGTACGGCTTGCACACTCGGTTCATGAGATCCATGAAAACCGCTGGTGCATTTGTCAATCCAAAGGGCATTACCATAAATTCATAATGCCCATACCTTGTTCGGAAGGCCGTTTTCGGTATGTCTTCATCTTGAACTCTCAGCTGATGATATCCAGACCGCAAGTCAATCTTTGAGAAGTATTGAGCTCCTTGCAGTTGGTCAAACAAATCGTCAATCCTCGGCAAAGGATACCGATTCTTGATGGTTAATTTGTTCAGCTCTCTGTAATCTATGCACATTCTGAACGATCCATCTTTCTTTTTCACGAACAAGACCGGAGCTCCCCAAGGTGAGTAGCTCGGTCTGATGAAACCCTTGTCAAGTAACTCCTGCAATTGATTAGACAATTCCTGCATCTCTGAAGGTGCTAACCTGTAAGGAGATTTAGCAACAGGAGTTGCTCCAGGAATTAAGTCAATACGAAACTCTACCGGTCGTGCAGGTGGCAAACCAGGAAGGTCTTCAGGGAATACTTCAGGATATTCTTTCACTACCGGTACCTCTTGGATCTTCTTCTTGTCTTTCTCTTTTTCCACCACATGAGCCAGAAAAGCTATGCACTGCTTCTTTAAACACTTACGCGCCTTTATGCAAGAAATGATTTTGACACTTTGCTCTGCTTGATCCCCTCTAACTTCCAATACACGATCACTCGGCAATGGAATTCGAAGCAGCTTCTCAGAACAGATGACTTCCACTCGATTAGAGGAAAGCCAATCCATTCCAACAATGATGTCGAAACTACCCAACTCCATCGGTATCAAATCGATGGCAAATGTTTGATCATTAAGTGTCAATGGGCAGTTTCTATAAAGTGTACTAACTGTAATCTGTTTCCCGTTAGCTACTTCTATAATGTAAGTGGAGTCTAACTGTTCCTCCACTGAATCTAGTTGGCATGCAAAATCGGTAGAGATAAAACTCTGATCCGCACCAGTATCAAATAAAACAGATGCATAAAAGTCATGTAAGAGAAACGTACCAGTGACCACATTTGGGTCCTGGCGTGCAGCTGGTGCTCCGATAGCGAAAGCTCGTCCACGTGGTGCTTGAACTGCTGGTTGTGCTTTCTTCGGGCAGTTCTTCGCGAAGTGGCCTTGTTCGCCACAATTATAGCATCCACCATTGTTATGATTTGTTGGTGGAGGAAGAGCCAAAGCAACATTGTTGACTGCTTGGTTAGGTGTCATCCTACAGTATTGGACCCAATGGCCCTTCCGTCCACATCCCGTGCAATGTTTGCAAGGAGTGTCGGCAGTGTGGTGATACTGACACTTGGCACACAGAGGATATGTGCCAGTTTAGGGTTTGCGGTTGGGGTTTTGTGGTGTTGCTACTATTTGTTGTAGAGGTGTGGCCACCGCGTAGTTCTTGATGGTCTTCTGTTTCTTCTTCTGATGATGGGAGGGTTTCCTTGAAGATTCAGCTTTGTTCTTACTGGGTTCAGTCTCCTTCTTTAGAACTCCAGAGGCTAGCATGAGGTCAGTGAGTTTCCCAGACAGTCTCACTGCAGATTCAACAGTAGTAGGGTTGGCTGAAACAACCATGCCCTGAATGCAGGCGGGAAGTCCACCCACATAACGGTCTATCCTTTTCTCCAGAGTTGGTACGATATCTGGTACCAAAGCAACTAACTCGTGGTAACGAGTAGTGTACCCCATGTGATCAGCCCCCTTCATCACATGGTTGGATAGTTCAACCTCCAACTTCTGCAGCTCATTCTTGGGACAAAATTCGGTTCGCAGCAGTGCTTTGAAGTCTTCCCATGACATTGCCATAGCTTCCTCTCTTCCTCGGGCGTTGATCTGACCATTCCACCAGGTCAGAGCCCGTTTGTTGAATGTTCCCGCTGAGTAACGGACCTTGTGGTGTTCGGGGCAGCTGCAAAGATCCAATGTTGCCTCAATCTTCTCAATCCATTGGATTAATCCAACGCGCCTTCAGACCCACTAAAACTGGGTGGTTTACATCCTACAAAGGACTTGTAGGAGTAATGAGATGAATCTCCAGTATTTCCACTGGCTTCTCCTGATGTGTTGCCAGTGTTGAGGATTTCATTACGAAGACGAAGGAACATCTCCGGTATTGCTTCTTTCATCTGATTTGTCATCTGGCTACTCAGCAACGTCACCAGAGCGATTGTAGCAGGATCCATGGTCGGTGCTGTGCCCGAACCAGATGCTTGAGTAATCAATGGAGGAGGGGGAGGAGGAGGTGGAGGAGGTGGTGGTGGTGAATCATTTGGTGACGGTGTGGAGGAGTGTGGAGCCAAGTCTTGTGGTAGTAGCTGTATCAAAGGAGACTGTCTTCTCGGCGGCATTCTGATCATAACCAATAAAGTTATCGGTTAGTGCAATGATCGAATACAGAAGACAATATGCAAATAATTCTTAAGTCCTATTCTCTCTACATGCAGGGTCCCTAGGTTATAGTCTAGGCCAACCCACTTAAATAAGTGACCTATATTTCTCTATAACCATGGCTCTTATACCAATCTGTCACACCCCGAGCCGGCGGGGTAGGATCGGAGTTCCCGTCGGGCGGAAGGTTCCCGGGGCGCGATATCGGGAGTGATAATCAGAAGTGATCAGATTGTTTACATTGCACATGATATAAATGAGAAATGCTAAATAAAATAGAATTACAAAGTTAAATTACATCAGTATCGTTTATAATTTAACAATGTAAATCTATTGTAAACATCATAAAATGACTATCTTGTATTTACACAAGATATACAAAATAAATTGTATAATGATGTCTTCAAAAGTATGCAGGTCCAAAATACTAGTCTTCTATATGAAGTCCTAGTCCAAAAGAAATGACTTCCTAATTGACCTATTCGTCACCTGAGAAGTCATGCAAAAAGATCAAGTCAACACATGGTTGGTGAGTTCATATAGTTTTAGTAATTGAAAATGATTTGAAAACCTCCTTTGGTAAAGACCCTAACCTCATTAACACCACATGTAATATCCACATCGGTATGCTTATATATAGGGCATATGTAAGGGACAAGCCCTAGCCAACATCCCACCACATACTAATATGCATATGACACTGCTGTTAATGACAATTAAGCATTTTTACCCTTACCACAATCCCATAAATTCTTCTGTTTGTTGTCCCTGTCATTACAATCATTTGAAATCCATGTTGATTTCACAAGTTCATCACACAATATGATCAACCACACAATTGTATAAACAGTTATAAATGCTCAATTAAACAAGTAAGTAAACATTTAATAAAATCTAAGTCCTTATGATTGGGGCCTTTGGTCATACTCGAGTAGACTAGTCTGTCAATCAAGGTACTTAGTAGTTAGGGAAACTGTAAATATCCTCAAACATACGACCTACAAATCAAACGGTCTAGCTAGGACTTCTTGAAATGCAGGATTTTATGTTTCGTCAATGTTTTTGGCGTATGCTATCTCTGATATTTCCCAGGCCTTCCCTTGAAAATGATTTATTGATTCGTCTGATTCTGTCACAAGATGTACTTGATGCGTTGATCATAGAATACTAGATTCACTGATCGATTGTACACTTGTTTCATTATTCAACAAACACTTGGTTTGTAGAACATTGAATGTTGTCTTTGCAAAGATTGTTTTGTTTGATTTCCTGAAGTCCCACACTTGTTTGTCAAAATGTTTGGTTTGATTTCCTTGAATTCACCCACTAGATTTGTCAAAATGTTTAGTTTGATTCCTTGAACTCCCACACTTGTTTTGTCAAAATGTTTGATGTGATCCTTTTGAAATGTTTTGATCTATTGAAATCTTTTAGTTTATATATGATTATTCACTTAATTTATAAGTAAATCAGTTAGTATACCTGCATAAAATCTTCCTAGACATGGTCTAGGATAACATTTATATATATATATATGTAAAACATATAAATTTAAAAGCATTTAAGTAAACAATTTAAATAACAGTTTACGCATGCTTCTCAGCCCCGCGTTTTAAAACAAAAATGTTAGAAAAGGGGCAATGAACTCACCTGTGCTGCTATGTAATTTGATCTAACACAAAATGCGCGCTCCTGTATGTAAGCTAAGTATCTTCAGTTCCTGAGTTATTTTATAAGAATTTCGGATATGATAAGTACGCGTAGTAGTCGTTGTGCCTAAGACTTTGAGTCTTGTTGTGTGTGCAACTAAGTGTCTTAATACTAGGTGCATCTAAGATCTAACCTATCTTAGTTACCCTTCTTATGATCCCAAATCCCATGGCTAGTTATATGAACTTGCTTTTATATTTTTCAGAAATTTCGGCAGAGTTTCATTTGTATTTGGTCTCAATTCCAGACAATTATATTGTCTATTTTACACAATTTCCCAATTAATTATATCCCAATAAATATTTAAATCAAAACCTTACCATTTACTTATATAATTAAATACAATTACAAGAAACAATTTACATTTCAATTTAAACAAGATTATAGAAATTTACTAGATTAACTTTTAAATATCTTCACAATGACCTTATTTTATCACTATATCATTTCTTGAGATTTCGAAATCATTTAATACATGATGGGCTTTATTAAGCCCCATTGGGCTCCATTTAGGCCCAATTGAATTTCCTTGACTTCTATTTTTTTTTATCATGATTCAAGTCCTTGAGTGATCCCATGTATATATTTACCCAACTTTCTTAATGATCATTTGTAACACGTTCTATAATGCAAATGTTGATCACTTAGCTCATCACTTGATCTTAAACCCTTTGTTATTTGTCTTTGATGCTCCCTTTTCTAATAGCCAATTTGTTGTACAAGATTTGATGTTTCATGTCTTTCACATGCACACACACATACCCCATGTACACACCCAACCTCTAACTTGTGCATGCGCATGTATACCCGCCCTATATACCCTTCAAACCGAGGAGTGTAGTGATCATACTAGTTCCAACACCTCTAGGGCAGCGAACCCTTGGCCCCAAGTTAAGGTTCGGCTTGTTACATAGAGAGGTTCGGTAACCCTAAGGTGGTTCTAAGGTTCGGCCATCATTTCTTAGTCACAAGGTTTGTTTTGCCATAAAGGGTTCGCGAGTAATCCCAGATTCGCAGGGTTAAGGTCTCGGCTACTTGAGGAGGAAAGGTTCGTTTCCCTTTAAGGGTTCGTGACTGATAAACAATGGTTCGGGGCTCAGGTTGTGTAGGTTCGTTGCACATGGGTTGCAGGGTTCGGCTGGGTCGACACACGCAGCATCATGCAGGTTCGTTGCATGTGATCACGGGGTTCGTTGCAGGTTCGTGGTTCAGAGGCTACAGGGTTCGTTGCTGCACCATCACAGATTCGTTGCAGAACCCATGCAGGGTTCGTGAACTAGGAAGGTTCGGCTAAGTATTTGAGGGTTCGGCGGGGAGCTGTGCGGCGCGACCAAGGGTTCTTCACGAACCTGTAGGTGTTTCATGTTCATCATACCCATCTTCGAGTCTAAACCTGTTACAACTTCACATCTATAGTTTCCTACGTGTCCTAAGTGTCTTAAAATCAATTATAATGGCAACACCCACAATAACTCGAGAAAACCCTATAAACCGAAAATAAAATGATTATTTACCTCTAAATCGACGGATGATTGTGTGAAATGCCTGTACTTTCTTGATCTACGCAGCAAAAGGAACGTATTGCTTCTGAGAACACTCGAATCCGCTGAGAATTGGCTAAGATCTTGTAGAGAGAAGTTGAGAGAACAATCCTTGTAGAGAGGGAAAGGAGGTAGACGAAAATGAGAGGGGGATTGGGTATTGGTGGTGGTTGTTGGAGCCTTAATGGCTCATTAAATGTTTAGGAAAATACCCGGTTGCTCGGTCTCGTTCGGTTTCGCGTAAAGTACTGTTTCGCGTAGTTTTCGCGATGAAACGACACGGCTTGTAAAATTAGAAATCATCTAATTATTCAAGGTTGTAATTCCTAATAAATTAACTAATATATTCTCATTTATTTTAATATTTAAAACATAAATTAACTGTTTAAATTGAAATGTACGGTTGTCGCGCGTATTCGTCCGGATCGTCACCCGTACAAACACGGCGATAACTATACCTTTCAATCTTGTTTTCTAATTATAGAATATCATCAGAACGTTAAACTTTCAGATTTATTCGTACAGATCGTCACCTATACGAATAACCTGTAAATTTAGCATTCACGTAACAATATTCGCGTGTTTGATCCATAAAGTCTCACATACGTTCATACATAATAAATCCTAACAAATAATCATATGATGGTTCTGTATTGTCAGATAATTATCTGACTCAAGAACCCTTGTTCTGAACTGTGTTTCTGTTAAATGTTTCTGAATTTGTTCTATGATAACCCAAAATGACAATGATAAATGATATGAATCTGAAACGTACTGAAATGTATATGATTCGTACCTGTTTTACTGTTCATGTACTGTAGAGATCACTGTTTCGGTAACGGTTCCGGCACTGATGTTACACTGCTCTATTACCGGTCGTACGAGTCTGGGCAAATGATACAAACAATTGCAAATAACGTACCGACCTAACTTGCTGGAGGTTTGTCAAACATATGGTACCACTACGTTACTGTCGGTCCTGGCCATTGTCACTTAATGGTAAACGAACTAAAGGTGTAATCCCTAGGGTTTTCCGTTATGAATTTATGAATTCGTATATTGTAATCGTGCCTAATTCGTAATAAAATTCTTGAATGTTCTTTGAAAACATTTGTAGTCATAAATCTATAGATATATATATTTAAATGTTTATATTATTAATGAACTAAACATAATAATTTAAAAAAAACAAAATCTAAGCTTTTATAAACTTCATTTTATAAAAGTTATAATGCTTTTAAGGCTTAAAAAGTCATAATGTGTTATGATAAAATAATAACATGTTATTAGTAAATAAACAATTATTAGGTTTATAAAATGATGATGATGATGATGATGATGATGATGATGATGATGATGATGATGATGATGATGATGATGATGATGATGAGGAGGAGGAGGAGGAGGAGGACGAGGAGGACGAGGACGAGGACGAGGAGGACGACGGCGACGACGACGACGACGACGATGACGATGATGAAAACAAAATCAATGATTTAGATTTACAAGTAATTTATAAAGGCTTGAAATATTAATAAATAATGAAGTTAGAAATTCATAAATAATAATGAATGATAAGAGCATAAAACATAAACTAATGAAAATTTAATAACAATTTTATAAATGGTTATAGTTTGTTAAATAGAATAACAAAAATACAAATGGGAAGGACTAGAATGGTAAAGAAATTTAAAAGGAGATTGTGAGTAAAGAAACTTAAAATAAGAATTGTAAATAGTGAAAGAACAAGGGCTAAAGGTGAAAAAGGGAAACAAGCTTTCCTTTTTCTTCTCTTCTTCACCCGATGAACCTAACCCGACCGGAGCCCCATCCCGGATGAACAAGCGATCAAATTAACATGTTACCAGCTCGATCCCTATCGATTTTTGCAACTCAGTGATTTCGGAATTTAATTCAATCAGCAATTATGAGGAATTAACCTCCAAACGCGTTGATTTGTTTCCAAAAATACCGAGCTAATTTACGGGAATCAAACTCAATCATAATCAGTATAAATAGCTAAATAAAAGAACTCATTTCGTTCCTTCAGTCTCCACGAACTTTTCTGTGAACAAAAACCAAACTCACAAGCCGCTCTTATAGCGATTCGAACACAAGAACATGTCGGCTTCATCTGCACACTCGAACTCATTCAATCGAACAATAACCACGTAAGTATCTATTTACGATCAAATACTCAATTATTAAAAACAAAAAGAGTATTATATAAACAATATCATTTTTGTAAGAGTTATTTGTTTTCTAAACATATGCATTTTGTAATTTATTCCTAGACAGAAATATTTATTTAAATAAAATGGGTTATTTAAATAAAATTATAAATTTGATAAGAAATAATCATACATAAGTGTTCAGAATAACTATTTAATTATTCTAAATGGTAGTTGTAAATCTTTAAGATATGTTTTATTTAAATTATTTAAATAAAATATTAGTGACAATTATTTACACTCACATAATAATATTCGTATACTATAAAATCATTAACTGTGTAAATGTGAATAATTTTACAATTTTTCAAATGGTTTTATGATTACTTTAATACACATAAACATTTGGCATTATTTAAAACAATTAAAATAAGAACAAATGGAATGAATTACTCAAACGCTAGGTGGTTACCACATGCAATTAAAATACTTACTATATCATTTAAAATTAGATATATTCTTTCAGGACTTCCATAGAATGACATAGTCGTAAGTACACAAAACTTAAACTTTAAAAATGTCAAACTTATGAAGTCATTTCTATAAACTTTAGGTTGGGGATTTTCTTTTTGACTTAGAACTCCATCAAGCACATTGGACTAGCATATCAGTTCAAGTGAGTTTTCTTCACACTCCCTTTTACATTTTGTTTTTGGGATGTTACACATGTCATATTCAAAATAGTATTCATTCTATTATTCATTCAATCTATGATGCAAGCCTTAGACCTAGTTAGCTTATGTGTTAAATGCTAAGCTTATACAATGTGTTGATTGTATGTGTGTTGCCAGTCAAGCAATCTAGTAATTAGTAGCCTAAGATGGTTAGATACTACCTTCACAAAGGCTTTTGCCTTTGTGTGAAAAAGGTGAAAAGTACACCTAGCAAACTTGTTGAATTATAACTGTTAATTTATAGTATGGTCATACTTGAATTAACATGTTGTATGGATACTTGTTTGGACACAAGCTATTGTTATTCATTCATTCATTCATTCAATTTATTCAAACTTGTATTCATGTTGTGCTTATGATACATATCTAGTTAGGCTATTGTTTGCATCCTTTTTATACTTATAATTTAAACTTAGTGTATGATCTCACCAACTACGCAAATAATTGACAAACTCTATTTTACATGTGTAACAGGATAAGGAAGCATGATGAAGACAAAAGATATGCTTAGTGACCTAGTTTAAACTTTGAAACAATTGTATAGTCTTTCAATGTAATAGTTTTTTTTTTATTTTGAATTCTTTTAATGACTATTTAAATGTTGGTTGAATGAATAGATTATTATTAAAAGAATGCATTAAATATGAAACATTGTAATAGCACCATAAACTAATGAACAGTCAAACTCGCGCCCCGACGTATTATGCCGTCGGTCGGGGTGTGATAGAAGGGAAACGTATAATGGATCCTGTCGCACCCCGAGAAATCCCATCCCTTCTGGGGCGCGAGCGGCAACAGATTGTCAGGATCGCAGTCTCCGGTCACATAACTTGCGAGACCTATATGTCCGGTTTCATACGTACATCCAATAACTTGGATAAAACAGTTTGTAAAATCAGAGTTGCGGAAGTAAAGTATAAATTAACAAAACAGTTTAACATTCATGATTTGCGGAAGCGTTAATTTAAAACAGTTTTTAAAATGATAGGTAACAGTAGTTGCGGAAGCGATTAAAGTTATTTATCAATACAATAAGTAACATTAGAAAATGTTAACAAATGTTTAATAGTCTAAGACACATAAGCAGATGCATGTGACTCCAGCCTAGCATCCTAATCCTTGTGTGCGTGCCTTAGCTACCTGAGAAAACATGCGAGTAAAAGGTCAACACAAAGGTTGGTGAGAGCACAGGTTTTTCATAAGCAATAAACATCCAATGTTTAAAGTAACAGTTGCGATTTACATATCATTACAATGCAGTATCGATTGATAGCTATTCAATACAGTTATATTATATGCGGGGTCGTTCCGAAGCTGACAGTTGTGCCTCCCGCCATGTCCATCACAAGACAATGGCAAAGTGTTGGTCAATATTGCACCCATTCCGACCTACAGTCGGGTTGGCCTCCCAGGCGCGATGGGTGGGGCTTGTCAGGCCCAAATAGTACTATTCAAGATTACCACGCTAGGCGCTACGCGCTACTAACGGTCCGTGGAGTATCGCGAGGTCTTTTAGTTGTGATGTGGTCCACACATATACATATATGATAAAGCATGTCCATACGTAAATGAAATGAGTTGTTGTTTGTAAAACAGTTTAGCATGCAATGTTTTCTCCCACAAAGGTAGAAAAGTAAAAGGAGCCGTGAACTCACCTGATAGAGTAATTCCGGTTATGAGTGTGTTCGCGTCTGCGAGAGCTAGCACCTGCTAGGATGCACATATAACCATATAGGTGTGAGTATGTGTTCTGTGTTGTGTTGTATCCCATACAACTCCAAGTGTCGGTGTGCTCAACCGAGCGTGTGTGTTAACTAGTGGGACTCGACGAATAGTTGGTGACATGTCGTTTATACCAACGTGTTTGTAAAATATGTTTATACCCTTGAAACATGTCGTTTGCGCATAAATCACCGTTTATGCCGTTTTGTCCAAATAAAGTTTCCTTATTTGGAAAGTATCCGTTTAAAACTCGTTTTCACAAATCAAGGTTTCCAATATGCTTAGAAATCAATTCTAAACATATTTCAGCAATCAAAGTTCATCAAATCATTTAGAAATACCAAAAGCACTCTTTTGATTTTCAAAAGTTTCCATAAATAGCAAGTTTCTACAAAACCATGTATTTTTGACAAAATCAAATACCCAAATGTGTTTCTAAACACTTCAATATACATTTGATAACATCTAGACATGTCTAACATGTCTAGATCGTCACAAATCTACAACATGCATCTAAAAAGTTTCCTAATATAGCAAGTCTTACAAAATCATCATCAAATCGACAAAACCCAATTCAAGATTATTTCTATCATCAATCTACTTCAACATATATCAACAAACATTCTAGACCCATAAAATTTCATGCATGTGAGTGGATTGGAGTTGCATGTGAGCGGATCTTCATGCATGTGGGTTTTTACCCAATGCATGTACGATCTAACTATTAATAAGCAAGTAAAAACTACCTTAGATGCTCTAAAACACTGAGATGATGTTGGATCTAGGATTTGGCAGCTCTAAATGTGGCTGGGAACAAGCTCTTAGTGGCTTCAAGTGGTGGTGTGTTGATGATGATGAGTTCCAAGCTTCTCTTCCAAGCTCCTATGGCTTCCCCAAGCTTCAAAGCTTCACAAATGGAGTTTTCTTGGTGGAATAATGATGATACAGCTGTATTTGCTCGAGAATGGGGTTCTATGGCCGAAGAAAGAGGTTAGAAATGATGAAAAATGAGATAGGTTGAGTGTAAATCGAGTTTTGGTATCTGGGTCTGTCAGGCGTATCGCCTGGCGAAGGGTATTGGTCTCGCGCGTAGCGCGCGGGTGGATTCTCTCTTGTTGCGCCTTTTTCTTCTCGCGTGCATCGCCTAGGTCAGCCTGTTGGGCTCAGTCGTACCGCCTGGAACCACAAGCAAGCCCAATAGGCCCAATTCCTTCGTTTCGATCCGTTTTTTGATAATTTCACGCTTATAACTCATCGTTTAGCATCGATTTACCTTGATTACTAATGTTCGGTCATCTGTGACTCGATTGTCATTAAATCGTTTGTTCACCAACGTTCGTGTGTGTTTTGATAATTCCTCGAATTGTCGGTGATCGTTTGTGTTTGTGTTTTACAAAATATTTGCACGCTTGATTAATCATAATCAACGTCAAATGCACAATTCAATAATTCCCCGAATTATTTTTTTGTGTTAGTGTTGTGTTTGCCACACTTGGTTTCCAAAACCAATGTGCAATGTACGATTTGATAGTTCTTTGAACTATCGTTTCGTAGTTGTGTGTGTTCAACTCATCCAATTAAACATAATTAAATGAAATGCAACAAGTATGAATGTGAAATGTAAGGAATGTAAGAGTAGCAATTTACCTGAAATTGTCGGGTGTCACATCATCCCCTTGTTGAAAGAAATTTCGTCCCGAAATTTGGTTGTTGTTGGTAGTGTTTGAGAAACAAAAATTTTCCGGTTGTCACATCATCCCCTTGTTGAAAGGAATTTCGTCCCGAAATTTATTTGTTGTTGTCGACATTCGACGTTGTCTGCTTGAAGAGATGGGGATATTTGCGCATCATCTGATCTTCACGTTCCCATGTGAATTCAGGTCCGCGTTTCGAGTTCCATCGAACTTTAACAATAGGAATCTTACTCTGCTTGAGTTGTTTGACCTCACGGTCCATGATCTCTACCGGCTCTTCCACGAACCGTAGTTGTTCATCCACCTGGATCTCATCCAGTGGAACTATAAGTGTCTCATCTGATAACCATTTCTTCAGATTCGAGACGTGAAATACATTGTGAACTCCGTCCAGTTCGGCTGGTAAGTTGAGTTGGTATGCCACTGGACCAATCCTTTCCAGGATCTCGAATGGTCTAATATACCATGGGTTCAGTTTGCCTCGTTTACCGAAATGAATGACGCCTTTCCAGGGTGAAACTTTCAGAAGGATTTTATCTCCTACCTGAAATTCCAGAGGCTTTCGGCGTTTGTCGGCATAGCTCTTTTGACGATCTCGAGCTGCTGCCATGCGATTTCTGATTTGCACGATTTTCTCTGTCGTTTCATGCACAAGTTCTGGGCCAGTGAGCTGACTGTCGCCCACTTCTGCCCAACAGATAGGTGATCGACATTTCCTGCCATAGAGTGCCTCAAAAGGCGCTGCTTTGATGCTTGTGTGGTAACTGTTGTTGTAGGAAAACTCTACCAACGGTAGGTGAGTTTCCCAGCTATTTCCGAAATCCACTACGCATGCTCGTAGCATATCTTCAAGGGTTTGTATCGTGCGTTCACTCTAGCCATCAGTCTGTGGGTGGTATGCTGTACTCATATCCAACCGTGTGCCAAGCGATTTTTGTAATGATTTCCAGAAGTTAGAAGTGAATATGGCGTCTCGATCTGAAATAATGGAGATTGGCACTCCATGTCGCGAGACTACTTCCTTGACATAGATTCTGGCTAGTTTTTCCATCTTGTCATTTTCCTTGATCGCAAGGAAATGTGCTGACTTAGTCAGTCGGTCCACAATTACCCAGATAGTGTCACATCCACTAGGGGTACGGGGTAATTTGGTGATGAAATCCATGGATATCTGTTCCCATTTCCACATGGGAATCTCGGGTTGTGTGAGTAATCCAGAGGGTTTCTGGTACTCGATCTTGACTTTCGCACATGTCAAACATTTGCCCACGTAGGTGGCGATGTCGGCTTTCATGTGTGGCCACCAGTAGAGTACCTTCAGATCATGATACATCTTATCAGATCCAGGGTGAATGGAATACCGAGATTTGTGAGCCTCATCCATCACAAGGTCTCGTAGGTTTTCGTGACGTGGAACCCAGACGCGTTCCATGAAATAATGTAAACCATCGGCCTTTACTTGAAGGTCTTGCTACATTCCTCTTAGCGATTATGCCGTTAGGTTTTCCGGTTTAAGTGCCTCCTCATGGGCAATACGTAACTGCTCAGGAAGGTTAGGATGGATGGTAAGCTGTAAAGCTCGTACCCTCTTGGGTTTCGATGTGTTTTTCCGACTCAGGGCGTCGGCCACAACGTTGGCCTTCCCCGGGTGATACTTGATAGCACACTCGTAGTCGTTTAGGAGTTCGAGCCAGCGACGTTGTCGCATGTTTAATTCCTTCTGCTCGAATATGTGTTGGAGACTCTTATGATCAGTGTATATCGTACACTTTGTACCATACAGGTAGTGTCTCCAGATCTTGAGGGCAAATACCACGGCTCCAAGTTCCAAGTCGTGGGTGGTGTAGTTCTTCTCGTGGACTTTCAGTTGTCGAGAAGTATATGCGATCACCTTTTCTCGCTGCATCAGCACGCAGCCGAGCCCTTGTATCGAGGCATCGCAATATACAACGAAATCGTCCTTTCCATCAGGAAGAGATAGGATAGGTGCACTACAGAGCTTCTGCTTGAGGAGTTGGAATGCATCTTCTTGTTTGTCAGTCTAGAGATATTTCTTGTCTTTGTGGGTTAAAGCTGTGAGTGGTTGGGCTATCTTTGAAAATCCTTCGATAAATCGTCGATAATAGCCTGCCAAGCCTAGGAATTGTCGCACCTCATTTGGGGCCTTTGGTGCTTCCCAGTTCTTGATTGCCTCTATCTTAGATTTATCCACATGAATCCCTTGTTCATTAACAACATGTCCCAAAAATTGGACTTCTCGAATCCAGAAGTCGCATTTGGAGAGTTTAGCATACAGCTTCTCTTTTCGTAGCAGTTCAAGAGCCAATTGAAGATGCTCTTTGTGTTCTTCCTGGGTTTTGGAGTAGATAAGAATATCATCTATGAAGACAATGATGAACTTTTCGAGGTATGGTTTGCACACTCTATTCATGAGATCCATGTATACTGCGGGTGCGTTTGTCAGCCCAAACGGCATAACCAAAAACTCGTAATGGCCATACCGAGTGCGAAATGCAGTTTTGGGGATATCTTCCTCCTGAATCCTCAACTGATGGTACCCAGATCGCAGATCGATCTTAGAGTAGTAACTCGATCCTTGCAATTGATCGAACAAATCGTCAATGCGAGGTAAGGGGTAACGGTTCTTGATTGTTACTTTGTTCAGTTCACGGTAGTCGATGCACATACGGAACGTGCCGTCCTTTTTCTTTACAAATAAGACCGGAGCTCCCCAGGGTGAGAAGCTTGGTCTGATGAAACCCTTGTCCAACAACTCCTGCAGTTGATTGGACAGTTCCTGCATCTCCGAAGGCGCCAGTCGATATGGTGCTCGTGCAATAGGCGCTGCTCCCGGCATAAGGTCTATGCGGAACTCCACTTGTCGAGGTGGTGGTAGTCCTGGTAGATCCTCAGGGAATACGTCAGGATAGTCGCACACGACTGGGATGTTTTCTATTTTCTTCTCCTCTTCAGGCTTGTCGGTGATAAGCGCCAGAATAGCTGTGTATCCTTTTCGTAAGCATTTGTGAGCTTTCATGCATGAGATGATGTTCAGAGGAGTGCCACTCCTTTCGCCCTTGATGTCTATAATTTCTCCGCCAGGGAGAGGTATGCGCACAATCTTGTCGGGGCATGAGATGATGCCCACTACAACATCAAAACTGCCTAGTGTAACCGGCATGAGGTCGGTCTTAAATTTATGGCCTGCTAGCTCTAAAGTGCGTTCTTTAAGAATGTGCTTAGTCACAATCAATTTACCGTCAGCTAGCTCTACTGTATATTCAACATCTAGGGGTGTTGGCGTAATGGCGAGTATCTCGCTAAATTCCTTAGATATAAAGCTTTTCTCAGCTCCAGTATCAAACAACACAGATGCATAATTATCGTTTAAGAGATACGTACCAGTTGCAAGGTTGGGATCTTTTCTGGCCTCCTTTGCCCCGATCATGAAGGTTCGTCCCTTCGAACCGTTGTTGTTCCCGTTATTGTTGTTCTTCAGATATGGACAGTCCCTCTTGAAGTGCCCTGGTTTCCCACATTCGAAGCAGCCCTTCGGTGCTTCAAGTTGTTGTTGTTGTTGTGGCTGTGGGGTCTTTGCAAGCAGTTCACCCCTGCAGTCTTTGGCAAGGTGCCCACCTTTGCCACACCGTTGGCATCGGATGGAACCACATTGCCCCAAAACATGGTGTAAGTTGCATTTGTTGCACTTGGGGTGTTTACCTGCATAGGTACCTGGACTTTGGTTGGTGGGGATGGGGGTGCGTGTGCTTGAGACGAAACAAGCTTACGTTGTTGTGGTGGGGGTTGGAGAGTGGAAGTCTTGCTGAGGGTGTCATCCCATTTGCGTTGGCCCTTGTCATTGGTTGTGATTACAGCACCACGGGGTGGCAAGAGTCCTTGTGCAACAGCCGAATCAGTGAGCTTGTGGGTTAATCGAACGGCTTGTTGCATGGTGATGGGGTCTGCAGAAAGTACCATTCCTTGGATCTGGGGTGGCAGTCCATCAATGTACTTCTCTATATGTTTGAAGGGTGGGGTTGCCATTTCCGGGCACAAGTGTGCCAGCTCATAAGACCGGGCCGTGTAAGCCTCAACCTCAGAACCCATCATCTTGTGGTTCCAGAATTCAGTTTCCAGTTTCTGCACTTCGCCGCGAGGACAGTATTCGCGGTTCAACATTTGCTTAAAATTATCCCAAGGCAGAGCGTTGGCTGCATCAAGCCCTAGGTTCTGAACGTTGGCATTCCACCAAGTGAGGGCAGCTCCCTCAAATGTTTCAGCAGCGAACTTGACCCTGTCCTCATTCCTGCAGTTGCTAATAGCAAAAACTGATTCCGCCTTCTCAATCCAACGCAATAGTCCAACGGCTCCTTCAGTACCGCTGAATGAGTGGGGTTTGCAATCCTGAAACATCTTGAACGCGCAGAGAGAAGGGTTAGGATTTGCTCCTGAGAAATGCAAAGAGTAGAGTTGGGTTAAGTATCGGGTAAACGTGTTGAATTGGGAATGAGTGATTGTGGTGCAAGGTGAGTATGAAGAGATTCATCACCTTGGTTCAGTGGGTTTTGATTACGGGCGGCTTCCCGTGCAGTAAGTACCTCCTCAACCCGTTCGTTGATGAGTGCGTTCAGTTCAGCCTGGGTGAGGTTGATGTTTCCACGTCCTCCTGCATTCCTGCGTCCTCCACGTCTTCCAGCCATGATCTTCATAGCGAGAATAAGTGTTAGTGTTTGCCCAATGACTAATGTAGTGTTGGACTAAAAGAACCAATGAGCCTGATCAGAAAAATCTCTAAGTCTCACAGCACTTATAACAACTGAAGAAGAACACAACGGCTGACATACAATGTACAGAAGTTACAAGATCTGAAGTGATATACAACAGCTGAAGTGTAAGTCATCAGATGTTGTAGTGTGTAGTTTAGTCTTCAGTAGTTTTCTTTCAGTTCTTGTAAAAGTCTGATGAGTAGTTTACTCATCAGATGTTTTAGTTTATTACTTCAGTAGTTTTAATACTTCAGTAGTTGTAAGAGAATGTCTTCAGATGTTGTAGACATTCTCAGTAGTTTAGTTATTTCAGTTGTTTTGTTTTGTCTGTTAGGTGTCAACATCATGTGACATCATCAGACGTCACTGTCTTTATATAAGGGCAGTTGACAATTTTGTAATGTAATGAAGTTATTGCGATTGATTGAATTATTCCTTTTACAGAATTCTCTCTCTATAACAAACTTGTGCTTTACTGTTTGATTGAACTTTGTTCTTGCTATGATTGCGCTAATTCAACTTTAAATTCCGCTGCTATACTCTATTATTAAATCAATTGAGAACATCTGATCCTACAATTGGTATCAGAGCAGGTTAATCATTGATCGATTAAACAATTGATCTCTGAAACTGCTCAAATTTGTTATCTAATTGATCGAATTAGCTGATTAAGTAAGAATTTGTTATAGATTGAAGTTTTCTGTTAACTTCTGTTGATTTGTCCTTCAATATTAATTTGTTTTGAATCAATTGATCGAAATTTGCATTAGCTTGTGTCTAATTGCTTGAATCTGTGATCATGACGACTCCAAACAATGATCCGCACAATACAGGCTCCGCAACCAAGCCTCCGATGCTTGTGCGGAGTGAGTACAACATATGGCAACGTAGAATGCTACATCACCTGTCAATTAACAGCGCAGGATGTTGGAAATCTGTAGTGCATGGTCCTTATAAACCCATGATTACTGATCCTGAAACTAAACTAATGATTCCGAAACCTTCGGATATGTATTCGGATGAGGATATCAAACTGTTTGAAATTGATGCGAAAGCTCATGGTATTCTGGCCATGGCTTTGCCGAATGAGATTTACTCTGGCTTGATGCATCTTGATACTGCTCATGATCTCTGGGTTGCACTGAAAGAACAATTTGGTGGAACCGATGAGGTTTTAGCAAACACAAGAGAAATCCTCGCCCAACAGTATGAGACGTTCTCTCATAGGAAGGGTGAATCATTGACTCAACAATTTGAGCGTTTCTCATGTTTAATTTCTGAGTTGAAAATGGTTAAGCAAGAATATACTAATAGTCAGATGAATAACAGATTTCTCAGATCACTGCCTGAGAGATGGGATACTTATACTATTATCCTACGCTCCAGTGCAACTCTAGAACATCTATCTCTCACCCAACTTCATGGGAAACTCTTAACATTTGAGAGAGAGGTAGAACAAAAGAGAAAACTGTCTTCATCTGGAAAACTTGCTGATGATTTTGTTCCTGGTAACACTGCTTTGATAGGTCAGGAGTCAGAGTTTAATGGGTCTGAATGTTCTTATGATGAACATATTGATTTTTCTACTAACAATTCTGAACATGCTTTTGTGGGAGTTGATGGTAATGCAGGAAATTATGGTGATAACTTGTGTTTTGTGATGGATGATTTGAAAGGAATCCCGGATGATGATCTAGAGGAGATGGACATTTTGAGTCAAATGGCATTAATCAACATCAGATCACAAAAGTTCTATAAACGAACAGGAAGAAAGTTCCCTGGATTATCTGGCAAAACCAAAGTTGGATTTGACAAAGGGAAGCTGAGGTGCCATAAGTGTCACAGACTTGGTCACTTTGCTAGGGAGTGCAAATCTACTGGTTCTAACTCTGCTGCACCTTTTGTGACTTTTCGAAGCAACAACTCATCAAGCAAAGGACCACAATCCTCTGGTACTAGTCAACAACAATTCTATCCAGCTCACTTTGTTCAACAAAATCCTATGCCATATCCATATCCTTGTTTCTACATGCCTCAACCTACACACACTCCAGCATTAATTCCTTCACAATCACCTGCTCTTCCTGATACCAGCAAATCTCAAACCAATCAACAATCTCAACAACAACAGCATCAAAGTTTCTTTACTCCTGGAGTAGTTGATTGGAGTAGTCTACCTGATGATTTATCTGACTTCAACATGCAGCCTTATTCTGAAAATGGTCCACATGGTGGAGACAATCCTTTTGGAAATCTTGCATTGATGGCTATTGATTCAACTGACAACTCTTGTCAATCTTCTTCAACATCACAGGTATCTTCTGAATCAAAAGCTAAGTTATGCTCAGAGTCATGTATTTCAGCATTTGCTTCCATTAGGGAAATAAATGTAGAATTGATAAATGAGAAATTTGAATTAGAGAAGGCTGTGGCTAAAAACAAAACTGAGTTTGAAAAAGCTTTAAATGAAAAAGAGTCTGATATTTATAAACTCAAATGTTTGTTATCTGATGAAAAAGCTAGAGTGGAAGTCATGCTTGTGAAGCATAATGATCTGAAACAAACACTAGCAGCAACCCAAGTAGAATGTGCAAGATGGGTTGAATCTTGCAAGGGGTTTGAGTTGCTGTTAAACAAGCAAACAGCATCAAATGTGAAGTTTGGTATTGGATACAATCACACTGCTCCTCCAACTGATTATACACCAAAAAATCTTAACTGTGAGTCTGAAGGAGACAGTGTATACCAATCCACCAAATCTTCAGAAAAGTCTGATGCTGAAGAATCATTTGAAAGTGATTCAAGTGCCTGCAAATCTGAGTCTGAAACTATTGACATTGAAACTTATTCTTATTCTCTTGGATGTACAAATGTTATCCAGCATGAAACATGTCAGGATAGTGTTTTAATTGAGATTAACCCTGATGAAAAGGTTTCAAATGAATTAAATTTAAAACTGGTTAAGTCAGATGGGCATGGCACTGGAGAGAAAGATGCACGGCTTCTGATAAGTCAGAATCACTCATCAGTAGTTGTAGAAAAAGCTGATGGCACAACTACTGATAAGTGGAAAAGGGTTGATAGACAAGTGCTGAAGAATACCTCTTCAGAGGTTGTCAGCACATCAGCTGTTATCAATTTGTCTACAAATACTGATGTTCCAAATGTGCTGAAGAACAAAAACTCAGTATCTAAGTCATCAGTACTTGTAGATAATCACAAGGGAAAGCAAAAGAGGGTGCCTTGTGAAATTTGTAGGCTGTTTAATCATTCCACTGATGATTGCTGGTACAGAAAAGGTTCTAAATTCAACAAATAAAGCATAAAAACAAAAACCTTCTCAAAATGAAAACTGAATTTCGTTCCAAGTTTGTACCAGAATCATCTGTCAGTTCAAAGACTGGAAACACCTCACATGGAACTGAATCAAATAAGTTCAAGAAAGGTAAGGAGGTGGTTTCAGATTCAAAGAAACAACACTTGAAAAATTCTTCATCAGTTAAAGAAACTAAAGTGTTAAAACCCAAAAATCCAAAGTCAGGTCAGAATGTGTCTAATGAAATCAAAATCTTGACACAAAATCATAATCAACTGATGTTAATGATGCAACAACTGCTAGGAAGAGTCAATCTGGCAGAGGCATCTGTTGATTCATTTCATAAAAAGAAATCAAAATCGAAAGTCAAAGCAAAATCTTCTGATAAGAATGCTTCAAGTGTTGCTTCAACTAACACTGCTCATTTTGTTTATTCATGTGTTAACAGACCCAAAACCAAAATGGTTTGGGTCCCAAAGTCTAACTGAGGGTGTTGTTGTATGCAGGGTCCTTCAGCATGCCAAAATAGCATCTGGTATGTTGACAGTGGAGGATCCATGCATATGACTGGGAGCAGATCTCTCCTTCAAAATTATTTTACTGGAAGGAAGGGATTTGTATCCTTTGGAAATGATGCTAAGGGTTACATTATTGGGAAAGGTATGGTAACAAATGGTGAAATTAGGTTTGATGATGTGAATCATGTTGAAAATCTTAAGTACAATCTTCTGAGTGTTAGTCAAATGTGTGATAAGGGTCATGTTTCTCTTTTCACTAAGCAAGATTGTAGGATTTTATCTTCTGATGTGATGCCTTTGATTAGCAAAGTTTTAGATGAGTATACACTTCTTAAGGCTAACAGAGTGGGAAAGGTATATGCCTTTGATTTATCTAAGAATATCTCTGTCAAGGGTCATCCTTGTTTATTCTCTAAGGCCTCTTTCAAGGAATCAAATCTGTGGCATAGAAGATTAGGTCATGTGAACATCAAAAACATGAATCAATTGGTGAAACATGGTTTGGTTAGAGGTCTTCCTTTAAAGGACTTTAGTTGTGATGAGAATTGTACTGCCTGCTTGAAAGGAAAGCAACACAAAGTCTCTTTTCCTCCAATTGGAGATTCCAAATCCACTGGTTGCCTGCAACTACTGCACATGGATTTGTTTGGTCCTGTGCAGATAATGTCTATGGCAAAGAAGAAGTATTGTCTAGTTATTGTTGATGACTATTCAAAGTTTGTCTGGACTTTCTTCTTACACTCAAAAGGTGAGGTTGCCAAGGCTATTATGAATTTTGTGTTGTTTGCTGAAAAGCAATATTCTATTCCTATCAAGTGTGTTAGGAGTGATAATGGCACTGAATTCAGAAATCACCTTCTGGATGAATTTTATCTGTCAAAGGGAATTCAGAGACAGTACAGTATTCCCAGAACTGCTGAACAAAATGGAGTTGTAGAAAGGAAAAATAGGACTTTGATTGAAGCTGCCAGAACAATGCTTGCAGATTCTGGTTTACCACTAACCTTCTGGGCAGAAGCTGTTAATACAGCTTGCTATGTGCAAAACAGAGTTTTGGTGAATCAAAGATGGTTGAAGACTCCATATGAAATACTTCACTCTTTAACTCCTTTGATTTCCTTCTTCAGAGCTTTTGGGTGTCCTTGCTATATTCTCAACACCAAAGATCAACTTACCAAATTTGATTCCAAAGTTGATGCAGGATACTTTGTTGGATATTCTTCAATTTGCAAGGCTTATAGAGTGTTCAATTGTCGAACAAAGATTGTTGAAGAAACTCTTCATGTTAAATTCAATGAATGTCCCAAAGATTCCATTCCTCAAAATCCTGCTGAGATGTTTGATCTTAACATCTTGCAACATAAATTTCCAGTTGAACCTAATGGTGAAGAACATGAGGTACTTCCAGCAAATCCACCAAAAGATTCTACAGAAACCACACAAGGAATTCCAGATGATGAAGATGAAAGTACTCATTTGTTCAGATTCAGTGATAATCTGCCTACATCTGCAAAATCAGTTGCTCCTCCTGCTCCAGTTGCTCCTCCAAATACAAATGCTGATGAAATTCTGGATTCTTCCACATCATTTGAAATTCCAGCTGAATTGTTCCCTGGTTCTTCATCCACTTCTGCAGCAGCTGAACCTCCAGCAAACACTTGCACTGCTCTTATTCCATATCAAGAACTGAAGGATCATCCATTATCTCAAATTCTTGGTGATATTTCTGCTGGTGTTTCAACAAGAAGTCAATTATCAAACTTTTGCCTCTATGCCTTATTTGTCAGTCAACAAGAGCCAAAGAACTATCACACTGCACTCAAAGACAATGGCTGGGTGGAAGCAATGCAGTTGGAGTTGCTGCAGTTCCAGAAACAACAAGTCTGGGAGCTGGTTCCTTTACCCCAAGGTAAGTGTGCAATAGGCACTAAATGGGTGTTTAGGAATAAAACTGATGAAAATGGTCAAATAGTTAAGAACAACGCCAGACTAGTTGTACAGGGGTTCTCTCAGGAAGAAGGTAGTGATTATGATGAGACCTTTGCCCCTGTAGCCAGACTAGAAGCAATTAGATTGTTTTTAGCATATGCTGCCTTACACAAATTAAAAGTTTTTCAAATGGATGTCAAAAGTGCTTTCTTATATGGTAAAATAAAAGAGGAAGTGTATGTGTGTCAACCTCCAGGCTTTGAGGACAATAAACATCCTGATTGGGTGTACAAGCTTGATAAAGCTCTTTATGGGCTGAAACAAGCACCTAGAGCCTGGTATGACACTTTATCCACTTTTCTTCTCAAAAATAATTTCACTAGAGGCTCCATTGATAAAACTTTATTCATAAAGAATGTAGGACAACATAAGCTACTTGTTCAAATTTATGTTGATGACATCATATTTGCTTCTTCTGATCTAAAGTTGTGTGATGCTTTCACTGAGCTTATGACCAAAAATTTTGAAATGAGTGCCATGGGGGAACTACAGTTTTTCTTGGGTCTTCAAATTAAACAAAAACCTGATGGAATTTTCATTCACCAATCAAAATACACAAAAGAGCTGTTAAAGAAATTTGATTTGCAAAACTGTAAACCATGTTCTAACCCCATGAGCAGCACCACACAACTTGATGCTGATCTGAAAGGTACTTCAGTGGATGAAACTCTTTATAGATGTATGATTGGCTCTTTGATGTATCTTACTGCATCAAGGCCAGACATTATGTTTGCCACTTGTGTCTGTGCTAGATTTCAGGCTGCACCTAAAGAATCTCATTTAATTGCTGTGAAGAGAATTTTCAGATACTTGCAGGGCACTCTATCTCTGGGAATATGGTATTCCACTGGACATTCCTGCAAGCTAGTTGCTTTTTCTGATAGTGACTATGCAGGATGCAAACTCTCAAGAAAATCTACTTCTGGTGGGTGTCAATTTCTCGGAAATTGTCTGGTTTCTTGGCAAAGTAAGAAACAAACATCTGTAGCCACTTCCACTGCTGAAGCCGAGTACATTGCTGCTGCAAGTTGTACTTCACAAATTCTCTGGCTTCAGTCTCAACTCTTGGATTATGGCATCAAAGAACTGAAGACACCATTGTTAATGGATAGTGCTTCAGCTCTTTGTATTGTCAAGAATCCAGTTCAGCACTCTAGGACTAAACACATTGAGATCAGACATCATTTTATAAGAGATTGTTATGAAAAGGGTCTGATTGATCCAAAGTTTGTTCCTAGTGCTGATGAGCTTGCAGACATTTTTACTAAGCCTTTAGACACCTCAACTTTTCAAAATTTAGTTCTAAGGCTTGGTATGCTGCAATTTGAATAGGTTGGTTTTTCATCAAATAAATTTTAATTTCTTTTCAAAAACCCAAAAATATTTTCAATTTTTCTTTTCAAATAAAATTTTTTTTGCCTTGAAACTTTTTGATATTTTCAGTAAATACTGATACATATCAAAAGTACTGATTCAAGGAAATATATGACCTTTTCTAATACTCTAAGTTACAAGTACTGATGAGTATTGATTCACTAAGTGCTGAAGGTCAAACATTGTTTACAAGTTCTGATGAACAAATTGTTTACAAGTTCTGATGAACAAATTGTTTACAAGTTCTGATGAACAAAATTTCCACAAAGTTCTGATGAACAAATTGTTTACAAGTTCTGATGAACACATTGTTCACAAGTTCTGATGAACAAAATTTCCACAAAGTTCTGATGAACAAATTGTTTACAAGTTCTGATGAACACATTGTTCACAAGTTCTGATGAACAAAATTTCCACAAAGTCTGATGAACAACTGATGAAAACAACTGCTGAACAAAACTGTCGACAACACCTGATGAGTAATTTTACTCTTCAGTTGTTTTAACTTCTGTTGTTTTCTCTATTTAATTCAACCTTCTTCAGTAGTTTCATTATCACTTTCTCAGAACTTTCCATCTTTTTCAAAAACCTATTTTCCCTCTCCAGTCTTTGCATCCATGGCGTCCGTAACCTTGAAACCGCGTCATAACTCCATTGCTTATCTGACCAAATCCTCCTTCTGGTCAAAGTTTGATGATGCTGTGGATTTGATGAATGCTTCTCAATTCAAAACTGCTTTTCTCATCAATCCAACACTATATGTCGACTCTATTCATCAATTCTGGATGACTGTGGAACTGATCAATGTTGGCACAGGAGTAATCTCTCTTCGATCCACTGTCAATGGTCATAACGTGCACATAAGCCCAGCTGAACTGAGGGACGTTCTTCAGCTCGATGATGCTAATCTGGTCACCCAATTCCCAAAGAATCAACTTGACCTCTGTTTCACAAGTCATGAATACCAAGGTGACCTAAGTGACTCCACTCTGTACAAGAAGAACTTCAATGACCCAGAGCGCCTGATATTTCATATGATCAACATATGCTTGGCTCCAAAGTCTTCTTCATGGGACCAAATGTCTTCCAGATGGCAACAGGTATTGTATTCAATCCTTGAATCTCAAAAACTAAATTTTTCTCAAATCCTGTTTTCTGAATTAACTGAACATGCTGCTAAGCCTGTTTCTTCTAGATGGCTACTCTATCCACGTTTTATCATGGCCATCATAGAGAAACAGCTTCAGCAAAATGGCCTTGTTGGTCAGGGGATCTCTGCTCCAGCAGTTTTGTTGGAAGTATATTCCCGACACAACTCTAACCCTACTCTCAAAGAGGCTGCCCGAAAGCTAAAACCCAAGCAGAGGGAACCCACAGCCTCCACCACAAAATCCAAATCCAAAGTCCCCACTAAACCAAAATCCAAACAAACCAAAAAGGCTGCTCAGGGAAATGAGTCCCCTGAGTCTGCCCATGCCTCACCAAGGCATGACATGGCCACTGGGAGTAGTCAACCAGTGGTCCATCAGACTCCACCGGCTCAAACCGCCCAGGATTCCTCTCAACAGGAACCTGGTGCAACCTTTGAAGGGGCAGACACATTTCTAGAACCTCTTTCAGTTGAAAAGGTTTCTATTGAACAGCACCAATCTCCCCGGGTGCACTCTCTTTCAAAGCCAATTCCTATGGAAACCACCCCTGATAGTCCCACTTTTGTTATTGAAAACATCCTGGATCAGTTGAACACTCCTATCCCCTCCCAGACACCTATCAATACTGGGATAAGCTCCAACATTGAGGGGGAGGATAAAAGTGTCTCTGATAGCCCACAGGATTATGACTACCACATCAGATCTCCTAGTGTGGAAAGAGAGATTCTGATATCTGACAAGGCTGCTACTTCATCACCTCCATCATTTGGAGTGATTGATAGTGGTACCATTGCTAAGACCTTGTCAGAGGCAACAACTGATGAAGGGGTTACCCCTGAGGTTGGAAGTCCCCAGAACCAAGAAAAAGGGGCACCTGATCATGTTGAGCCACACTCAACTCAGGTAGATCCTGATAATCTCAGGAGGTCAGATGATTTAGCTAAGGCTACTGATGACCAAAGAACACTTGCTGAGGTTCTGAAACAGAATCAAATCCTTGAGGCTGAGGTATGTGGACTCAATGAGCTACTCACCAAAATGTCCAAGGACAAAAGACCATCTTCCCCAATTACCCCACAGATGGCACCTTCTCATCCTGAAGGTCACCCAAACACTTCCACCACTACTTCACAATTTCAAATGCCACCAGCCTTTGCTTCAGGCACTAATCCTTTGGGTTCTAGCCCCCCAGAGGCATTAGCTGCTGCCCTTGTAAATGTCATCCCTTTCATCACTCCTTTAATGAAAAACATCATTGTCCAAGCCCTTGATGAGAGGCTATCCTCCAAATCTCAAATTCAGCAGATGGTAGATGATGCTGTGACTGCCAGACTTACAACTCTTCATACTCCTTCTTCCCCTGCAGCCAAAAAGGGGGAGTTAGGAACAGAGTCAGTCACAACTTCAGCTTCCAAAAGGCAAAGGTCTGACAATGAAGATATTGCTTCTGAAAGGTCTCCTGCCATTCAAGTGACATACAAGAGACAGAAGAAGAATAAAACTGCTGAGGTTGTCAACAGAGCTGAGGAGGAAGTTGAGCAAGAAAATGTAGAAGGTTTGGAAAAGGCTGATAAAGAAGTTGAAGTAAGTTTTAAGAAAGTAAGTACTGAACAAGTTACAACCTCTGATGTACAAGAAACTGAACAAGAGGAGATGCAAGAACAAGAAGTTCAAACTCAGAGGGTTGAGGTTGAGAAATCATCTGAAAGTGTGGAGGTAAGGGCTCCTCTAAAGAAAAGAAGGCAACTGAGAATTCAAGAAGATGAAGATTCTGATGAGGAAGACAGGATGCCTATCTCTACAGTCATCAAAACAAATGTTCAAAAGCCTGATTCAGCAACAACTGGGTTAAGTCTGGCCATTCAAAAGAAGAAAGTATCTTTACCTGCCAAATATGTGCCTGAGAAGCCACTGGTGTTGGGACAAAATCCAAAGCTCACACCAGAATCTCAAATGTTGGCAGTAAAAGTGAAGCTTGAAGAAGAAGAGAACCAGAAACAGCATGATGAGCAAATCCTAAAGATGGTTGACAAGGATTATCCTCAGACATCAACCATTATTGCAATGAAGAAAGAAGCTCAAAGGTTGTATGCTCTGAGGTTCACCTACCAGTATAGGAAGGAACAGATTAGAATGTGGCCTGATCCAAGAATCATTCATAGGATCCACAAGAGAGAGGCTCCAGCATCTTATGCCAGAAGAATCAGAAGGGTCTTGAGTGCTGACATTATGCTAGGGTCAGTACTTGATCCTTGGGAGATAATCAATGACTTCAAGAGTGTGTACAACTCTGGCTCAAAAGCTCCAAAGTTTATAGAAAACAAAATGATCAAGAAAGGCTTGGTATATAGGAAACTTGAAAATGTTCAACAAAATGAGCTTTCTCTGTTTTTGGAAGGGAAGCATCCTGATGAGTTTGTATACAGAGAGATTACTAGAGTTGAGCTGAATGATGGGACAACGGCCAGGTACTTGTCTGAGTACTATGGACCTGAGTCTTTCTTTGAAGGTGAACCTGAGAGGCTGACTCCAGAAGAGAAGGTAATACTGCTTGAGGCATATGTCAGGGAGTCCTTCAGGTTAGTATATAATCAATAGCTTTAATGAGAGGGGTTAATGCTCATAGTCCATTTCCCCAATGGAGTTCCCTCTCATATTTTGCTTGTTAGATTTTTTGGAAGCTGTTGATTATCAGGCATGCACTTTAACTGGTCATTTTGATACTGATCTCAAAGAAAAAGACTTATCTTTCAGCCTGGGAGTAAATAAGTGAGACCATCAATAAATTAGAGGTTTTTGGCTGCATTGGTTCAGGGGGAGTTTGTTGGACTAAAAGAACCAATGAGCCTGATCAGAAAAATCTCTAAGTCTCACAGCACTTATAACAACTGAAGAAGAACACAACGGCTGACATACAATGTACAGAAGTTACAAGATCTGAAGTGATATACAACAGCTGAAGTGTAAGTCATCAGATGTTGTAGTGTGTAGTTTAGTCTTCAGTAGTTTTCTTTCAGTTCTTGTAAAAGTCTGATGAGTAGTTTACTCATCAGATGTTTTAGTTTATTACTTCAATAGTTTTAATACTTCAGTAGTTGTAAGAGAATGTCTTCAGATGTTGTAGACATTCTCAGTAGTTTAGTTATTTCAGTTGTTTTGTTTTGTCTGTTAGGTGTCAACATCATGTGACATCATCAGACGTCACTGTCTTTATATAAGGGCAGTTGACAATTTTGTAATGTAATGAAGTTATTGCGATTGATTGAATTATTCCTTTTACAGAATTCTCTCTCTATAACAAACTTGTGCTTTACTGTTTGATTGAACTTTGTTCTTGCTATGATTGTGCTAATTCAACTTTAAATTCCGCTGCTATACTCTATTATTAAATCAATTGAGAACATCTGATCCTACATGTAGTGTGTGCAGTAGGTACTTGTAAGGAACATGTAGAGCGATCGGCTTCCACCGTCATGTGTAGCCACATGCGGTGACGATGATGACGCCATTTGTTATAGTACGCGTAATAAGCGTGTGTGTACAATCATGTATGCCATTATCACAATACTAAGCACTAAGTGTTGTGTGGAGACTAGTGGTTACAGACTAAGTTCACTAAATGCAAACCTAATTCGCAATAACCGGAGGCTCTGATACCAATCTGTCGCACCCCGAGAAATCCCATCCCTTCTGGGGCGCGAGCGGCAACATATTGTCAGGATCGCAGTCTCCGGTCACACAACTTGCGAGACCTATATGTCCGGTTTCATACGTACATCCAATAACTTGGATAAAACAGTTTGTAAAATCAGAGTTGCGGAAGTAAAGTATAAATTAACAAAACAGTTTAACATTCATGATTTGCGGAAGCGTTAATTTAAAACAGTTTTCAAAATGATAGGTAACAGTAGTTGCGGAAGCGATTAAAGTTGTTTATCAATACAATAAGTAACATAACAAAATGTTAACAAATGTTTAATAGTCTAAGACACATAAGCAGATGCATGCGACTCCAGCCTAGCATCCTAATCCTTGTGTGCGTGCCTTAGCTACCTGAGAAAACATGCGAGTAAAAGATCAACGCAAAGGTTGGTGAGAGCACAGGTTTTTTCATAAGCAATAAACATCCAATGTTTAAAGTAATAGTTGCGATTTACATATCATTACAATGCAGTATCCATGGATAGCTAGTCAATACAGTTATATTATATGCGGGGTCGTACCGAAGCTGACAGTTGTGCCTCCCGCCATGTCCATCACAAGACAATGGCAAAGTGTTGGTCAATATTGCACCCATTCCGACCTACAGTCGGGTTGTCCTCCCAGGCGCGATGGGTGGGGCTTGTCAGGCCCAGATAGTACTATTCAAGATTACCACGCTAGACGCTACGCGCTACTAACGGTCCGTGGAGTATCGCGAGGTCTTTTAGTTGTGATGTGGTCCACACATATACATATATGATAAAGCATGTCCATACGTAAATGAAATGAGTTGTTGTTTGTAAAACAGTTTAGCATGCAATGTTTTCTCCCCTAAAGGTAGAATAGTAAAAGGGGCCGTGAACTCACCTGATAGAGTAGTTCCGGTTACGAGTGTGTTCGCGTCTGCGAGAGCTAGCACCTGCTAGCATGCACCTATAACCATATAGGTGTAAGTATCTGTTCTGTGTTGCGTTGTATCCCATACAACTCCAAGTGTCAGTGTGCTCAACCGAGCGTGTGTGTTAACTAGTGGGACTCGACGAATCGTTGGTTACACGATTGTTGTGTTTATGTGCCTTGATGCACATAAGACACCAATATGCATCCTATGACTCCAATCGCACAAGTTACAATTTTTAGAAAGTTTCCAATTTAGGAAAGTATGGTTATGAAATCCCATTTCTTAAAGTTAACACTCCCAACGTGTTTGTAAAATATGTTTATACCCTTGAAACATGTCGTTTGCGCATAAATCACCGTTTATGCCGTTTTGCCCAAATAAAGTTTCCTTATTTGGAAAGTATCCGTTTAAAACTCGTTTTCACAAATCAAGGTTTCCAATATGCTTAGAAATCAATTCTAAACATATTTCAGCAATCAAAGTTCATCAAATCATTTATAAACACCAAAAGCCCTCTTTTGATTTTCAAAAGTTTCCATAAATAGCAAGTTTCTACAAAACCATGTTTTTTTGACAAAATCAAATACCCAAATGTGTTTCTAAACGCTTCAATATACATTTGACAACATCTAGACATGTCTAACATGTCTAGATCGTCACAAATCTACAACATGCATCTACAAAGTTTCCTAATATAGCAAGTCTTACAAAATCATCATCAAATCGACAAAACCCAATTCAAGATGATTTCTATCATCAATCTACTTCAACATATATCAACAAACATTCTAGACCCATAAAATTTCGTGCATGTGAGTGGATCAGAGTTGCATGTGAGCGGATCTTCATGCATGTGGGTTTTTACCCATTGCATGTACGATCTAACTATAATAAGCAAGTAAAAACTACCTTAGATGCTCTAAAACACTGAGATGATGTTGGATCTAGGATTTGGCAGCTCCAAATGTGGATGGGAACAAGCTCTTAGTGGCTTCAAGTGGTGGTGTGTTGATGATGATGAGTTCCGAGCTTCTCTTCCAAGCTCCTATGGCTTCCCCAAGCTTCAAAGCTTCACAAATGGAGTTTTCTTGGTGGAATAATGATGATACAGCTGTATTTGCTCGAGAATGGGGTTCTATGGCCGAAGAAAGAGGTTTGAAATGATGAAAAATGAGATAGGTTGAGTGTAAATCGAGTTTTGGTATCTGGGTCTGTCAGGCGTATCGCCTGGCGAAGGGTATTGGTCTCGCGCGTAGCGCGCGGGTGGATTCTCTCTGGTTGCGCCTTTTTCTTCTCACGCGCATCGCCTAGGTCAGCCTGTTGGGCTCAGGCGTACCGCCTGGAACCACAAGCAAGCCCAATAGGCCCAATTCCTTCGTCTCGATCCGTTTTTTGATAATTTCACGCTTATAACTCATCGTTTAGCATCGATTGACCTTGATTACTAATGTTCGGTCATCTGTGACTCGATTGTCATTAAATCGTTTGTTCACCAACGTTCGTGAGACTCGTGTGTGTTTTGATAATTCCTCGAATTATCGGTGATCATTTGTGTTTGTGTTTTACAAAATATTTGCACGCTTGATTTATCATAATCAACGTCAAATGCACAATTCAATAATTCCCCGAATTATTGTTTTGTGTTAGTGTTGTGTTTGCCACACTTGGTTTCCAAAACCAATGTGCAATGTACGATTCGATAGTTCTTCGAACTATCGTTTCGTAGTTGTGTGTGTTCAACTCATCCAATTAAACATAATTAAATGAAATGCAACAAGTATGAATGTGAAATGTAAGGAATGTAAGAGTAGCAATTTACCTGAAATTGTCGGGTGTCACAGATCCAAAGAAATTGGCACATGTTAATAGTGATAAAATTGAATATTTTTACTAGAAGCCATGAAAATTTCATAAGTATCATAATTGTCATTCACACAATGTCATAAGTTCACACAATTATCATTTACGCATAATCCGGTTTTAAGGCATTTAAAACATATTATACTTAGGTAATACATATTTAGTTTTGTTGTTTTGAATTCAAACGAAGTTACAACTGTTTAGTGAAATCTAGAAATAGCATCACACATGTGGCCTATACCAAAAGTTTACCTAGGACTTTTGATTATAGGATGTCTTGTTTTCTCCTGTGTTCTCTTGTTACTGTCTCATTTGATATGTTTTGTCTAAATTAGTTCTTGTCTTATTCACACATGTATCTTTGATATTTCCCAGATTGTGTCACTTTGATATGCACTTGATATTCACCTAAACTAAAATCTCATGAAAATAATTATAATCTAACATAATAATTGTTAGAAATTATTTTAAGTTTATTGATAATAATCCAGTATATGAATAGTTAGGGATACCCTGTATGTTCCAGGATTCTTAGCATAATAGATTCTAAAATCCCACACAAACTTTTAATCATAGCATAATAAATACGGAAGCATAACTATCACACCCTGAGCCGGCGGGCTAGATCGACTTTCCCATTGGGCGGAAGGTTCTCGGGGCGCGATATCGTGTGATAATCAAGATGATCAGATTGTTTGTATGGCACATGATATATAATGAGAAATGCTAATATGACATTGATATATAATTACAAAGTTAAATTACATTGTCATGTTCATATTTAACTAAGTAAATCTACCCAAAGGAATCGTTGAGTTTTCTGTCTTGTAGCTGCACAAGATTTACAAAAGTGATTTACCAAAATATGTCATCAAAAGTTATGCACACAAAATGTAGCTAGGTCCACTATAAAAGTCCACTAGCTAATGCATCCTGACTCTGGTGACTAAACATGTTCGTCACCTGAGAAAACATGTTTTTAAACAAGTCAACACTAGGTTGGTGAGTTCATAAGTTTAGTAATTGGAAACAATTGATTTATTGTCATTCACAATCACATTGTTACACACAAGTCTTATTGATAATTGTCTCATTTGTCTCACACAATGTCCTCTCCATAGTTATATTTACAAGTAGTATTTCATCCCATCAAGTATGCTTATATACAGGGCATACGTAGGGGGAACAAGCCCCCAGCCGACATCCCACCACATACTTAACAGAATTCAACACCACTTGCAATACAGCTATGGATACCCATTTCTATCTCACATGTGTTCAACCCATTTGATATTCACCCATAAGATTGTGTTCATCACCCGTAGTATGATATGTATAGAATAAAAGAGTACGAGGGAAGTAAGTTATCAAAACCTAAGTGATGATAAACTCTCAGTGTTGTAAGGAAAATAGATTTATTAAATCTTATCCTTTTTATTATTTTCTCAAGTGAAGGTTAACTATAATTTACTTCTAATTAAAGGAGTAATAGTTAACTAATCAGTAATGTAATTGGCCTAAATGTATAGAGCATATATGGGACCCATTATGGACCTCACGTAATCAGATCACAATGCCTCCCATTTACCTCTATCCCATTTGTGTTCTCATAGTTTCATAGCCTTCAACGAGACTATTACCAGTATGATGACATGAGAGAAAATCAATTCCTTAGTCTACCAGTTAATAGAATCGAAGGAATAATTACAATTAGTTTCTGTAGATTAATATCACCATGTGTCGTTTACCAAACCTGACTGATGTCCTGTTACCGGTCATACGATACCGGCCAATGATAACAATACGATCAATGTACCGACCTCACTCGCCGGCGGTTTGTTAAACCTATGGTACCACTACGTTATCGTCTGTTTAGTCGCACTAAATTAAATGGTAAAAAATTCATTTCTAAGGGACTTATAATTGGGCATGATCTCATGAACACATGATTGTTGTGATATAATGCTAGCAGTCTTAATAGTAATTAATTTTTGTCATCTGTTCACCCATTGTCATCATCTCTGTGTTATCTGTTCTCAGTGTTATGTGTTCTCATAGTCTTTAACAAAGTGTTATAAGAACTAGTCTTATTACAGAATGTTAGTAAATGTGGTGAATGATATTATCATCATGAAATTATGTTATCATGATTGTCATTCTTGTTATCACTTGTAATTGTCTCATGTTATATCAGTGTCATCTCAATGTTAATAACAAAGTGTTATAAGATTACATCTTAATACACTTATGTTATTTCAGAGTTTGGATGATATCAAAAATTTATGTTATCGTGACATCATCCTTGTTATGTTTTAATGGTCTAATCAGAATAAAATGAACACAATGCTATGATCTCTAGTCTTTAACATTGTTGTATAAGATCTCATCTTATCATACAATGTTAGCATATGTGATGGATGACATCTTGAAACGATGTTATCTTGATGTCAACCTTAATATCCCAAGTTATTGTCTCAATGTTGTCTCAAAGTTATGTATTCTCAATGATTTTAACAGTGTGTTATAAGAACTCGTCTTATTACACAGTGTTAATAAATGCGGTGAATGATGTCCCTATGAAACCATGTTATCATGAGCATCACTCTTGTCGTCTCGGTGTTGTAAACCCATTGCTTTGATATCTAGTCTTGATGCATTGTGTCATTCATTTTGATGGAATGATATCATGAAGTTAAGTTTTCATGATATCATTTCTGTTATGTTCTACATGTTAATTCACAAACAAGCACACGTAATGATAATGATATGATAAAAAGATGATAATAAGATAAAATCATTATTATCTAAATCACATGATATTTGAAATAATATACTAAAACTTTTAAATAAATAAAAGAGTTAGCATGTTCCTCAGCCCCGAAGTTAAAATCACAAGACTAGAAAAGGGGCATATGAACTCACCTTGTAGTTGCAGTGGTTGGCTAAATAATAATAGAAATTGCACACGCTCACTGTTGTTATTGAGGTTGTGTTCTCGATCCTGTGTTGTATTGTTGTTTGTAACTTATAAGTGTAAGTTACAGGCGTGTGTATATGTATGTGTTAGCCCTAAAGTTGGCTAACACTCGTGATTCTTTGTTATCAATTAGTCCTCATTCACTTGTGATGAATCATGCTAGCACTTAATCAATAAAGTTAAGCTTAGCATATCGTGTTATTTTTGTTTATAAACTTGGTCTCAATCACCTTTATTAACCTTAAGTCCACTTTTGAAAATCCATAATATTCCCAAAGTACAAGACTTAGGTTTATCGATATTAGAGTTTGTAAATCAAGATAGTTTCTAGGTGTAAAACTTAGGTTTATACATTAAAACTTTGCTTGTTTTCCTTGCAATAACTTGGAATAGTTGCCTTTACGTAATAACATTCAAGTGTTCCAACTAGATTGATAACTAAAATCCATGTTTGCATCTCAAATGATACAACTTCGGTTACATGTCATGAAAACCCTAATAGGTTTTTTTTCCATGCATGCAACCCACGTCCCAATCCCTATGCATGGCTAATCTTTATGTCTCTTTGGTGCAACCCTTTCGTGCAACCCAATGGTGTATAAGGACAGCCACACGAATGAACCAAACCAAATGGGAGCACGCATGCGAAAGAGGCTGTGGCCATATGTGATTAGGCATGCGAAAGGGAGGGTGCCGACCAAATAGGACTTCATGCGACTAGAAGGCCGACCGAATGGTGTGGCTTGCGAATGAAAGCTTTGAGCCAAAAGGTAGCCATGCGAATGTAGTGTAACACCTCGACCGATGGCGGAAACGTCAGGATGCCACGAGGGATGTGTAGATTGTTCACAAGCTCGTGGGCATCTAATTAAATCATCACATAACAATTAGTCAACCAAATTAATTACACAAAAATCATGTTCATCATGAATTAGTTACATCAAATACACAAAATATTTAGCTAAACTAACTAAACTCTAGTCTCCAGAATTTCAGTTATTTTAGCTAAGTCCAAGAATCCTACGTGATGATGTCCAAAAGATGTAGAGCTATCCTGCCCTACTTACTCTCCTCGTTCCCTGAAACATGTAGAAAATCAAGTGTCAACTACAAAGTAGTTGGTGAGAAATCATAAGTTTTATTGTATTAAAAATGTTTATAAAATGTTGATAAAATGTTTATGAAAGTTTATAAAAGGGTTTATAAAAGTTTATAATTTCCCTGAGAGAGTCCACATGTGCACCTGCGAAATAATTCAATATTGTCAAACTCCAACAAACACGACATCCAAACAATCCAAGTAATCACATACACAATAATCACAAATAATTATCCACATAGGTTCAACCAATCACATCAACTCAATCAACATCAATCATCGTAATCAAATCAATATAAGTTACCACGGAGGACCTCAGTCAACTCAATCAACGGCGGAATCATCGCGGAGGGCCTCAGTCATCTGAACTAACGATATTCCTATAAGTGTCTTTGTGCACTGCAGAGGATCACAGTCAACTCAACCAAGAGTGGAATCACCGAGGAGGACGTTAGTCAACTCACCAACAATAATTCAATCATCGCGGAGGACCTAAGTCAACTCAACCAACTATGACTCATGGAAAAGTAATAATCAATCTCAATTTGTAATCAATAGTTATCCATTAATATGAATATCATATTGATAATCCTGGTATCACCCATGTGTTATCAAAATAATATTTAAATTGGTATACATGTTCCACCTCCGAGTTTAAAACAAAATAGTTTAAAAGGAGTTTATGAGAACTCACCTGTGTCCTTAGGTTTAGTGTTCCCGTAATATGCGCGCTCACGTAAGGAGACTCGAAGTAACTCAACAACCTGTAATTATCGCGTGTTTGTACATGTAAGTATTTGTGTTTCTTTTTTAATTTAGTGACTATAATTGTTCACTTCTAATTCATGAAGTGTTTTACTTACTTAGTTTATTTTACCTAGGTTAAACTAAAACCGTAAGGATTTCATAGATAATTGTTATTAAAATATAATTTAACTTGTTAGTTTTTGAATTATCTAACCACAATAATAGATTACGACACCTTAGGTGTAATTCCCATGGATTCGTTTACTTAAAGGTGAAAATCCTCATCATGAAATTATCGAGACTAATAATTGCATGCATGTTTAATCAAAGCGACCACCACGACTGAAGTTATAAAAATCTAGTTTAGGTTTAATACACCAATCTTAGGTTATACATAGAAAATATTCAATAACATTAATCCCTACAATTTAAATTATTAAAATCTAAATTATGGTTAGAAAATAATAATTATGTTATCCATAAAAAATGTTTCAAATCATGTAAATTCATAACTCAAATCCCATATTCATTATAGAAAGGTGGTGGTTCTTTAAAATAATTATGCATGCATGGGTGTACTTATTTCTCCTTATTCCTTGATTCGACTTAACCTTAATTCAACAATTTAGAGTTTGTTACACTTGATCCAGCGAACCTATTCCCATTTCTCTCTAGGTTCGGCCACAAAATTTAAAGGTTCGGCTATGCTTGCAGCTACAAGATTCGTGGCCCGTTGCTAGGTTCGTGGCTCACTAGAGCTTGGCAATTATAGGGTCGTAGAAAGCATAGGTTCGCACCCCATAGGTTCGCCCTACCACAGGGTTCGTCTAGCTGAGGTGATTCGGTGATCAATGTTTCGTTGATCACTGCATAAGGTTCGGCTAGGATTCTCTCTTCCTAGGTTCGGCTATTCTTTTTCCCGCCCATGAAGGTTTGTAGCCCATGTGATGTGCCAAGCCCACAGGTTCGTCCAAGGTTTGTTCCCCAGGGGTCGGCCAAAAAGGGAAAGTTCGGCCATCTTCTTTCTTCAGATCAGTAGGTTCGCTCAACCCCCTTACAGGTTCGGCCGACCTGTGCAAACCATGTATCACCACTTCATCATCATCCTCTTCAATCCCCGACCTGTGCAAGCTCAGCCATGGTTTTCCCACTACTTATCCTAGTTTGTTTTAGTGTTATAAAGTGTCTAAATTGGTTAACACATCACTAGTGTATAAGGTTTGTCATCTACAACAAAAACCGAAAATACAGCTCTTGATTTACCTCGCAATGTGGACCAAACGTTGGGTTTCTTCGTATCTTCACGTTTGTCACACCCCCAATTTCCCACTCGTGGTGTCAGTCCACGTGGGTGTGACGTGTCCAGAATCACAGCTCAAGGTCATATAGAACACTTCTATAAGCGTTTACAAATCCAAAGTTTGACACATACACTCATAAAATAGTTTGCAGTGGAATAAATAAGTCATAACATGCAGCGGAAAGTTGAAAATGTTAGACATCACATTGTTTAGAAATTACATAACGATTAAATATTGTTTTCAAAAGACACAACAGAATGCATGCGGTTCCTAAAGCTCATCCCTTAGATGTGCATCCTGTTCTATACGCAGCTAGTTACCTGAGAATACAAGTTAGAAAAGTGTCAACACAATGGTTGGTGAGTTCACTGGTTTTGATATACATATGTAGTAAGAAAGTGTGTCATGCTGTTTATCAATGTTAGTACCGAGCCCTAGGCCCAAAGTGTCAGTGCGTCACTACCGAACTAGACTTCTTTGTCCTTGCCTCCGCTATGTCTCGTGTACATAGCAAGTTAGGTCAGAATTTGCACGGGTTATGACATCCAGTCAACATTGTGCCCCGTGGGGTTAGTCATTCCCTAATGGATCCGTCCAAATCTACCACGTTGTTCGTACATTAACGGTAAGACTTTGTGAGGGCTTGTTACGAGTTCAACACTTAATGTTTGTCCAATAAACCAGCATACATAAAAATGTTTGTAATAGCAATAATGTTTGACTCGATGCAACTAGTATTCTCCCCCTATTTAAAAGCGTTTGAAAAAGAGTAAAGAGGGGCCGTAAACTCACCTTAGTGATGAAAGTAGTAGGTCAAGCGTAAGCTCCTGCGTAGATGGCACGTCGGTCACCGGCAACCTATATCGTATACCGTACGTGAGTTGGTGTAAGTGACCGTGCTAGTGTTCGTGTCTGTGCCAACAACCCTTGGTTGTTCATGTTTGTCCGTGTCGATCCACAATGACCGTGTTTGCTCGTGTTGGTCCACATTGACCGTGTTTGACTGTGTTGTCCCTAGTTCAGTTTTGTAACTCTTATCATGTAAATGTTCAAAGTTTTAATGGAAGTTGTCTTTATTTCTATTTCTTAATGTTTGTTATTATTCCTTAATGTCTATTAATGTTTATCTATTTAGTTGAATTGATTATAAACTGAATTGAGTATGAAGGTTACTCATTCGGCGAATGACTCTAGAATGAAGTCATTCGCCGAATGAAGGTTATAGCGAATGTCTGGATTGAGAAGGATAGCTCATTCGAGCTTAGTCATTCGCCGAATGAGCTGCTTCGGCCACTCATTCGGCCGAATGACTACAGCTTATATATAGAAGTTCAAATCATTTCAACTCTAACTTTCCAGAGCCCTCCTTCTTCCCTGAGACTCAAGTGTCAAAACCCTAGAAGATTTGAGCGGTTCTTGATCATCCAAGTTCGATTCTCAACCCGTGGTGTTCGATTGTTGCTTCCACGTTGTTCTTACAACCTCGGATCACCACGGTTTCTGTTGGTTTCGATTGGAAAACCCTGGAATAGGATTCCGCACTATTCCAGAGGCTGTCGAGTAGTTTTCTATTGGATTCGGATTGTTTCCGAGCTCCCAATCGGTCCAACAAAGTGGTATCAGAGCATTGGCTCTTGATTCTACTCGATTTCCACTCAAAATCAACAGATCTGAGATTCCCAAAACCCTGATTTTCGTAACTTTCAAAAACCCTATTTTTCTTGCTTCCCAAGTTACTATTTCATTGAAATATCAAGGGTTTTTGTGGTTTGATTGTTCTAATTCTTTCCCAATTGGTTTGTTATCATGTCTTGAACTTCTGTACCAAATTTGGTGGTTAGATCTGGTCAAAATCTCAAGTTATCACGATTTTCGTTGCTTAAAACACCAGATTGCCGAATGACTCTGACGGCCGAATAAGTTCAGCCGAATAGCCCCTCATTCGCCGAATAGGTCTCATTCGGCGAATAGCTCCTTCGCCATTCTCATTCGCCGAATAAGTCTCATTCTCCACACTCATTCGGCGAAAGAACTCATTCGATCTGCCATTCGCCGAATAGGTCATTCGACTAACCCATTCGTCAGTTGTCATTCTCAGCCTCCATTCGCCAGTTTCAAGACATTCGGCCCCCGACATTCGCCCAATATCAGTTCATTCGCCAGTCACTTCTGAAATTTTTCTAAGTGTTGAATCTTATTACTTCTGATCAAATGGAGGATCTAGTACTCATGGCTAACCGAAACCATCGCATTCAGACTCTCTTGTTGACAGAAAATGAAACCCGGAACTCAAACAAAGCTCCTAAGTTGTTGACTTTAGATGACTACCCTCACTGGAAGTATAGATTTGAAATCCACATCAATGGAGTGGATACAAATCTGTGGATGATGATAGAGGGAGGTTACTTGAGGCCTTTAAACGAGGACGGTACTCCTATGCTTGTTACAAGGATGACCGAGCCTCAAAGGAAGCTGTATGACTATGAGAAGAAAGCATATGCCATTCTGTCACAGTCCATTGCTACAGATATCTTTCATCAATTTAGATAGTTTACATCTTCCAAATACCTCTAGGATGCCTTGCAACAAAGATATGAGGGGAATGATGCATTGAAGAGCATTAAGTCTAAAGCTTTAAGGAAAGAGTTCAACAGCTTTATGTATGTGGGTAATGAGTCCCTTGATGAGCTGATTGCTAGGTTCTATCATCTGTTGAGTGAGTTGTTCAACCACGAGGTCAAAACTACAACTCAAGAGAAGATTTAGTGTTTAGCAGATGCCCTACCTCCAAAGTGGGAGTCCTTCTTGATGGTACTCAAGCAAAATCAGATGATGGCTCATATGGACATCAATGATTTCATTCAGAAGTTGAAGGAACAGGAGATAGAGAACAAGTGGAAAGCCAAGAGGGTTGTGCAAGTTCAAGATCCTTCTCTATACTACTCCACTCCTACAGTTGATAAATCTACAACTCATGCTCCTTTGAAGACTGCTTTTGTTTCTAAAGCATCTGAAGCTCCATCTGCAGCTCAGATGCATTTCAGTCCATCTTCTTCATCAAGCTCACAACAAGAGCATCATCAGCCTACTGCAAGTCTGAAAACAAAGAATTTTGACAAGGTCACAGTAGAGATTGCTAAAGGGCATATGGGTCTTCTGTCAACATTGGTTAGCTCATATGATGGATTAGTTGCTGGTCAGATCGGCAATCCATATTTGACCAATGATGACTACTCTCAGATTGATCCAGATGATATGGAGAGGATTGACATTATGTGGGCATTGGCTAGTGCAGTTAGAAGAGCAAAGGAGTTTGTGAAAAGGACTGGGAAGGATATTAATCTAAACAAGGAGTCCAAGTTTGGATTTGATATGGCATCTGTTACATGCTACAACTGTGGTGATAAGGGTCACTTTGCCAGACAATGCAAACAGCCTAAGAAAGCTGGGAACAAGAACCCATTTCAACATCAGAAATCAGCACCTACCAATTCAGAAAGGAGATTAGTTCCTATTGATTCTCCTTCTCCAGCTGGATCTTCATCTTCTGGTAGTAAAGCTTTAATGGTTCAACAAGATGAAGGGATGAACTGGGACTTCAGATTTAATGCTGATAAGGAAGATCAAGATAAAGCTTGTGTGGCAGAAATTCAGCATTCTGAAGATCATGATGAAGAAAGCAGTCAGGAGGATTCTTTGGTGATTGATGATAAGATATCAAGTTCAGAATCAGACAGTCTGACAGATTCTGAAACTCAAGAATCTGATGGTGAAGCTGATGACTCTTCAACTCAATTTGCTCTGATGGCAAATTCTTCTGCTTCTACAGACTCTTCTGAGCAGGTATACACTGATTGTTCATCTTCTCAATCTGATTGTTTTAATTGTGTTGACCTTAGGAGTAAGGTTCTTGCTTATCAGAAGCATAACAGTGACTTGCTGACCGATCTCGACCTATGCATTGAGGCAAACAAAGTTCTAAAATCTAATGAAAAAGATTTTCAGATTAAAATTGATCTTTTAAATCGACAATTGCATGAGGCCGAGATCGCTGTTCTGAACAAACAAGATGCTATCACTTCTTATCTCAATACCATCAATGAGATCAAGAAGAAGTTAGCAATAGTTGAATGTGATTATGAGACTTTAGGTCAGAAGCTCAAGAGTTATGAAAGCTCTTCTTATATCATTGAGCACATGATCAGTAGGAGTGCTGATCAGGGGAAGGAACAGGTTAATTATCAAAATTGTCCTCCACCAATCCTCAATGCCTTTGTCAATACTCCAAATGACAAAGATGTAAAGGATTTTCAAGTTACTACTCCGTTAGTAATTGATCCAGTTAGTCTGAGTGCAAATCAAAGTTCATCTCAGACTAAGGAGTCAAGGGTGGATGGAGTTGTTGAAGATTGGGTTTCCGATTCCGAGGATGAATCAGAGTATTCACCTAAGCATAGCACTCCTCGGAATCAAACTTCTGTTGTCATGAAAGGTGACCCAATCTCCAAATCAAAAATTTACAAAGAATTATGCTTTGTTAAAGCTTCACAGGGGTCTGAAGCTGACTGTGTTACCAAATCAGCTCAGTTTGGTAACAAAGGAAGAAAGGGTTTGGGTTTTGAGCCAGATTATCAGAAATTAAATGTTTTTAAATCAACTAAAAAGTCATTTTCTGATTTAAAACATTTTCATAAAAAAGGTGATAAAGTTTGTTTTGAGTGTGGTGAGTCAGGGCACATTGTGAGATTTTGCCCTCAGTTGATCAGACCTAAAGTTGTGCCTTTCAAAAACTTAAAATCTGCTTTACCAAAACCGGTAAAGTCTGTACCTAAGTCTTTTCAGCAAAAGTCTAAACCACCCATTCAGTCTGAAAATTCAGACAAGGGAAAAGGAAAATTGGAAACTTTGGAAGTTCCAAATGTAGTCAAAGTTAATCAATCAAAATCATCATCCATCTATATGAAAACCTCTTTTGATAAAAATGCAATTTGGAAAGTAAAATCATCTGAGGAGTTTGTTCCCCCAATTTCAGATAAGGAAAATGGATCGATGTTTGGATCCGAGACTCTATGGGTCAACCCAAGACTGTAAAGGCTTGGGTTCCCAAAGTAAACTGATTGTCTCTTTATTATGCAGGTTGCCCCAAAAGCTGGAGTGAACAGCAATTGGATCGTTGATAGTGGGGCTTCCAGACACATGACCGGTGATATTTCTCTGCTCACCAATGTGAATGCAGTTCGAGGTGGCTATGTTGCCTTTGCTGGAGACAAAGGTGGTTTTATTACTGGAGAGGGAATTTTGACAAATGGACAGGTTTCGTTCGATAATGTCAGATATGTCAAACAGTTGGAAAACAACCTCCTGTCAGTCTCTCAGATTTGTGACAAAGAGTACAAGGTTCTATTTGATGACTCCAAGTGTTACATTCTCAAGCAAGGTGTGCAGATACCTGAAGATTGGATTTTGATGTCTGCTCTGAGGAAGCAAGACTTGTACGTTCTCAATATGGCCACAGCTTCAACTACATCCTCCACAGCTTCATGTTTTATGACAAAGGCAACTGAGAAAGATTCAATCCTTTGGCATAAGAGGATGGGCCATTTGAGTTTGCGCAAGATGAATCATTTGGTACACAACAGTCTGGTTGAGGGAGTTAGCTTGAAAAATTTTAAGCTGTCTGATATCTGTGTTTCGTGCAAGAAGGGAAAGCAGTCTAAGCAGTCTCATAAGCTGAAAAAGTATCATTCAATCAATGTTCCTCTTGAGCTTCTCCACATGGATTTGTTTGGTCCAGTGAATAGGAAGAGTATAGCTGGAGATCAATATTGCCTTGTTATCACTGATGAATACTCCAGATACTCTTGGGTCTTCTTTTTGAAAGAGAAATCAGAAACGTTTGATTGTATTCAAGTTCTGGTTACTAAACTTGAATCGCTTTATAAGCTCAAGATTCGTCAGTTTAGAACTGATAATGGAACGGAATTCAAAAATCACAACATGGAGAATTTTTGTAATGCAAGAGGCATTGTGCAACAATTTAGTGCTCCATACGTTCCACAGATGAATGGTGTTGCTGAACGCAAGAATAGGACATTGATTGAGGCTGCTAGAACTATGCGTGCTGATTCTTCTCTGCCGGTTCAATTCTGGAACGAAGCTGTTGCTAATGCTTGTTATACATTAAACCGGGTTCTTATTGTGAAGAGACATGGGAAGACTTGCTTTGAACTGCTCCATAACAGAAAGCCAAATCTTAAGTATCTAGAACCATTTGGTGCTCCATGCACTATGCTTAAGAAACATGAGCAGGGCAAGTTTAATGAAAAGGTGGAAGAAGGGTACTTTCTTGGGTACAGCACTCCAAATAAAAGAGTTTACAACATTTCAACTCATAATATGGAGGAGTGGTACCATGTGGATGTTCAGAAATATACAATGCCCCCACCTGGAAAAGGGCCAGATTGGATGTTTGATTATTCCAGTCTCTTTGATTCATTCAATATGCCCCCCATGTATTCAGATGAAGATGTTGTTGTTCAGATGTTGTATGATGTACAAAATGCACCTGATGAACCTATGCAACCTTCATCTGCATCTGTTCCTACTACACAGATAAATGATGACAGCTCAGACACAGATGACAATCCTCCAGCTGCTCCTGAACCGGTTGTTGATAATCTTGTACCTGGTCTTGAGGATTTGAATTTGAATAACTTAGATCCAGAGGTTGAGGTTCCCGCTCATCCTGTTGGAAGAATCAATCGTATTCATCCTCAAGATAACATTATTGGGAGTCCTCTAGATGGAGTGAAGACTCGAAGTCAGATTTCTTCAGGTGGTCTTGCAGACATTCTTGATTTTGCAGATGTAAGCTTTTGTGCTCATTCCTGCTTTATCTCTCAAGTTGAACCGCGTACAGTCACTGAAGCCCTCAAAGAAGAATCATGGGTCGATGCCATGCAAGAGGAACTTTTACAGTTCAAAAAGTTGGGGGTCTGGCAATTAGTTGATAGACCCAAAGGTGCAAAAGTCATCGGTACAAGATGGGTTCTTCGGTGCAAGAAAGATGATCACGGGATTATAGTGAGAAATAAGGCTCGTCTGGTGGTTCAAGGATTCAGACAGATAGAAGGATTGGATTACAATGAGGTGTTTGCTCCAGTTGCTCGACTGGAAGCCATTCGTATTTTCTTGGCTTATGCATCCTTTAAAAAATTCAAGGTTTATCAAATGGATGTAAAGAGCGCGTTCCTTCACGGAGTTATTAGTGAAACAGTGTATGTCAGTCAACCTCCCGGATTTGAGGATCCATTGCATCGTGACCAAGTCTACAAGTTAGACAAAGCCCTGTATGGATTGCATCAAGCTCCGCGAGCGTGGTACGAGACACTTTCCACTCACCTTCTGAACAACGGGTTCAGAAGAGGTGTCATTGACTGCACTTTATTTATCCGTGAGAAGGACAGTGATTTACTCTTGGTGCAAGTGTATGTGGACGACATAATTTTTGGTTCCACAAATGATGATCTGTGCAAGGAATTTGAGAATGTTATGAAAGAAAAATTTGAAATGAGTTCGATGGGAGAAATGAAGTTTTTCTTGGGTTTGCAGGTGGATCAGTCTGAGGCAGGGATTTTTATTCATCAAACCAAATACGTTGGTGACATTCTGAGCCGGTTCAGTATGTCTGATGCAAAGCCTGCTGGTACCCCACTGGCGATTAATCACGGGATTACTCCAAATGAAAAGGGGGAGTTAATTGATGCCACTCTGTACCGGGGAATGATCGGATCTCTCATGTATCTTACTGCTTCTCGGCCAGATATCATGTTCGCCACTTGCTTGTGTGCACGTTATCAATCCAAACCAAGAGTATCTCACCTTATTGCTGTCAAAAGGATTATGCGTTATCTGAAGGGTACACCGGAACTTGGCTTATGGTACCCTAATGATGATAACTTTGAGCTTACTGCCTACAGTGATTCAGATTATGGCGGATGCAAAAGAGATTTCAAGTCAACATCTGCGACATGTCAGTTCTTTGGAAACCGATTGGTCACCTGGCAGTGCAAGAAGCAGACGCCGGTGTCTACTTCAACCTGTGAAGCTGAATATATTGCTGCTGCTAGTTGTTGTTCACAAATCATCTGGATTCAATAGCAACTCAGGGACTATGGGTTACATTTTTCTAACACTCCTATTTATGTTGATAATACTGTCGCCATGGCTGTCACTAAAAATCCAGTTCAGCACTCCAAGACCATACACATCGACATAAAATATCACTTCATACGTGATTGTTTTGAAAAGAAATTAATCTATGTTGTTAAAATTCACACCGATCACCAAAAAGCCGATCTTTTTACAAAAGCTTTTGACAAACCCAGATTTCTATATCTGTTATCGGCTAATGGTGTTTTCCAAAAGGATGAAGTTCAATCCTCATCTGAGTCTCACAAATGATCATCATTTTACTTAGATAGTCTTTGCTTTGTTTATTTTATTTCAGTATTTTCATTTTCTCTTGTACAGTTATTTTTTTATTACCAAAAACACAAAAAGATTTTCTATTTTTAGGTTTTTAGGGGGAGAAATAGAAAATTTAAAAACCAAAAACATTAGAAAATTTGAAAAACCAAAAACAATAGAAAAATTAAAAAAAAAATGAGATGGTCTTGTTTAATAAAGTAGTACATTGATTTCATTATGTCATAGAAGCAGAAATGAATGTGTGAACTAAAATCACAAGAGAATTGTGATGGGATGTACTGATAGGCTGGCTACACAAAATAAATAAACAACTTATGATAACTTAGAAAGTTTGATTTGTGGGATCCATTTTATTAAATCTTTTGAGTGAAAAACGGTTTTTGACTCAAATCAAGCATACACCTGTCATCATGGAATCAAATGAGGTTTCATTTAAAGGCAAGCTGGTATTAAGCTTGAGGAAAATCAAAAACAAGCTGGTATTAAGCTTGGTGAAAAACTAAAAACAAGCTGGTATTAAGCTTGAAGAAAACCTAATGCAAGCTGGTATTAAGCTTGAGAAATACTTAAACAATTAAAGTTCGATTCCATACATGTGCCATATTGCTGGGACGGACCTAGCTGAAGCCATCCATTTGGATAGAACAAGAAAAACACAAAAAGATAATAAATGTTTGAATCTTATTGAATTCATGATGACTGGTTTTAAGATATGCTGAAATGAGTTTTGAACTGATTTTGATATTGATTGATGAAATGAATTGGGGAACTCAATCAGAAAATATGAGTGATCATATAGTTTGTTTAGGAGTTATGTATTGTTCAGTTTAAATTTGGACAAATATATCAGTAATCGTATCAAAATGAAATTGTGTTTGAAGTGAAGCATTCATTGAAGGCAATATGATGTGATTAGAGATATGTGTTATCTTATTAATGGACTTCTCACAAAAATATGTGTTTATGTGTTTTAAATTCTTGTTTGTACAGTTGTAGTGGTTGCTTCAGAAAAATACAAAAAGATTTTCTATTTTCAATTTTGTTTTAGATGATCATTTGTAGATTCGGATGTCTGTCATATCTGAATCCTGAACCAACCAGACATATCTTCATAAATTGTTAAAAGTTTGTTGCTCATAATGTCAAATGTTGAAAAATTTGAGGTTTGGAGATTTTCATCTCTCATTCGTCTGAATGAGAGGTAGAATGAACTCATTCGGCCGAATGAACTCATTCTGCGAATGAGTCATTCGACCGAATCAATCATACAATGTGTTTTTCATTCGACGAATGAAGGGTGTCGAATGTCTCATTCGACATTCTCATTCGGCGAACGAGTATTGTCGAACGACCTATTCGCTACACTCATTCAGCGAATGAGACTGAATGTCAGGTGACCTTTCGCCTAGCTCATTCGGCGAATGAGAAGAGACTATATAATGGTCCTTCGGCCGAATGAAGGTCATTCGACCAAAAACTCTTTCGCGACATCAGAGATAACCCTATTCGGCGATTGACACATAGTGCCTGTTTTCTTGATTTCTTTTGATTCTTTATTGACCCTGCCTCTGATAATCTTTTTATACTTCATCTCAGGTATATGCTGATCAAACTTCAGATCATTCCAACCGTGGAATCGTGCCAATCAGATCAAAATTTAGGGTTTCAGGGTTTTGTTTTTCGCCGTGCAAATAGACCATCTAAATGGGATTGAAACTACCTAAGACCTGTATTAAAAGTCTTAATCGGTTGATTCTGAGTGTGTGTGTGCAATTTTTATGAACTGATTTGTGATTTTGAAAAAGGGGGATTTTGAATTCAAATCAGACGCCGAATGTCGTCATTCGGCGAATGACTCATTCGGCGAATGAACCTCATTCGACGAATGGCTCATTCGACGAATGACCAGTCATATTCATGTCTCATTCGACGAATGAGAGTCATTCGACGAATGAACCTCATTCGACGAATGGCGCATTCGACGAATGACCCATTCGATCCTATGACTCATTCGGCGAATGTCTTTCATTCGGCATATCAGATTAACAGTTAATCTGATTTTTGGCTAATTTCAGTTTACTGATTGAGTATCTCGTACTGACATGTTTATTTCTTGTGTTATGCAGTATGGCAGGATACAAGTCAGTTCCTAAGCACAACATCTGTGCTCATCTAGACTTGACCACTTCGAACGCGAAGCACTACTCAGACATCATCACATTTCTGAGGCGTTCTAGGATATTCACAGCTATATCTACTGTACATGTGCCCTATCTATCACATCAGTAGGATTTTTGGTCATCGGCTGATATTGATTGCGAGGCCGAGCCTACAGTTATACGGGGCAAAGTGCAAGGACATGATGTGGTTGTCTCAGCTGAGCACATCCGGAGAATCTGTGGATTTCAAGACTCTCCTGATCAGCCTGCATTACTTGATCGATTTCTGGTTCGTGGATGTTTTCTTCGATGCAAGTATGAGGGTGATATTGGAGCTGGCATTCTGAACAAGGCGTTTATGTCTCCTCAGTTCAAGTATTTGGCACACGTCTTGGTTCACTGTCTTGGATCAAGGAGAGGGGGTTTTGATGATATGCGTGAGACCATCCAGTGCGCATTTGCTGCTTTAGTGCTCAACAAACCCTTCAACTTCTCAGAGTTGATCTTCATTCACATGAAGGAGAACGTGGTTCTGAAGGGTGACAAGAAGTTCCTTATGTACCCGAGGTTTCTACAGCAAATCATTGATGCCCAAGTTCCAGATCTTCCGAAGATCAATGCGGATATCATTCGGTCGGAGCATATGAATGACATTACTCTTAACAGAGTTTTGTCATACAGAGGGAAGGAGAGGAAGCCCACTACCAGGTCTTTATTTGGTCACCTCTCTCGACCTGATTATAGGGCTCCTGCTGGACGGAGATGGAGGCATGATGACTCCGATTCAGATGTAGAAGACATTGTTGTACCAGCTGGAGGTGATGATAGTGATGGAGGTGATGGGGATGGTGGTGCAGGCCCTAGTGGTGTTGGAGTTGGTGAGAGCACAGTGTTATTAAGCACTGCTGCTATGGTGAGTTCTGGTGCAGGGGAGATGAGTTTTGGACACATGACCACTGCTGCTTCAGTGAGCATGGTTGATGTTGTTGGTTCTGTTGCGGGTGGTGATGCTGATGTTTCTACAGCACAGGAGGAGGATGTTGATATCGATTCTTTGATGGATCTAGATTTTCTGACCACCACCACTACTACTGTTTCCACCTCTACTGTTGCTGATACTTCAGTTCCTCACATGTCTGATGATGATGATGAGTCAGAGGACTCGGGTGATGAGGGTGTTGTTGGTGATGGTGATGAGGAGAGCACTGATTCAGATGATTTCATGGAGGAGGGGTATGAGAAGGTGATGGTGGCCGGGAAGATGGTTGTTAGAAAGAGGAAGAGGACAGAGGAAGAGAGAGAGGAGATAACTGATCCTTTATTCATTCCAGAGTTTGATCTATCTCCTCCTCCCAGGTCTTCTGCTCCTGCTTCCGCAGCAGTGGTTGCTGTTGCGGCTACTCAGCCCACATCCTCTAGAGCAGGAAGGGGAAAGAGATCGAGGTTCTCTTTCCAGAGGAGGTCAGAACTGACATTAGCTGCTACAACTACTGTCACATCAGTAGCAGCTGTGTCAGTTTCTTCACTGACATGGACAAGGGCTATTCATACTCAGACCACTACTGCCCCTCTGTCCACTCCTTTTATTCGTGAGCCGATTTATGTTGCTGCTTCTTCGGGCCCATCTACATCACGAGCTGATACGTTTATACCTACTGTGTCAGTTGTGGATCAGCTTAGTACACTGAACAGTATGGTCTTGAGATTGATGGAGAGGAGCATGGAGCAAGAAAGGAAGAATAAAGAACAAGAGCTGGTTATAGCTCAGCTCACAAGGAGGGTTGAAGAGCAGGATACTCTGCTTCTTCAAGCAGCAGACCAAAGGGCTGATTTGAGGGCCAGGTCTGCTCAACAGGAGCAGCAGCTGCTAAAATACATAGACGAACATCATCAGCTTGATGAGACACTTACCATGATTTTGGACGCTCAGGGCATTATACAGCACTCAGTGAGCTATGACAAGGAGGAGGGAGAGATTATACACTGTCTATCAAAAGAGCAGATAGCTGAGCTATTCAGGTTGAATCCTGACGAGGTTGTTACTGATGACACCTCAGTTCCCAGTTTTGAAGAGCCCGAGCTAGAACCTTTTGATGATATAGATGAGGTTATTCTGGAAGACATCACAGATGAAGAATATCCAAAGTATACATCGGCCGAAGACGAGCTGCCTACATTCACTGAGCCATTTGATCAGGAAACAGAGGATCTCTTGGTCAGATATCTAGAAGAACAAGTAGAGGCAAGCAAGGCTGAAGCCGATGATCGAAAGAAGAGAAAAGAGGAATGGGCTTCTTACTGTGAAGTGTTAAAGAAGCAAAGCACTGAGAAGATGCCAGCCACGCACAAGAAGGTTTACAGGACCAAAGGCTACAAAGCTGGAGGTCAGATCCTTAGCTGGGCATACTTCCATGATCTTGGGTGCTATGCTGTGAAAAGAGAGAAAGGGATCGACTACTTCAAACACCCACATGATTTCAAGACGTTGCCTGGATTCGAAGTCAATCAGCTAGCACGTCTGAACATGCTATACAGTGGTGACTCTGGGATGTCTGCTTGGTTTTCTCGACAGATCAAGTATGAATACCGGAAGAGATGGGTGAACTTTCAACCACAACAGCCTGAAAGATACTACTTGCCTGAGATTGATGGGGATACCCGCAAGCATAAAGTGATCCTGAAGTGGCTTCCCCCTAGAGTCTTGAAGAAGATTCCCCTGCGGAAGATGCGTCAAGACTTTATGGATGGCTTCCGATGGTGGTACTATGACGGGCGCACTGGTGAAGCTGTGATAGTTCTATGTAAAGACAAACAGTGGGAGACTGTCAGAATTTTTGATCCCATGTGGCTGACGAACCTGTCTCATAAAGATATCCAAGCTCTATTCAGGAATCAGATTTTCTTTGATGTTCCAGACATGGTTCAAGCCTTACAGTTTATGAGAGTGATCCGTCTCTGCAGCATTTTCAAGATACACGCTGGAGCAGATTGGAAAGCTATTTCAGCAAAGTATTTCAAGAAAGAAACTTCCAAGAGTTGAACTAGGTCCAAGGGGGAGTTTGTTGATACATGTTTTTGTCCCTAGTTCAGTTTTGTAACTCTTATCATGTAAATGTTCAAAGTATTAATGGAAGTTGTCTTTATTTCTATTTCTTAATGTTTGTTACTATTCCTTAATGTCTATTAATGTTTATCTATTTAGTTGAATTGATTATAAACTGAATTGAGTATGAAGGTTACTCATTCGGCGAATGACTCTAGAATGAAGTCATTCGCCGAATGAAGGTTATAGCGAATGTCTGGATTGAGAATGATAGCTCATTCGAGCTTAGTCATTCGCCGAATGAGCTGCTTCGGCCACTCATTCGGCCGAATGACTACAGCTTATATATAGAAGTTCAAATCATTTCAACTCTAACTTTCCAGAGCCCTCCTTCTTCCCTGAGACTCAAGTGTCAAAACCCTAGAAGATTTGAGCGGTTCTTGATCATCCAAGTTCGATTCTCAACCCGTGGTGTTCGATTGTTGCTTCCACGTTGTTCTTACAACCTCGGATCACCACGGTTTCTGTTGGTTTTGATTGGAAAACCCTGGAATAGGATTCCGCACTATTCCAGAGGCTGTCGAGTAGTTTTCTATTGGATTCGGATTGTTTCCGAGCTCCCAATCGGTCCAACATTGGTCCACATTGACCGTGTTTGACTGTGTTGACCAAAGTTGACCGTGTCAAGTCAACGACCCGTTGGTGAACCGTGTGACGGTTGTGAATCGTATAGCAATCGTGTAAGTGCTCGTCGTGTGCAAAACACGTAAATCGCGTCCATGGACAACTTACTAATTATAGTAAGTTTCCATTTATAGAAAGTTCACGAAGTATAACAATTTTGTAATTCTAGCATGCTCGTTAATCCTACGCGATCATGTTAACACATAGCACGTCATCATACAATATCACATAAGTTGTTTTCATCATGTTAGCACACAAAAGTTTCCAAAAATGGAAAGTTTCCATTTTTAGCATACGTGATATCGGAAACCATCTAACTTAGCATCTAAACATCATGTTATAACATATTAAGTTACTTAGCATGCTCGAATCAAACAAAACGTTCCTAAGTCGGGTTTTGTAAAAATAAAGCTACTATAAATAGTAACTTTGTAGTTTCGCATCAAAACGACCCTCTCAACATTTCTAACCCATTTTTATGTCACAAGTCATCATAGTAACTCATTTAACATCCTGTACACATACTAACATAATCTAATTCATCATCTAGCATTATTTCATCCATAAAAGTTACTAAAAATAGGAAGTTATCATTTGTGACTACAATCAAGTTCCAAATCCCATTCCTAAACTTCTAATCATCATAATATCCATCAAACAACATTCTAGTGTTCATGCATGTTCATCATTTTCACCAAATAATCAACTTGTGAATAAAAAGTTACTAAAAATAGTAAGTTTGCCTCTAAATCACATTTTGACCATCATAATCACAATCTAATCTTGCAAGGACACTTATACATTATCAAGAATCATTTCAACATCAACAAAATTATCTAAAATGCCTTAGATCATACATGCATGGCAATATCTCAACACTTTATGAACAAAACATGAAATCTATACATTCACAACATCTTGTATCATCATAAGATGCATTCTAATCATCCTAGATCATCATAAAACACATCTAAATCAACAAACCCAGAAGATAATTTCGTGCATGTGCACTATAAGTGCTTGCATGTGAGTACGGGGTATTGCATGTGTGTGTAATGGTGGTTTTAAGCCACAAGAGGTGTAGAGACTACCTTCTAAGGCTCCAAGAAGTATTGAGATGACGATGAACAGCTTGTGGGTCTCCTGGACAGTAGGATCTTGCAGCAATGACAAGGTGATGACGATTCTTTGAGCTTCAAGGTAGTTAGCAAGCTTCAATCTCCAACTCCAAGCTTCAAAATGCTCAACAATGGTGGTTTTTGGGTGAAGATATGATTTGCAGGTGATTCTGGTCGAGAATAACCGAGAGGGTGGCGTGAGGGTTGAAGAAAAATGATTAAGGTAGAGTAGGATGTGATTTTCTTGGGTTTATAAAGATTTTTTGCGAACTGGGTCTTGTCGCGTAGCGCGACAAGTTCAAGAGGGGTTCTCGCGTAGCGCGAGAGGATTCGGGGTTCAAATTTCCCCCGCCCATCTGTCGCGTACCGCGACAGGTTCTTTGTGGGCCTTCGCGTAGCGCGACGGGTTTCTGGGGAGGCCCAATAGGCCCATTCTCATTAATTTGATCCGTTTGTCGCCGCTTCCTCGTTTTCGAACTATCGTTCGGCCTCAATTGAACTTCCAAGTTCGGTGTGTGAGGGTTTCGTGAGATTTCGAGTGTTGTGCTACACAATGTGTTAGACGTTCACCAACGTTCGTGTGTTTCGACATGTGTGTGTTGTTTGTCGATAATTCCTCGAATTATCTGGTCATGTGTCTGTGTTCGTACTGTCGTGCCACGTGTCACACTAAATTAATCTAATTCTAGTGTCACGTGCGCATAAAACATTTAAATAAACATTTAAATAAATATGTTGCTGACCTGGAATTTACGGGGCGTCACATCCTCCCCATGTTAGAAAGAATTTCGTCCCGAAATTCAACTTGTGTTGTAAGTGTTTGTCCGTTCTGCGAACAGGTGTGGGTACTTTTGTTTCATCTGGTCTTCACGTTCCCATGTGAATTCCGGTCCACGCCGCGAATTCCATCGCACCTTTACAATCGGTATTTTGCTAAGTTTGTGCTTCTTGGTTTCCCGGTCCATAATCTCCACCGGTTCCTCAACGAAGTTCAATTGTTCGTCGATTTGTATCTCTTCAAGATGTATGACAAGTGCTTCATCAGATAAACACTTTTTGAGGTTCGAGATATGAAATACATTGTGCACACTGCTCAGCTCGTCTGGCAGGTTGAGCTCGTAGGCTACAGGGCCTATTCGTTTGGTGATCTCAAAAGGTCCAATGTATCGAGGGTTCAACTTTCCCCGTTTGCCAAACCGAATGACTCCCTTCCAGGGCGAGACCTTGAGTAACACCCTGTCTCCCACCTGGAACTCTAACGGTTTGCGTCGTTTGTCCGCATAGCTCTTCTGTCTGTCTCAAGCTGCTGCCATCCGCTTGCGTATTTGCACGATCTTCTCAGTCGTCTCGTGCACAAGTTCTGGACCGGTCAGTTGGCTGTCTCCAACTTCCGCCCAGCAGATAGGTGATCGGCACTTACGTCCGTAAAGTGCCTCGAATGGTGCAGCTTAGATGCTAGTGTGGTAGCTATTGTTGTACGAGAACTCAATTAATGGTAAATGAGTCTCCCAGCTACTGCCAAAATCAATGACACATGCCCGAAGCATGTCCTCTAGATTTTGTATAGTTCGCTCACTCTGTCCGTCCGTCTGCGGGTGGTAAGCGGTACTCATGTCCAATCTCGTACCCAAAGCCTTATGTAAGGATTTCCAGAAATGCGACGTAAAGCGACTGTCGCGATCAGAGATTATCAAGATTGGCACTCCATGTCGAGTGACCACTTCCTTCAAATAAACCCGAGTGAGTTTGTCTAGCTTGTCAGTCTCCTTGATGGGTAGAAAATGGGCAGACTTCGTCAGTCGGTCTACGATAACCCAGATGGTATCGCATCCGCTTGCCGTCTTAGGTAGTTTAGTTATGAAGTCCATGGAAATTTTCTCCCATTTCCACATTGGTAGTTCCGGTTGTTGAAATAACCCTGATGGCTTTTGGTACTCAACTTTGACTTTTGAGCACGTTAGACACTTACTCACGTAAGTTGCTATCTCAGCTTTCATGTTTGGCCACCAATAGGTTGTCTTCAAATCGTGATACATCTTGTCAGAGCCCGGATGTACGGAATACCGAGTCTTGTGTGCTTCGTCCATAACTACTTCTCTTAATCCTCCGTATTGTGGAATCCAAATTCGATCCATTAAGTAATAGGCTCCGTCACCCTTTACTGTCATCTGTTTATCCATACCACACATGGCTTCAAGAGTGAGATTTTCAGCTTTCAGGGCTTCCTGTTGTCCGATTCGAATCTGATTTGGTAGTTTAGAATGAATCGTGAGTTGTAGAGCACGCACTCGTTTTGTTGTCTCTTTCCGACTCAACGCGTCGGCCACTACGTTTGCTTTACCGGGATGGTACTTGATGGCGCAATCATAATCGCCGATGAGTTCGACCCATCTTCGTTGCCTCATATTTTGCTCCTTCTGGTCGAAGATGTGTTGTAGGCTTTTATGATCGGTAAAGATAGTGCATTTTGTGCCATACAAGTAGTGTCGCCAGATCTTCAAAGCGAATACCACAGCTCCTAACTCAAGGTCATGAGTTGTGTAGTTCTTCTCATGCACCTTCAGTTGTCGTGAAGCGTATGCTATCACCTTCTTGCGTTGCATCAACACACAACCGAGTCCTTGTTTCGAGGCGTCGCAATACACCACGAAGTCGTCACATCCTTCCGGTAGGGATAGGATGGGTGCAGTGCATAGCTTCTGTTTTAGCAAGTTGAAAGCAACCTCTTGTTTTTCTCCACAATCGAACTTCTTGTCTTTATGTGTCAGGGATGTCAGTGATTGGGCAATCTTCGAAAATCCTTCAATGAATCGTCGGTAGTACCCGGCCATACCTAGGAACTGTCGCACCTCAGTCGGAGTCTTGGGTGCTTCCCAGTTCTTAATGGCCTCGATCTTAGCTGGGTCTACATGTATTCCTTGCTCATTAACCACGTGTTCAAGGAATTGGACTTCGCGAATCCAAAAGTCGCACTTGGAGAACTTTGCGTACAACTGCTCTTTCTTTAATAATTCCAAGACTAGTCTCAGGTGTTCAGCATGTTCCTCTTGGTTCTTTGACTAAATCAGTATGTTGTCAATGAACACTATCACGAATTTGTCAAGGTAGGGTTTGCATACTCTATTCATGAGGTCCATGAATACAGCTGGTGCATTGGTTAGTCCGAAGGGCATAACCAGAAATTCGTAGTGTCCGTATCGGGTTCTGAAGGCAGTCTTAGGAACATCATTCTCTTGTATCCTTAGTTGATGGTAACCCGATCTTAAATCGATCTTCGAATAGTAGCTTGACCCTTGCAATTGGTCAAACAGATCGTCTATTCGCGGTAAGGGATATCGATTCTTGATCGTCACCATGTTCAGCTCTCTATAGTCGATGCACATACGAATGATCCGTCTTTCTTCTTTATGAACAGGACCGGTGCTCCCCAAGGTGAGAAGCTCGGTCTGATAAATCCCTTGTCTAACAGCTCCTGCAACTGGTTAGACAGTTCCTGCATCTCAGTCGGTGCTAGTCGGTATGGAGCTTTGGCGATCGGTGCTGCTCCTGGTGTGAGGTCTATCTGGAATTCGACTTGTCGCTTCGGGGGCAGTCCAGGTAGATCCTCGAGAAACACTTCGGGAAAATCGCGGACTACTGCTATGTCCTCAATCTTCCTTTCTTTCTTCGGTTGTTCCGCAATGAGAGCTAGTATTGTTGTGTATCCCTTTTGGAGGTACTTGTTTGCTTTCATGCACGACATGATGTTCAGAGGTACTCCCCGTCTTTCCCCCTGAATCGAGATCTGTTTACCGTTCTGTAATGTCACTCGTACGATCTTCTCATTGCATACGATTTCTGCTTGGTTAGCGGATAACCAATCCATTCCAACGACCACATCAAAGTTTCCGAGAGTTACCAGCATCAAATTGATTTCGAGTTCGTGATCCGCCAATGTCATAGCGCATCCTCGAAAGACGTGTTGTGTTTCAATCAGCTTGCCGTCGGCCAACTCTACGGTATACTTATAGTGTAGTGGTGTTGGGGTAATATCTAGTAACTTACTAAACTCACTAGATATAAAGCTCCTATCGGCACCGGTATCAAATAATATGCTAGCATAGACATTATTTAAAAGAAACATACCGGTTACGATGTTAGGATCGTCTTTGGCTTCCCCCGAGCCAATCACGAAAGCTCGTCCCTTGGCCGCTCCTCCTTCGGCCTTCTTCAACTGAGGGCAATCCCTCTTCATGTGGCCTGGTTTCCCACATTCATAACACCCTCTGGAGTTGTTCTGGTTGCTGTTATTCTGGTTGTGGTTGCGGTTGTTGTTGTTAACAGGAAACTTTGATCTGCAATCTTTGGCCATGTGGCCATGTTTTCCGCACTTTAGGCAACGGTATCGCTCGCATTGCCCGAAGTGGTGGTATGAGCATCGGTTGCATAGTGGGTACTTCCCTTGATACACACCCTTTCCTTTGTCATCAGGTTGGGTGGCAGTGAAAGCTCTGGCTGGTGCAGACCTATGTTGTTGTTGCGGTTGGTGAGACTGGTGCTGACTAGGTTCCCACTTCCTTTTCTGGCTTTCTTGAGGCTTCAGGTGTTCGCCTCGTTTGGGTAGCTTGCCCTGAGCTACAGCTTGATCGGTCAGTTTATGGGCCAGTCGGATCAGTGGTTGGATGGTGGTGAGATCAGAAGCAGTCACCATGCTTTGGATTTGTTCGGGCAGCCCGTTGATGAACTGCTCGATCTTCTTGTATTCCGGCGTCACCATCGCCGGGCATAACTTACACAGCTCATGAAATCGAGTGCAATATTGCTCGATCTCAGACCCCACCATTTTGTGTACCCAGAATTCGGCCTCCAGTTTCCGAATCTCATCACGAGGACAATACTCCTCCTGCAGTAGTCTGGTGAAATCAGCCCAGCTCATCGAGTTGGCACCGTCCAACCCCAAAGTTTGAACATGGGTATTCCACCATGTGAGGGCCGGTCCCTCCAATGTACCGGTTGCATATTTAACCCTGTTCTCTTCGGCACAGTCGCACATGGCGAACACAGATTCCACCTTTTCCATCCAGCGGAGCATCCCAACAGCTCCTTAAGTTCCCTTGAACTTGTGTGGGTGGCAGTTCAGGAAAGATTTAAAGGAACATCATTTCCCGTTGCTGCTGTTTGACCCTGTTTGTCAGAAACCAGTGTCGTGTGTTAGTATCGTGTTAGCTACACTACATTAGTCGCGTTAGGCAAGTGTTAGTACCGTTGTTGTTTCCGCTAGTTTCGCTATGCTGGCGACTGGCTTCGTAGTCAGCGATCGCTTTGTTGATCCGTCGGTCAACCATCATTTTTATCACAGCGGCATTTAGTGTCCGTTTAGCAGGACGCGTGTACGGTCCTCTTCCCGCCATGTATGGTTCTATACATAAGGGATAGAGTTTTAGTTAGCACATGTTAGAGTGTTAGCCAAATGTCATGTCAGAAGTTAGATCAGATGTCCTGTTAGTTGTCACGTCAGATGTTATGTTATCAAGCAATCATGGTCAAAAAGGCAGTAAGTAAGACAAAACATAATTCTCATTAATAATAAGCTTGAAGTACAATAATTTCAAGAGGAAATACAATGCGAGTTCTTCGAGCACATCCCGCTCGTCTAGGCCAATACGGAAGAAAAAAAATATAAAATAAAATAACCTATCTAGTCCGAGTCCATGGAGACGTGTGAAATGTCACTGGCAGCGTCTCCGTCGTCATCATCCTCCTCAGGATCCTCATTAGGATCCTCATCAAAATCCTCCTCTTCGAGGTCCTCGGCCTCGAACTGTGGTTCGCCGTCATCGGCTGGCGGCTCCTCAATGAATTGCGCCGCCAATGCATTGAGCATGGCGTCGCTAGCTTGAACCATCGCCTGAGTCTCCTCGTTGGCGACTCGGTTCTCCGTAATACGTCCATCATGCTCCTGCATGATGTCCACCATCTGTCCATGCTGGGTCATCAGCTGGGATACCTGGAGACGAAGGGTCTCCACCTGCTCCTCCAGTCGACTGTTTTGCTCCTCCAGTCGATCGTTTTGCCTTTCCAGGCGATCGTTCTTCTCGCGAAGAACTCGGACCTCGTCCGATAGCTCGCCACTCCTCCATATCTCCCGTCGAGTGCAAGCAACGTGGGCCGCGAAGGCCTGCTCCAGTGGTACCCCAAGTGGTGGTAATCGATGGCCTGGAGTGGTATCGCCAGGGAAACGGTATGGAGGTACCCTCTCCCCGGTAATCCACTCCTGTAGCATCGTCGGTAGCCATCCCCAGTGTCGGGCTCGTGCTGCGTATCGAGCCCGTCTGTCCATCTCGGCATCTACCGGTACCACTATGTCATGGACCCGTCGTCGACTCTCGGCAGCCATACCCTCAGTGGTCGGAAGTCTGTCTGAACCTCTGCCGGTATCGTCGTTGTTGGCCATCCTGTAAGTCTCAAGTTTGTAATCAATAGTTCAAGATAAACAATAATATCATCAATGTGCAAGTTCTACGCGTAGTGTCTAAGTTGAGCAATGGCTATAGTCTAAGTTTACTACATGCAAACCTAGTTCCCTATAACCAAGGCTCTGATACCAGTCTGTCACACCCCCAATTTCCCACTCGTGGTGTCAGTCCACGTGGGTGTGACGTGTCCAGAATCACAGCTCAAGGTCATATAGAACACTTCTATAAGCGTTTACAAATCCAAAGTTTGACACATACACTCATAAAATAGTTTGTAGCGGAATAAATAAGTCATAACATGCAGCGGAAAGTTGAAAATGTTAGACATCACATTGTTTAGAAATTACATAACGATTAAATATTGTTTTCAAAAGACACAACAGAATGCAACCGGTTCCTGAATGTCACACCCCCAAATTTCAACTAACGGAATCACACCGTTTGGGAGCATGACAAACCAGGATCTCAGATCATTAGACATAGCGAAGACCTCTATATGAATTTTCAAAACATACTGTGGTCTTTAAAACAATACATCAGAGTTTTCAAAAGTTGCGGAAGCGTTATAAAACCAATAACAGTTGTAAAGTAAACATTACAAAACAAAATACTTAAATGTTCAATTTCAAATATTCAAAGTGTTTAAAATGCATGAGACTCTATCTCCTAGTCCATGCCAGCTTTAATGCGCGCCTTAGCGTCCTGAGAAAACATGCAAATCAAGTCAACACAAAGGTTGGTGCATAACACAGGTTTTAAGTATTTCACAATGTTCAAAACAGCAGTTTGAATAACAAGATTGTAGATAACATAATCACACATGCACAGTCATGATAGCTAGTCATATAAACTATTTACATACGTGTTCGACACCGAAGCTGACGGATTGCCATGCTATAGCATGTTTTCGCCTTGCCACTATTGTCTATCACAACAATAGTAAAATTGTGTTTGGTCAGTCAAACACCTGCGTAGATCCCATCTACCAGGTGAGGTTTGTCAAACCTAATAGATCTATTTCTAACTACCACGCTTTGCATTACAGCAAACTAAACGGTTCGAGGTGTGTAAGGACTTTCAAGTTGATATGTTGTCACATAATGTAAACAGCTAACTCATGCAAGTGATATGTATCTAAAATAGTTTGTTGCACATGTTTTCTCCCCCAAAACAGTTAAAATAAGAAAGGGGCTGTGTACGCACCTTTGGTAATAGCAGAATGATCAAATACGTGTGAACTTGCGTAGAAATCCTCTACGAATAATCTGTGTTTAAACAATAACCTAGTGTTATTCGAATAATCGTTTTGTGCTTGAAATCACATACGTATCAACACACGTATGTTAAAGTGTTAAGAATGTGCATACATAAGTACGCGTGCCTTTGAAATCGTTTAAATAAAATCACATACGATTTTATTTAATTAAACGTAATTATACGCGATTTCGTTTTCGTGATAAAATATAAATTTTATCGTTCTAATACGCTCGTATTCTCGTTACAGTTCCAACGCAACTCGAACGGATCAAATCGGAGTTCGTATGGAAAAGTTATATCAAAAATACCAAAAATGGTATTTTTCCAAAACCCGGCCACCCCCCGGCTCGAACCCGCGACCTCCGGATCGCAACCCACATGATCTACCAACTCGGCTGTTTCAACTTTTGTTAATGGGATCCATTTCAAATGGTTTTAATTTATAACAGTCGAGTTTCCCCCTTTGTTCAACAAACCGAACCATTCTTGATTCAAATTGTCTCATGATTCGAACTCGATCAATCTCAGAACCTTAGGGCTATTTTTCCTTAGACTTAGGCGATCCTATAGATGGTTTTAATTCGAACTATCATCCATTATAGCTTAATTTATCTACCCGTAACAGTTTCAAACTCGAATCCTCAAACCCCAATTCAAAATTATACAATTCGCTAACATTTTCAGAAATTGATAAAGGGATTTCCATAAACAATGAATTTCGAAACTTTCTGTGCATTTTAATTTGATTATAAAACCCGATTGAATCGAAAACACCCAATTCCTTATTCCTCAAGAACCCTAGAATCGAAAACTACAATTTCATACTGTGTTGATGAAATTAACTTAGGGATTACATTCAATGTGATGTCACGAAACTATCTGTGAAAACCAATTTGATTTTCGAATTCTTTTTCATAAATACCCCCAAAACCGTTTCAAGAAGAAACCCTAGAACTCGGATCCGTAGGACTAGATGTTAAGAATCAAAATTTGCATATGTTTTACTCTAATCGGCCATATTAGAAAGTTTCGAAGTAATTACTTACTTGATTCAAAGTCGAATCGTTGTAGATCGCTTACTAGCCCTAAATTCAGCCGAGTCTCGATCGTTTCCTCAATCCCGAACTGTTAGGATCAAATTGTGATATGAGAAATACTCTGAAAGTGCCGATTGATGATTCAGAATTATCAATTTGAAGTGTTATAGCTAACTGATGTGATTTCTTCTTGTAACCATGAACGGTTTCGACTTTCTAGTTCCTTAGCACATTAATTCGGCTAATTAACGGCTCAATAACCCTTAGAAACCGTTACTAATCATCTTTGTGATGATTATGATAATTCAATTTCAGTTACCACTCGGTTTTGATGTAAATGCCGAATTAAATTGGTATTCTTGGTCAAATTTTGACTTTAGAAAGTCAAAATTTATCATTCCTATCATTTACAAACTAAAACCCTATATTCTAAGTGTTTTAGGCTTATTTCAATTAATTCAAACCTTTAGAAATTATTCTTGATCAATAACTTAACATTTCAGTTAACAAAGTTAAACCGAAAATCCCGAATTGTCACTAATTGGTTCATTTAACTCATTGTTGGGCTAAATTATCCCAATTGGGCTTCATTTGAACTTATTGGGCCTATCTTTCCTTACTGGGCCTTCCTAAATCTCATTGGGCCTCCCTGGGCCTTATTGGGCCTTAATGGGCCTACTTTAGCCTTGTTTAGTCTAATTGGACCTTCCTTGTTTTCCTTGAGCCTAAATTAATCTTATTGGGCCTACTAGACTTTGTTGAGCCTTCATAGTCTCCATTGGGCCTTACCGGCCTTCCTTGACCTTGTTGGGCCTTCATTGGCCTTGTTGGGCCTTCATTTGCCTTGTTGGGCCTTCATTGGCCTTGTTGGGCCTACACTGGCCTTATAGGGCCTAAATTTATCCTGTTGGCCTATGATATCACCATCTTCCGTTAACAATGTTCGTGTAAAAAGTCGGATTGTCACATCATCCCCTTGTTGAAGGAATTTTCGTCCCGAAAATTAATAAGTGTTAAGAGTAGTTAGGAAACTACTTACGAGTTTAAATCGTACATGTTAGTGTGATTTGATCATTCTGTGTGCTTGTGTGTACTCACACACAAAGTCTAATGCTTGCAACATCACAACTCAATTGTGATCGTTCAATGTGACTGTTTGCGTGTACACTAGTTAGTTCACCTAACTGTGATTGTTTGTGTTTGATCGTACTGTGTTGTGTAACCTCACACCTAGTGAGTGTCTGAAACTGTTTGTACTATGCAACCCCGCACATAGCAAAAATGTATGTAACTCATCGTGTATGTACTACCATAACATGTAACATATGAAATGTAGCACATAAAATATATAGAATATAATGTAGCACAAATGTTTGTAACAAAATCAAAATCAATTGAATAATAAAATGTTTGTGCTTACAGTTTGAAATTTGCAGTGTTGATGTGTGAAAGCATCACGTCATCCCCTTGTTGAAGGAAATTTCGTCCCGAAATTTAACGTGCGCTCTCAGTGTTATCAGTAGCTGTTATGAATAGATGAGGATATTTCTTCATCATTTGATCTTCCCGTTCCCATGTGAATTCAGGACCACGTCTTGAATTCCATCGGACTTTGACTATTGGAATCTTGCTTTGCTTTAGTTGTTTGACCTCTCGGTCCATGATTTCTGCTGGTTCTTCAATGAATCGTAACTGTTCATCCACTTGTATTTCTTCCAATGGTACAATCAATGTCTCATCAGAAAGTCATTTCTTTAAGTTCGACACATGAAACACATCATGAACTCCACTAAGTTCATCCGGTAGTTTGAGTTGATACGCAACCGGACCAATCCTTTTCAGAATTTCAAAAGGTCCTACGTAACGTCGACTAAGCTTCCCGCGCTTGCCGAATCGTATCACACCTTTCCAAGGTGATACTTTTAGAAGAACTCAGTCTCCCACTTGAAATTCCAACGGTTTGCGACGTTTGTCTGCATAACTCTTCTGACGATCCCGAGCCGCTGCCATACGGTTCCGGATTTGAACTATCTTCTCTGTCGTCTCGTGCACCAGTTCAGGACCTGTTAACTGACTGTCACCAATTTCAGCCCAGCAAACTGGTGAACGACATTTGCGACCATACAAAGCTTCAAACGGTGCTGCTTGAATGCTTGTATGATAACTATTGTTGTAAGAGAATTCCACCAACGGTAAATGATTCTCCCAGCTATCACCAAAGTCAATTACACAAGCTCGTAACATATCCTCGAGCGTTTGAATCGTTCGTTCACTTTGACCGTCGGTCTGTGGATGATAAGCGGTACTCATATCCAAGCGAGTCCCCAATGACTTATGAAGAGATTTCCAAAAGTTGGAAGTAAATCGGGCATCCCGATCTGATATGATAGAGATTGGCACACCATGCCGTGCTACTACTTCCTTGATGTAAATGCGAGTCAGTTTCTCCATCTTATCAGTTTCCTTGATTGCTAAGAAGTGTGCAGATTTCGTTAATCGATCGACAATTACCCATATCGTATCACAACCACTCGGTGTACGGGGTAACTTAGTAATGAAATCCATCGAAATCTGTTCCCATTTCCACATCGGTATCTCTGGTTGTTGCAGTAGACCAGATGGTTTCTGGTATTCAACTTTGACTTTCAAACAAGTCAAACATTTGCTAACGTACTTAGCAATATCCGCTTTCATGTGAGGCCACCAATACAGTGCCTTCAAGTCATGGTACATTTTGTCTGACCCCGGATGGACTGAATATCTAGACTTGTGTGCTTCATCCATCACGAGTTCCCTTAAACCTCCATACAAAGGTATCCAAAGTCTATTAATGAAATAACGAATTCCATCAGACTTGACATCCAACTGTTTTTCCATCCCGCGTAGAGATTCCTGTACCAAGTTTTCTGTTTTCAAAGCCTCGATCTGAGCACTGCGTACCTTATCAGGTAAGTCAGTATGTATTGTCATCATAAGTGCGCGAACCCGTCTTGTTCCCGTTGTATTTTTTCTGCTCAAAGCATCAGCTACTACATTAGCCTTTCCCGGGTGATACTTAATCGCACACTCATAATCGTTCAACAATTCAACCCATCGTCGTTGCCTCATATTAAGCTCCTTCTGATCAAAGATATGTTGCAAACTCTTATGATCAGTATAAATAGTACACTTAGTTCCATACAAGTAATGCCTCCAAATCTTTAAAGCAAAAACCACTGCTCCTAACTCCAAGTCATGAGTAGTGTAATTCTTTTCGTGCGTTCTTAGTTGTCTGGAAGCATAAGCGATCACTTTATCCCGTTGCATCAATATACATCCCAAACCCTGTCCAGATGCGTCACAATACACCGCAAAGTCTTTCGTTCCTTCCGGTAAGGACAGAATCGGTGCGCTGCAAAGCTTCTGTTTCAATAACTGAAACGCAGTTTCCTGTTTATCCGTCCAGTTATACTTCGTTCCCTTATGCGTAAGAGCTGTAAGTGGTTGAGCGATCTTTGAGAAACCTTCAATGAATCGTCGATAATAACCCGCCAAACCAAGGAATTCTCGTACCTCAGTAGGGGTCTTTGGCGCTTCCCAATTCTTAATCGCTTCAATCTTCGCCGGATCAACATGTATGCCCTTTAAATTTACTATATGCCCCAAGAACTGTACTTCTCGCATCCAGAAATCACATTTTGAGAACTTAGCGTACAGTTGTTCTTGCTTCAATAGCTCTAACAGTAATCGAAGATGTTCAGCGTGTTCCTCCTCAGAGTTTGAATAGATGAGGATGTCATCGATGAAAACAATGACAAACTTATCAAGATAAGGTTTACAAACACGATTCATGAGATCCATGAATACAGCTGGAGCGTTTGTCAACCCAAATGGCATGACCAAGAACTCATAATGGCCATAGCGTGTCCTGAATGCTATCTTCGGGATATCCTCCTCCTGGACTCTTAGTTGATGATAACCCGACCTGAGATCAATCTTCGAGTAGTAACTCGAACCTTGCAACTAATCGAACAGATCGTCAATCCTGGGTAACGGATACCGGTTCTTGATAGTAACCTTGTTCAATTCCCGGTAATCGATACACATACGAAAAGTCCCGTCCTTCTTCTTTACAAACAATATTGGAGCTCCCCATGGTGAAAAACTAGGTCGTATGAAACCCTTATCCAACAATTCTTGCAATTGTGTAGATAACTCTTGCACCTCTGACGGTGCAAGTCGATAAGGCGCCCTAGCTATCGGTGCTGCATCTGGTGTAAGATCGATTCGGAATTCCACCTGGCGGTAATCCCGGTAAGTCTTCTGGAAATACCTCCGGAAACTCACAAACTACAGGTATATCTTCAAGCTTCTTCTCAGCTACCGGCTTTTCAGTTATAAGTGCTATAACTGCCGTATGACCTTTTCGCAGACATTTGTGTGCTTTCATACAAGATGTGAGACGCAGTGGCATACTGCTCTTCTCGCCTTGTACATATAATGTCTCTCCCTGCGCAAGAGGTATGCGAACAATCTTTTCATAGCATACGATTTCAGCCTGGTTCTTGGACAACCAGTCCATGCCAATGACTACATCAAAACTGCCTAAGGCAATAGGCATCAGATCAATCTCTAATGTCTGACCCATCAAATCAAGGATACATCCCTTATAAATGTTTTCCACTACAATTAACTTACCATCAGCTAATTCCACAGTATAGGGACTATCTAAGGCAGTGGGACTAACATTTAGCAACTTAGCAAGTGAACTAGATACAAAACTCCGGTCGGCACCAGTGTCAAATAACATAGAGGCATAGTGATTATTTAAGAGGAACGTACCCGTAACAATGTTGGGATCCTCCCGCGCTTGACGTCCTCCAATCACAAACGCCCTGCCTCTAGCACCATTGTTGTTATTGTTGTTGTTGGTGGTGGTGCCATTGCCATTACCGTTGCCATTTCCATTACCATTGCCATTATTGTCCCCGCCTTTCTTGAGTTGTGGGCAATCTTTCTTAAAATGCCCCATCTTGCCACACTCAAAACAACCTTTCTGAGCATTGTTCTGGTTATTGTTCTGGTTGTTGTTGTTCTGTAGTTCTCCGCGACAATCCTTAGCCGCATGCCCAATCTTACCACACCTCTGGCACTTAGCTCTTTCACATTGATTACCTGCATGATGGTAACCACACATGTTGCACTTGGGGTGTTTCCCAATATAACCTCCCGACGATGATGATTGCTGACCACTGCTTGAACCATGATAAGACTTGTTTGAGTCTTGTTTCCGGTTTTACTGATATGATTGCTGGTTGTTACCGTTGAAGTTGTTACTCTCCCACTTTCTCTTATGGTCTCCTACCTTGGTAGCAGATGTTCGCTTAGGCAGGGTTCCCTGTAACACTGCCTGATCAGTAAGCTGATGCGCTAGACGAACAGCTTGTTGGATGGTGGTGGGATTTGCTGAAGTCACCAACCCCTGAATCTGAGGCACTAGTCCTCCAATGTACCTTTCGATCCACTTACTGACTGGAGTAGCCATGTGTGGTAGCAGTCTGGCCAGTTCATGCGATCTGGTCGTGTACTCCTCAATATTTGACCCCTCCATCTTGAGGTGCCAATACTCCTCCTCCAACTTCTGCATTTCACTACGAGGACAATACTCCTCTTGTAGTAAAGTTTTGAAGTTGTTCCAGGTCAACGCATTTGCTTCTCCCAATCCCAAAGTCTGAACATTGGAGTTCCACCAAGTCAGTGCTGGACCCTCTAATGTTCCAGTAGCAAATTTCACCTTGCTTTCATCGGGGCAGTTGCACATTTCGAACACAGACTCTGCCTTTTCAATCCATCGGAGAAGTCCTATGGCCCCCTCCGATCCTTTGAAATTGTGAGGTTTGCAGTCCAAGAACATCTTGAATGTGCAAACTTGTGGGTTAACCAATCCCCCAGCTGGACCCTGTGGCCCTGTGTTGTGTGTCTGTGCGTACTGTGCTATTGCCTCGGCAACTCTGCTGTTGATTAACTCATTGAGCTCAGCAACAGTCATATGAACATTTCCCTCAGCCATTAGTTTCCTATTTACAAGAAGTGTTAGCACGAAGTCAAAATTTAATGTGACATGTGTAAGTAAAACAACAAACACAACATGTATATAAATCAACACAACTGTTGAAAATAAATAATAACTCTTCAATAGATAGAAACTTTCTTTGAGTACAATACTTTTGAAATGAAATACAAGTTTTCAAACTACTAATGTAGGAACACAACCCGTTCCTAATAAGTTTAAACAAAACAGAAATAAAAGAAAAACAATCAGTCGTCCTCAACAGTGGATTCAGGATCGGACTCAACAACTGGTGCTGGTTCCTCCTCCTCATCCTCATCCTGTTCCTCATTCTCAGAGGCCACTAAATCCTCCAAAGCTTCAACTCTGCCTGCCAAGATCTCCTCTCGGTTCTCTGACTCTTCTAGACGACCAATCAAATTGATCATCTCATCCCGCATATCGTGAACAAGATGGGCAAGATCATCCTGCCTCTCAATAGCATCCCATAACTCCTGAGATCTCTGTGCTATCCTATCTTCTGCTACCTCCAGATCCTCGCGCAATTTGGCGATCTCCTCGGCGTCCGTCCTTTGCCTCTTAGGCTCAGGAGCATCTAGTGCTGGTGGGGAATGTGTAGAAGGTCCCTCAGCAGGGATCTGCTGAGTGTCCTCCTCAGGCTCCTCTTCCGGATCCTCATCCGGGTCCTCGTATGGATCCTCCTCCGGATCCTCGTATGGATCCTCGTCTGGATCCTCCTCCGGGTCCTCGTCCTCCTCCGGATCCTCCTCCGGATCTGAGTCATCCTGCTCATATGGTGGAGGTGATGGAATAGGTGGTGGTGGTGATGATGGTGGTGCCGGAACTATCGGCTCCTCGTCCTCGGAATCATCAATGATAATATAAGGGACTGATGATGAAGCCATGCCTGTTACATAATTCCATATGTAAGTACAGTGCCATGGAATACGTAAACAAGTCAATTACATAATGTCATATGTAATTTCTAAGCAATACGTATAAACAGATGTGTCTAATGTCTAACAGTCATAGTCTAGGCCTACAAATGCAAACCTAGTTCGCTATAACCAATGGCTCTGATACCAATCTGTCACACCCCCAAATTTCAACTAACGGAATCACACCGTTTGGGAGCATGACAAACCAGTATCTCAGATCATTAGACATAGCGAAGACCTCTATATGAATTTTCAAAACATACTGTGGTCTTTAAAACAATACATCAGAGTTTTCAAAAGTTGCGGAAGCGTTATAAAACCAATAACAGTTGCAAAGTAAACATTACAAAACAAAATACTTAAATGTTCAATTTCAAATATTCAAAGTGTTTAAAATGCATGAGACTCTATCTCCTAGTCCATGCCAGCTTTAATGCGCGCCTTAGCGTCCTGAGAAAACATGCAAATCAAGTCAACACAAAGGTTGGTGCATAACACAGGTTTTAAGTATTTCACAATGTTCAAAACAGCAGTTTGAATAACAATATTGTAGATAACATAATCACACATGCACAGTCATGATAGCTAGTCATATAAACTATTTACATACGTGTTCGACACCGAAGCTGACGGATTGCCATGCTATAGCATGTTTTCGCCTTGCCACTATTGTCTATCACAACAACAGTAAAATTGTGTTTGGTCAGTCAAACACCTGCGTAGATCCCATCTACCAGGTGAGGTTTGTCAAACCTAATAGATCTATTTCTAACTACCACGCTTTGCATTACAGCAAACTAAACGGTTCGAGGTGTGTAAGGATTTTCAAGTTGATATGTTGTCACATAATGTAAACAGCTAACTCATGCAAGTGATATGTATCTAAAATAGTTTTTTGCACATGTTTTCTCCCCCAAAACAGTTAAAATAAGAAAGGGGCTGTGTACGCACCTTTGGTAATAGCAGAATGATCAAATACGTGTGAACTTGCGTAGAAATCCTCTACGAATAATCTGTGTTTAAACAATAACCTAGTGTTATTCGAATAATCGTTTTGTGCTTGAAATCACATACGTATCAACACACGTATGTTAAAGTGTTAAGAATGTGCATACATAAGTACGCGTGCCTTTGAAATCGTTTAAATAAAATCACATACGATTTTATTTAATTAAACGTAATTATACGCGATTTCGTTTTCGTGATAAAATATAAATTTTATCGTTCTAATACGCTCGTATTCTCGTTACAGTTCCAACGCAACTCGAACGGATCAAATCGGAGTTCGTATGGAAAAGTTATATCAAAAATACCAAAAAATGGTATTTTTCCAAAACCCGGCCACCCCCCGGCTCGAACCCGCGACCTCCGGATCGCAACCCACATGATCTACCAACTCGGCTGTTTCAACTTTTGTTAATGGGATCCATTTCAAATGGTTTTAATTTATAACAGTCGAGTTTCCCCCTTTGTTCAACAAACCGAACCATTCTTGATTCAAATTGTCTCATGATTCGAACTCGATCAATCTCAGAACCTTAGGGCTATTTTTCCTTAGACTTAGGCGATCCTATAGATGGTTTTAATTCGAACTATCATCCATTATAGCTTAATTTATCTACCCGTAACAGTTTCAAACTCGAATCCTCAAACCCCAATTCAAAATTATACAATTCGCTAACATTTTCAGAAATTGATAAAGGGATTTCCATAAACAATGAATTTCGAAACTTTCTGTGCATTTTAATTTGATTATAAAACCCGATTGAATCGAAAACCCCCAATTCCTTATTCCTCAAGAACCCTAGAATCGAAAACTACAATTTCATACTGTGTTGATGAAATTAACTTAGGGATTACATTCAATGTGATGTCACGAAACTATCTGTGAAAACCAATTTGATTTTCGAATTCTTTTTCATAAATACCCCCAAAACCGTTTCAAGAAGAAACCCTAGAACTCGGATCCGTAGGACTAGATGTTAAGAATCAAAATTTGCATATGTTTTACTCTAATCGGCCATATTAGAAAGTTTCGAAGTAATTACTTACTTGATTCAAAGTCGAATCGTTGTAGATCGCTTACTAGCCCTAAATTCAGCCGAGTCTCGATCGTTTCCTCAATCCCGAACTGTTAGGATCAAATTGTGATATGAGAAATACTCTGAAAGTGCCGATTGATGATTCAGAATTATCAATTTGAAGTGTTATAGCTAACTGATGTGATTTCTTCTTGTAACCATGAACGGTTTCGACTTTCTAGTTCCTTAGCACATTAATTCGGCTAATTAACGGCTCAATAACCCTTAGAAACCGTTACTAATCATCTTTGTGATGATTATGATAATTCAATTTCAGTTACCACTCGGTTTTGATGTAAATGCCGAATTAAATTGGTATTCTTGGTCAAATTTTGACTTTAGAAAGTCAAAATTTATCATTCCTATCATTTACAAACTAAAACCCTATATTCTAAGTGTTTTAGGCTTATTTCAATTAATTCAAACCTTTAGAAATTATTCTTGATCAATAACTTAACATTTCAGTTAACAAAGTTAAACCGAAAATCCCGAATTGTCACTAATTGGTTCATTTAACTCATTGTTGGGCTAAATTATCCCAATTGGGCTTCATTTGAACTTATTGGGCCTATCTTTACTTACTGGGCCTTCCTAAATCTCATTGGGCCTCCCTGGGCCTTATTGGGCCTTAATGGGCCTACTTTAGCCTTGTTTAGTCTAATTGGACCTTCCTTGTTTTCCTTGAGCCTAAATTAATCTTATTGGGCCTACTAGACTTTGTTGAGCCTTCATAGTCTCCATTGGGCCTTACCGGCCTTCCTTGACCTTGTTGGGCCTTCATTGGCCTTGTTGGGCCTTCATTTGCCTTGTTGGGCCTTCATTGGCCTTGTTGGGCCTACACTGGCCTTATAGGGCCTACATTTATCCTGTTGGCCTATGATATCACCATCTTCCGTTAACAATGTTAGTGTAAAAAGTCGGATTGTCACACTAAAGCTCATCCCTTAGATGTGCATCCTGTTCCATACGCAGCTAGTTACCTGAGAATACAAGTTAGAAAAGTGTCAACACAATGGTTGGTGAGTTCACAGGTTTTGATATACATATGTAGTAAGAAAGTGTGTCATGCTGTTTATCAATGTTAGTACCGAGCCCTAGTCCCAAAGTGTCAGTGCGTCACTACCGAACTAGACTTGTTTGTCCTTGCCTCCGCTATGTCTCGTGTGCATAGCAAGTTAGGTCAGAATTTGCATGGGTTATGACATCCAGTCAACATTGTGCCCCGTGGGGTTAGTCATTCCCTAATGGATCCATCCAAATCTACCACGTTGTTCGTACATTAATGGTAAGACTTTGTGAGGGCTTGTTACGAGTTCAACACTTAATGTTTGTCCAATAAACCAGCATACATAAAAATGTTTGTAATAGCAATAATGTTTGACTCGATGCAACTAGTATTCTCCCCCTATTTAAAAGCGTTTGAAAAAGAGCAAAGAGGGGCCGTAAACTCACCTTAGTGATGAAAGTAGTAAGTCAAGCGTAAGCTCCTGCGTAGATGGCACGTCGGTCACCGGCAACCTATATCGTATACCGTACGTGAGTTGGTGTAAGTGACCGTGCTAGTGTTCGTGTCTGTGCCAACAACCCTTGGTTGTTCATGTTTGTCTGTGTCGGTCAACAATGACCGTGTTTGCTCGTGTTGGTCCACATTGACCGTGTTTGACTGTATTGGTCCACATTGACCGTGTTTGACTGTGTTGGTCCACATTGACCGTGTTTGACTGTGTTGACCAAAGTTGACCGTGTCAAGTCAACGACCCGTTGGTGAACCGTGTGACGGTTGTGAATCGTGTAGCAATCGTGTAAGTGCTCGTCGTGTGCAAAACGCGTAAATCGCGTCCATGGACAACTTACTAATTATAGTAAGTTTCCATTTATAGAAAGTTCACGAAGTATAACAATTTTGTAATTCTAGCGTGCTCGTTAATCCTACGGGATCATGTTAACACATAGCACGTCATCATACAATATCACATAAGTTGTTTTCATCATGTTAGCACACAAAAGTTTCCAAAAATGGAAAGTTTCCATTTTTAGCATACGTGATATCGGAAACCATCTAACTTAGCATCTAAACATCATGTTATAACATATTAAGTTACTTAGCATGCTCGAATCAAACAAAACGTTCCTAAGTCGGGTTTTGTAAAAATAAAGTTACTATAAATAGTAACTTTGTAGTTTCGCATCAAAACGACCCTCTCAACTGTCTCACCCCGAGCCGGCGGGGTAGGATCGGGTTCCCCCGTCGGGCGGAAGGTTCCCGGGGCGCGATATCGGGAGTGATAATCAGGAGTGATCAGATTGTTTACATTGCACATGATATAAATGAGAAATGCTAATTAAAATAGAATTACAAAGTTAAATTACAGCAGTAACGTTTATAATTTAACAATGTAAATCTATTGTAAAACATCAATAAATGACTATCTTGTATTTACACAAGATATACAAAATAATTTATATCATGATGTCTTCAAAAGTATGCAGGTCCAAAATACTAGTCTTCTATCTGAAGTCCTAGTCCAAAAGAAATGACTTCCTAATTGACCTGTTCGTCACCTGGGAAGTCATGCAAAAATAAAGGTCAACACATGGTTGGTGAGTTCATATAGTTTAGCATTTGAAAATGATTTGAAAACCTCCTTTGGTAAAGACCCTAACCTCATTAACTTCACATGTAATATCCAAATCGGTATGCTTATATATAGGGCATATGTAGGGTCGAACTTACCGCCCGCCCAGCCAACATCCCACCACATACTAATTCACATATGACACTGTCGTTAATGATAATTAAGCATTTTTACCCTTAACACAATCCCATATGTACCTCTGTTTATGGTTCCTGTCATTACAATCATTTGAAATCCCTGTTGATTTCCTTAAGTTCATCATACAATATGATCAACCACACAATTGTATAAACAGTTATAAATGCTTAATTTAAACAAGTAAATAAACATTTAATAAAATCTAATTCCTTATGATTGGGGCCTATGGTCATACTCGAGTAGACTAGTTTGTCAATCTAGGTACTTAGTAGTTAGGGAATTCTGTAAATATCATCAAACATAAGACCTACAAGTCAATCAGTCTAGCTAGGACTTCTTGAAATACAGGATTTCTGAATTCAATGTGTTGGCAAATGTTATCTCTGATATTTCCCATACTATCCCTTAAAATGATTTAATGATCGTCTGATTTTGTTTCAAGATGTACTTGATGTGTTGATCATCGAATACAAGATTCATTGATCGGTTGTACACTTGATTCGTTGTTCAACAAACACTTGGTTTGTAGAACATTGAATGTTGTCTTTGCAAAGATTGTTTTGTTGATGTCTTGATGTCCCACACTTGTTTTGTCAAAATGCTTGATTTGATCCTTTGAATTCACCCACTTGTTTTGTCAAAATGTTTGTTTTGATCCCTTGAATTCACCCACTTGTTTTGTCAAAATGTTTGTTTTGATCCCTTGAATTCACCCACTTGTTTTGTCAAAATGTTTAGTTTGATTTGTTGAAATGTTTTGACTTATTGAAAAGTTTAGTTTAACTTGATTAGTCACTTAATATATAAGTGAATCAGTTAATAAACCTGCATAAAATCTTCCTAGACATGGTCTAGGATAACATTTATATATATGTAATACATATAAATTTAAAAGCATTAAAGTAAACAATTTAAGTAAACAGTTTACGCATGCTTCTCAGCCCCGCGTTTTAAAACAAAGATGTTAGAAAAGGGGCAATGAACTCACCTGTGCTGCTATGTAATTTGATCTAACACAAAATGCGCGCTCCTGTATGTAAGCTAAGTTTCTTCGGTTCCTGAGTTATTTTATAAGAATTCGAATATAATAAGTACGCGTAGTAGTCGTTGTGCCTAAGACCTTGAGTCTTGTTGTGTGTGCAACTAAGTGTCTTAGTACTAAGTGTATCTAAGATCTACTCTATCTTAATTACCCTTCTTATGATCCCAATTCCCATGATTAGTTACTAACTTACCTTTAAATTTTTAGAAAATTTCGGCAGAGTTTCCTTTGTTTTTAAAACAATTCCAGACAATTAAATCGTCTATTTTATAACAAAATCCCAATTCAATCAATTCAAGTAAGTATTTAAACCAAAGCATTACAATTTAACTTCCAATTAAATCAATTATTAATTCAAAATCATTTAATGCAATCTAACAAGTTATAAATAGATGAAATTTTACCAAAATCTCATTACTTGAGTTTTTTTTTTCCAAATCATTTAATACATGATGGGCTTGATTAAACCCCATTGGGCCCACTTAGGCCCAATTGAACTTCTTTAATTTCTATTTGATTTCCAACTTGAACTTTGTTCGACCGTGTATAGCTTAGCTTGGAATGATTCAATTGAACAATTCAATTTAATTATACAATCCCATGAAATTTTGTTAAGTGTTAGGCGTAAATATTGAAATTAACACTAACACCTTAAGTTCTAGCCTCCACTAATGCCAGTTTTCTTAGTTCGTTCTAAGCTTTGAGTGCTTGTATATTCATTTCCTTGTTCTTACTCCTAAATCCAACTGCCCTATGTGCTGAATCTTCCCAAATTAGCCAACACTTAGGTTCAACAGCCATGAAGGCAGCGAACCTATTGACATGCAGAGTAGGTTCGGCGAACCTTTAAGTATTAGGTTCGGCGAATCCTTAAATGATTAGGTTCGGCGAACCTCTAAGGGTTAGGTTCGTTGCTATTAGGTTCGCGATAGAAGGTTCGTCTCAATTAGGTTCGTTCACTAGAGGTTCGGCTCTAGGGTTCGTTGGTCAGTTAAGGTTCGTCTCACTTAGGTTCGTCTGTTACAGGTTCGTATGACCCAGGGTTCGGCTCGACAGGTTCGTTGCAGGTGGCAACAGGTTCGGCTCAGATCAACAGGGTTCGTTGCAGGGACATAGGTTCGTTGCAGGCATCCTTTCATGATGACAGGTTCGCGAAGCAAACCCACCAGGGTTCGGTGCAGAGTTCACAGGGTTCGGCACCCAAAGGTTCGCCGACCTGCATCAGTCGCGAACCACCTGCACTTCATCTTCTTCTTTGGCAAAATCTATTACAACACATTCCTAATAATACCTGAACGTGTATAACACTTTCATCTATATGTTTTAAGTGTTTAATACCGGTTCTAATCGAGGTAAATCGTGAGTTCGTGAAAACCCTATAAAACCGAAAATAAATGAATGTTTACCTTAGATTTCGTGGATGAAAGCTCACAATACTTGTACTCCCGTGATCTACAAGGTGAAAGGATCAAAATGACGCCAAGTTTGATCGAATCCCACTTGAAACAAGCTTCCAATCTTAGAGAGAAGTTGAAATTTCTAGAGAGAGAGAGAGCTAGAGAGAGAGTGACGGGTTTGAGTCAAGAAAGTGAGTTGGTGATGGTTGGTGATGCATTAAATGTTCTCATTTAATGTATCACCGCCACCCGATGTTCGGTCTCGATCGGTTTCGCGTAAAAGGCCGGATCGCGAGGATTTTCGCGATGAAATGACACGGTTATAAAAATAGAATTTATAAAATTATTTTAGGTTGTGATTCCTAATAAATTAACTAATATCTTTTTGTTTATTTAAAAATTTAAAACAACATTAACTGTTTAAATCGAAATGTACGGTCGTCGCGCGTATGCGTTCGAATCGTCACCCGTACGAATACGGCGATAACTATACTTTTCAACCTTGTTTTCTAATTATAGAATATCATTCAGAACGTTAAACTTTCAGATATATTCGTACAGATCGTCACCTATACAAATAACCCGTCAATTTAGCATTCACATAACAATATTCGTGTGTTTTGTTCTGTAAGGCCTCACATACGTTTATACAAAATAAATCCTAATCAAATAATCACATAATGGTTCTGTGTTGCCAGATATATATCCGACTCAAGAACCATTGTTCTGAACTGTGTTTCTGTTAAATGTGTCTGAATCTGTTCTATGACAACTCACTACGATAATGATAAATGCTATAAATATGAAAAATACTGAAATGTGTGATTCATACCTGTTTTACTGTTCCTGTACTGTAGAGATCACTGTTTCGGTAACGGTTCCGGCACTGATGTTACATCAACATTTCTAACCCATTTTTATGTCACAAGTCATCATAGTAACTCATTTAACATCCTTTACTCATACTAACATAATCTAATTCATCATCTAGCATTATTTCATCCATAAAAGTTACTAAAAATAGGAAGTTATCATTTGTGACTACAATCAAGTCCCAAATCCCATTCCTAAACTTCTAATCATCATAATATCCATCAAACAACATTCTAGTGTTCATGCATGTTCATCATTTCCACCAAATAATCAACTTGTGAATAAAAAGTTACTAAAAATAGTAAGTTTGCCTCTAAATCACATTTTGACCATCATAATCACAATCTAATCTTGCAAGGACACTTATACATTATCAAGAATCATTTCAACATCAACAAAATTATCTAAAATGCCTTAGATCATACATGCATGGCAATATCTCAACACTTTATGAACAAAACATGAAATCTATACATTCACAACATCTTGTATCATCATAAGATGCATTCTAATCATCCTAGATTATCATAAAACACATCTAAATCAACAAACCCAGAAGATAATTTCATGCATGTGCACTATAAGTGCTTGCATGTGAGTATGGGGTATTGCATGTGTGTGTAATGGTGGTTTTAAGCCACAAGAGGTGTAGAGACTACCTTCTAAGGCTCCAAGAAGTATTGAGATGACGATGAACAGCTTGTGGGTCTCCTGGACAGTAGGATCTCGCAGCAATGACAAGGTGATGACGATTCTTTGAGCTTCAAGGTAGTTAGCAAGCTTCAATCTCCAACTCCAAGCTTCAAAATGCTCAACAATGGTGGTTTTTGGGTGAAGATATGATTTGCAGGTGGTTCTGGTTGAGAATAACCGAGAGGGTGGCGTGAGGGTTGAAGAAAAATGATTAAGGTAGAGTAGGATGTGGTTTTTTTGGGTTGATAAAGATTTTCTGCGAACTGGGTCTTGTCGCGTAGCGCGACACGTTCAAGAGGGGTTCTCGCGTAGCGCGAGAGGATTCGGGGTTCAAATTTCCCCCGCCCATCTGTCGCGTACCACGACAGGTTCTTTGTGGGCCTTCGCATAGCGCGACGGGTTTCTGGGGAGGCCCAATAGGCCCATTCTCATTAATTTGATCCGTTTGTCGCCGCTTCCTCGTTTTCGAACTATCGTTCGGTCTCAATTGAACTTCCAAGTTCAGTGTGTGAGGGTTTCGTGATATTTCGAGTGTTGTGCTACACAATGTGTTAGACGTTCACCAACGTTCGTGTGTTTCGACACGTGTGTGCTGTTTGTCGATAATTCCTCGAATTATCTGGTCATGTGTCTGTGTTCGTACTGTCGTGCCACGTGTCACACTAAATTAATCTAATTCTAGTGCCACGTGTGCATAAAACATTTAAATAAACATTTAAATAAATATGTTGCTGACCTGGAATTTACGGGGCGTCACAACGTTCCCCTCGATCACACGAACACTTTGGCGCCAAGATCTCGCGAATCCGTTGAGTAATGAGCGAGAAAAGTTAGTGAGAAGGTAGAGAGAGTAGCGTTACGGGTTTTGCTTGTTTTAGAGAGAGAAAGTGTTTCGAAAATGTAGAAGAAGATGATTCCTTCATCTTTAATATCCCGCGTAGTCCCCGCGTGCTTGGTTTCGTTTATTTCGTGTTAAATCTCATTAAATACTCGGTTTTCTCGTAATATATATATATAATATAAAACGAATGAAATAATATATTACGTTTTAAGCAAAATGCTTTTAATTAAATTATTTCGTAAAGTGATTTCGTTTAATCTCGTTAAATAATTTATTTAATAAACTGGTTTATTCGAATTTGTTTGAGGTTGTGATTCCTAATAAATATTATCAAATCATTTTTCTTATTTTTAATATTGTTAGATATTATTTCATTATCTCGTCGAAACGTGTTACTTACGTATGTATTCGTAAAGATCGTCACCTTTCCGAATCCAACGCTCGTATCGTATTTCGATTCGATTTACGATTTATGGAATATCATTTCATAATATTATTCTTAATAATCATATTCGTGTGAATCGTCACCCACGTGAATACATTATTAAATTAATGTTTCTGAAATAACATTCGCGTTTAATTAATAATCGTAACCTCACCATCGCGTGTTTATTTCCAATATCGCTTCTATTATTTATTATCTTGAATATTATAATTTCCCAATCCAAAACCCACTAAACCGTATCACTGACACATCCGTGGTAGACCGAAATATGCATATGTATAGGGCATATGTAGGGGTCAGTCGCAACTGCCCCAGCCATCGTCCCACCGCTATTTCGATAAACCATGACCATGTGTCCTTGACTACGTTTAGCAACCAGACAATAACAAATCCCAAATTCCTTTCCATTCCAAACCACAATCAATAATCTGTGAATTCATCTGCGATAAACTCTCTGGTTCTGTTTAGTTGTGTTTCAACTAAACTTCCCATGGTTTATGCATATAATAATATGATCTCAATATGTATACCAATATCAGTAATAACATCCAATAATTCATCATCATTAATAATTGTTATATCAGGTCGTACAGTACAAACAAGCATGTACGGACAACCCGAAATACAGTGATGTTACAGTCTCCCCTAGTTAAGGGAATTTCGTCCCGAAATTCAACTTGGAGTGACCATAGTGAATAGTTGTGGGTACTTAAGCTTCATCTATTCTTCCCATTCCCAGGTGAATTCCGAACCACGCGTCGACTCCCATCGTACTTTGACAATTGGGATTCTACTGCGTTTGAGCTTTTTAACCTCGCGATCCATTATCTCAACTGGTTTCTCAACAAAGTGCATGGTATCATCAACGCGAATATCGTCGAGTGGTACCTGAAGATCTTGATCAGCTAAGCACTTTCTCAAATTGGACACGTGAAACGTCGGGTGTACATTGCTAAGTTCAGGAGGAAGTTCTAACTTGTAGGCAACCTTCCCGATCCATTCAAGAATCATAAATGGGCCAACATAACGTGGAGCAAGCTTACCCTTCTTCCCGAATCGTACCACTCCTTTCCAGGGCGATACTTTAAGTAATACCATATCGTCAACTTCAAACTTTAAAGGTTTTCGTCTTTTATTAGCGTAACTCTTCTGTTGACTGTGAGCAGCTAACAGATTGTCGCGAATCTGGCGGATCTTGTCAGTCGTCTCCTGAATAATCTCGGGACCAGTGATCTGCGATTCGCCGACCTCGGTCCAACAAATAGGTGACCGACATTTCCTACCATATAGGGCTTCAAACGGCACCATGCCAATACTCGCTTGATAACTATTCTTATATGAGAAATCAACTAATGGTAGATGGCTATCCCAATTGCCAACGAAATCGATGACACAAGATCTCAGCATATCTTCCAATGTCTGAATCGTTCGCTCCGTCTGTCCATCCGTTTGAGGATGATAGGCGGTGCTAAGATCCAATCTTGTTCCGAAAGCTTCATGAAGTGATTCCCAAAATCGTGCCGTGAAACGAGCATCACGATTCGATATTATACTTAAGGGAATTCCATGTCGGCTAACGATCTCATCAACATAGATACGAGCTAATTTCCGTACATCTCGCGTATCGGAAAGAAATGAGCCGACTTGGTTAATCTATCAATTATCACCCAAATACTATCCTTACCGTTTACGGTTCGTGGGAGTTTAGTAATGAAATCCGTAGAGATATTCTCCCACTTCCACATGGGTATTTCTGGTTGTATTAACAATCCTGAAGGTCGTTGGTGTTCTGCCTTGACTTTAGCGCAGTTAAGGCACTTGGACACATACTCAACAATGTCCTTCTTCATTCCAGGCCACCAGTATAAGGCTCTTAGGTCTTGATACATCTTATCAGCACCTGGATGGATTGAGTAATGAGACTTATGTGCTTCATCCAAAATCACCATCCTAAGATCATTCATGTTCGGTATCCACAACCGATTCAAGTAATACATCAAACCATCATCATTGGTTTCCAATAATAATTCGGCCCCGCAAGACATCTCATTTTTCAAGTTATCTTGAGCCAATAAGTGTTGTTGGGCTGTGAGAACATCATTATGGATATTAGTGTGCACTCAGACACTATGGATTTGAGCATGACTTTTGCGACTAAGCGCATCTGCTACTACATTCGCTTTGCCAGGATGGTAGCGAATTTCACAGTCATAATCGTTCAGTAGTTCAACCCATCTCCGTTGCCTCATATTGAGTTCTTTCTGATTGAGGATATGTTGCAAACTCTTGTGATCTGTAAAGACTACATACTTAGTGCCATAAAGATAATGTCTCCATATCTTCAAAGCAAACACGACTGCACGAAGTTCCAAGTCGTGTGTAGTGTAGTTCTTCTCATGAATTGTCAGCTGTCTTGATGCATACGCCACAACCTTTCCCTATTGCATGAGAACACAATCGGGACCTAGGTTAGATGCATCACAGTAGACTACGAAATCATCATTTCCATCGGGCAGTGTCAAGACAGGAGCATCACAAAGTATCTGCTTCAAAGTATGAGATGCCTCTTCTTGCTTTGGTCCCCACTCATAAGGTTTATTCTTCTGTGTTGAAGAAGTGAGAGGGATAGCAATCCTAGAGAAATTCGAGATAAACCTCCGATAGTAACCGGCAAGTCCGAGAAACGATCGAATCTTCGTTGGTGGTGTTGGTGTACTTCAATTCTTCACCGCATCAATCTTCGCAGGATCCACGTGAACGCCCTTTTCATTGACTATGTGTCCCAAGAATTGAACTTCCTAAAGCCAGAATTCGCACATGGAAAATTTGGCGTACAGTTGTTCTTTTCTTAGAATCTCCAAAATCAACTTAAGATGTTGCTCGTGTTCATCTATGCTTTTGGAGTATATTAGAATCTCATCAATGAATACAATCACAAACTTATCCAAGTATGACCTGCAAACACGGTTCATGAGATCCATGAAAGCCGCTGGTGCATTGGTAAGGCCGAAAGACATTACCAAAAATTCATAATGACATATCTTGTTCTAAAAGCCGTCTTGGGAATATCATCATCATGTACACGGACCTGATGATACCCAGACCTCCGATCGATCTTCGAAAACCATGCCGAGCCTTGAATTTGATCAAAAAGATCATCGATGCGCGGAAGTGGATATCAATTCTTGATTGTCGGCTTGTTCAATTCGCGGTAGTCGATGCACATTCTGAATGACCCGTCCTTCTTTTTGACAAACAGGACCGGTGCACCCCATGGCGAATGGCTCGGGCGAATGAATCCCTTATTAGTCAGTTCTTGTAATTGGCTTGCCAGTTCTTGTAATTCCGAAGGCGCAAGTCTGTAAGGAGCTTTGGCGACTGGATTCGCACTAGATACTAAGTCAATTCGAAATTCTACTTGACGTTCTGGTGGAAGACCCGGCAAGTCGTCTCAAAATACTTCAGGAAAATATCTTAGCACAGGAACGTCTTCAATACTCTTTCCTTTCTCCTTTTTCTCCACAATGTGTGATAAAAATGCTATACACTTCTACATAAGGTACTTGTGTGCTTTAGTGCAAGACATTAGCTTAAGACCTTTACTAGAAGTTTCCCCAAAAACTCTTAAAGTTTCACCTGAAGGTAAGGGAATACGAACGTATTTTTCATGACAAACAATCTCCGCTTTGTGGGTGGCTAACCAATCCATGCCTATGATAACATCAAAGCTACCAAGTTGCATAGGTATAAGATCAATTGGGAAAACGTGATCACTTAAGTTCACCGTACATCCAATAATAACAGTGTCAATATCAATAGTGTTTCCGTCGGCCACCTCCACCTTAAACGGTTTATCTAAGTGTGTACGTGTTCTACCAAGCATGCATTCAAAATCATATGAAACGAAACTTCTATCAGCACCAGAATCAAATAAGACATATGCATAAGAGTTGTTGATCATAAATGTACCGTTGACCACATCCTGGTTGGCTTGAGCAGCTGGAGCATTCAGTTGAAACGCTCTGCCTCGAGCCACCCTTTGATTATTTCTAGTCAGTCTTGGGCATTGGTTTCTGAAGTGACCCACTTCACCACACTCGTAACAGGCTCTTGTCTGTACAGGTACCTGGCGAACGGTTACAGCTTGAATTGGTTGTGCTTGCGGAACTGGCAGCGCAAGCGGCGCAGGTGGCATCTTTTGTGCTTGTGGTGCACTCTGACAAACGTTAGCAAAATGACCATACTTGCCACAGTTGTTGCAGAAGCGACAAGGCAAGTTAGGCATATGTTGATATCTGGAAGTATTACATTGTGGAATGGCTCCAAAATTACTAGTGTTGGAATTATTGGATGACTGTTGAGTAGCAGGAGTAGTAACAGCATAACTCCTGGTCTTCTGCTTCCTGTTGCTGCTTTTTGATGAACTAGCAGCCTCAATCTTGACTTCGGTTTTTGTTTCCTTTTCAGCAGTCTTCGTATCAACTTTCTTGGACCCCTTCCATGTAAGTGTTCCAGCCTTCACGTGATTATCAGTTAAAGTTGCAGCTAAACGGATCGCAGCCTCCAGTGTTTTAGGGTTGCTACCGTATACTGTGTCCTGAATTTGAATAGGCAGCCCGCCTATATACTTCTCGATTTCTCTCTCAAGTGGTGTCACTAGATGAGGTACCAGCAGACAATACTCGTGGAAGAGAGTATTGTAGATCACATTCTCTCCACTGTCTTGCTTGAGTTCGAAGAACTCAGTCTCAAGCTTCCTCATCTCGCTACGAGGACAAAATTCAGTTGTCATCAAATTCTTGACCTCCGTCCATGCCAATTCTAGGGCAACATCAACTCCCCTAGTTCGTTTCTCGCCATTCCACCAAGTGGGCACCTTCAGATTCTCTGGGCAATCACTGTTGATGAAGGTGTTCTCCATGCTCTCAAACCACTGCAGCAGACCAGTGGATGTCTCAGAACCCGTAAACTTCAGTGGAGACTGGTGGGTTTGCACCACCTCTATTCTGATTGAGAGTCTGATTAGCTTGAGTTAGTTGATTCACCAATCCCGTGATGAGTGTTGATAACTCTTGCATGCCCGAGTTGGCATTACTGTTGTTAGCATCCCCATTGTTCGTATCATATTCGTTGTGACGGTGCGGCAACATGTTTCTGAGGATAATAGAAACATGTTACTACCATTTTTAACGTAAGTCATACAAACTATGGTCAAATGAGTTCATTTCAACAGTTAGGATTATATATAAGAACTATATTTTTCTCCTATCTATCATTAAACTCATAACAATGTAGTAATTTCCTAATATTACACTAACGTATCCTAGTTGGTCATATCTAATATAAAATAACTAGTCCTAAGTTTCAAACATTTTCCACCCTATACCATCACTGACAACCTCCCGATGCAGTGCAACAAGCTTATATATAGGGCATACATAGATTTGATCGCAGTCGCCTCATACGCCGTCCCACCACCGTTGCATTGCATCACGATTATGCCCTTGTTAGAATTTAGGGTGTATCATGTATCTCACCATTATTTCACTCACAAACCTTATCCTCGGTAGGATAATTTTGAGTGAAGTGGTCTCTAGTTCCCTTGGACAATTAGGTTCGCCTAATGTCTAAGTTCACCTGACATGTAGGTTTGCCTATTTCTAAGTTCACCTAATGTCTAAGTTCACCTAACATTAAAGCTCCTCTAATGTCTAAGTTCACCAAAAATCCATAACAAATCCCAATGTTCATCATTATCAATGAGGGTTCATATCATCACTGAGTGCTCTTATTGTCACGAAGTGTTCATATCCTCCCTATGATTTATTCTCATCAAGTGTTCATACCATCACTAAGTGTTAGTATCATCACTATGCGTTCCTATTTTCACCAAGTGTCTATATCATCACTCAAGTCTTCAGTCTATTACTAAATGTCCGTATCATTTGTTGATCCTATACACCCCACGTGTCTAATAAGTGTCTTCATAAGTGATTTTATATGTGTTCATCAAATATGATCATCCAAAGTGTGAATCCAAAGCAAATCCATACAACACTCCATCAACAACTTTCCAGCACTTCCTAATAATATCCTAAGTTCCTAACACTGACAGACCCCCAATATATTACAAATGGTATATGTATAGGGCATATGTAGGGGTCAGTCGCAACTGCCCCAGCCACCGTCCCACCACCTTTGTAGCATACCACGAGTGTGTCCTTGTCTGGAGATCAAAGATCAAACAGCCAATTCCTAAACAAGTATTTTTCCTAAACAGATAATTTCCCAAATGGGTAGTTCCCTTATTCATCAATACTGACATCCACCCAATGTACTGTAAATGGTATATGTATAGGCCATATGATAAGGGTAGGTCGCAACCTCCCAAACCACGGTCCCACCACCTTTACAATACATCAAGAGTATGTCCTTATCGAGTCATTAGGGCACAAGTAAGCAAACAATTAGTAAGTAGCATATGTAAATCAGATGTATAACAGGAGTTCAATTAACATGTAATAAACACATAAGCATGAAATCCTGAATGTACTAACTAGTGTATGAAATAGTTTCATACTAGGGTATCCTACGGTTATAGACTAGGTCAACCATTTATAGTAACCTAATTCCCTATAACACATGCTCTGATACCAATCTTTAACACCCCGACCGATGGCGGAAACGTCGGGATGCCACGAGGGATGTGTAGATTGTTCATAAGCTCGTGGGCATCTAATTAAATCATCACATAACAATTAATCAACCAAATTAATCACACAAAAATCATGTTCATCATGAATTAGTTACATCAAATACATAAAAGATTTAGCTAAACTAACTAAACTCTAGTCTTCAGAATTTCAGTTATTTTAGCTAAGTCTAAGAATCCTACGTGATGATGTCCAAAAGATGTAGAGCTATCCTGCCCTACTTACTTCTCCTCGTTCCCTGAAACATGTAGAAAATCAAGTGTCAACTACAAAGTAGTTGGTGAGAAATCATAAGTTTTATTGTACTAAAAATGTTTATAAAATGTTGATAAAATGTTTATGAAAGTTTATAAAAGGGTTTATAAAAGTTTATAATTTCCTTGAGAGAGTCCACATGTGCACCTGCGAAATAATTCAATATTGCCAAACTCCAACAAACACGACATCCAAACAATCCAAGTAATCACATACACAATAATCACAAATAATTATCCACATAGGTTCAACCAATCACATCAACTCAATCAACATCAATCATCGTAATCAAATCAATATAAGTTACCGCGGAGGACCTCAGTCAACTCAATCAACGGCGGAATCATCACTGAGGGCCTCAGTCAACTCAACCAACGATATTCCTATAAGTGTCTTTGTGCACTGCGGAGGACCGCTGTGACAACTAGTACCTGACCGGCTGGCAAGTCCGTACGGTATGTGTACTTTCAACAGTAACTATGTGTACATACATGTGTGTAAACAGCGCTTGTATTAACAGAATTCTAAATACAAGAAACAGTGGTACGTATTTTCGTGTAAACTTAAATACTGTAAGTACAACATGCTACCAAAACAATAGTTGTGTGTATTTAAGTGAAAACCTAAGTACAGTTAACACAACAGATCATGAGAAAACAACAGTGTTCAAGCGAATAATAATAACAAATCGGTTACGATCTGATATCCATAGATGACAGGAAACAGATGGCCGACAATTCAATGTGAAAACAATGTGAAAACAGGATGTTTAGTTGAGTCCGACAGTGAGGAAATACAATTTAAAACAATGTTGCAGTGTCGTTTCAGAATAACGAACTGAGAGTGTGTTTGCATGAGTGACGATTCACACAAACATATCTGTGAGTTTAACGTTCTGAAATGATGACTGGGAAGCAGAAAACAAAAGTCAGAAAGCCAAACCATCGACGTGTTCGTTCGAATGACGATTCGAACGAATATGCGCAATGGTGACGCGATCTGACGAAACAAAAACGAAAACACGACGCGAACGATCATAAATTAATAAAATAAAATAAATAGTGTTTTACAATTTTGAAACTCGTCAAAATAATCAAATTAACTCCTTTTAAATTAACTTCTCTTTATTAAAACATTTAAATTACGCGTAAAATGTCCGGAAACGCAACGGAGACGAAAAACGAGCAACCGAAACGAACCCGAATACCCCGAGGGTATATAAACACGAAATGAAGCATTTTAATTCATTTTCCACCTTGTTCTCTCTCTCTAAAACACCCAAACCGTCTCTCTCTCTCTCTAGAAAATCACCACCATTTTCAACCTTCAAACTAGCCTATCTTGCTCATTTCTCAACGGATTTTGGTGTTCTTGGTGTCCACGCGTAGCTCTCGACGTCCTCTACATAGAAGTTCAACAGATCTGGATTTTTAAGCGGCCAAATTCGAGGTATGAACAACGGAAGATCACGTGAAATAGGGTTTCATGTGTGTTCGTACGATCATGTGTTTTAACCGGACCTAGAACCTTTCCCACGACCATCATCACCTTGAGCATCGTGAATGGCATAGCAGCATCATGTAAATGGCTTGAGAAACCATGATGTTAGGTCGGGAAGATGAGGCACAAGTACAGGTTCGTGAGGTGGGGTGCACCGAACCTTCAACCTACATCACGACCATACTTGGCCAAACTCAAGCAAACCACCGAACCTTTTCCATCCACCGAACCCTGGACATCTTGAACAAACCTGCCATGCAAAAACCCGAGATGAACCCTCACCCGAACCATATGCGGCGAACCTTCATCAACAGCCGAACCCTTATGCGAAACCCTAGCTGACAACGAACCTCACTATACCTACGAACCTATTGCCGAACCTTGAGCCATCCAGGGTGCCACGAACCGTTATCCAGCGAACCATTCAGGAACAGACGAACCTTCACTTGCTGAAATCCTACACGAACCTGCATATGTCCGACCGAACCATTCTGGGATGAACTGGGAACTCACGAACCTTCACCCATAAAAGAACTCAAGATTCGCTGGATGTTGTAGCCACTCCTCTTGACCGGTTTAAGCCAAGCACATTAGACATACCGAAACTTTTAACCCAAAGTCAATGTTCGCCGATGATCTTGTGCCAGGCCCAATCGGCCCAAGGCCCACTTGGATAGCCGGCCCATTGGAGTGACCCACACCACCGGCCAACACAATTTATGGGATCATATAAATGCATCAGCCCAACCCTACGGCCCAATCACAATTGGACCGGCCCACAACGCCTATAAGGCCCATTCGACTTAGTTCGGCCAACATATACAACCCATATAATCATTCGGCCCAAGGTTCATAAATTCAACCCAATTAACTCTAAGAGATTAAAAAGAACATAGGTAAATTCATGGGTGTTATGCAAGAATTATTCCTAAAATAATACAAAGGTGATTGAAAGTTAACTCATGAACTCTAAAGCATTATGTTTTATAAAAATGGTGACCAACATAACAAGTATTTTAGGAATAACAAAAATCTAAATGGAAGACTTTAAACTATAAACTCACATTTATAATTGAGTGGATTGCAAACTCGTAGTTAACATGTTTAACTAACGTGTTACAATAAGATGTTCTAACATTAATTACATTGAGTTAAGGGGGCTGAAAACCTACAACAAGTACAAGGGGCCAAATGAAGACCGAGATTCACAAACGAAAACCGACTTTAGGGTTAACACACACACACACACAAATTACAATAATTGATACTTACGAGTCAAACACAACGTGAAATCAATACAGGATCGTGAACACAACAACAAGAACAACAAAGAGCGCGTGCAATCCTTCTTTTAAGCTAAGTCAATAACTCCTACAACAAGGTGAGTTCATATGCCCCTTTTCTTTAATCTTTACTGATTTTAAACTCTCGGGGCTGAGAAACATGCTTTACTTTTATTTGTTTCAAAGTTTTGCTTAACATATTGCTATTACTTTGATTTTAGATAATACTTAATTGTTTATTATCGCTTATCATTGTATGCATGCTTGTATGATCATGATATGACAGAGATAATCAGATGAACAGGATAATATATCTTAGTAGTTCATCAACACATTATAATAACATAGTTGTAAGATTTTATCTTGTAACACCTAGTTATCCTTACAAAAACAAACATTGGAATAATCACAGGCAAACATATGAATGTTATAAAGATACTATGTATCTTTGTAATAACATTCGACACAAGAGTTAAGTAAGTCTAATAGGATAAGTCTTTTTAACACTTAGCTTTACAACTCAACACATATTACAGGAGAACATGGAACAAAGAATGATAATCGTGATAATGTAACTTCATGATAACAACATCATTCACCCAATAATTAACATAACGTAATAAGACAAGTTCTTATTTAACGTTGTTAATAACACTGAGAACATATGACATTGAGAACAATAACACGGATGAACACAATTACAATTAGTTACTATTGATCTGTTGTATTATATCACTTCAATCATGTGCCATTTATACAAGTTGATCATGTAAGCCCCTATAATTCGCTGACCAGTTAGTTTGACGTGACTAAACCGACGATAGCATAGTGGTACCATAGGTTTGACAAACCTCTAGCTTGTAGGGCTAGTATGTTGATCGTATTGAATCATTGGCCGGTAACGTATGACCGGTGACAGGGCGACTTCAAGTCAGGTTCTGGAAAGCGACACATGGTGATATTAATCTGCAGTGATAAGTAATTAATCCATCATTGCCTGCTGACTAGTAGACTGAGTAATTTATATTCTCAAGTCATATTACTAGTAACTGTTTCGATGAGGTCTATGGGTACACAAAGTGGTAGAGGTAAATCGGATGTATTGAAATCTGATTACGTGAGGATTTCAATGGATTCCTTTTAGGCTATATGCACTATAAGTTGAGAACAAATTACGATTGGTTAACTAACACTCTTAATATTTAAAAGTGACTAACCGTTAACCCCACAAGTAATAGAATAATACAAGGATCAGATTTGATAAATCTAATATCCTTAACGCATATAAAGGGTTATCAATACTTCGGTTTGATAACTAAACCTTTATTGTTATATTATTCTATACATGAGATAAAAGGTGATTAACAATCGAGATGAACAGGTGAAATGGGAAATGGAAATCCATAGTTGTATTGCAAGTAGTGTGAAACTTGTTTGAGCATGTGGTGGGATGGCGTCTGGGCTTGACCGTTTCGCATGCCCTATATATAAGCATGTTTGATCGGGTGTCACATCATATGTACATATAACTAGGGAGAAGCCTTTGGGTGAACATGTGAATCAAATAACATACAAGTACGTGATTAACAGTGTGATTGTGCATGTGAATGAATCAAGCTTTTCAACTAACATACTTATGAACTCACCAACCTAGTGTTGACTTTATTTAAATGCATGTTTTCTCAGGTGACGAACAGGTGTAGGTACTTACATGCAAGGATTAAGCTAGTGGACTTTTAGAAGACCTAGCTTTATTTTGTGTTGCATGCTTTTGGCGACAAGAACAATGAATCATCTTTTGTATATCTTGTACAGATACAAGATATAGTTACATTGATTCTTCTGATAGATTTACTTGGTTAAATTATGAACGATACATTGTAATTTAATCTTGTAATTCTATATTATTGATGTGCTAGCATTTCTCATTTATTTATCATGTGTTATGTAAACAATCTGATCATTCGATTATCACTCACGATACCGCGCCCCGGGAACCTTTCGCCCGACGGGAAAACCCGATCCGTTCCCGCCGACTCGGGGTGTGACAACCGCAGTCAACTCAACCAACAGTGGAATCACCGAGGAGGACGTTAGTCAACTCACCAACAGTAATTCAATCATCGCAGAGGACCTAAGTCAACTCAACCAACCATGACTCATGGAAAAGTAATAATCAATCTCAATCCGTAATCAATAATAATCCATTAATATAAATATCATATTGATAATCCTGGTATTACCCATGTGTTATCAAAATAATATTTAAATTGGTATACATGTTCCACCTCCGAGTTTAAAACAAAATAGTTTAAAAGGAGTTTATGAGAACTCACAAGTGTCCTTAGGTTTAGTGTTCCCGTAATATGCGCGCTCACGTAAGGAGAATCGAAATTACTCAACAACCTGTAATTATCGCGTGTTTGTGCATGTAAGTATATGTGTTTCTTTTTAATTTAGTGACTATAATTGTTCATTTCTAATTCATGAAGTGTTTTACTTAGTTTATTTTACCTAAGTTAAAGTAAAACCCTAAGGATTTCATATATAATTGTTATTAAAATATAATTTAACTTGTTAGTTTTTAAATTATCTAACCACAATAATAGATTATGACACCTTATGTGTAATTCCCATGGATTCGTTTACTTAAAGATGAAAATCCTCATCATGAATTTATCGAGACTTATAATTGCATGCATGTTTAATCAAAGTGACCACCACGACTGAAGTTATAAAAATCTAGTTTAGGTTTAATACACCAATCTTAGGTTATACATAGAAAATGTTCAAAAACATTATTCCCTACAATTTAAATTATTAAAATCTAAATTATGGTTAGAAAATAATAATTATGTTATCCATATAAAATGTTTCAAATCATGTAAGTTCATAACTCAAATCCCATATTCATTATAGAAAGGTGGTGGTTCTTTAAAATAATTATGCATGCATGGGTGTACTTATTTCTCCTTATTCCTTGATTCGACTTAACCTTAATTCAACAATTTAGAGTTTGTTACACTTGATCCAGCGAACTTATTCCCATTTCTCTCTAGGTTCGGCCACACAATTTAAAGGTTCGGCTATGCTTGCAGCTACAAGATTCGTGGCCCGTTGCTAGGTTCGTGGCTCACTAGAGCTTGGCAATTATAGGTTCGTAGAAAGCATAGGTTCGCACCCCACAGGTTCGCCCTACCACAGGGTTCGTCTAGCTGAGGTGATTCGGTCATCAATGGTTCGTTTATCACTGCATAAGGTTCGTCTAGGGTTCTCTCTTCCTAGGTTCGGCTATTCTTTTTCCCGCCCATGAAGGTTCGTAGCCCATGTTATGTGCCAAGTGTAACATCAGTGTCGGAATCGTACCAGAACAGTGATCGCAACAGTAATTTGAACAGTAATCAGGTACAAATTCTATGCATTTCTTTGTATTTCATAATCATAGCATGTATCATTATCATTTCATGTAACGAAACAGTGAATTCAGAATCATTTCAGAGAAATAAAACTCAGAAAACATGGTTCATCAGTCAGATAATTATCTGGCAACACATAACCATCATGTGATTATGTGTTAGGATTATATTATGTATAAACGTATGTGAGGATATACCGAACAAAGCAACCCGGACATCGTTACGTGAATGCTAAACTGACGGATTATTCGTATAGGTGACGATCTGTATGAATAAATCTGAAAGTTAAACGTTCCAAATGATATCCGATAACTAGAAAACAATATTGAAAGGTACAGTTATCGTCGTGTTCATACGAGTGACGACTCGAACGAATACGCGCGACGACTGTACGATTCGATTCTAAACAGAAAATTTAATATATTGAGAATTTAAATAAACAAAAGATAATAGTTAATTTATTAGGAATCACAACTTAAAATAATTTTGTAAATTCTACTTTTACTATCGTGACGTTACGTTTCGAAAACGAAAGAGAAACGGCGTTTTTACGCGAAACCGAGCAAAACCGGACGAACCAGAACGAACCTGGGTATTTTACCATCATTTAGGATGGCATTTACTCCCCCCACCCAACGCCACCTACCAGATTCAAACCCCAAATTCGGCCCCCCTCTCTCTCTTCTTTCTCTCTCTAAAAAACCCTAACTCTAGATCCTTTATTTCTCCACAAAATCAAATGTTTTTGGTGTCAAAACAACCATTATAACTCGTAGATTGAAGAAGTACAACGGATCTAAAGTTCTATCCAACCGATTTGAGGTAAAAACCAAGATTTGATTCGGTTTTTAGGGTTTTTGAAACCTTGTGGATCGGTCCCCTTGTAAGCCGGTTCTAACCCCTCTTAAGCCATAGGAAACACATCACAAGACCTTGGAATGAAGTAGGAACAAACCCCTTTCATATCCTGGTCGATTGCTCGAGGAACCTTGGCTGAGTCGCGAGTGGCCGAAGGGCCGAATGCATCAGGCCGCCGAATGGCTACATCCAAACCATTCGGCCGAATGGCCAAGTCTTCTTCGGCCAGACCTCTTTCGCCCGAGCCAGCCTCCTTCGCCCAGCAGCCCTTTCGGCCATGCCTCATACAGCCCAGCTATTCGGCCGAGCCCCCCCCTTTGCCCATAACCTATTCTGTCGGCCATGGCTCCTTCGCTCGGCACTCTGTCGGTCAGGTTGTTCATTCGGCCATGACAAAGCTCATTCGACCATACATGGTTCGGCCATTTCCATTCGATTGGCCAACCTATTCGCCACATCCTACATTCGGTTAAGACCTCATTAGCATGAAATCCTAATAGGCCGAACCCTAGAATGACTATGAGAATGTCATCTTATGCATGAGTGGGGTCACATATGCCATGCATGGGGATTTAATGTGTGTGTATGCATGGGAACTATAATAAGGTTCCTTGTACATGGCATCAACTTTGGGAGAAAATAAAGATCTAATATGAAATGTACCTATCAAAAGGAATTGAAACTAACAAAGAAACTATTAGGGCTTTCAATAACAATAAATTTCATAAAGTATGATAACATATAAAAGTATTAACAAGAAACCACTTGGAAATCAAAGTCTAGTAACGGACCCGAGGTTGGCCCAATGGGCTTAACCTAAGCCATTAGGTGTAAATTTCACTTCATTAAATTAATTATGTTTTAATAAAGGAAAATGGACTTATAAATCCCATTAAATTAATTAAACGATTTTCTAAATAAATGTTTTACTTAAAATGAACCAACTTGAAAATGATTTATTAAAGACTTTAAATGATTAATGCGAGATAAGGGTTACTAATTGGTAATAAGTTAGACTAAGTTAGATGAAATCTTAGAAGCACCTTAGTAAACTAGGACACTTAGTTGCACACCGAGACCAAATCCTAGATACTGCGTCTACGATAAGTACTTATCGCATTCGAATTCTCTTAAAACAACTCAGAACCGAAGAAACTTAGGCTACAACAACTAGCGCGCATTGTGGTAAATCAATACAGAGCAACACAGGTGAGTTAATTGCCCGTTTTCTAAACATTTTAGCTTTCAAACGCGGGGCTGAGAAGCATGCGTAAATTTTTTTTATTTATTTATTTAAATTGTTTCACGTAAATGCTTTTACTTATTTTATGCTTTATGTGCTTGTTGATACTCCTAGACTCATGTTTAGGTTATTGTTATGCAAAATAAATTACTATGTTCAATAATTACTCCTATGAGTAATACCTTAATTCTAAACCCTAAATAAACCCTTAGTCCATAGAGTTTTAATTCAAGAATATAAATTCCAAGTGAAATCAAAAGAACTAAAGCTAAAGATCACATTCAATGGAATCTAATCCAGTGTGTGATCAGTAAATTAAGGATCCTACTCCAGAATCTACAGTCATTGTGAAATCATGGAAATCATTACCATGTGTGAATCATTGAATTAATGAAATCATTAAAATCTAATGAAATCACTAACTGCTTAAGTTAAGGTGGATGTCAGTTGTATGTAAATCAAGACCACGTGTAACACACGGAAAGTCCCGTCACAGTAGTAGACTCTTGTAGTCAAGCTACATGGGCATAACTTAAACTATCAAATGAAATCTAGAAGATCAGAATCAAAGGATATCCTAAAGTCCCGAAGCATACAGTAGACCTTGTGGGTCAAGGTTATACGGGCAAATCATGAAAGTCCTGACGCATACAGGTAGATTCCTTGTGGGTCATGCCTGATATGGGCCACCTGTGAGAGGGTAAAACTTGGACAACCACCAACAATTAAGTCTAATTGATTGAGTCAAATAAAGGCCCAATCATCATGTCTTAGTTGTATTTAAATGATTGATTATTGATTTAATTAAACATTTAATATCATATTTCTACAAGTGTTTTGGGGTAATCATGGATACATGGTGAACTCAAGAAATCAAAGGTATTTCCATTTGTGGAAATCAAAATCTAAGATGAAGGTGAATGGAGTGAAACGCTTAATTATCATTAACAACAGTATGTTAAGTAGTCAGGTATGTGGTGGGACGGTGGCTGGGCGGGTGGTAAGTTCGACCCTACATATGCCCTATATATAAGCATACTTGATTGGATAGCATAGGTGGTTGTTGGTGAGGTTAAGGTTGTCATTTCAGGGAATCGAGGTAAACATTTTCAGAGTAATCAAATGCTATGAATCAGATGTTATGGAATCAATATTGTGGGATGAAACGCTTAATTATCATCAGTCACAATATATCATGTGGATTAGTATGTGGTGGGATGGTGGCTGGGCAGGCGGTAAGTTCGTTATGCCTTATATATAAGCATACTGAACTGGATGGTATAGGTGGTTAATGGTGAGGTTAAGGTTTTCATTCAGGTTATTCAAACTCATTTTTATAAAACTACATGAACTCACCAACCATGTGTTGACTTGATCTTTTTGCATGACTTCTCAGGTGATGAACATGTCAACTAAGAAGTTATTGCTTTTGGACTAGGATACCAGTTAGAGGATCTAGCGTTTTGGACCTGCATATTTTTAAAGCATCATTTTACAGATTATTTTGTATATCTTGTGCAGATACAAGATTGAAGAGTTATGATGTTGATAGTAGATTTACATTGTTAAATTATGAACTAAACTGATGTAATTTAACTTTGTAATTATATTTTCATTTAGCAGTTTCTCATTTATATATCATGTGCAATGTAAACAATCTGATCAGTTCAATTATCAATCATGATATCGCGCCCGGGGAACCTTCCGCCCGACGGGGAAGTCGATCCAACCCGGTGACTCGGGGTGTGACAGATTGGTATCAGAGCCATGGTTATAGAGAAACATAGGTCGCTTATTTAAATGGTTTGGCCTGGACTATAACCTAGGGACCCTGCACGTAGAGAATGTAGGACTTAAGACTTGATTGCATCGTGTCTTCTGTATTCGATCATTGCACTAACTGATAACTTTATTGGTTATGATCAGAATGACGCCGAGAAGACAGACTCCCTCGTTACCTCCACCACCACAAGACTTAGCTCCACATTCGTCAACGCCATCACTAGCTGAATCACCACCACCTCCTCCTCCACCTCCTCTTCCCCCACACTCTCCACCTCCAAACCTGATCGCGACACAGATTTTGGATCCTGCTACCGTTGCGTTGTCAACTTTACTGAGCAGTCAGCTGACTAACCAGCTGAAGGAATTGATACCGGATATGCTCAACCGTATCCGGAATGACAGCCACAACACCGGGAACTCATCAGGAGAAGCTAGTGGGAACACTGGTAATACATCACACTACTCCTACAAGTCTTTTGTGGGATGTAAACCGCCAAGCTTTAGCGGTACTGAGGGAGCCGTTGGATTAATCCAATGGATTGAAAAGATGGAGACTACTCTGGACATTAGCAGTTGTCCAGATCACCACTAAGTTCGCTACTTTGCTGGATCATTCAACAAGCGGGCTTTGACTTGGTGGAACTCATAGATTAATGCTAGAGGAAGAGAAGAAGCGATGGCAATGCCATGGGAAGAATTCAAGACGTTGCTGAGAAATGAATTCTGCCCCAAGAACGAGCTGCAAAGGTTGGAAGTTGAATTGTCCAATCATGTGATGAAGGGAGCTGATCATCTAGGGTACACTACCCGCTATCATGAGCTGGTAGCTTTGGTGCCAGATATGGTACCAACACTGGAAAAGAGGATAGACAGATATGTCGGTGGACTTCCCGCCTGCATTTAGGGTTTAGTTGTTGCAGCAAACCCTGTTACTTTGGATTCTGCGGTGAGTTTGTCTAAGAAACACACTGACTTGATGGTTGCCTCGGGAACTCTGAAGAAAGAGGCTGACACCGGCAAACGAAAGGAAGAGTTTTCCAAGAAACCTCATCATCGCCAACACCAGAAGAAGAAGCAGAAGGTTATAAAAAATTACACTATGGCTACTCCGCTCAATCAAGTAGCCATGTCACCGCAGGATGGGCAAGTGAAACAATATACTGGCCCACACCCTCTGTGCAACAAGTGCCAGTATCATCATGCTGCGAGTAATCCCTGCCGTCAATGCACGGGATATGGAAAAAAAGGACACTAGGTCCAGAATTGCAGCATGACCCAAAATCAAGCAGTCAACAATGCTGCTTTAGCTCTCCCTCCACCCAACAACCAGAACAACGGTGGATGCTATAACTGTGGCGAACAGGGCCACTTTGCAAAGAACTGCCCGAAAAAGGCACAACCGGCAGTTCCAACACCCCGTGGAAGAGCTTTTGTTATAGGAGCTCCAGCTGCACGCCAAGACCCGAATGCGGTCACTGGTACATTTCTCTTACATGACTTTTATGCATCTGTTCTATTTGACACTGGTGCGGATCAGATTTTTATCTCTGCCAATTTTGCATGCCAGCTAGATTCTATAGAGGAACAGTTAGACTCCCCTTATATCATACAAGTAGCTAACAGGAAACAGATAACAGTTAGTACAGTATACAGGAATTGCCCATTAACACTTAGTGGTCATACATTCGCCATCGACTTAATACCGATGGAGTTGGGTAGTTTCGACATCATTGTTGGAATGGATTGGCTTTCTTCTAATCGAGCGGAAGTCATCTGTTTGGAGAAGCTGCTTCGAATTCCATTACAGGATGATCGTGTGTTGGAAGTCAAAGGGGATCAAGCAAAATGAAGTCTCAAAATTATCTCTTGCATAAAGGCGCGTAAGTGTCTACAGAAACAGTGCGTGGCGTTTTTGGCTCATGTGGTGGAAAGGGAGAAGGACAAGAAAAAGATTCAAGACGTACCAGTAGTGAAAGAATATCCGGAAGTATTTCCTGAAGACCTACCAGGTTTGCCACCTGCGCGACCGGTAGAGTTTCGTATTGACTTAATTCCTGGAGCAACTCCTGCTGCTAAATCACCTTACAGGTTAGCACCTTCAGAGATGCAGGAATTGTCAAACCAGTTACAGGAGTTACTTCATAAAGGTTTCATCAGACCGAGCTACTCACCTTGGGGAGCTCCGGTCTTGTTCGTGAAGAAGAAAGATGGATCGTTTCGGATGTGCATCGACCATCGAGAATTGAACAAGCTGACTATCAAGAATCGGTACCCATTACCGAGAATTAATGACTTGTTCGATCAACTGCAAGGAGCTCAGTATTTTTCGAAGATTGATCTACGGTCTGGATATTATCAACTTAGATTTCAAGACGAAGACATACCAAAGAGGGCGTTTCAGACAAGATACGGGCATTACGAATTCATGGTGATGCCTTTCGGGCTGACGAATGCACCAGTGGTTTTCATGGACCTCATGAACGGAGTGTGCAAGCCGTACCTGGATCAGTTTGTCATTGTCTTTATTGATGACATACTGATTTATTCCAAGAGCAAAACTGAACACGAAGAACATCTCAGGAAGATCTTGGAGCTGTTGAAGGAAAAGAAACTCTATGCCAAATTCTCTAAATGTGAATTTTGGCTAAGAGAAGTTCAATTTCTGGGTTATGTAGTCAACAGTGAGGGAATACACGTAGACCTTTCCAAGATTGAAGCGATAAAGAACTAGGACACTCCGAAGACACCGACGGAGATACGGTCTTTTCTGGGATTTGCGGGTTATTTTAGGAGGTTTTATTCAAAATTTTTGAAGATAGCTCTGCCTCTCACCAAGCTACCTCAGAGAAGTGAACCGTTTGTTTAGGAGCAGAAACAAGAAGATGCTTTCCAAACATTGAAACAAAAGTTATGTGATGCTCCAATCCTATCTCTCCCCGAAGGCTGTGATGACTTTGTTTATTGTGATGCCTCCCATCAGGGACTTGGTTGCGTACTAATGCAACGGGACAAGGTCATCGCTTATGCATCAAGACAATTGAAGATTCATGAGAAGAACTACACTACTCATGATCTTGAACTCGGAACTGTAATTTTCGCACTGAAGATTTGGAGACATTACCTATATGGCACTAATTGTACCATATATACTGATCACAAGAGTCTGCAGCATATCTTTGATCAGAAGGAGCAAACACGCGACAGCTTCGTTGGGTTGAACTTTTGAATGATTACGATTGCATGATCAAGTACCATCCGGGAAAGGCAAACGTTGTAGCTGATGCCTTGAGCCGTAAGGAACGGGTCAAACCCATGCGCGTTAGGGCAATGGGAATGACTGTGCAGACCAGCTTACGTGACAAGATAATTCAGGCTCAACAAGAATCAGTTGATCGAGGAAACTTGAAGAAAGAATTAGACTGCGGAGAAAAGAAACAATTTGAGACTAAGCCTGATGGAGTGATCTACTACCAGGATCGTATATGGATCCCGACAGTAGACGAATTGAGAAAACTTATCTTCGATGAGGCACACAAGACTAAATACTCTATTCATCCAGGCGCTGATAAAATGTACCAAGACTTGCGTGGATTTTGTTGGTGGCCTGGAATGAAGAAAGACATAGCCGAGTACGTCGGTCAATGTCTTACGTGTGCGAAGGTGAAGGCAAAACACCAGAAACCGTCTGGTTTACTGGAACAGCCTGAGATTCCGCTCTGGAAGTGGAAACAAATAGCTAGGGGTCATGATACGATCTGGGTTATCATCGATCGTTTGATAAAATCCGCTCATTTCTTGCCGATGCGTGAGACTTTCACGATGGATAGACTGGCAAGACTGTACATCAATGAGATAGTGATACGCTACGGTGTGCCATTGTCTATTATTTCTTATAGAGACAGCAGATTCACATCTAGGTTTTGGCAATCATTACAGAAATCTTTAGGGACGCAGTTAAATCTGAGTACAGCTTACCATCCACAAACGGACGGTGAAAGCGAACGTACAATTCAGACCCTGGAGGACATGTTGAGAACCTGTGTGTTGGATTTCGATCGGAATTGGGATTCTCATTTGCCACTGATTGAATTCTCCTACAACAACAGTTACCACAGTAGCATCGGATGTGCACCATTCGAGGCTTTGTATGGTCGAAAATGTCGATCACCGATCTATTGGACTGAAGTTGGAGACAATCGAATAACTGGGCCAGAGCTTATTCAGAAAACCACTGACAAGATTGCCCAGATTCAACGAAGACTACAAGCTACTAGGAGCAGACAAAAGAGCTACACCGAAAAACGGCGCAAGCCGTTGGAATTCCAAGTAGGAGACCATGTCATGTTGAAGGCATCCCCATGGAAAGGAGTAGTAGCTTTGGAAAGAAAGGCAAGTTAGCACCACGATACGTGGGACCGTTCGAGATCATCGAACGTATTGGTCCTGTGGCGTATAGACTGAGATTACCGGATGAACTCAGTGGTTAGCATGACGTGTTTCACGTCTCGAACTTAAAGAAATGCCTTGCTGACGAGTCACTCGTCATTTCGATCGAAGAAATTCAAGTCGTTGAACAGTTACACTTTATTGAGGAACCTTTAGAAAATATGGATCGCAAGGTTAAACAACTAAGGCGAAGCCGTATTCCGATTGTATAGGTTCGATGGAACTCAAGGCGCGGAACCGAGTTTACTTGGGAACGTGAAGATCATATGAAGTCAAAGTATCCTCAACTGTTTGAAGAGGAAGTCGTACCCGATAACAACTCTTAAATTTCGGGACGAAATTTCTCTAACAAGGGGAGACTGTAACACCAGTGACGGAATCGTACCGGAACAGTGATCGCAACAGTAACATGAACAGTAATCAGGTACAAATTCTATGCATTTCAGTGTATTTCATAATCATAGCATGTATCATTATCATTTCATGTAACGAAACAGTGAATTCAGAATCATTTCAGAGAAACAAAACTCAGAATACATGGTTCATCAGTCAGATAATTATCTGGCAACACAGAACTATCATGTGATTATGTGTTAGGATTATACTATGTATAAACGTATGTGAGGATGAACCGAACAAAACAACCCGGACGTCGTTACGTGAATGCTAAACTGACGGATTATTCGTATAGGTGACGATCTGTATGAATAAATCTGAAAGTTTAATGTTCTGAATGATATCCGATAAGTAGAAAACAATATTGAAAGGTACAGTTATCGTCGTGTTCATACGAGTGACGACTCGAACGAATACGCGCGACGACTGTACGATTCGATTCTATACAGAAAATTTAATATATTGAGAATTTAAATAAACAAAAGATAATAGTTAATTTATTAGGAATCACAACTTAAAATAATTTTATAAATTCTACTTTTACTATCGTGACGTTACGTTTTGAAAACGAAAGAGAAACGACTTTTTTACGCGAAACCGAGCAAACCAAACGAACCAGAACGAACACAGGTATTTTACCATCATTTAAGATGGCATTTACTCCCCCCACCCAACCCCACCTACCAGATTCAAACCCCAAATTTGGCCCCCTCTCTCTTCTTTGTCTCTCTAAAAAACCCTAACTCTAGATCCTTCATTTCTCCACAAAATCAAGTGTTTTTGGTGTCAAAACAACCATTATAACTCGTAGATTGAAGAAGTAAAACCGATCTAAAGTTCTATCCAACCGATTGGAGGTAAAAAAAACAAGATTTGATTCGGTTTTTAAGGTTTTTGAAACCTTGTGGATCGGTCCCCTTGTAAGTCGGTTCTAACCCCTCTGAAGCTATAGGAAACACATCACAAGATCTTGGAATGAAGTAGGAACAAACCCCTTTCATATGCTGGTCGATTGCTCGAGGAACCTTGACTGACTCGCGAGTGGCCGAAGGGCCGAAAGCATCAGGCCGCCGAATGGCTACAGCCAACCCATTTGGCCGAATGGCCAAGTCTTCTTCGGCCAGACCTTTTTCTCCCAAGCCAGCCTCCTTCGCCCAGCAGCCCTTTTGGCCATGCCACATATGACCCAGCTATTCGGCCGAGCCCCCCCTTCTTCGCCCAGAACCTATTCTGTCGGCCATGGCTCCTTCGCTCGGCACTCTGTCGGTCAGGTTGTTCATTCGGCCATGACCAAGCTCATTCGACCATACATGGTTCGGCCATTGCCATTCGATTGGCCAAGCTATTCGCCACAGCCCACATTCGGTTAAGACCTCATTAGCATGAAATCCTAATAGGCCGAACCCTAGAATGACTATGAGAATGTCATCTTATGCATGAGTGGGGTCACGTATGCCATGCATGGGGATTGAATGTGTGTGTGTGCATGGGAACTATAATAAGGTTCCATGTACATGGCATTAACTTTGGGAGAAAATAAAGATCTAATATGAAATGTTGTACCTATCAAAAGCAATCGAAACTAACAAAGAAACTATTAGGGCTTTCAATAACAAGAAATTTCATAAAGTATGATAACATATAAACGAGAGTTGTAAACATCATATTGAGACCAAATATGAGGAAGGGTTACAAAGGCTAAAGCAATAACATGGGGTTTGAAGTGTTGATATAACTATTAACACCTAAACCCTAAGAAATTCCATGAGGATATGTAACTAAACTAGGTGACTTATCTAAATCATCCTGGCTTAGTTCATCAAAGTATTAACAAGAAACCAATGGAAATCAAAGTCTAGTATCCGGCCCGAGGTTGGCCCAGTGGGCTTAACCTAAGCCCATTAGGTGTAAATTTCACTTCATTAAATTAATTATGTTTCATTAAAAGAAAATGGACTTATAAATCCCATTAAATTAATTAAACGATTTTCTAAATAAATCTTTAACTTAAAATGAACCAACTTGAAAATGTTTTACTTAAAGACTTTAAATGATTAATGCGGGATAAGGGTTACTAATAGGTAATAAGTTAGACTAAGTTAGATGAAATCTTAGAAGCACATTAGTAATCTAGGACACTTAGTTGCACACCGAGACCAAATCCTAAGTACTTATCGCATTCGAATTCTCTTAAAACAACTCAGGAACCGAAGAAACTTAGGCTACAACAACGAGTGCGCATTTTGTGGTAAATCAATACAGAGCAACACAGGTGAGTTCATTGCCCCTTTTCTAAACATTTTGGTTTTCAAACGCGGGGCTGAGAAGCATGTGTAAATTTTATTTTATTTATTTAAATTATTTTACGTAAATGCTTTTACTTATTTTATGTTTTATATGCTTGTTGATATTTTTAGACTCATGTCTAGGTTATTGTTATGCAAAATAAATTACTAAGTTCAATAATTACTCCTATGAGTAATTCCTTAATTCTAAACCCTAAACAAATCCTTAGTCCATAGAGTTTTAATTCAAGAATCTAAATTCGAAGTGAAATCAAAAGAACTAAAGCTAAAGATCAAATGCAATGGAATCTAATCCAGTGTGTGATCAGTAAATTAAGGATCCTACTCCAGAATCTACAATCATTGTGAAATCATGGAAATCTAAAGATCAGAATCAAGAGAATCATGGGAATCATTACCGTGTGTGAATCATTGAATTAATGAAATCATTAAAATCTAATGAAATCACTAATTGCTTGAGTTAAGGTGGATGTCAGTTGTATGTAAATCTAGACCACGTGTAACACACGGAAAGTCCCGTCACAGTAGTAGACTCTTGTAGTAGACCTGTGGGTCAAGCTGATATGGAAAATCATGAAAGTGCCGACGCATAGGTAGATTCCTTGTGGGTCATGCCTAATATGGGCCACGTGTGAGAGGGTACAACTTGGACAACCACCAACAATTATGTCTAATTGATTGAGTCAAATAAAGGCCCAATCATCATGTCTTAGTTGTATTTAAATGATTGATTATTGATTTAATCAAACATTTAAAATCATATTTCTACAAGTGTTTTGGGGTAATCATGGTTACATGGTGAACTCAAGAAATCAAAGGTATTCCCATTTGTGGAAATCAAAATCTAAGATGAATGTGAATGGAGTGAAACGCTTAATTATCATTAACAACAGTATGTTAAGTAGTCCGGTATGTGGTGGGAGAGTGGCTGGGCGAGCGGTAAGTTCGACCCTACATATACCTTATATATAAGCATACTTGATTGGATAGCATAGGTGGTTGTTGGTGAGGTTAAGATTGTCATTTCAGGGAATCAAGGTAAACATTTTCAGAGTAATCAAATGCTATGAATTACATGTTATGGAATCAATATTGTGGGATGAAACGCTTAATTATCATCAGTAACAATATATCATGTGGATTAGTATGTGGTGAACCGGTGGCTGGGCGGGCGGGCGGTTAGATATGTCCTGTATATAAGCATACTGAAATGGATGGTATAGGCGGTTAATGGTGAGGTTAAGGTTGTCATTCAGGTTATTCAAACTCATTTTTATAAAACTACATGAACTCACCAACCATGTGTTGACTTGATCTTTTTGCATGACTTCTCAGGTGATGAACGGTCAACTAAAAATTTATTACTTTTGGACAAGGATAACAGTTAGAGGACCTAGCGTTTTGGACCTGCATATTTTTGAATCATCATTTTACAGATTATTTTGTATATCTTGTGTAGATACAAGATTGAAGAGTTATGATGTTGATAGTAGATTTACATTTTTAAATTATGAACTAAACTGATGTAATTTAACTTTGTAATTCTATTTTCATTTTGCAGTTTCTCATTTATATATCATGTGCAATGTAAACAATCTGATCATTCCGATTATCAATCACGATACCGCACCCCGGGAACCTTCCGCCCGACAGGGAAGTCAATCCAACCCGCCGGCTCGGGGTGTGACACCAAGCCCACAGGTTCGTCCAAGGTTTGTTCCCCAGGGTTCGGCCATCTTCTTTCTTCAGATTAGTAGGTTCGGCCAACCCCCTTACAGGTTCGGCCGACCTGTGCAAACCGTGTATCACCACTTCATCGTCATCCTCTTCAATCCCCGACCTGTGCAAGCTCAACCATGGTTTTCCCACTACTTATCCTTGTTTGTTTTAGTGTTATAAGGTGTCTAAATCAGTTAAAACATCACTAGTGTATAAGGTTTGTCATCTACAACAAAAATCGAAAATACAACTCTTGATTTACCTCGCAATGTGGAACAAATGTTGGGTTTCTTCGTGTCTTCGCGTTTTCCCTCGATCACACGAACACTTTGGCGCCAAGATCTCGCGAATCCGTTGATTAATGACCGAGAAAAGTTAGTGAGAAGGTAGAGAGAGAGAGTAGGGTTATGGGGTTTGCTTGTTTTAGAGAGAGAAAGTGTGTTGAAAATGAAGAAGAAGATGATTCCTTCATCTTTAATATCCCGCGTAGTCCCCGCGTGCTTGGCCTCATTTATTTCGCGTTAAATCTCATTAAATACTCTGTTTTCTCGTAATATATATTTAAAATATAAAACGATTGAAATAATAGATTACGTTTTAAGTAAAATGCTTTTAAATAAATTATTTCATAAAGTGATTTCGTTTAATCTCGTTAAATAATTTATTTAATAAACTGGTTTATTCAAATTTGTTTTAGGTTGTGATTCCTAATAAACATTATCAAATCCTTTTTTCTTATTTTTAATATCGTTAGATATTATTTCATTATCTCGTCGAAGCGCGTTACTTACGTATTCGTAAAGATCGTCACCTTTCCGAATCCAACGCTCGTATCGTATTTCGATTCGATTTACCATTTATGGAATATCATTTCAGAATATTATTCTTAATAATTATATTCGTGTAAATCGTCCCCCACGCGAATACATTATTAAGTTAATGTTTCTGAAATAACATTCGTGTTTTGTTAATAATCGTAACCTCACCATCGCGTGTTTATTTCCAGTAGCGCTTCCATTATTTATTATCTTGAATATTATAATTCCCAATCCAAAACCCACTAAACCATATCACTGACACATCCGTGATAGTCCGAAATATGCATATGTATAGGGCATATGTTAGGGTCAGTCGCAACTGCCCAAGCCACCGTCCCACCGTTATTTTGATAAACCATGACCATGTGTCCTTGACTATGTTTAGCAACCAGACAATAACAAATCCCAAATTCCTTTCCATTCCAAACCACAATCAATAATCTGTGAATTCAGCTCCGATAGACTCTCTGGTTCTGTTTAGTTGTGTTTCAACTAAACTTCCCATGGTTTATGCATATAATAATATGTTCTCAATATGTATACCAATATCAGTAATAACATCCAATAATTCATCATCATTAATAATTATCATATCAGGTCGTACAGTACAAACAAGCATGTACGGACAACCCTAAATACAATGATGTTACATGTAGCTTCCCTCGACCGAATAGGTGCCTCATTCGGCCTAGCTGGGTAAATACCCATTCGGCTGTTCGAACTCATCCCAATACAGATCCCCATTTTCGAGTTCTATGACCAACACATGAGATGTAGTCAGTCCCTAACTCATACCCAAGTGTTTTCATGAAGCTTCCCTAAGGTTTAGATGGCTAGAACGGTTTTTGTGGAGGTATTGAACAAAGGGTTTCAGAACCTAGAAATCCGAAACTTAAGGTTCGTTTTACCTCTGATTCAGTGGTTATTGGAGCAGATCCTTTGTACTTTCGAGTAGAGGATGTCAAGAGCTTCGATTTGGCACCAAGTTTGCATGATTTGGTTGAGAAACAAGAGAGATCTTGGTGTTTTTGGGTTGAAAATCTAGAGAGAGTGGGTTTAGAGAGAGAATCCAGGTGTGGGTTCAAAAGAGAGAGTAGAGATGTGAGAAATGAGAAGAAAAGGGTTCTTTTAGGGTATTTATACCCCGTATGAGTTTAGATTCGTTTCGGTTGCTCGGTTTTCGTTTACGTTATGGTTATGAAGTGTTAATTACGTATAGTTTTTATATCATTAATTTAAACTAACTCTTTTTAGGTTGTGATTCCTAATAAATATTATTTTATTAAATTTTTCGTTATTTTAAAGTTCGTGCTCGTCTAATTTTACCGTTTCGTCTGAAAACGTAACTTACGCGTGTTTTCGTACAAAGCGCTAACTGTATGAATATGATCGTACGTTTGACTTTCTGATTTGGTTTTCTATTTGTCAACAGTCGTTCAGAATGTAAAACCCATAGATATGTTTGTGTGAATCGTCTCCCACGCAAACACGCTGTCAGTTTATTATTCGTATACGATACTGAGTTGTTGTTTTGCATTGGACATTCTCACAGACGGACTCAACTAAGCCTGACTTTTTTCATGTTGTCATGATAAGTTTCATATTGTTTTCTCAATGGATTGTCAGCCATCTGATTCCTGTTTATTTATGGATATCAGATCACAACCGACTGTACTTTCGTTACTTGTTCTCACTCTGTTGTATCACATGAATTGTTATATTTACTCTATTTAAATTTTCACTTAAACACATACAACTGTTATTGGTTTTCACATTGTTAATTCGCATTGTATTGTTGTATATTTATATTTCAATTCTCATCGAAATGTATACAGCTGTTAATTGTTTCCACCGAATTGTTATCACGTATTGTTCATCACATAGTGTTTACACATAGTTTAGGTGTAGATACACACACACCGTACGGATATGCCGGACGGTCATGTACCAGTTGTCACAATCTCCCCTTGTTAAAGAAATTTCGTCCCGAAGTTTAATAATCATTGTCGGGTACTACTTTTTCTATATATAGGTGGAGATGTTTTGACCTCATGTGTTCCTTATGCTCCCGAGTTACTCGGAGTTACGTTTGAAGTTTCATCGAACCTTTGCAATGGATTATGGCTTCGTTTTTAGTCTCTAGACTGTACTATCCGTAACATTCAAAGTTCCTGGATAAGATGTAGGTCCCTAATGAGTTATGTCTCCTCATGATCATAGTTTTTTTTGTTTTTTTGTGTACACATAGGGAGTGCGCAGACCTGATCCAACTGTTTATGGTGACCCAATAAACATCCGATCTGCTGGGAATGCGAGGTAACTTGGCATTTAAAATCCATAGCTATTCATGTACACTCCTGTTATGTTATCTCTAATTGTTCCAACTACTTTAGAGTTTCTAATGTTCTCTACAAGCTTACAATGTTCTAATATGAATACTCCGTTAGTGCTATTATGATAGCTAGAGTATCCTGGATGTGAGGTATAAACTTCGGCTCCATTTTCACAGATTGTGACTGGATTAATTTATTTCACACCCTTTAAAACTTATGTTTCTCCATTGCCTTGACCATCCCTCCTCGGATAACGATTGACTTTGCGGTCTCCGTAAATCCCGAGTGATTTCTGCAATTACTGCAAAGTTTACGAGTTTACTTACTATTTTAGTTAGAAGATCGAGATCTTCAGGTAACCATGTCATGGTTTTAGTTGTGTATGATCTATTTGGGCGGTCCCTATCACAATTCTCTATATTATGGGAATTGTGAGCAGACTTGATCATGTAGGTGTTACATACCTGTATATTTTGGTAATAACTAAGAATAGAGGACTGAAGCTTGGTGATTTAACCATAGCTATTAGTTCCTACTCCCTTAGAAGTGTCTCATATTTTTCTCGCATCTCTAGATTTAGATCGTTCGATCACAACTTTTAGGTCACATATAGCATGTCCTAGATCATGCCTGTACGACCTTATACCTGACACATTACCCATAGATCTGTTTCCAGAATCTCGGTATGTGTTTTAATTATTTGAGGAAACTACCTAAGAATAAGGTAGCCCTTAGTACGATTAGGGTAAAGATTTACCTATGAGATAAACCCATGTATCTCTCCAAAAGTGCTGCACAATAACTCCCTTTCTACTCAAATGTCATTTGACTTATGAGATCTCATTGTAATCTTTGTTCCACGTGTTATTCCTCATGGTCTTTGTTACATCAGTAGATGTCTCACATTACCCATTTCAGTATCCTAACAATTTTGCCGACCTAGTTCAGATAATGTTGAGCTGCCACCTCTGATTCTGTTTCCAGATTCTAGCGTATGCCCTAAATGTCTATGGGAATTACCAAAGAACATGGTAATTTACCCTATGAAAAGTGTACAGATTTACTTTGGTGGCGAATCTAAGCACATATCTAAGAATGAATCTGTCATTATTCATCCTCTTTATTACACACATATTTGCCTCACATCATCGATCACGAGATGTTAACAACTCTGCCAACTTTGGTCAGATAATGTTGGAGTGTAACTCCATTATCTTATGGAATCTTGGGGTTTAACACCCTAAATTCAATGTTACTATACAAATAAATAAAACGACAAACAGCTGACAATGTTACAGACACTGAATCATTAGAAGAGTACAACCAATACAAAGTTAACAACCACGGAATCATGAGTCTTCGGAAGTCTTCAGTCCTTCCGAGGTTGAGATAGTTACATAGAATTTCAGTGGTTATTTTTCGGAAGGTGTTCGTCGGAAGCTGATTAAACGGTAGTTATTATTTAATCAGAGGTTGATTTTCGAAACCTTGGTTGTCTTCCGAAACCTTGGTTGTCTTCCAAAACATTGGTTGTCTTCGGAAGAAATCAGGCCCATCTATTATCTTCCGAAGTCAAGGGGGTTTTGCAGTAGTTATTTTGCGAATCTTAAGCTGTTGAGCTTCTGATGTTGAAGTTCAGTAGTTCTGCATTCGGAAGAGAAGGTATCCGCGGTTGGTCTATCCGCGGTTTTATTCATCTGTCTGGCTTCGGTGGTTTTGCTCATCAGTCCTTATTTTCCATCACTATGTTTGAAATAATGGTCTACCCACTTAACTCAGCTTTTCCTACAACTATAGTGTGCTACTCTGTATAATTATCTAAAGCTGATATTATAACAGTCATATAGTTGTTATGAAACTCTATTGGATGTTTAAGGAAAGATTACCGGCAAAATCTCGAGGATTATATCAGTAGTTTTCCTAATAATTAAGGCTAAGTTATTTAAACTGACCTAGTTTCAATTAGTTTAAGGAATACACAGAATTAAAATGACATACCTACGAAGTCATCCAACTCCGAGCGTACATCTGGAGCTGGTAGAGTGAGTAGTTCCTCGGTAGCCTCTGGAGCTGTTAAGGAAGTCAGAGCTGTTGGAGGCTTTCTCTGGGGGCAATCTCTTGCGAAATGCCCAAGTATTCCATAGGTGTAGCAGTAGTGGTTGTGTTGAGAAGAAACAGATGCGTTAGCTCTCTTCCTCATTTTCTGTTTTGGAGCAATACAACACTCCTGAGTCCAGTGTCCTTTTCTCCCACATTCCAGACAATGTCTACACGACTTGTCTTCCTTGTGGTGAAGACCACACTTAGTGCATAAGGGAAAGGTACCAACATACCAAGCTATTGGTGTTCTGCACTACTGCATCCAATGGCTTGCCTTCCCACAGCGGGTACATTGTACACATGGAATTTTAGCTCTTTGATAATAGTTACAAGCTGAACAAAGAGGGGCATTTCCCTTATAGTGACCACTAAATCGGGTCAGGTCTGGCCTGACTTGACTGATAGGGGTAGCCTCCATGAAGTTCACGGATCCCTTTCGCTTTTTAGCAGGACAATGATTGGATTTCTTCCTGGTTTCTCCTTTCTTTGTTTTCTCCTGTTTTGCAGTGGCAGGTGGACAACTCTTAGCGTATTCCTATTGATGAAATCAGGAATCACTGCAACCAATTGTTCAGTAATCAGGGTTGCCAATGCAGCAGTTGTGGGTCCACTTCAAATGGAGTAGGATGAGATGGTGATGGTTGTTGTCCCTGTGACATTTTGATCTTAACCGAAAAGTTATCGATTAGTATTTATGATCAAATGATGTAACATATGCAAATAATTCCTGAGTTTTGTGTTATCTACATGAGGGTACCTAGGTTATAGTCTAGGCAAAACCGTTTGAAACAAGATGACCTATATTCCTCTATAACCATGGCTCTGATACCAATCTGTCACACCCCGAGCCGACGGGCTGGATTGACTCTCCCGTCGGGCGGAAGGTTATCGGGGCGCGATATTGTGAGATAATCAAGATGATCAGATTGTTTGCATGGCAAATGATATATAATGAGAAATGCTAATATGACATTGATAGAGAATTACAAAGTTAAATTACATTGTCATGTTCATAATTTAACTAAGTAAATCTACCCAATGGAATCATTGAGTTTTCTATCTAGTAACTGCGCAAGATTAACAAAAGTGATTCACCAAAATATGTCATCAAAAGTTATGCACTCAAAATGTAGCTAGGTCCACTATAAAAGTCCACTAGCTAATGCTTCCTGAGTCTGGTGACTAAACATGTTCGTCACCTGAGAAAACATGCTTTTAAACAAGTCAACACTAGGTTGGTTAGTTCATAAATTTAGTAAATGGAAACAATTGATTTATTTTCATTCACAATCACATTGTTACACACAAGTTTTATTGACAATTGTCTCATTTGTCTCACGCAATGTCCTCTTCATAGTTATATTTACAAGTAGTATTTCATCCCATCAAGTATGCTTATATATAGGGCATACGTAGGAGGAACAAGCCCCAAGCCGATATCCGACCACACACTTAACAGAATTCAACACCACTTGCAATACAACTATGGATACCCATTTCTATCTCACATGTGTTCAACCCATTTGATATTCACGCATAAGATTGTGTTCATCACCAGTAGTATGATATGTATAGAATAAAAGAGTATGAGGGAAGTAAGTTATCAAAACCTAAGTGATGATAAACCCTCAGTGTTGTAAGGAAAATAGATTTATTAAATCTTATCCTTTTTATTATTCTCTCAAGTGAAGGTTAACTATAATTTACTTCAAATTGAAGGAGTAATAGTTAACTCATCAATAATGTAATTGGCCTAAATGTATAGAGCATATATGGGACCCATTGTGGACTTCACGTAATCAGACCACAATGCCTCCCTTTCACCTATATCCCATTTGTGTTCTCATAGTTTCATAGCCTTTAACGAGACTATTACCAATATGATGACATGAGAGAAAATCAATTCCTCAGTCTACCAGTTAATAGAATCGTAAGAATAATTACAATTAGTTTCTTTAGATTAATATCACCATGTTTTGTTTACCAAACCTGACTGATGTCGCCCTGTTACCGATCATCCGATACCGGCCAATGATAACAATACGATCAACGTACCAACGTCACTCGCTGACGGTTTGTCAAATCTATGGTACCACTACGTTATCGTCGGTTTAGTCGCACTAAATTAAATGGTAAATGATTCATTTCTAAGGGACTTACAATTGTGCATGATCTCATGAACACATGATTGTTGTGATATAATGCTAGTAGTCTTAATTGTAATTAATTGTTGTCATCTGTTCACCCATTGTCATCATCTCTGTGTTATCTGTTCTCAGTGTTATGTGTTCTCATAGTCTTTAATAAAGTGTTATAAGACCTAGTCTTATTACATGATGTTAGTAAATGTGGTGAATGATATTATCATCATGAAATTATGTTATCATGATTATCATTCTTGTTGTCACTTGTAATTGTCTCATGTTATATCAGTGTCATCTCAATGTTATATCAGTGTCATCTCAGTGTTAATAACAATGTGTTATAAGATTACATCTTAATACACTTATGTTATTTCAGAGTTTGGATGATATCAAAAATTTATGTTATCTTGACATCATCCTTTTTATGTTTTAATGGTGTAATCAAAATAAAATGAACACAATATTATGATCTCTAGTCTTTAACATTGTTGGATAAGATCTCCTCTTATCATACAATGTTAGAATATGTGAGGGATGATGTAACAACCGGTTTTCCATAATATCTAATAAATTTAAATACAATGAAGTGTTTCCATTTTGCTATGAAGAGTGTTTTCATAATTACATGATAAATTCATCATCTGGCTACTTTTCAATAAAAGAGTGATTACATGACACGAGCAAGTGGTATATGGATTAAAAATATCACATTATCTAGACAACAAAGTAATGATCATAATGAGGGAAAGCGAAATTGGCAACCGATGCTTCGAATGAAAGTTATGATAAAACGAGTTTCAAATAGTAATCATAAAATGGCCCAAATAATCAGTACCTTCCTAGGGTAAGTTCATGGTACGGTTAGAAAGGTATTTAAAAATCGTGAACGTGGGCGAAAACGGAGCGCAAAACGGAGTTCGTATGAAGCCAAAATCGCGAAAACAAGTTCAAGACACTACGCGGGTTCACCGACACGTGTCCTAGGTGGCATGCCACGTTTTTTAATCCTTGCCACATGTCTAGGGTGTCTGCCACATGTATACAGTGGCTTTCACGTGTCCCATTGAGTTGACACGTGTCCGACGAGGTGTCTCGGTCTGGCTATCTCGATTCACGTGCCGGTTCATATAAATAGTTCGTGCCGCGTCATTTTTCGCACACAGTTTCGAGTTCTAACCCTATTATCACAACATAAATACCCCCGTAAACCTCCTTTGAGGTCAATTGAGTGTCTAGAAGAATGTAACAAGTGATCGGGACTAGCCAGACGGTTAAACAAACAATTGTCCGGATATAGCGAGGTAAGCTTATGCTTAAGTTTTAAATGTTAAAGTTATCTTCATAAGTATATATGGGGTTGTATTAACCAAATGAACCATCTGATATGATGTGGTTATGCCCGTGTGATACGGCGAACACCCTGGATAAAAATAACGAATTAAAAAAAAACTCGTATTGAAGATATCTTAACATAGTTGTTGTGTTGTCCGTTTGGAAACCCGAATTACGATTTATGGGAAATGTGAAAATTTTTATGATTTTGTTAGGATATCCAGGTTGTTAGGATTCCTTGGGAAAACGTAGGATTAGTGTTCGAGATTAAGTATATCGTGCGGGACCAATCAGGTGAGTTCTATGACACCCGTTTTATGTTTTAAAATGTTTTGGGTTGATATGCATACTGTTAGTTGTTTGTATTTGACAATTTTATATTTAAACTATGTTTGAGACCCTGTGTTTGTATAATTGAGTGTTTGTAAAACAATGATGTTGCTCGTGGGGTTGAACATGTCAGATGATTTTTGGTCTAAACATGGTTTTGGGATGTCGTACTCGAGATTGTACGAGTCGAATGCTTTTTAAAGATACAAAAAAGTGATGAGTTTTATGGGCATGGGGAAAATGTTTTGACTCATATTCTGGTTGTGTGCCACTAGTTCAGACTAGTTGGATGATTTAAACGTTTTACGACTGTAATTTGGACAGATGTCCTAAAACAGGTATTGAAAACGTTTTGGGCATTGCGGTGCTGGTTTGAGAAGGGAAAATGTTCTCTAAAACAATGATTGTACAGTTTGAGTTAAAAATGTCGTTTTTAACAACTGTGTCGACCGTGGTCGACGGTGCCCTTGCTATATATGTAAAAACAAGCGTCGTGCCTGTCCTTGTTGCCTGTTTCTGGTGGGAAACAGCCCTGGCATATGTGTCGGTATAGGGGGTTAATTGACCAATTAACTATATTTGGCTGGTGACGACCGGGCCTGCAGAGGGTGAACGTGACCCTAGACAGTGGCTTGATATTACTATAGATGCAATATACGGACTACCACCATGTGGACTTGGCAGGTGGTAACCATACCGTGGACTTGGCGGATTGGTATTTGGGTTTTGGTAACCTGGTGGTTTTGGGGTTCTGGTAAACCGGTTATTGGTTTGAAACTTTTCTGCACAAAGTATGCATGTTTTATGATTATGAATTCTCTTTATTATTAATTAGAAAGTGTCATGTAAATATTTTCCTAGTTGTGTTATCTTAATTCTTGTATGATTAAAACTTAGAACTCACCAGTGAAAACTGATCCATTTGAGTATGCATATCAGGGAAAGATAAGGCTTCATGTAGCCATGGCAAGAGCAAGGTGTGATAGAAAGAATAGCAAGCTGGTGGAAATTTTGGCATATGTATAATGATGCAAAATATATCATGTTGGCATCTTGTATTGGAACTTGTGTTATATTAATAAAAGTTCCGCTGCTTATCTATGTTATACCATGTGTTCTGTTGTAAATCCGATTTAGTGATGGTACCGGGAGACGGCCGTCACAGATGACATCTTGAAACGATGTTATCATGATGTCAACCTTGATATCCCAAATGATTGTCTTAATGTTGTCTCAAAGTTATGTATTCTGAATGATTTTAATGTGTGTTTTAAGAACTCATCTTATTACACGGTGTTAATAAATGAGTGAATGATGTCCCCATGAAACCATGTTATCATGAGCATCACTCTTGTTGTCTCGGTGTCGTAAACCCATTGTTATGAGATCTAGTCTTGATGCATTGTGTCAATCACTTTGATGGAATGATATCACGAAGTTAAGTTTTCATGATATCATTTCTGTTATGTTCTACATGTTAATTCACACACAAGCACACGTAATGATAATGATATGATAAAAAGATGATAATAAGATAAAATCATTATTATCTAAATCCCATGATATTTGAAATAATATACTAAAACTTTTAAGTAAATAAAAGAGTTGGCATGTTCCTCAGCCCCGAAGTTAAAATCAAAAAATTAGAAAAGGGGCATATGAGCTCACCTTGTAGTTGCAGTGGTTAGCTAAGTAATAATAGAAATTGCACGCGCTCACTGTTGATCTTGAGGTTGTGTTCTCGATCCTATGTTGTATTCAAGTTGTTTGTAACTTATAAGTATAAGTTATAGGCGTTGTAGATTAGCTCTAGATTGATCAACGGAATTCTATTAACTATCAAATCTATGCGGAATCTAGATTAGATCTATATGAATCAAAGATACACAATCATTGAGATTAACATCATTTCATTAATCAATAGAATCTGATTACAATAAAACTAGAACACACGGTTCTCAAATCTCTCTCACAAGTTCTCTCAATCTCAGATCTGTCATATATAAAAAAATGACAAAGAAACCTGCTATATATACGTAACCAACAAACGAACCTAGACGAACCTTTACAATACACACCCTAGGTTAGCCGAACCTTTACAAAACCTGCTTAGTTTCGTGGAACAGACGAACCTTAGCAAAACCTACATTAACTTATACATTTTGAAAGCAAACTATTACAAAATGTCCTAACAAACTCCCCCTTAATAGCTGCTTCAAAATCTTCAAAGTCTTTGTCTTCTACCTGCAATTTAACTTCCACTTGACGATTGATCTTCACAAACATTGTCTGCAGCACGAATGACAACTGACTTTGGAATCTTTGATAGTCGTTTAGCTTCCATCTTTGCATCTCTTTCATCAATCTCTTTCTGCAATGCCATCAACTCAACTATAATTTCCTAGAACTTCCACCTGAACCATTCAACCAACTCTCCTCATCAGAACCCTTTTTGATTTTGTTATTTGGACAATTAGCAGAAATATGTCCATTACCACAACAAGTAAAACACTTCCGTGTTTCTCTTGGTGAAAAAGACTTTAAACTGCTACAATCAGTTGAATGAAATCCAAATCACAATTAGCAACCAAATGACCCATATTACCACATCGATAACACTTTCTATCTTTCATATGAATTCTGGTTGTGGGTTCATCATAAAAACTTGATGAAACAAAAGTTTTTGACACACCCTTTGAAGATGAGATTTTGTTTCTCAACCAGTTGAATTTGTTTTTGAATTATTCACTTGTTTTTGAAAAATCATTGATTTAGCTTTATGTCCAACCCCAAACCTGTCAAAGAAAAAATCCACTTTTTCAACTTTCTTAGAATTCACATTTTTCTTTTGAAAATTTTCACTAGACTCTCCTTGATGTGTATTACATGATCTAACATACACAATCGGTTTAAGAGTAGTGGTTGGTTTGGCTTTAATCACTGGTTTGGAAACTTGAGTGGGTTTAAGCACCACCTTCTCAACTGGTTTAATCTCAGCTTTTGACTTCTGAGATTTCAAACTCTTTTTGTCAACATCTTTAACTTCATAACCATTTTTTCTCAAAATATCAGATGAATATTATGACTCAGTTATAGCTTCAATGATTGGAGCATCACTGTCAAGTGACACTTTTTCATGAGAAGATGAAACTCCAGCACTTTCAACAACTTGTTCAGACTCATGTTTATTCAATGAAACTGGATGAACTTCCAAATTTGGATCAATTTGTGGTCTAGGAACATAGCTTAAAGGAGGTGGTACAGCATGAAAACCCAAGCCAGTAGTATCATTCGATGACCTTTGCATAGCAGCAAAGTAATCGATAACATACTGAGAATTCTGATAATTCTCTAGCTTGCTTTTATTAATTTCTGCTTCTGCTTTGGTTGCTGACAATTCAACTTTCAACTTTTGTACCTACTCGAGATGCACAGAAACTGCATGATTGTTTTGCAAAACTTTAATTTTTAATTCTTCATTTTCTTTACTCAAATCAATGATCTTTTTATCAAAAGCTTTCTCTCTTAAAACCAACTTTTTGTTAGCTTCAGTGCACTCGATCAGTTCAGCAGTCAATTGAGCATTCATTTCTTTCAACTTTTCAATGACCTATAAAAGATCAGTATTTACCTCTTCAACTGTAACACCAGTGCCGGAAACGTCACCGGAACAGTGATCGCTACAGTAACAGTAACAGTAATCAGGTACGAACTATATGTGTTTCATTGTATGTTATGTTCATTTCATGTTTCATTGTCATTTCATGTCATCAACAAACAAATTCAGAATCAGTTCAGAAAACAAAGTTCAGAACTATGGTTCTTGAGTCAGATAATTACCTGGAAATACATAACCATCATGTGATTATTTCTTAAGATTTTATTACATATAATCGTATGTGAGGCTTGACAGAACCAAACAACAACGGATGTCGTTACGTGAATGCTACACTGACGGATTATTCGTATAGGTGACGATCTGTACGAATATATCTGAAAGTTTAACGTTCTGAATGATATCCGATAATTGGAAAAACATATTGAAAAGTATAGTTATCGCCGTGTTCGTACGGGCGACGATTCGAACGAATACGCGCGACGACCGTACGATTCGATTTTAAACCGTAAATTAATTATTTCTGAAAATTTGAAATAAATAAAGATATTTAGTTAATTTATTAGGAATCACAACCTAAAATAATTTTATAAATTTTTTTAAAACCGAGTCGTTTCGTTACGAAAACAACGAGAAACCGGCGCTTTTACGCGAAACCGAGCGGAACCGAACGGACCCAAACACGCGGGGAGTTGAAAGAATTAAATGGGGCATTTACTCGCCCATCTCTCTTCCACCTACCAGCCCCAACACCACCATTCTCGTCATTTTCTCTCTCTTATTTCTCTCTCTAAAAATCCTAGCCCTAATTTCTTCAATCCTTCACGAAATTTTGTGTTTTTGGTGTCAAAACATTCACCATCACTTGTAGATCAAGAAAGTACAACAGATCTAAGGTTTTATCCAACAAATTCGAGGTAAAGTCCATGAATCTAGTTCGGTTTTAGGGTTTTAAAACCCTTTAGACCGCCCACCTTAAAAACCGATTCTAGACCATTTTAACCCTTAGGATTCACCCCAAATGCACCAAGAATGATGTAGGAACAAGCTTTGTATCAATGCCTGGACGATTTGTTTGAAATGGAGCTGCCCTTGTTCATGAGTCGACAGGCCGAATGGGTTTTCTCCACAGCTCATCGAATGAGCCTGCTACCACATTCGGCCGAATTTATGCAGAGGATGAGTCTCATTCGACCAATGCCATTCGGTCTAGGTATTCATACGCCAACCTGGTTCGGCTGGGTCTCATTCTGTCGGCAACCTTCTTCGGCCGGGGCTCATTCTCCTTACCTCCTTTCGGACCAGTCCCTTTCGGCCGACCATGTTCATTCTGTCGCCAATACCCATTCGACCATCCAGCTCAGTCGGCCCAAGCCATATTCTAACCATGCATCATTCGGACACCTCTTTCGGCCAAGGTCTCATTCGGATGGAGTAAGTCCATTCGGCCAAGGCCCATGAGCTGTAATAGCAAAAGTCGGTCAAGGGGAGTTAGCATGGTGAACGTGCATGGGACTTTGAAGTGTGGGTATGCATGGTATTCATGCATTTCATGCATTTCATGCATGGGTATCTTGTGAAGGCCTATATAGGAGACTAATGGGGTAAACACAAAGGTATTCAAAGAAAAATGAAGTATAAGCATGTGGAAGTTCCAGTGGGAATAGTCCAAAATACACGAATTCATAAATTAGGGTTTTCATCAACAAGGGTTTTCATAAATCGTGTAATAACCATACATAAATGTAATCATCAATTGGGAATAACACATTTGAAATCTATCGAGAAACAAAGACTCTAAGCCTAAGGTGATGGTGTTATTTTCACGATTAACACCTAAAACTTAGACGGACTATGAGAACACGTGGTTAGTCCAAGTAATTCACTTGGATTACCTATGACGAGCTATTCAAGATGTTGAGCAATAATCAATTTGAAACCAAGAACTAGTAATTGGGCCCAAGGTTAGTTCAATGAAATTAACCCAAGCCCATCACAATAATTTCACGTTGTTTTAAATAAACTATGTTGTTTTAATAAAGGAAGTTAAATTGTAAACTTTCTTAAATCAAACTTAATGATTGTAAATAAGTATTTAATTTAATATGAAATAATTTAAAAAAAAACACTTTAATTAAGAATTTATAATAATGAAGTGTTGGAATTGGGATGCTAAAGGGTAATAAGTTCGACTAGTTAGGAGGAATCTTATAAACACATTAGCATAATAGGACACTTAGTTGCACGTCGAGACCAAAACCCTAGTCGCGTCTATTATAAATACTTATCGTATTCAAACCTCTTAAAATAACTCAGGTGCTAAATATACATAAGCAACCATCAAAGAGCGCGCATTATCTTTTGTGATTCAGTTACCCAGCAACATAGGTGAGTTCATTGCCCCTTTTCAAAACATTTTTGTTTTCAAACGCGGGGCTGAGAATCATGCATAAATTATTTTCGTAAGATTATATTTACTTAAATGCTTTTACTTGACACATGTTATATGTATAATTGTTAACCTAGATTATGTTTAGGTATATAATATACTGGGATTCAAATTAAGTTGTTTATTCATTATGAATAGATAACCGTTTCAAATCAAAGAACTATTTTCAAAGAACTATTTTCAAAGAACTATTTTCCAAGAACTAAAGATCTAAAACAAAGAACTATTTTCAAAGGTCTATTTCAAAGAACTAACGATCTATTTCAAAGAGCTAACGATCTATTTCAAAGAACTAACGATCTATTTCAAAGAACTATTTCAAGGGTGTGTTTTCAAAGAACTATTTCAAGAGTGTGTTTCAAAGAACTAACGATCTATTTCAAAGAACTAAGTACAAAGAACTATTTCAAGGGTCTAACTGGGAAATATCAAAGATAGCATGTGCCATTCTCAGGTTGAAAGATGTCGTAGCTAGACTGATCGAATACGAGACGCATGTTCGATGATATTTACAGTATTCCCTAACTGTTTTGAGGAACATCTGGGAAATGCCAAAAGACAACATGTGCCAACGAACTATACGAATTATGAACGGTCTAAAGAACTATAAAAGCCTATATATCAAAAGATGTCCTAGCTAGACTGATTGATTATAGGTCACATGTTTGATGAGGTTTACAGATCTCCTTTACTACTAAGTACCTGATTGCTATACTAGTCTACTCGAGTATGACCAAGGCCCAATCATTAGGTCTTAGATTTTATTAAATGTTTATTTATTTATTTAATTAAGCATTTACTTGACTGTTTCTATAAATGTTGTGGTTGATCATAATTTTGTGATGAACTTAAGGAATCAATAGAGATGACTAATCAGATGAAGGAGGCGATACCGGAGATGTTCAACCGTCTCCGTAATGAAATCAACAACACTGGTAACTCGTCAGGAGAAGCCAGTGGGAACACTGGTGGTGCTTCAAATCATTCATACAAGTCCTTTATGGGATGTAAGCCGCCTAGTTTTAGCGGTAATGAAGGAGCCGTTGGCCTGATCCAATGGATAGAAAAGGTTGAAGCCACTCTGGACCTCTGCAGTTGTCCAGAGCATCACAAGTTTCGCTACTCTGCTGGAACATTCAACAAGCGTGCCTTGACTTGGTGGAACGGCCAAGTTAATGCGAGAGGAAGAGATGAAGCTATGGCGATGCCATGGGAAGACTTCAAGACTCTACTGAGGACTGAATTTTGCCCCAAGAACGAGCTACAGAGACTAGAAGTGGAACTTCTAAGCATGTGCTGAAAGGGGCAGACCACATGGGATATACGACTCGTTACCGCGAGTTGGTTGCTTTGGTGCCGGATATGGTACCGACTCTGGAGAAACGGATTGACAGGTATGTAAGTGGGTTACCTGCCTGCATACAAGGATTAGTGGTTGCTGCAAATCCTGTCACATTGGAGTCTGCTGTGAGTTTGTCAGGGAAACTCATGGATCTGATGGTAGCCTTAGGAGTTTTGAAGAAAGAGGCTGACTCCGGCAAAAACAAAGCAGAGCCATCAAAGAAACCCCACCACCATCAGAAGAAGAAACAAAAGGTCATCAAGAACTACACGGTGGCCACACCTCTCCAATAAATAGCAGCTGCACCTCAAAACCCTAACAGAAGACCTTACACTGGTACACATCCTATGTGTGCCAAGTGTCAATATCATCATGCTGCTAACACTCCCTGCAAGCAATGCACGGGATGTGGACGAAAGGGCCATTGGGTCCAACACTGCCGGATGACACCTAATCAAGCAGTCAACAATGCTGCTTTGGCTCTCCCTCCACCCAACAACCAGAACAACGGTGGATGCTATAACTGTGGCGAACCGGGCCACTTTGCGAAGAACTGCCCATATAAGACACAACAAGCAGTTCAAGCACCCCGTGGAAGAGCTTTTTTCATAGGAGCTCCAGCTGCACGCCAAGACCCGAACGTGGTCACTGGTACATTTCTCTTACATGACTTTTATGCATCTGTTCTATTTGACACTGGTGCGGATCAGAGTTTTATCTCTACCGATTTTGCATGCCAATTAGATTCTATAGAGGAACAGTTAGACTCCCCTTATATCATAGAAGTAGCTAATGGAAAACAGATCACAGTTAATACAATATACAGGAATTACCCGTTGACACTTAATGGTCATACATTTGCCATCGATTTGATACCGATGGAGTTGGGTAGTTTCAACATCATTGTTGGAATGGATTGGCTTTCTTCTAACCGAGTGGAAGTCATCTGTTCTGAGAAGCTGCTTCGAGTTCCATTGCCAGATGATAGTGTATTGGAAGTCAGAGGGGATCAAGCAAAACGAAGTGTTAAAATCATTTCTTGCATAAAAGCGCGTAAGTGTTTACAGAAGCAATGCGTAGCTTTCCTGGCTCATGTGGTGGAAAAGGAGAAGGATAAGAAAAAGATTCAATATGTACCTGTGGTGAAAGAATATCCGGAAGTATTTCCTGAAGACCTACCAGGTTTGCCTCCTGCGCGACCGGTAGAGTTTCGTATTGACTTAATTCCTGGAGCAACTCCTGTTGCTAAATCTCCTTACAGGCTAGCACCTTTAGAGATGCAGGAATTATCAAATCAGTTGCAGGAGCTACTTGATAAAGGTTTCATCAGACTGAGCTACTCACCTTGGGGAGCTCCGGTCTTGTTCGTGAAAAAGAAACACGGATCGTTCAGAATGTGCATAGATTACCGTGAGCTGAACAAATTGACTTTCAAGAATCGGTATCCATTGCCAAGGATTGATGATCTGTTTGACCAACTGCAAGGAGCCCAATACTTCTCGAAGATTGACTTGCGGTCAGGATATCATCAGCTTAGAGTTCAAGAGGAAGATATACCGAAGACGGTGTTTTGAACCAGATTCAGGCATTACGAATTCATGGTGATGCCTTTCGGATTGACGAACGCACCGGCGGTTTTCATGGACCTCATGAACCGAGTGTGCAAGCCGTATTTGGATCAGTTTGTCATTGTCTTTATCGACGACATCCTGATTTATTCGAAGAGTAAACCTGAACACGAAGGTCACCTCAAGAAAATCTTGGAGCTGTTGAAGGAGCAGAAACTTTATGCCAAATTCTCTAAGTGTGAATTCTGGCTAAGAGAAGTTCAATTTTTGGGCCATGTAGTCAACAGCGAGGGAATACACGTAGATCCCGCCAAGATTGAAGCGATAAGAACTGGGACACTCCGAAGACACCGAGGGAGATACGGTCTTTTCTGGGATTGGCAGGTTATTATAGAAGGTTTATCTCAAACTTTTCTAAGATAGCTTTGCCTCTCACTAAGTTAACTCTGAAAAGTGAACCGTTTGTCTGGGAGCAGAAACAATAAGATGCTTTTCAGACGTTGAAACAGAAGCTATGTGATGCTCCAATTCTATCTCTCCCAGAAGGCTGTGATGATTTTGTTGTTTATTGTGATGCCTCCCATCAGGGGCTTGGTTGTGTATTAATGCAACGGGACAAAGTTATCGCGTATGCATCAAGACAGTTGAAGCTTCATGAGAAGTACTACACTACTCATGCTCTTGAACTGGGAGCCGTAATCTTCGCATTGAAGATTTGAAGACATTACTTATATGGCACTAAGTGTACCATATTCACTGATCACAAGAGTCTGCAGCACATCTTTGATCAGAAGGAACTCAACATGCGACAACGCCGTTGGGTTGAACTTCTGAATGATTACGATTATGTGATCAAATACCATCCGGGAAAGGCTAACGTAGTAGCTGATGCCTTGAGCCGAAAGGAACGGGTCAAACCCTTGCGCGTTAGAGCAATGGGAATGACTGTGCAGACCAGTTTGAGAGATAAAATTATTCAGGCACAGCAAGAATCAGTTGATCGAGGAAACCTGAAGAAAGAGCTTGACTGCGGAGCGAAGAAAGAATTTGAGACTAAGCCCGATGGAGTTATCTACTACCAGAATCGTATATGGATTCCGGTGGCAGACGCATTGAGAAGACTTATCTTCGATGAAGCGCACAAGACTAAATTCTCCGTTCATCCAGGCGCTGATAAAATGTACCAAGACTTGCGTGGATTTTATTGGTGGCCTAGAATGAAGAAAGACATAGCCGAGTACATCGGTCGATGTCTTACGTGTTCGAAGGTAAAGGCGGAACACCAGAGACCGTCTGGTTTACTGGAACAGCCTGAGATTCCGCTCTGGAATGATACAATTTGGGTGATCATCGACCGTTTGACAAAATCTTCTCACTTCTTGCCAATGCATGAGAACTTCACGATGGATAAACTGGCGAGATTGTACATCAATGAAATAATGGTGTGCCATGGTGTGCTATTGTCTATTATTTCTGATAGAGACAGTTGATTTACATCAAGGTTCTGGCAATCGTTACAGAAATCTCTAGGGACGCAGTTAAATCTGAGTACAGCTTACCATCCACAAACGGACGGTCAAAGCGAACGTACAATTCAAACCCTGGAAGATATGCTAAGAACCTGTGTGTTGGATTTCGTTGGGAATTGGGATTCTCATTTGCCACTGATTGAATTCTCCTACAATAACAGTTACCACAGCAGTATCGAATGTGCACCGTTCGAGGCTTTGTATGGTCGAAAATGTCGATCACCGATCTGTTGGACTGAAGTTGGAGACAATCATATAACGGGGCCAGAGCTTATTCAGGAAACCACTGACAAGATTGCCCAGATTCAGCAAAGATTACAAGCTACAAGAAGCAGACAAAAGAGCTACGCTAATAAACGGCGCAAGCCGTTGGAATTCCAAGTGGGAGACCGTGTCATGTTGAAGGTATCTCCTTGGAAAGGTGTATTACGCTTTGGAAACAAAGGCAAATTAGCACCACGGTGTACAGACTGAGATTACCTGATGAACTCAGTGGTGTGCATGACGTGTTTCACGTCTCGAACTTAAATAAATGCCTTGCTGACGAATCACTTATCATTCCGATTGAAGAAATTCAAGTGGACGAACAATTACACTTTATCTAGAAACCTTTGGAGATTATGGATCGCAAGGTTAAACAACTGAGGCAAAGCCGTATTCCGATTGTAAAGGTTCGAAGGAATTCAAGGCGCGGACCCGAGTTTACTTGGGAGCGTGAAGATCACATGAAGTCAAAGTATCCCCAACTGTTTACAGAGGAAGACGTACCTGATAACAATTCTTAAATTTCGGGACGAAATTTCTCTAACAAGGGGAGACTGTAACACCAGTGCCGGAAACGTCACCGGAACAGTGATCGCTACAGTAACAGTAATCGGGTACGAACTATATGTGTTTCATTGTATGTTATGTTCATTTCATGTTTCATTGTCATTTCATGTCATCAACGAACAAATTCAGAATCAGTTCAGAAAACAAAGTTCAGAACTATGGCTCTTGAGTCAGATAATTACCTGGCAATACAGAACCATCATGTGATTATTTGTTAGGATTTTATTACATATAATCGTATGTGAGGCTTGACAGAACAAAACAACAACGGATGTCGTTACGTGAATGCTAAAGTGACGGATTTTTCGTATAGGTGACGATCTGTACGAATATATCTGAAAGTTTAACGTTCTGAATGATATCCAATAATTGGAAAACCATATTGAAAAGCATAGTTATCGTCGTGTTCGTACGGGTGACGATTCGAACGAATACGCGCGACGACCGTACGATTCGATTTTAAACCGTAAATTAATTATTTCTGAAAATTTGAAATAAATAAAGATATTTAGTTAATTTATTAGGAATCACAACCAAAAATAATTTTATAAATTCTATTTTAAAACCGAGTCGTTTCGTTACGAAAACAACGAAAAACCGTCGCTTTTATGCGAAACTGAGCGGAACCGAACGGACCCAAACACGCGGGGAGTTGAAAGAATTAAATGGGGCATTTACTCCCCCATCTCTCTTCCACCTACCAGCCCCAACACCACCATTCTCGTCATTTTCTCTCTCTTATTTCTCTCTCTAAAAACCCTAGCCCTAATTTTTTCAATCCTTTACGAAATTTTGTGTTTTTCGTGTCAAAACGTTCGCCATCACTTGTAGATCAAGAAAGTACAACAGATCTAAGGTTTCATCCAACAAATTCGAGGTAAAGGCCATGAATCTAGTTCGGTTTTAGGGTTTTAAAACCATTTAGACCGCCCACCTTAAAAACCGGTTCTAGACCATTTTAACCCTTAGGATTCACACCAAATGCACCAAGAATGATGTAGGAACAAGCTTTGTATCAATGTCTAGATGATTTGTTTGAAATGGAGGCTGCCCTTGTTCATGAGTCGACAGGCCGAATGGGTTTTCTCCACAGCTCATCGAATGAGCCTGCTACCACATTCGGCCGAATGTATGCAGAGGATGAGTCTCATTCGCCCAATGCCATTCGGTCTAGGTAGTCATACGCCAACCTGGTTCGGCTGGGTCTCATTCTGTCGGCAACCCTCCTTCGACCGGGGCTCATTCGCCCTACCTCCTTTCGGACCAGTCCCTTTCGGCCGACCATGTTCATTCTGTCGCCAATACCCATTCGACCATCCAGCTCAGTCGGCCAAGCCATATTCTGACCATGCATCATTCGGACACCTCTTTCGGCCAAGGTCTCATTCGGATGGAGTAAGTCCATTCGGCCAAGGCCCATGAGCTGTAATAGCAAAAGTCAGTCAAGGGGAGTTAGCATGGTGAACGTGCATGGGACTTTGAAGTGTGGGTATGCATGCATAGGTATCTTGTGAAGGCCTATATTGGAGACTAATGGGGTAAACACAAAGGTATTCAAAGACAATGAAGTATAAGCATGTGGTAGTTCCAGTGGGAATAGTCCAACATACAAGAATTCATAAAATAAGACCCATCAACAAGGGTTTTCATAAATCGTGTAATAACCTATACATAAATGTAATCATCAATTGGGAATAACACATTTGAAATCTATCGAGAAACAAACACTCTAAGCCTAAGGTGATGGTGTTATTTTCACGATTAACACCAAAAACTTAGACGGACTATGACAACACGTGGTTAGTCTAAGTAATTCACTTGGATTACCTTTGACGAGCTATTCAAGATGTTGAGCAAGAATCAATTTGAAACCAAGAACTAGTAATTGGGCCCAGGGTTAGTTCAATGAAATTAACCCAAGCCCATCACAATAATTTCACGTTGTTTTAAATAAACTATGTTGTTTTAATAAAGGAAGTTAAATTGTAAACTTTCTTAAATCAAACTTAATGATTGTAAATAAGTATTTAATTTAATATGAAATAATTTTAAAAAAAAAACACTTTAATTAAGAATTTATAATAATGAAGTGTTGGAATTGGGATGCTAACGGGTAATAAGTTCGACTAGTTATGAGGAATCTTAGAAACACATTAGCATAATAGGACACTTAGTTGCACGTCGAGACCAAAACCCTAGTCGCGTGTATTATAAATACTTATCGTATTCAAACCTCTTAAAACAACTCAGGTGCTAAAGATACATAATCAACCATCAAAGAGTGCGCATTATCTTTTGTGATTCAGTTACCCAGCAACACAGGTGAGTTCATTGCCCCTATTCTAAACATTTTTGTTTTCAAACGCGGGGCTGAGAAGCATGCGTAAATTATTTTTGTAAGATTATATTTACTTAAATGCTTTTACTTGACACATGTTATATGTATAATTGTTAACCTAGATTATGTTTAGGTATATAATATACTGAGATTCAAATTAAGTTGTTTATTCATTATGAATAGATAACCGTTTCGAATCAAAGAACTATTTTCAAAGAACTATTTTCAAAGAACTATTTTCCAAGAACTAAAGATCTAAAACAAAGAACTATTTTCAAAGGTCTTTTTCAAAGAACTAACGATCTATTTCAAAGAGCTAACGATCTATTTCAAAGAACTAACGATCTATTTCAAAGAACTATTTCAAGGGTGTGTTTTCAAAGAACTAACGATCTATTTCAAAGAACTATTTCAAGAGTGTGTTGTCAAAGAAGTAACGATCTATTTCAAAGAACTAAGTACAAAGAACTATTTCAAAGATCTAACTGGGAAATATCAAAGATAGCATGTGCCATTCTCAAATTTGAAAGATGTCCTAGCTAGACTGATCGAATATGAGACGCATGTTTGATGATATTTAGAGTATTCCCTAACTGTTTTGAGGAACATCTGGGAAATGCTCAAAGATAACATGTGACAACGAACTATACGAACTATGAACGGTCTAAAGAACTATAAAAGCCTATATATCAAAAGATGTCCTAGCTAGACTGATTGATTATAGGTCACATGTTTGATGAGGTTTACAGATCTCCTTTACAAGTAAGTACCTGATTGCTATACTAGTCTACTCGAGTATGACCAAGGCCCAATCATTAGGTCTTAGATTTTATTAAATGTTTATTTATTTATTTAATTAAGCATTTACTTGACTGTTTCTATAAATGTTGTGGTTGATCATAATTTTGTGATGAACTTAAGGAATCAATAGAGATTTCAAAGTGTATTTACAGGAACAAAGAACTGAAGAACTAATGGGTCAATGGTAGGGGTAAAATGCTTAATTATCATTAACAACAATGTCCTTTGTGGATTAGTATGTGGTGGGACGTCGTCTGGGCGGGTTGTAGGCTCGACTCAGGGGTATGCCCTATATATAAGCATACCGATCTGGATGATGCATGTGATGTTAATGAGATTAAGGTTGTTACCCGAGGGTTTAACAAATGTTTTGAGAGTACATTAGAACTATAGTAGAATGGAAGTGTATGGTAGGTAAAAATGCCTAATTATCATTAACAACAGTGTCATATGCATATTATTATGTGGTGGGACGGCGTCTGGGCGAGTTGTAGGCTCGACTCAGGAATATTCCCTATATATAAGCATACCTATGTGGATATTACATGTGATGTTAATGAGGTTAGGGTCTTTACCGAAAAAGGTTTACAAATCATTTTAAATTACTAAACTATATGAACTCACCAACCATGTGTTGACTTGGTCTTTTTGTATGACTTTTCAGGTGACGAACAGGTCAATTAAGAAGCTTATGCTTTTGGACTAGGACTTCAGATAGAAGACTTAGTATTCTTGGACCTGCATACTTTTGGATCATCATTATACAATTATTTTGTATATCTTGTGCAGTTATAAGATAGCAATCTTATGATGTTTATGATAGATTTACATTGTTAAATTATGAACAATACGGATGTAATTTAATTTTGTAATTGTATTCTATTTAGTATTCTCATTTATATCGTGTGCAATGTAAACAATCTGATCATCATGATTATCACTCACGATATCGTGCCCCGAGAACCTTCCGCCTGACGGGGAATCCGATCCAACCCCGCCGGCTCGGGGTGTGACATCAACTTTTTCTTTTCCTTTGTTTGTTTCTTCATCCAAAGAAACCATAAATGCACCCATTAAATCATCATATTGTTTTCCCCAGTCATATCCTTCATCTGCTTGACTGACTAAAGCTTTTGTTGATTCTTCTGGCTTTTCCTTTTTCTTTTGATAAGCTTCTTTTGGCTTGAAAGGATTCAAGTATCCTTGCTTCTTTGGATTTTTACACTCTCGAGCAAAATGACCCAATTCACCACAATTGTAACATTGTCTGGCCTTTGGATTGAATCCAAACTTTGTGTTTTGATCAAAAGTGAACTTCTTTCATGTTTCTCATATCTATTAATTCTTCTTATTGCACTAGCTAATGCTCACTGAGTATCAATCAATTCCATCTCATCATCTATCTGCTCATAATCTTCAAAAGCAAGATTTGAATTTCCAATCTTTCCAGCTATCTGTTCATCATAGGCACTTGCAACACATGATAATATCGCCATATGATCTCTAACAGCCTCCACAGTTACTTTTCCAAAATTAGTTGTATTCAATTGAATTGGAGTTGTTGAAGCATTCACAGAATAAGATTAACTTGAGCTAGCAGATGTAGATGGTACAGAAGTACAATCCACAGTACTTGAAACAAAAGCTGTTTGAATTTTTGCAGAAGAAACAGGAGGTGTAACCACAAATGCACCATAGAGTGAAGGATCATGTGTTACATTAACTCTTCTTGCTTTTCTTTTATCTTCATTTCCTGTTCTTCTAACTTTTGGATAAACTCAACCAGTGTCATTCCAGGTAGATTTTCTCTCAAAATCAACACCAACGAATTCCATCTTTCAGGCAAAGCATCCGCAAAACAATTTAATTTCTCTTCTTCTAGTATACTCAATTCCACACTTACGAACTTCAGTCAACAAATGTCTATATCTGGTTATTAAAGCTTCAAGACTTTCATTTCCAATATAATTGAAATTCTCAAACTCTTTGCGTAAATCAGTGGTTTTCATCTTCTTGAGTTTGGTGTTTCCCTCAATTCTTGCTTTTAAAGCATTCCAAAAACCATACGAATTTTTATGTTCATCAAATTGATGAAGAATTTGATTAGGAATGGTTTGACTCAATATCCAATATGCTTTCTTTTCAGAATCATATTTCTTTATTTGTTCAACATCCAGTCTATCAAGAGTTTGAACCAGACTTGTCGTTCATATGGTGACAATATTCTTTCCCAAATATTTGTGTCAGTACCATTGAGATGTGTCTCAAACCGACCTTTCCAGTTTTCATAATCAGTCAAATCAAGTAGTTTGAGTACTTTATTTGTGCTTTGTGACTCAGTTTCACTAATCAAAATACTTTGTATCTTAGAATTTTGATTAGCAACAGCAGCAAACATATCAGCCATGATTCTGAGTTCTTCTATCATCGAACCCTCCTTGATATTATAAATTCACGAACCTAAGTGACAGACGATCCTTCTCCAAACCTTGATCTTCACGAACCTGAGACAAACCTTGATCTCACGAACCTTATCCAACGAACCTGAGACAAACCTTGACCAACGAACCTCTTCAATAGATCTTGAGACAACGAACCTTAGTCAAACGAACCCTAACCAAAAGAACCTCAGCAATAAACAAACTTTGAGACGAACCTCTTCAAAATCTCTACACGAACCTCAACAGAAATCACCTTTTACAGCGAACCTCTACTTCAGACAGCACCTAAGATACCCCAAGGTTCGGCTCACGAACCTGTCCGCGAAATTTGAAAATTTTGGAGGGAAAACCTTCAAAATCTACAGATTTCAGCCACAAATTTCTTGATTTTAATCAACCAGATAGCAGCAGATGATGATAACAATGTCAACAAACACTTAGATAAAGAAAATCAAAATTTCATCCATTTCTTGATCTCTTGAACTTCAAAATGATTGATAATCTTCAATTGACTTGTATAGAACTCCTCCAAAGCTCTGATACCACTGTAGATTAGCTCTAGATTGATCAACGGAATTCTATTAACAATCAAATCTGTGTGATATCCAGTACCAAATCGTCCGGCAAGTCCTTACGGTATGTGTACTTTCAATACTTACTGTGTATAAATACATGTATATGAACAGTGTTTGTGATAACAAGAATTCAAAATACAGGAAACAGTTGTACGTATTTATGTGAAAACTTAAATACCGTAAGTATAACAACGCATGATAAACAATAGTTGTTGGTATTTAGGTGAAAACCTGAGTGTAGTTAAGACAGCGAATCAATAATGGCAATGGTGTTCAAGTAAATAACAAGAACAAGTCGGTTGTGGTCTGATATCCATAGATGACGGGGATCAGATGACCGACAAATCAGTATGAAAACAATGTGAAAACAGGAAGTTAGTTGAGTCCGTCAGTGAGGAAACACAACTCAGACATAATGGCAGTGTTATTTCAGAATAATGAACTGACAGTGTGTTTGCGTGGGTGACGATTCACGCAGACATATCTGTGAGTTTAATGTTCTGAAATAATGACTGAAAAGTAGAAAACAAGCATCAGAAAGCAAAACCATCGTCGTGTTCGTTCGGGTGACGATTCGAACGAATACGCGCGAAGGCGATGCGTTCTGACAAAACGAAACGAATACGACACGAACAAAAATAAATTTGAGAAATTTAATGTTTCATGTTTTACAATTTTGAAACTCGTCTAAAATTTATCAAAGGAAATTAGTTTATTTAAAATACGTAAATTACGCGTAATAATCCGGAAACGCAACGGAGACGAAAAACGAGCAACTGAAACAAACCCGAATACCCTCAGGTATTTAAAGCCTTAAATGAGGCTTTTGCTCTCATTTTTATCAGCTCTCTCTCTCTCTAGAACCCATTTCCCGAACCTCTTTCTCTCACTAGAATAATCATTTTTCAAACCTTCATAACTTGCTCGTTTCTTGACGAAATTGGATGATTCTTAGACCAACACGAAGCTCTTGAAGTCCTCTACCTAGAAGTACAGCAGATCTGAGCTTTTGTCCTGCCAAAATCGAAGTATGATCAAGAGAAACCCACGAAAAGTAGGGTTTTCTAGCTTTGTTCGAACCACACACACCTAACCGGCTTTAGACTCAACCTCAAGTCTTGTACACTCTCGAGAACCTCTTAACACTTACTGGTAACCGGAGAAAGCTAGTGGCAAAAGCCTTGAGCTCGATGAAGATGATGATCAACAGCGTTGTGGATGGCAGATGCCCGACCCAGGGGCTAATAGCCGAACCTTCGATGCACCGAGCCCCTGAGCTGCGAACCTCACCCTAGCCGAACCTCCTGTTGATCATCACCACCGCCAAACCAGGGTGTTGCCATGTCACGAACCTTTCCCACACAAACCTGCATGATCAGTCAAACCTAACATTTCCGAACCTATACCCATGAACCATCGCCGAAGCTGCACCAAGGCTACGAACCTGCTGCCAACCTAATCACTCTGGCGAACCTTTGATTTTAGCCAAACCTGCATGCACGAACCTAACCTGGACGAACCTCTGGCCGAACATTATTCATTACTACCAAACCTTGGTTGTAAACCTAGGGACTCATGAACCATTAGGCTGCACCATGACCGACCGAACCTTAGGTTCACCTACCAGATGCATGTTCACGAACCCTTTGGAAGAGCTAATAGGTTCGCTGACCAATGGCGACCTGACCTCGGACATAGAACCATCAGACCACAACATGGACTCAATTGGCACAAGATCATTACCCCGACTGATATCTAGTTGGCCCATTCCCTTGGTTCTGCCCAACACCATAGATTTAATCTAAGAAATTCTTTTGGGCCTAATAACTTGGTCCACCCACACACACGGCCCAAACACTTCATTAAATAGTTCATTCGGCCCATGTATGGGAAATTGGCCCACTTTATCCACAATGTAAACAAGAAAAACAAATCAAATGCATGGGTGTCATGCATGAATATTTTTAGACATCACAAAGGTGGTAAAATGTGGGTTGGTTTCCTACAACCTAAAATCATGTATTTTGAGGATGTTAACAAAAGATGTAAAGGATGATAAACCAGATTGATGAGAAGTCTAAGCGTTTTCTAAGAACTATACTAAACCTACAAGAATAATTATGATTAAGACAAGTGCAAAATAACATGACATGCAAAGCTATAACTAAATTAGTTAAGTGTTAGGAAGTCTATAAGAATTGTACAAGGGCCGAATAGAGACCGTGACTCGCGAGTGTAAGCCAATTTTAGGGCTAACACACACACTAACGCGAATGTCTACAACTTATCCTTATAAATTACAACAACTTGAAATCAATACAGGATCGTGAATACGACAACAAATCCAACAAAGAGCTCGTGCATTTCCTATTTAAGCTAAGTCAACCACTTCAAACACAAGGTGAGTTCATACGCCCCTTTAATAATCTTAACTGATTTTTAACTCTCGGGGCTGAGAAACATGCTTAACTTTTATTTATTTAAAAGTTTTAGTTTAACATATTGCTTATACCTTGATTAGATAATATTGCTTGACTTATTATCATTTATCATTGTACGCACGCTTGTATGATCAGGATATGACAGGGATAACTGAGATGAATATGATAATATAATTTCATAACTTATCAACACAATAGAATAACATAGTTGTAAGATTACATCTTACAACACTTACTTATTCTTACAAGAACAAACATTGAGATAAGGACAGGTGAACATGACGACAACAACAACGAAACACATGAATGTTATGAAGATAATATATCTTTATAATAACATTCTACACTAGAGTTACATAAGTGTAATAAGACAAGATCTTATAACACTTAGCTTACAACTTGATACATATTACAAGATAACATTGAACAAGTATCATCCACCACCTGAGTTGACTAAGTGTAGTAAGACTAGTTCTTACCACAGCTTAGTGACAACATGGTGACTATATGGAACAATAAGGAATGATAATCATGATAATGTAACTTCATGGTAACAACATCATTCACACAACAATTAACATAACATAATAAGACAAGATCTTATTTAACTTTGTTAACAACAATGAGAACATACAACATGGAGAACAAAGAACACAATACAATTGATTACTATTGAACTGTTTGCATTATATCATTTCAATCATGTGCCATGTACTCAAATTGATCATTGTAAGTCCCTTTCACAAATCGCTGACCAGTTAATTTGACGTGACTAAACCGACGATAGCATAGTGGTACCATAGGTTTGACAAACCTCTAGCTTGTAGGGCTAGTATGTTGATCGTACTCAATCATTGGCCGGTAACGTATGACCGGTGACAGGGCGAATCAAGTCAGGGTCTGGTAAGCGACACATGGTGATATAAATCTACAGTTATAATTGTAATTAATCCATCGCCTCTTGTTGATTAGTAGACTAAGGAATTTATTTTCCTCTCATGTCATATTTCTAGTAACAGTTCGATGAGGTCTATGGTAATACAAGGTGGTAGAGGTAAATCGGATGCATTGTAATATGATTACGTGAGGATTGCAATGGATTCCTTTTAGGCTCTATGCACTTCAAGTTGAGAACAAAATATCACATGGTTAACTAACACTCTTACATTATTAAAAGTGATTGACAGTTAACCCCACAAGAATAGAAAAATAACAAGGATTAGATTAAATTAACATAATTTCCTTAACACATTGAGGGTTTATCAATACTTCGTTTTGATAACTAAAATCCTCTTATTATATTATTCTACATATGATACAACGGGTGATGAACACAGACGGACGGGTGAAATGAAATGGATATCCATAGTTGTATTACAAGTGGCATTAAGTTCTATTATTTATGTGGTGAGATGTTGGGTAGGTCTTGGTTCCCTTACATATGCCCTATATATAAGCATAGCTAATAGGATAAGATATCACTTGTAAATATAACTATGGAAAGGCCATTGTGTGAACGGGTGAATCAAGCAACTTACAAACAACAAGTATGACATTGTGATTGTGCATGTGAAAATTTCAAGGCTTGCAAATATCAAACTTATGAACTCACCAACCTAGTGTTGACTTTGTTTAAATGCATGTTTTCCTAGGTGATGAACAGGTGTAGTTACCATATTCAAAAATAGCTAGTGGACTTTTAGAAGACCTAGCTACATTTTGTGTGATCATACTTTTGGGATGACAAAACAATGAATCATCTTTTGTATATCTTGTACAGATACAAGATATAAACTCATTGATTCTTTTGATTAGATTTACTTAGTTAAATTATGAGGAAACAATGTAATTTAACTTTGCAATTCTATTTCATGTCTTGTTAGCATTTCTCAGTTGTATATCTTGTACAGATACAACCAGCTTTACTGCCGCCACGCACTCATCGACACTGACACCACCTGACTCCCCTACACCTCCACCTCCTCCTCCGCCACCGCCTGTTCATCAGTTGGATCCTGCTACTATGCACTGGCCACGCTGCAGACCAGCCAACTGAGGGATGTAATCCCGAAGATGATGAACCGGATCAACAGCAACCACAGTAACATCGCCAACTCATCTGGAGAAGGCAACGTTAATACCCGCCATCATCAGGACTACTCCTACAAAAACTTTGTAGGGTGCAAGCCACCGAGTTCCAGTGGCAGTGAAGGAGCCGTCAGATTGATCCAATGGATCGAGAAGATGGAGAAAACTTGGAGATCAGTAACTATCCTGAGCAGTACAAGGTGAAGTATGATGCTGGCTCATTCAACAAGAGAGCGTTAACCTGGTGGAACGCTCAGGTTCAAACTTGGGGAAAAGATGAGGCTCTGTCTATGCCTTGGGACAATTTAAAGGCCATACTACGGGCAGAGTTTTGTCCAAGGAATGAACTCAAGAAGGTTGAGACTGAGTTACTCAATCTTGTTATGATTGGTGCTGGGCATCTGGCCTACACCACAAGATTTCACGAGCTATCATCATTGGCACCAAATATAGTGCCAACACTAGAGTAGAGAATTGAGCGGTATATCGGGGGATTACCGGCTTGTATGCAAGGTTTTATTCTTGCTGCTCATCCAACAACCCTGGAAATGGCTGTTACTCTGTCATCAACAATGACAGATGTGATGGTTGCCTCTGGGGCATTTAAGAAAGAATCTGCCTCAGCAAAGGCTGGGAGTTCAAGAAATTCGGATAAACGGCTGGCGAAGAAACAAAAGGTGGCCAAGAATTTTGCTGCGACCACCCAAACCCCGATGATCAACCAACCGCCACCTCTACAAATCAAGCGGCCCTACACTGGCACAGCACCTTTGTGCAACACCTACCGGTGTCATCATCAGTCAAATATCCAGTGCAAACAATGCACTAACTGTGGGAAGTTTGGCCATTGGGCAAACCAATGCAGGAGCACGAAGGCTCCGAACAGAAAAAACAATGCAGCGGCTACAACTGCTGCTACTACTGCTGCCGATAACAGGTCTTGCTATACTTGTGGTGAACCTAGACACTTCTCGAGGGATTGTCCCAAGAGAATTCAACCGAGGGCTCAAGTAGCATGAGGAAGAGCCTTTCAGATTGGAGCAGCTGCTGCTAGACAGGACCTGAATGTGATCACGGGTACATTTCTCTTATCTGACTCTTATGCATCCATATTATTTGACACTGGTGCGGATCAGAGTTTTATCTCATCCGACTTTGCATGCCATCTTAATTATGTGGAGGAATTTTTAGACTCCCCTTATACTATTGACATAGCAAACGGCAAACAGATAACAGTAGACACAGTATTTAGAAATTGCCCACTAACACATGGCGATCACACATTTTCCATTGACTTGATACCGATGGAGCTGGGCAGTTTCGATATCATTGTCGGAATGGATTGGCTATCTCTTAACAGAGTAGATTTCATCTGTTCCAAAAAACTACTACGTATTCCAGTGGGGAACAATGAGATCTTGGAAATTCATGGAGATCAAGCGAAATGCAGTGTGAAGATAATACGTGCATGAAGGCTCGCAAGTACCTCAGAAAACAATGTGTCGCATTTCTAGCACACGTGGTGGAGAAAGACAAGAACACAATCAAGATTCAAGATGTAATAGTTGTGAAAGACTATGCGGACGTGCTTCCGGATGATTTACCGGGACTGCCACCCGAGAGATCGGTGCAGTTTCGAATTGATTTGATTCCGGGAGCGACTCCTGTAGCTAAGTCTCCTTATAGACTTGCACCATCAGAAATGCAGGAGTTGTCCAATCAATTACAAGAGTTACTCGACAAGGGATTCATCCGACCGAGCCTTTCCCAGTGGTGAGCTCCGGTTCTTTTTGTTAAGAAGAAGGACGGATCGTTCAGAATGTGCATTGATTACAGAGAGCTCAACAAACTCAACATTAAGAATCGGTACCCGTTACCAAGGATTGATGATTTGTTTGATCAATTACAGGGAGCACAACACTTCTCAAAGATAGACATGTGTCCAGGTTATCACCAGCTCCGGATTCAAGAGGAAAACATACCAAAGACGGCCTTTCGTACCTGATACGGTCACTATGAATTCATGTTAATGCCATTTGGGTTGATGAACGCACCGGCAGTGTTCATGGATTTAATGAACCGGGTGTGCAAGCCGTACTTAGTTCAGTTTGTTATCGTCTTCATTGATGATACTGATTTATTCAAGAAATGAGAAGGAACACGAACAACACCTCAGAACAGTCTTGGAACTCCTGAGAGAAGAACAAATCTATGTCAAATTCTCCATGTGTGAATTCTGGTTAAGAGAAGTTCAGTTTTTGGGTCACGTGATTAACAGTAATGGTATTCACGTGGATCCTGCCAAGATTGAAGCAATCAAGAACTGGGATGTGCCTACAACGCCGACAGAGATCAGATCATTTTTGGGATTGGCAGGTTACTACAGGAGATTCATTTCGAATTTCTCTAAGATAGCCTTGCCTCTCACCAAACTCACACAGAAGACTGAACCTTTTGTGTGGACACAGAAACAAGAAGAGGCATTCCAGACATTGAAACAAAGATTGTGCAATGCTCCTATCTTAACACTCCTAGAAGGCCATGATGACTTCGTGGTGTATTGTGACGCTTCCCATCAGGGACTCGGATGTGTTTTAATGCAGCGAGACAAAGTCATTGCTTATGCCTCAAGACAGCTGAAGATACACGAGAAGAACTACACAACACATGACCTAAAACTGCGAGCTGTTGTCTTTGCTTTAAAAATTTGGAGACACTACCTGTATGGTACTAAATGCACTATCTTCATAGATCACAAGAGTTTACAGCACATATTTGATCAGAAGGAGCTTAACATGAGACAGAGACGTTAGGTTGAGCTCCTGAATGATTACGATTGTGTGATCAAATACCATCTAGGAAAAGCAAATGCTGTTGCAGATGCTTTGAGTCGGAAGGAAAGAGTCAAACCCTTGCGCGTTCGAGCAATTGGAATGACAGTGCAAACAAGTCTGAAAGATCGAATCATACAAGCACAATAAGAAGCAGTGGTACGAGACAATTTGAAACAAGAGCTCGATTGTGGAGTCGAGAAACATTTTGAAACAAAACAATATGGATTTATCTATTATCTGGATCACGTTTGGATCCCAATAGTAGATGAACTTCGAACACTTATACTTGACGAGGAACACAAGACATGATACTCTGTTCATCCTGGTGCCGATAAGATGTACCAAGATCTTAGGTCGTTTTATTGGTGGCCGGGAATGAAGAAAGATGTCGCCACTTATGTTGGCAAATGCATCACATGTGCCCAAGTCAAAGCTGAACACCAGAAACCTTCGGGTTTGCTGGAACAACCGGAGATACCACAATGGAAGTGGGAACAGATAGCTATGGATTTTATTACCAAGCTACCCCGCACTTCCAGGGGACATGATTCGATTTGGGTCATCATTGATAGATTGACCAAGTCCGCACACTTCTTGCCGATCAGAGAAACTTACAAGATGGAAAAGCTAGCAAGACTATATGTTGATGAAATAGTAGTTCAGCACGGTGTGCCATTGTCTATTATTTCATACCGGGACAGTCGATTTACATCGCGGTTCTGACAATCATTGCAACAATCCTTGGGAACAAGTGTAAACTTGAGCACCGCTTATCATCCATAAACGGATGGACAGAGCGAGCGAACTATCCAAACCCTAGAGGATATGTTGAGGACATGCATCCTAGACTTCGGTGGAAGTTGGGATAAACATTTACCAGTCATTGAGTTCTCCTACAACAACAGCTACCACAGCAGCATTGGATGTGCTCCGTTTGAAGCACTATATTGTAGAAAATGTCGGTCTCCAATTTTGTGGACCGAAGTGGGAGATAACAGGATTACTGGGCCTGAACTTATTCAGGAAACTATTGATAAGATGGCCCAGATACAACAGAGACTACAAGCAACCCGTAGCTGCCAAAAGAGTTACGCAGACAAACGGCGAAAGCCTTTGGAATTCAATGTGGGTGACCGAGTCATGTTGAAAGTGTCCCCATGGAAAGGCGTAGTTCGTTTTGGGGCTAAAGGCAAACTAGCACCAAGGTATGTCGGACCGTTTGAGATTACTCAATGCATAGGTCCTGTGGCATACAGACTCAAACTCCCTGATGAACTCAGCGGAGTACATGATGTATTTCATGTATCAAATCTCAAGAGATGTCTAGCTGACGAATCATTGATCATACCGTTGGAAGAGATACAAGTTGATGAGCAATTACATTTCATTGAAGAACCTGTAGAGATTATGGAACGTGAAGTCAAGAGACTGAAACGAAGCCGTATCCCTATTGTAAAGGTTCGATGGAACTCCAAGCGTGGACCAGAATTTATCTGGGAGCGCGAGGACAACATGAAAACAAAGTATCCTCACTTGTTCGAGAAGTAAAGCCCGACATTGATGCTTAAATTTTGGGACGAAATTTTTTAACAAGGGGAGACTGTGACATCCTGTACCAGATCGTCCGGCAAGTCCGTACGGTATGTGTACTTTCAATATTTACTGTGTGTAAATACATGTATATGAACAGTGTTTGTGATAACAAGAATTCAAAATACAAGAAACAGTTGTACGCATTTATGTGAAAACTTAAATACCGTAAGTACAACAACGCACGATAAACAATAGTTGTTGGTATTTAGGTGAAAACCTGAGTGCAGCTAAGACAGCGAATCAATAATGGCAATGGTGTTCAAGTAAATAACAAGAACAAGTCGGTTGCGGTCTGATATCCATAGATGACAGGGATCAGATGGCCGACAAATCAATATGAAAACAATGCGAAAACAGGAAGTTAGTTGAGTCCGTCAGTGAGGAAACACAACTCAAACATAATGGCAGTGTTATTTCAGAATAATGAACTGACAGTGTGTTTGCGTGGGTGACGATTTACACAAACATATCTGTGAGTTTAACGTTCTGAAATAATGACTGAAAAGTAAAAAACAAGCATCAGAAAACAAAACCATCGTCGTGTTCGTTCGGGTGACGATTCAAACGAATACGCGCGAAGGCGACGCGTTCTGACGAAACGAAACGAAAACGACACGAATGAAAATAAATTTGAGAAATTTAATGTTTCGTGTTTTACAATTTTGAAACTCATCTAAAATTTATCAAAGGAAATTATTTTATTTAAATTACGTAAATTATGCGTAATAATCCGGAAACGCAACGGAGACGAAAAACGAGCAACCGAACAAACCCAGATACCCTCGGGTATTTAAAGCCTTAAATGAGGCTTTTGCTCTCATTTCTATCAACTCTCTCTCTCTCTCTCTAGAACCCATTTCTCGAACCTCTCTCTCTCACTAGAATAATCACTCTTCAAACCTTCATAACTTGCCCGTTTCTTGACGAAATTGGATGATTCTTGGACCTACACGAAGCTCTTGAAGTCCTCTACCTAGAAGTACAGCAGATCTGAGCTTTTGTCCGGCCAAAATCGAGGTATGATCAAGAGAAACCCACAAAAACTTGGGTTTTCTAGCTTTGTTCGAACCACACACACCTAATCGACCTTAGACTCAACCTCAAGTCTTGTACACTCTCGAGAACCTCTTAACACTTACTGGTAACCGGAGAAAGCTAGTGGCAACAGCCTTGAGCTCGATGAAGATGATGATGATGAACAGCGTTCGTGGATGGCAGATGCCCGAGCCAGGGGCTAATAGCCGAACTTTCGACGCAACGAGCCCCCGAGCTGCGAACCTCACCCTAGCCGAACCTCCTGTTGATCATCACCATCGTCGAACCAGGGTGATGCCATGCCACGAACCTTTCCCACATGAACCTGCATGATCAGTCAAACCTAACATTGCCGAACCTATACCTATGAACCATCGCCGAACCTGCACCAAGGCTATGAACCTGCTGCCAACCTAATCACTCCGGCAAACCTTCGATTTTAGCCGAACCTGCATGCACGAACCTAAGCTGGACGAACCTCTGGCCGAACAATATTCATTACTACCGAACCTTGGCTGTAAACCTAGGGACTCACGAACCTTTAGGCCGCACCAAGACCGACCGAACCTTAGGTTCACCTACCAGATGCATGTTCACGAACCCTTTGGAAGAGGCTAATAGGTTCGCTGACCAATGGCGACCTGACCACAGACATAGAACCATCAGACCACAACATCGACTCAATTGGCGCAAGAGCATTACCCCGACTGATATCTAGTTGGCCTATTCCCTTGGTTCGGCCCAACACCATAGATTTAATCTAAGAAATTCTTTTGGGCCTAATAACTTGGTCCACCCACACACACGGCCCAAACACTTCATTAAGCCCGATAATAGTTCATTCGGCCCATGTGTGGGAAATTGGCCCACTTTATCCACAATGTAAACAAGAAAAACAAATCAAATGCATGGGTGTCATGCATGAATATTTTTAGACATCACAAAGGTGGTAAAACATGGGTTGGTTTCCTACAACCTAAAATCATGTATTTTGAGGATGTTAACAAAAGATGTAAAGGATGATAAACCAGATTTATGAGAAGTCTAAGTGTTTTCTAAGAACTATACTAAACCTACAAGAATAATTATGATTAAGACAAGTGCAAAATAACATGACATGCAAAGCTATAACAAAATTAGTTAAGTGTTAGGAAGTCTATGACAATTGGACAAGGGCCGAATAGAGACCATGACTCGCGAGTGTTAGCCAATTTTAGGGCTAACACATACACACACGTGAATGTCTACAACTTATCCTTATAAGTTACAACAATGTGAAATCAATACACGATCGTGAATACTACAACAAATCCAACAAAGAGCTCGTGCATTTCATGTTTAAGTTAAGTCAACCACTTCAAACACAAGGTGAGTTCATACGCCCCTTTTTAAATCTTCACTGATTTTTAACTCTCGGTGCTGAGAAACATGCTTAACTTTATTTGTTTAAAAGTTTTAGTTTATCATATTGCTTATACCTTGATTAGATAATATTGCTTGACTTATTATCATTTATCATTGTACGCACGCTTGTATGATCAGGATATGACAGGGATAACTAAGATGACTATGATAATATAATTTCATAACTCATCAACACAATAGAATAACATAGTTGTAAGATTACATCTTACAACACTTACTTATTCTTACAAGAACAAACATTGTGATAAGGACAGGTGAACATGATGACAACAACAACGAAACACATGAATGTTATGAAGATAATATATCTTTATAATAACATTCTACACTAGAGTTACATAAGTGTAATAAGACAAGATCTTATAACACTTAGCTTACAACTCGATACATATTACAAGATAACATTGAACAAGTATCATCCACCACCTGAGTTGACTAAGTGTAGTAAGACTAGTTCTTACCACAGCTTAGTTACAACATGGTGACTATATGGAACAACAAGGAATGATAATCATGATAATGTAACTTCATGGTAACAACATCATTCACATAACAATTAATATAACATAATAAGACAAGATCTTATTTAACTTTGTTAACAACAATGAGAACATACAACATGGAGAACAAAGAACACAATACAATTGATTACTATTGAACTGTTTGCATTATATCATTTCAATCATGTGCCATGTACTCAAATTGATCATTGTAAGTCCCTTTCACAAATCGCTTACCAGTTAATTTGACGAGACTAAACCGACGATAGCATAGTGGTACCATAGGTTTGACAAACCTCTAGCTTTTAGGGCTAGTATGTTGATCGTACTCAATCATTGGCCGGTAACGTATGACCGGTGACAGGGCGACTCAAGTCAGGGTCTGGTAAATTGTAATAAATCCATCGCTTCTTGTTGATTAGTAGACTGAGGAATTTATTTTTCTCTCATGTCATATTTCTAGTAACAGTTCAATGAGATCTATGGTAATACTAGGTGGTAGAGGTAAATCAGATGCATTGTAATATGATTACGTGAGGATTGTAATGGATTCCTTTTAGACTCTATGCACTTCAAGTTGAAAACAAAATATCGAATGGTTAACTAACACTCTTACATTATTAAAAGTGATTGACAGTTAACCTCACAAGAATAGAAAAATAACAAGGATCAGATTAAATTAACTTAATTTCCTTAACACATTGAGGGTTTATCAATACTTCGGTTTGATAACTAAAATCCTATTATTATATTATTCTACATATGATACAACGGGTGATGAACACAGACGGACGGGTGAAATGAAATGGATATCCATAGTTGTATTACAAGTGGCATTAAGTTCTATTAGATATGTGGTGGGATGTTGGCTAGGGCTTGGTTCCCTTACATATGCCCTATATATAAGCATAGCTAATAGGATGAGATATCACTTGTAAATATAACTATGGAAAGGCCATTGTGTGAACGGGTGAATCAAGCAACTTACAAACAACAAGTATGACATTGTGATTGTGCATGTGAACATTTCAAGGCTTGCAAATATCAAACTTATGAACTTACCAACCTAGTGTTGACTTTGTTTAAATGCATGTTTTCCCAAGGTGACGAACATGTGTAGTTACCATATTCAAGAATAGCTAGTGGACTTTTAGAAGACCTAGCTACATTTTGTGTGATCATACTTTTTGTTAAGACGTGATAGGACCGGCGATTTCACTTTGGACGGAAGGTTAGGGTTTTGACCCATGAAGAACATGAAGATGATGAACAAAATCATATGATAAATTGATAGAATCGAATGATTACATGATTGTATTCACATCATAAAAGAACATAGTGTTGCCGGGGAGAGATCGAGCATGATCTCTCCCCCTTTCGTGCTCAAACCCAAGAACACTCACAAGAACCTTAAACCCTAAAATCTGGAAATCTGATATTTATAGGGGCTGTAGCCCATTCGGCCGAATGGAGCCATTCGGCCCTTCATTCGCCGAATGGGTCCCTTTACATCATTTCCATTCGCAGATGCTCCTGCGAACGACTCAGTTTCCAGATAAACAACATACAAACACATACAAGTGATTACAAATAATCAAATACAGATCTAATCTATTCGAACAGCAGCGGACACCCAAAATATGCACCAACACTTTTGGGATGACAAAACAATGAATCGTCTTTTGTATATCTTGTACAGATACAAGATATAAAGTCATTGATTCTTTTGATTAGATTTACTTAGTTACATTATGAGGAAACATTGTAATTTAACTTTGTAATTCTATTTCATGTCATGTTAGCATTTCTTAGTTATATATCATGTGCTATGTAAACAATCTGATCATTTCGAATATCACCACAATATCACGTCCCGGGAACCTTCCGCCCGGCGGGAAAGTCGATCCAGCCCACCGGCTCGGGGTGTGACAATCTGATTACAATAAAACTAGAACACACAGTTCTCAAATCTCTCTCACAGGTTCTCTCAATCTCAGATCTGTCACACATAAATAAATGACAGACAAACCTGCTATATATACATAACCAACAAACGAACTAGCCGAACCCTTAGGTTCACCAGACGAACCTTTAGGTTCGCTGGACGAACCTTTACAATACAAACCCTAGGTTCGCCGAACCTTAACAAAACCTGCTTAGGTTCGTGGGCCAGACGAACCTTAGCAAAACCTACATTAACTTATACATTTTGAAAGCAAACTATTACAAAATGTCCTAATAGGCGTGTGTATATGTGTGTGTTTGCCCTAATGTTGGCTAACACTCGTGATTCTTTGTTATCAATTAGTCCTCATTCACTTGTGATGAATCATGCTAGCACTTAATCAATAAAGTTAAGCTTATCATATCGTGTTATTTGTGATTAGAAACTTGGTCTCAATCACCTTTATTAACCTTAAGTCCACTTTTGAAAATCCATATTATTCCCAAAGTATAAGACTTAGGTTTATTGATATTAGAGTTTTAAATCAAGATAGTTTCTAAGTATAAAACTTAGGTTTATACATTAAAACTTTGCTTGTTGTCCTTGTAATAACTTGGAATAGTTGTCTTTACTTAATAACATTCAAGTGTTCCAACTAGATTGATAACTAAAATCCTGTTTGCATCTCAAATGATACAAGTTTGGTTACATGTCATCAAAACCCTAATAGGTTTTTTTTCTATGCATGCAACCCACGTCCCAATCCCTATGCATGGCTAATCTTTATGTCTCTTTGGTGCAACCCCTTCGTGCAACCCAATGGTGTATAAGGACAGCCACACGAATGAACCAAGCCGAATGGGAGCACTCATGCGAAAGAGGCTGTGGCCATATGTGATTAGGCATGTGAAAGGGAGGGTGCCGACCGAATAGGACTTCATGCGATTAGAAGGCCGACCGAATGGTGTGGCTTGCGAATGAAAGCTTTGAGCCTAAAGGTAGCCATGTGAATGTAGCTTCCCCCGACCGAATAGGTGCCTCATTCGGCCTTCTGGCCATTCGGCCTAGCTGGGTAAATACCCATTCGACTATTCGAACTCATCCCAATACAAATCCCCATTTTCGAGTTCTATGACCAACCCATGAGATGTAATGAGTCCCTAACTCATACCCAGGTGTTTTCATGAAGTTTCCCTAAGGTTTAGATGGCTAGAACCGGTTTTTGTGGAGGGATCGAACAAAGAGTTTCAAAACCCTAGAAATTCGAAACTTAAGGTTCGTTTTACCTCCGATTCAGTGGTTGTTGGAGCAGAACCTTTGTACATTCGAGTAGAGGATGTCAAGAGCTTTGATTTGGCACCAAGTTTGCATGATTTGGTTGAGAAACAAGAGAGATCTTGGTGTTTTTGGGTTGAAAATCTAGAGAGACTGGGTTTAGAGAGAGAATCCGGGTGTGGGTTCTATAGAGAGAGAGTAGAAATGGGAGAAATGAGAAGAAAAGGGTTCTTTTAGTGTATTTATACCCCGTATGAGTTCGGATTCGTTTCGGCTGCTCGGTTTTCATTTACGTTATGGTTACGAAGTGTTAATTACAAATAGTTTTGTATCATTAATTTAAATTAACTCTTTTTAGGTTGTGATTCCTAATAAATATTATTTTATTAAATTTTTCGTTATTTTAAAGTTCGTGCTCGTCTAATTTTACCGTTTCTTCAGAAAAGGTAACTTACGCGCGTTTTCGTACAGAGCGCTAACTGTACGAGTACGATCGTACGTTTCACTTTCTAATTTGGTTTTATATTTGTCAGCAGTCGTTCAGAACATAAAACCCACAGATATGTTTGTGTGAAGCATCACCCACGCAAACACGTTGTCAGTTTATTATTCGTATATGATACTGAGTTGTTGTTTTGCATTGGACATTCTCACAGACGGACTCAACAAAGCCTAACTGTTTTCACATTGTCATGATAAGTTTCACATTGTTTTATCATTGGATTGTCAGCCATCTGATTCCTGTTTATTTATGGATATCAGATCGCAACCGACTGTACTTTCGTTACTTGTTCTCACTCTGTTGTTTAACATGAATTGTTGTATTTACTGTATTTAAATTTTCACTTAAACACATACAACTATTATTGGTTTTCACATTGTTAATTCGCGTTGTATTGTTGTATATTTATATTTCAATTCTCATCGAAATGTATACAAATGTTAATTGTTTCCAACGAATTGTTATCACAAACTGTTCATCACATAGTGTTTACACATAGTTTAGGTGTAGGTACACACGCACCGTACGGATTTTCCGGACGGTCATGTACCAGTTGTCACAATAACATACATTTTATACTTAAAATAAAATATATAAGCATGCTTCTCGGCCTCGCAGTTATAAAACACAAGGTTTGAAAAGGGGCAATGAACTCACATGTGTTGTGTTGAATCGTTGACTTACTTCAAGAATGTTCGCCCTCGTTGTTTGTAGATGGATTGTATTCAACCTGTGTTTCATTTTTTTTTGTGTTCATCATTATCAATAATTGTTATTTGATTCACATTAACCTTCAAACTAGGTGTTTTGTCTAAGTGTTTGGATCTAAGTAATCTTTCACTTTGTTAATGTCTTACTAGGTCTCAATCATGTGCTTCATTTTACCAATCCTATTTACTTCTTTCCCATTTTCATCTAACTGGCTATTTAAAGTATGGTTTCTGTTTTGAAAACATGTTCTACAATTCTAATTATTTGTCTTAAAAATAGTACTTGATTAGTACGAAAATTTAAGCTTATTTTATAAAAGAGTTATCTTACTTTAAGAAGGTTTTGATAACAACACCTATATTTATCTTATAAAATAAACTTATTTATATAATATTGTTTGAATTACTTTAATAAAATATTATGTTTAATTTTATAAAAAGTTAAGTGTAATTCACCGAAATTCTTTCAACACTTAACAAAAGTCTTAAGTGTTCTTAACCATATAAATCCTCTTGGTCACCTCTTTGCTATCAATTGTTATTAATTTAAATCATGTTTAGTTTAATAAAAATATACATTTTGTAAGTTATATGTGCTTCAAAAGATCCTAGATAGTATTGATGATCCCATTATAAGGTTAACCTCTAGAAAACCCTAAATGAAGTTCCATCAAAACTACCTTGTGTTCGTCTTACCCCATGAGTACAAGGTTAGCCCATAACTCTTAATTTTGAGTATAGGTTACTAAGGTTAGTTTGATATTATCAATTGCCAAGTGTTGTAAACTCAATATCGAAGTATTAAGACCCTAGGAACTAGTATCGATGGTTGGTATATTCGGCTAAGGTACAAATGCCACTTTGCCGATACGACTACCTTTTATGACCAACTTCTGGTTCTTCATTTTGATAAATCTTGGTTGTATTTGAGCTTGTTTTTCTTGGATAATATCAATCTAATATTATCTAAAGATAGCTTCTTAGTATCAACACTAACAGTGTCGACACAAGGCTGGAAACAATGAACAAGTGTTTCATCGATACTATAGTATTGATGCATCTAATTTTGATGGTTTCTCCTCCCACATCGGTTATCGATAAGGACCAACTAAGACCCCCTTGGACCTCGTTGATATTGGCAGTATCGGTGAGAGCAAGTTGGTAAGGCCTTCGAACTTAGTAAATTCGATGAGAGGAGCTACACCTTGATGAAATTGTCAATCCTAGTTGTCATCTTCAACTGACATGTCAATACTGATAGTTCATATATCGATACTACATTCTCAACCCAAAATCGTTATTCCAGCAATATCCAAGTAATCAAGACCCATTTACATGAACTTTTATTGAGGTTTAGTGTCCTAAATCGGTTTACAAGAGCAGGGGTTCGGGTTTAATGAAAACCCTGAAATACCAAAACTTCTAGCTCAAATTTACCTTGATATTTGTTGTTCCAAGCTCAGATCGTTTGTCCTTTCTTGTTCCACTTGTTGAGAGGATCGTTTGGACACCACCTTTGTGGAAATTGGTGAATAATTGAGGTGGTTTGACAATGGAGTTTTAGAGAGAGAGGGCTGGTCATCAGCTTTTAGAGAGAGAGAGTGATGGGCTGAAAAATGAGAGAGAAAATGTGACATCCAGTATTTTTACAAACGATGATCTGTAATGGTTAGTGTACTAAACTTGATTTATTTACTGGGTTAATAATTTAATATTTATTATTAAATTAATGTTGAGTAAAAACTCTAGCACATAGTGTTATTTTAAATGTATGGAGTTGCATTTAGTGAATTTTTGTGATTTCGGTACCGTTCGGCGGTGTTTAAACGAACGTTGGTGACGACTCGGTTAACGAATTTAGTGTAATGCTTGGTTTAGCATAAAATGATAAACCATAAATGAATAAATTAAGTTAACAATGAAAAACCGTGAATTTTGATGTAAACTGTTGAATTAACTGACAACCGACTTTACCCGTGTTTTAGCCGAGCTAAATGGAATTAATTATCCAAATAATATTTAAGGTCATTGTTTTTGACACAAATTTGATCATTTTAGTATGATTAAATATTCTATTAATTTTAGAATAAAAATAGGAATTTTTATCAAATTTCTAGTACAAGTTTATACAATGTAGAACTCAGAATATACATGTTTTTATCGGGATTTACAATAAATTTGACAAGTGTGTGTACACATGTCTTATGGATAATACATCAAGATTTACTTAAATCTTGCAAATCTCACCAATTCCAAAAACAATCATTCTCAAACCCCAAACAAGTAACATGTCCCTCACTCTCTCTCTCTCTCTCTCTCTCTCTCTCTCTCTCTCATCGTCATTCTATCCCTCTCTACACTTTTCACTTTCAAAAAAAATAATAATAATTCAAGCTTCTTGCTTCATGGTTGTTGGTGTTCTTGAGTGATAGAACAATTTAGGAGCTTTGTTCAAAGAAAACTCACTATTGTCATTCATTTTAAAGGTAAAATCGCTTCATAATTAAGTGGGTTTTTTTATACAAGTTGTTCACCCAAAGAATGTGTTTAACTCAAGTAGGTTTTGGTGTAAAAGATGATAATGTGTGTGTGTAAGTGTATGTGTGTGTGAAACATGTGTGTGTGCAAATGAGTGTTTTAATTTTGGTTGGTGATTTTGGTTACATGCATTTATCTATACATGCATATGTACGTATGTATATGTGAAATAAGTTACATGCATGAACATATATGTATATATATGTATGTAAATGTGAGATGATTACATGCATTTATATATGTGGGTAAGTATGAGCTTTTGCATGCATGTATGTGTGTATATGTAATTTCTAGATACATGCATGTATACATGTATGAATATATATGGATATGTATGATTTTGTAATACATGCATGTATGTGTATGTACATGGATATGAATGCATGTATGTTTTTTTTATATCATGTATGCATGTGTATGTATTATACTTAAGAATACATATATATACACACACATAAGCAGATGTATAAAAAGTATGATGTACATGCATGATGGTTGTATATGTAAGCATGCATGGGTATGCATGTAACTATTTATATAGTTATTTAATTTTAAAAATAATAATAATAATAATTGATATTTTATGAAATATATGAGATCTGATCTAAAAGCCTTAATATACTTAAAAATATAAATATTTTGTTATAAAATGGATAAAGAATGGTTAGATAACTTAGCCATAATTTTTATTAACTTAAAATGGATGTTTTGATAAGATGAAATCTTTAATAATAGAGTTCCTATAAAATAATTTTTTTCACAGATTTTAATCAGTAAATTATGAGAATTTATAACATATTTAAAGTATAAAATCAAGTGGATTTAGAAATATAATGATATAACGGTTATTGAGTACCGAAAATACGCGTTTTTCGACTATTTTTAACGTATAAAAAGAGTCATTTTATGAATCTGATTTGATCCGAAAATTTATACGTTTTTATGATAAAAAATTGTAAATTTTAATGTATAAGTGTTGTAAAAAAAGTATAAAATGAAATACTTGAGAACTATGCCTAAAAATAACGTAAAAACGTCGTTTTAACGCAAAATTTCGATATAATTTCGTGGCTGATTTTAAGCAGTAAAATTTGTGTGAAAATAAGTATAAAATACTTATTTTGAATTATTAGAAGTCACTTAGGTCATAATGCATGTGGATGTGCTTATATGTTGCGTTGTCGGTTTTGTCGGTAAAATACGGTGAAATTGTTATTTTTGGCAAAGTTGTTAAAAATAATTAAGTTTGGAGTTAAAATGGATTTTTAACAAATATAACTTAGTTATTTGGAAATTTTATGACTTAAAACGTTAACTTATGATTTATGATATATAACTAAATTCGAGTCACCAACGGGTCGTTTGTGTGAAATATGTTTCCCTTAGTGGAACGTGTTTAACTCTAGTTAAGTTGGGTGAACAACTTACATGATGGACTTTTATTTAGACTGTTAATGTGTCCCTTGGGTTTTAGTGCGCTAGTGAGAACAGTCGGGTTATTTGGAAATCTTTGTTGCTAGTAGGAACACATTGAGGTGAGTTTCACGGCCCCTTTTTAATAATGTTTTTGGTTTTTGATAAACCGGGGGAGAAACATATCGGGAAAAGAAATTTTAAATTGTAATTGTAACATCTGTGCCGGAATCGTTACCGGAACAGTAATCTGTACAGTAACTTGTACAGTAACTCAGGTACAGACTATGAGAACTAGATAGATACTATGGACACTGATGCTAAACATAAACTATTACACCATGTTTCTGAAATTCTGATTTAAACCATATGATTTAAACAGTCAGAAACACATCAGACAACGAGGAACAAGTACATACATGTTTGATTTGATGCTATTAGGTATAAACGTATGCGAGGATAAACGAAACAAAACTAAAACAGTTGTTGTTACAGGATGTTAAACCGACGAATTATTCATACAGGTGACGATCTGTACGAATAGATCTGAAAATTTAACGATCTGAAATGACGATTGAACAGTAGAAAACAAAATCAGAAAATGAAACGTACATCGTGTTCGTACAGTTAGCGCTCTGTAAGAAAACGCGCGTAAGAGACGTTTTCTGACGAAACGAAACGAAAACGATTCGAACGATAATAAATTTAAGGAAATATAATATTTCCTGTTTTACAATTTTGAAACTCGTCAGAAATAAATTAAAAAGAATTTATTTAATTAAAGCGCGTAAAGCAAAATACGCGAACAAATAACGAAATGCGTAAAAATAATAAATTACGACAAATAACTCCAGAAAATTAGATATTTAACATTTATTAGGAATTTCAACCTTTAAAATAATTTAATTTAAAACCATTTTATTTAAATTATGTAACTACACACGTTACGATCCGGAAATGCAACGAAAACACAAACCGAGCGACCGAAACAAACCCGAACACACGCGGGGTATACATACCCTAAATGAGACTCTTTCTCATTTATTCCACTTACTCCCTTTCTCTACCAATCACCAACTCGTTCTCTCTCTCTCTAGCATTTCCACCATTTTCAAGCTTTGAAGCTCCATATCTCACTCATTTGGTGACCAAATCGAGTGTTCTTGGAGCCTAAACGAAGATCTCGACTCCCTCTACACGAAAGTACAACTGATCTGTGGATTCACCCGGCCATTACAGGTAAGAAGCTTTGAAATCTCTGAAAATTAGGGTTTTCGTGAAACCTTTTTGATCACCACACACAAACCGGCTAACCACCTTGTCCAAGAACCATACGACCTCGAAACCTAACCCTAGCATAGCATCACAATGGAGGTTGCATGGCTACAACTCGAACCAGAACAAGGATGAACAGGTTCGTGGGGAACGAACCTGTTAACACAGCCTCATGGCCGAACCTTGTGTTGAAGAACCACGGCCGAACCTGTGACTCCCTGCGAACCCAACGGGCATAGGCGAACCTTGTATCATAAACGAACCATTGGTTCGTCTACCCTCATTAGCCAAACCTCGCCAGCAAATCCCGAACCTGTTAGATCAGTGACGGGCCGAACCCTTCGGTCTCAATCCTCTGGCCGCATCTATCCATTTCGGCCAAACCCAAAGGAGTCACGAACCATGCTCTTGAAACATCATCAGTGCCGAACCATGCATGTAGGGAGCGAACCCTCCCATGCAAACCTTCTGTTCACGAACCCTTGGCTAGGAGCGAACCTTTGTGCATGAACCATCAGTACACCGAACCTCCTACGCTAGACAAAGATCAGCCGAACCTTTACGCTCAAATGGTCGCACCATACAACCCACGAACCAATCAGACTTTAGCCGAACCCTCTACAAGGTTCGCTGGAAACCCAGCTGTGTTCCAGCCTATTCGACCCAACCTTTTGCTATGACCCACCCCTCTTGTTCGGCCCAAACAGAAAACCATAAGCCACTCATCAGGCCCAATACACAATTAGTTTGGCCCACGATTTCTTATCTAGCCATTTGATTGGGCCCAATATCGATTGGATTGGGCCACGTGACTCATGAGGCCCAACACTATCCGGCCCAATGGAAAAACACGTAACATATACCATACGAACCATTTAAGTCATTGGGCCAAATCTATTACTCGGCCCAATCGTGTTTAGACGGATCTTACATACACATTAAAAGGCCCAAATAGTTTAACTTGACCCATCAACACTTGAGGCCCACGCATAGTCTTAACCGGTCCAATAACATCACTTAGTTGGTCATTATGGCAAATTCTTATCCGGCCCGCATGGTTAGTAATTAACCTAACACATTAACGCGATGAACAAGAAATACAAGAAACCCTTTTATAAAGCTAAATGAATACTTAAGTAGACTTACACAGATTCATGTAATACAAATAGTAAGCACAACATTTTAAAGGTCTTGAATTTTCAAGAACATAGTAGGGCCGGATAAAGACTGTGACTCACTAGTGTTAACCAACATTAGGGTAACACTAATACACACACACACCTGAAATTCACATAACCTATACTTACAAGCTAAGAACAAAGTGAAATAAATACAGGATCGTGAAAACACCAACCAGTACAACAGAGAGCGTGTGCATTGTCTTTATACATAGTCAACCACAACAAACACAAGGTGAGTTCATTTGTCCCTTTTCAAAACATTTGTTTTAACTCGGGACTGAGAAGCATGTTATTCATTTTAAGCAATTATCGAAATGTTTATTAAATGCTTTTACACTATTGAGAATGCTTTTACTAATGCTTGAACTTGTAACGCTTATTTGGAAACTAAAGACTAAGTCTATAGTGTAAATAGCTAATGTTGTTTACCCTATACTTATTTACATTATACGTACACTTTGTGCTCAAACTGGAAACTTAGAATTAAATGCTTGATGCTTATGTCACAAACTAGAACCTTAAATTATATGCTTGAGGCTTACGCTATAGACTTGAAGTCTAAACCTTATGCTAGACGCTTATGATATAAACTTGACACTTAAACTTTGAGCTAAATACTTATTCTATAAGCTATGTGCTTAAACTATACATTTGATGTTAAATTATAAACTCTATGTTTAAACTACATACTAAATGTTAAGGCTTCGAAAATACTTATACTAAACACTAATACTCTATATAATTATTTCAGAAAGTTAATGTTCTACACTCGTAGTAAAGTGTTAAATTGTTTTACACTTACAATTATTTGCTTAAACTTAACTTGAAAACTTAAATGCTTAGAAATACTTATATGCGTGAGATACTTGAAATACTTGAACGCTTGATATACTTGAAACACGTGAATGTTTGATATGCTTGGAATGCTTGATACACTTGGATGCTTGAACACTTGAATGCTTGAAAAATTTGGAATGCTCTAACTACAGACTGATTAACCGCCGTGTGTTGACCTAGGTGTCAACCCCTACTAGTCATCAGTGAAACTATTTGACTGCGTTAAACTTGTATGCGTAAGCTATAGGACAATGTAAGACAGACTATTGGCCGCCGCGTGTTGACCTAGGTGTCAACCCCTACTAGTCATCAGTGTTCTTCTTTGTCAGAGTCATGTAAGACAGACTGATTGGCCGCCGCGTGTTGACCTAGGTGTCAACCCCTACTAGTCATTCAGTGTTCTTCTTGATTCATTAATGGTTATGACAAGTGACTAGAATGATTTGGGTTATTCTAGCTGACTTTGTGTCAGCTTGAAGGTTTCTCTATTATAACACGTCACGAGTCATATTTAGGACCATTGTGGATGGATGCTGAATTCCCGAGGGTGTTTAGCTGTCCATAATGGTGCCTCTCAAACTCAATACTCTTAAGTCATGGAATCAATGGGGTGGAGTGAAACGCTTAATTATCATTAACAACAATATGTTAAACAGCCCGGTATGTGGTGGGACGGTGGCTGGGACTTGTCCCCTACATATGCCCTATATATAAGCATACTCGGATGGATAGCATAGGTGGTTGTTAGTGAGGTTAAGGTTGTCATTTCGGGGAAATCAAAGGAATCATTTTCATAGTAATCAAATGCTAAAAATCATATGTCATGGAATCAAGGTAGTGGAATGAAACGCTTAATTATCATTAACAACAATATGTTAAGCAGCCTGGTATGTGGTGGGACGGTGGCTGGGGCTTGCACCCTACATATGCCCTATATATAAGCATACTTGGTTGGATAACATAGGTGGTTGTTAGTGAGGCTAAGGTTGTCATTCAGGGAATCAAGGTAAACAACTTTAGAGTAATCGAATTCTATGAATCGAATGTTACGGAATCAGAGATGTCGGATGAAACGCTTAATTATCACCAGGAAAAATATATCATGTGGTTTGGTGTAATATCCGAGATTTTCCAATCACTATTACGATTAAATTATCCGATTTGTAATCTCGACGAACTTTAATAAATGAATTTCGTTGAAATAAATTTCATAAGGTATTAGCATAATATATATATATATATCTAGATATATAGATATATATATATATATATATATATATATATTTATAGTTATATATGTACGTTCATATATATATATAGAATTCCTTAAAATTTTATATATTATATATTTATATAACTATTGTAAGAATAGTGATTTAATAGATTTAAAACATTTTAAGATAATAAGTTTATAAAATATTAAGGTTAAGAAAAACTTTAGGAGTCAAAAAGAGGAATTATAAAGCTTAAAACTAGCTAATAAGGTAGTTTAAGATGGAAATGAGCATACCCTAAACTCCAAGGACTAAATGTGTAATTTCCCAAACCTTGCCAGCTTCCCCACGCCCCCTTTTCACGCTTTCCCGGTCTCTAGCTCCGGCCAACCTGCCGGAATCCGGCCAAGCCACCGGTCAACCTCTTAAACGCGATTTAATGCACCAAACGAATAGGTTTTCGCACTTTTATGACCCAAAACACGTTTCTAACGTAGAGGAATGATTAAAACATGATAAATATAACATTTAATTCAACTTTAATCTTCACAAAACCGTCCTTTTAAACCTCGCATTTAACTCGACGTTTCGGTTGAAATTGGATCGAATAAACATGGGGTTATTCTTCATTTCGTTCGTACGAAACTAAACACATATCCAAATAGCTCTAACATTGCTCTGGAATCAAGAACCAATCGAGGAACGACCGGAATCTTCGTGGAGCTCGAACTCTATCAAAACCCGACCAAAACAAGTAAGTAAATACATCTATATGATCGGTTTTCAACGTAGAACAATAGCCCCTTATCAATTTCGATGATTAACTGAACGTGTGATTGATTTAAAAATTAGGGTTCTTGTGGGAATTGGAGATTTTGGAATTTTCAAGATAAAATGAATTTGATCTGGATACTTAAAACAAAATGAAGCCCTTAGTCTGATGGTTTGAGCTTGGTGTGTGCAACCCGCAGGTGTTGGGTTCAAATCTATCCGGTCTCAACAACCATTTTTATTTTATTTGTTTTGATTTTTTTTAAACACTTTTGAACCATTTAAAAACCCAGAAAAATTTAGTAGATAAATTCATTTTGTTTAATTATAAAATTAATATTTATTGTTTGTAAATACCTATTTAAATCATAAAAACAAACCAAATGTATTTATTAAATTCTAGAAAAATTATATCACACTTCTAGAACTTATATAAACGTGCCCAAATTTTTATAAATATTTTTATGCAGCACAACTATTAAATTTGATTTAAAAGTGTTATTAATCTGCGTAATATATTTATCAAAAATAATTAAAACTCTACAAAAATTCTGGAAAAATTATAAAGCCTTTATGGACCTTTCATGAACCTGAAAAAAAATTTTGTTTTAATTCTTATGACTGAAAACAATTTATTTTGATTTAAAAGCATTATAAAACTAAATAATAATTTATTAAAAATATTAAATACATTTAAAAAAAATTATGAAATTTTTTTATAAGATTTTTGAATTAAAACTAACTCAAAAATATTTTTATTTGAATAAAAATATTTTATTTGAATAAAAATGCCATTTAATTTGAATTATAGTTATTATAAATTTACATACATACATATTTATGTATCTTATAAAATTTCAGAAACATAGTTTTCATTTCTGAAATAATTATTTATAACAGAAAATACTTTTGTTTAAATTTATTTTATTTAAATAAAATAACAATTAATTTAACTTAAAAACTTTATATTAAAACATATAAACATAAGACTTTGTAATCTAATTAAAAATTGTATATAATCATCTACATTTTTATGACTCTTTAACTTTTAAATATCCCTAGAGGAATAAACTTGTGAATTTTTTATCATTATTTCATTAACTTATAATATTTATTTTTAATAACTAAAAATACAACTTTATCGTGTTTATCTCCAAATCACCTAACTTAGCTTTGAATTTTCTAAACATATTTAGAACCTAGATCTTGAACTTATAATGTCTTAGAACTCTATTTTGAACTTAGAGAATTATGAACTTGAAACTATAGGTTTGTTGTGAGGAATTGCTTCTCATAAATTTGGACCTACAACTATACAAGCTTACAACTTAGCTATTAAACTGATCCAGGTGAGTTTCATATTTCCCTTTTCTTATTTTGATTTTGTTTTCAAAACATCGGGGATGAAACATGAACTTTAACTATTTGAACAATCTGTATCTATGAACTTTATCTTGTAATTTGAGCTTATGTCCCAAACTACATGTGAACTATCCTCGAAACTTGCATTGATCATTAACTATATTAGCCTGACTGTTGTGATGATAGCTATTGAACTGACCATTCCACCCAGCCGGTGATCACTCAGTTACAACTATTGAACTATTTGAACTTTGTATCTTTGAACTATTGTGCACAATTTGAACTATTGGAACTATAAGGATAGTATGTGTTACTATGCCTAACTTGGTTAACTAAGGTTTGATCTGCAATAGTTTAATGTATGTTTCCACATTAAGCCTTATCTATTGATATGTTTATGATACATGATTTAAACTTTGAACTATTAAACTATTTATCGAGTCAACTTTATGATTCTCACCAACTACTTTTGTAGTTGACCTTTCAAACTTATTCATGTTTCAGGTGCAACTTAGTGAGCTTTGGGATGAACACATAAGATGCTTGGACTTTAGAAGCTTTAAGAATAATTTGAACTTTAGTTTTTGGTTTATTTAAACTTTGGTTGTTGAACTTATTTACTTTGGTTTTTAAGACAGTGTAATTTTGTTGCATTAATTATGAAACGTTTTAGTTTCATCATGAGTTATTGAACAGTCGCGTTCGCGCCCCGACGTATTCTGCCGTCGGTTGGGGTGTGACAGATTGGTATCAGAGCCATGGTTATAGGGAATTGGGTTATTAGACATGACCTAGACTATAACCTAAGTTAGCTAGGATCTTATGTGTTCATCATACCTAGTTTTGTCTTTAATCTCATTCTTGTCTCCAACTATCATTAGGTTACTTTCAACAATCAATACTTCATGATTCTGAAAACATTCTTAGACTTGTAGTCTCATCCAAAATGAAACTCTCGTCAAAGTCTTTGAGCTTTAACTGACAATTGTGGGCATGTGCAATCTGGAATGGTAATTACCTGAATCTTGGGGTGTTCTGTCTACGAAAGCGTTTCGCATAAATCCAAACCAACCGTTGGACCTGTTACGCCTTCCTGGGAACCCTCGAGATGAGTATTACTTTAAGGCACGTCTCTAACAATTGTTGTACAAAACTTGAACCACTTTGATTTGTCTAAAGTAACCATATATGGTTACACTCCATGTGCTTTAAACAATTATCCTTTGATTGTATGAAGTGTTCCTAAAGAATATTCAAATATTCATCTATGCTTTACACCTATTTAAACTTAATTATATAAACCCATTATCTTGTGAACTATATCTTATGTGAATTACTCAATCAACTTTGTGAACTATGTCTCCATTTAACTACTTGATCAAACTTGGAGAACTACCTTGAGATAACTATTCAATCATACTTTATGAACTCTATTTGTAACTATGAACTTACATCATTAAGTGATGCAACTTAGAACATCTACAAACATAGCTTTGAGAAATCAAGGTTATAAAACATTTAGTTAGGTGAATGTTTGATATATGACATTCATGTAACAAGTGTTACTATCTGAATCTTTGATATCCTTATCAAAACCTTGAACTCAAAGTAGTAGTACCACAAATAAAAGGAACCAGAATAATTGTGTAAGGCAAATTGACGATTATAGGGGCCCATGTAATCGTGACTTTACAAGTACGCATGAATTTTGGAAATTTCAATTTTGATGACTACATCCAAAACAAAATCTTATGAAGTGACATTTAATATTTCACTTAAACAAAATATCTAGTTCACTTTCCACCTAAAGTTACAGCATTTATTACATACTTCTAATCTAGCATGAACTACACCTTCTTCTTTGTCACTTGACCTCTCAACTATAAACATTTGGTCCCCTATCTCGACTCAAACTTGCAACGTAAGAATGAACTCTATCTATCATACCAATTTTGTAGGAATGACAGGGATCTCGTAGGATCTGACAAGGGTAGACCTTCACGTATTGGAAGTATGGTGGGTTAGTGACTGGGTTCGCCCTACATACACCTTATATATAAGCATTGCCAATACGAGGAACATATACCTTAGCCAAAGACTACGAGGGAATGTCTAGGGAATTAAGAACTTCGCTCATATTCTTAACATTTCAATTCCATAATGAAGAATATAATCCCTCATTACATTGTTCTTTTAGGGAAAATTTTGTTTACATCTATCATGGTAGAACACACTTATGATGATCATCTCGTATCTTATTGGGAACTTTTGTCCTTACGGTGAAATCTACAAAGCTTTAAACATACCATCTGAAATCATCTCTATACTTATGTTTCAAATTTGCATTTTACTACATGACATTAAACTATCATCAATGACTGTCCAAGTTTCTTTAAACAAATCTAAAACCTTAAAGTTCATAAGAGGATAGTATTTGATGTAAAGCACCAAAGGCCTCCCTCGAATGACAAGTAACCACAAATGACTACGACATCCAAGTAGCATTCTAACAACATATCTCCATCTTGTAGTAAGAATATACAATACGAACTCACAATGAGCATTCATTCGAACGATTAAATCTAAATCTTCATGAATCTATGATAACTATCAATGAGTAATCATTTCACATGATCACTAACTGTCGTGAACCCCACAAACTTGCGATCTATGAATTCAAACTTACAACCAAGAACCATTATCCTTTATCTAGGGAGGACAACATTTTTCTACTTAACTTCATGGAACTACTGGATTCCCCAAGAATAAACCTTCATTCTGAATATCATCAACCTCGTAAAAGCAATATTTCTAATACTACTTTTCGTGCAATGAGTGATCGCAACGAGTTCAGGTGTAGACATGTTGGACTAACCAAATGCACCTGTAGTATTCATGGACCACACAAATCGCATTCACAAACCTAGTTTAAACAAGTTCGTGATTACTTTCATTTGTGATATCTTAATCTACCTTAGATCCAAATCATATAACGAATAATGTTTGTGGTTAACCTGGAACCTTTCAAGAAAAGAACAACTTTACGCCAAATTTTTCAAGAATAATTTTTGGTTTAAGACAGTTCAAATCTTAAGTCACTTGTGCAACTAGAAGAATGCTTCAATACCTCATGCAATCCTAACTAATAATAATGAACTTTATAAAAGGAGTCCTAAATAAGAAGCGTTTTAAACCCTCAAACCCATATTGTGTTGTATCTCCACTTTAAACTCTACGTAATGACAACTAAATTTTCAAACAACTGAAACTTAACATAAAACAACTCAAACAATTGCAAATGTGAAGTTCATTACTATCTTAGCAAGACAAATTTCGTAGCTGATAATCTTAGTCACCGGGACTGTAAAACGTGCATCTAGCTTAACAACATCAACCAATAATCAGACTTGTATCTTTGATCTATAACACATCTCTTAAACCCCACAATATTCAGATTTGAACCAGTACTCAAACTTGTATCCTTGAACTACAACACATCTATTCCACCTCGCGATAAATCTCATATCTTCAAAGCATAACGCGCAATAGTAGCCGAGAGTCTTCTGCATATCAAAATTAGGTTCCTAATAGTACCCATCTGCATTCTTCCAACATGAGCAAGGTTCACATGACTCGTTATTCTATTCATCCAAGTGCGGAAAAAATGCACAAGGATCTTCATAACCACTATTGGTGGCCTGATTTGAAGAAAGACATTGCTTTTTTATGTACCAAAATGTCTTACCTGCTTGAAAGGTAAAAAAAAAAACAAAAGAAAACAAAAGAAAAAAACCAAACACCAACGTTCTTCGGGATTAACCAGAAATTCCCATATGGAAATGGGAAGGTATATCCATGGATTTTATAACTAAATTTCCCCATATATCCAGTGGGCATGAAAATATTTGGGTAATTGTTGATTGATTAACTAAGTCTGCTCATTTTATTTCGATTCCTGAGGATTATCGAACCGACAAGCTAGCTCGAATCTATATTGATCTTGAGGTTAGTCGTCTCAGAGTTCCGTTAAACATTAATTCTGATCGTGACAGCCGTTTTACCTCTTATTTTTGGCAATCTCTACGATCGGCATTGGGTACTAAAATTTATCTTTGTACTGCTTATCATCCTCAAACAAATGGTCAAACTGAACAAACTATCTAGACTTTGGAGGATATGCTTAGAGCATGTGTCATCGATTTTGGTGGCAATTGGGACTCTTCTTCACTGTTGAATGATTTCTCGTTCAATAAAAACTATCACATGAGTATTAACATTGCACCTTTTGAAGCTTTGTATGATCATAAATTTCGATCACCTAATTGTTGGAGCGAGATTTGGTGAAGCACAAATCACTGGTCCTGAGCTAATTCAAGAAACTTTTGATAAGATCATTTGAATTTGTGATAATCTTCACGTAGAGAGAAACCGACAAAAGAGCTATGCCGACAATCATTGAAAACCTTAGAATTTCAAATTGGTGATCTAGTTCTTCTCAAAGTATCACCTTGGAAAGGCTTGGTTCGTTTTGGGAAGAAAGGGAAACTAGCTCCTCGTTATGTGGGTCATTTCAAAACCATTGAACCTATCGGACAAGTAGCTTATAAACTTGAATTTCCTAAAGAACTAAGCAACATATATTCTACATTTCACATGTTGAAATTGAGGAAGTGTCTAGTCAATGAAAATTTTCAAATTCCGTCTGACAAGATGCACATTGATGAAATGATGCATTTAGTTGAGAAATCTGTGGAAATTATGGATTGTGGTGAGAAAATACTTAAACGTAGCCGAATACCGATGGTGATAGTTCGACGAGAATCCAAGCGTAGTCCAAAGCTCACATGGCAGCATGAGGATTAAATGCAAGACAAGTATCCACATCTCTTTCTACCGATTTTGAGTAATTAATTTCGGGACGAAATCTCCTAAAGTAGGGGAGACTGTAATATCCGAGATTTTCCAGTCACTATTATGATGAAATTATCCGATTTGTAATCTCGACGAACTTTAATAAATGAATTTCGTTGAAATAAATTTCATAAGGTATTAGCATAATATATATATATCTAGATATATAGATTTATATATATATACGTATATATATATAGGGTAGGGTTATTGTACAAAGTGTTAATTTTGTAAAAAACGTGAGAAACAATCTGGGCCATAGATATGCTATGATCAAGGGTTAATAATCACCAATGGCAAAAATGTTAATTAAAAGGTTGTTTACAGTCAACAAAAGGGTAAATTAGGGATTAGTCTTTTTTAATTTGCTGATAACACGAATGCTTTGAAATCAAGGGGATTCAGTTACTATAATTAATTTGTTGACCCAACTAATTATCATATCATTCATACCAGTACATATCATCACATTCTTTAACAATTTATTAATTTAACAAATTAGATCTCATAACAGCACAAATAAGTAACATAATTTATTGATAATAATATATTTAAAACTCCCTATTCACATCGTTCTACATAAACAACACTTGCTAGCACATTTTAGTAACATAACTTATATTTATAATATATGCATATTATTAACCGTATTGTAGCATATAATATCATATTAGCACACAAAAGCACTACAAAATATATGTCATTTAACTTTTTAAATTAAAACATGACAACACACAATAGTACTAAAAATGATCCAAATAAGTAAATATCATTCATACCAACACATATGAGCACATTCAAACTAGCACATATCAGCATATTTTTTAACCCAAATAATATCATGTTAGAACCTAAACCCATAATTTTTTCTTATATATTTGCGGTTAAGGTTTATCATCGATATCAATAAATGAATTTTTGGAATAATAAAATCATGTGTAAATGTCTAACAATCTTTCCTTAATTAAAGGATTATTAAATAGGCATTATTATATAAATTGACTACAATACCCTTGTATTATAATTAAATATTAAAACAATTGTCAACACATGATTGGTTCCTACCATTTTTATAAAAATCTTATTTTGTATATGAACCTACCTCTATATATATATTTATAGTTATATATGTACGTTCATATATATATAGAATTCCTTAAAATTTTATATATTATATATTTATATAACTATTGTAAGAATAGTGATTTAATAGATTTAAAACATTTTAAGATAATAAGTTTATAAAATATTAAGGTTAAGAAAAACTTTAGGAGTCAAAAAGAGGAATTATAAAGCTTAAAACTAGCTAATAAGGTAGTTTAAGATGGAAATGAGCATACCATAAACTCCAAGGACTAAATGTGTAATTTCCCAAACATTGCCAGCTTCCCCCCGCCCCCTTTTCACGCTTTCCCGGTCTCTAGCTCCGGCCAACCTGCCGGAATCCAGCCAAGCCACCGGTCAACCCCTTAAACGCGATTTAATGCACCAAACGAATAGGTTTTCGCACTTTTATGACCCAAAACACGTTTCTAACGTAAAGGAGTGATTAAAACATGATAAATATAACATTTAATTCAACTTTAATCTTCACAAAACCGTCCTTTTAAACCTCGCATTTAACTCGACGTTTCGGTTGAAATTGGATCGAATAAACATGGGGTTTTTCTTCATTTCGTTCGTACGAAACTAAACACATATCCAAATAGCTCTAACATTGCTCTGGAATCAAGAACCAATCGAGGAACGACCGGAATCTTCGTGGAGCTCGAACTCTATCAAAACCCGACCAAAACAAGTAAGTAAATACATCTATATGATCGATTTTCAACGTAGAACAATAGCCCCTTATCAATTTCGATGATTAACTGAACGTGTGATTGATTTAAAAATTAGGGTTCTTGTGGGAATTGGAGATTTTGGAATTTTCAAGATAAAATGAATTTGATCTGGATACTTAAAACAAAATGAAGCCCTTAGTCTGATGGTTTGAGCTTGGTGTGTGCAACCCGCAGGTGTTGGGTTCAAATCTATCCGGTCTCAACAACCATTTTTATTTTATTTGTTTTGATTTTTTTTAAACACTTTTGAACCATTTAAAAACCCAGAAAAATTTTAGTAGATAAATTCATTTTGTTTAATTATAAAATTAATATTTATTGTTTGTAAATACCTATTTAAATCATAAAAACAAACCAAATGTATTTATTAAATTCTAGAAAAATTATACCACACTTCTAGAACTTATATAAACGTGCCCAAATTTTTATAAATATTTTTATGCAGCACAACTATTAAATTTGATTTAAAAGTGTTATTAATATGCGTAATATATTTATCAAATATAATTAAAACTCTACAAAAATTCTGGAAAAATTATAAAGCCTGCTATTTACCCTATACTTATTTACATTATACGTACACTTTGTGCTCAAACTGGAAACTTAGAATTAAATGCTTGATGCTTATGTCACAAACTAGAACCTTAAATTATATGCTTTAGGCTTACGCTATAGACTTGAAGTCTAAACCTTATGCTAGACGCTTATGATATAGACTTGATACTTAAACTTTGAGCTAAATACTTATGCTATAAGCGATGTGCTTAAGCTATACATTTGATGTTAAATTATAAACTCTATGTTTAAACTACATACTCAATGTTAAGGCTTTGAAAATACTTATACTAAACACTAATACTCTATATAATTATTTCAGAAAGTTAATGTTCTACACTCGTAGTAAAGTGTTAAATTGTTTTACACTTACAATTATTTGTTTAAACTTAACTTGAAAACTTAAATGCTTAGAAATACTTATATGCGTGAGATACTTGAAATACTTGAACGCTTGATATACTTGAAACACGTGAATGTTTGATATGCTTGGAATGCTTGATGCACTTGGATGCTTGAATACTTGAATGCTTGAAACATTTGGAATGCTCAGACTACATACTGATTGACCGCCGGGTGTTGACCTAGGTGTCAACCCCTACTAGTCATCAGTGAAACTATTTGACTGCGTTAAACTTGTATGCGTAAGCTATAGGACAATGTAAGACAGACTGTTGGCCGCCGCGTGTTGACCTAGGTGTCAACCCTTACTAGTCATCAGTGTTCTTCTTTGTCAGAGTCATGTAAGACAGACTGATTGGCCGCCGCGTGTTGACCTAGGTGTCAACCCCTACTAGTCATTCAGTGTTCTTCTTGGTTCATTAATGGTAATGACAAGTGACTAAAATGATTTGGGTTATTCTAGCTGACTTTGTGTCAGCTTGAAGGTTTCTCTATTATAACACGTCACGAGTCATAGTTAGGACCATTATGGATGGATGCTGAATTCCCTTGGGTGTTCAGCTATCCATAATGGTGCCTTTCAAACTCAATACTCTTAAGTCATGGAATCAATGGGGTGGAGTGAAACGCTTAATTATCATTAACAACAATATGTTAAACAGCCCGGTATGTGGTGGGACGGTGGCTGGGGCTTGTCCCCTACATATGCCCTATATATAAGCATACTCGGTTGGATAGCATAGGTGGTTGTTAGTGAGGTTAAGGTTGTCATTTCGGGGAAATCAAAGTAAACATTTTCATAGTAATCAAATGCTAAAAATCATATGTCATGGAATCAAGGTAGTGGAATGAAACGCTTAATTATCATTAACAACAATATATTAAGCAGCCTGGTATGTGGTGGGACGGTGGCTGGGGCTTGTCCCCGACATATGCCCTATATATAAGCATACTCGGTTGGATAACATAAGTGGTTGTTAGTGAGGTTAAGGTTGTCATTCAGGGAATCAAGGTAAACAACTTTAGAGTAATCGAATTCAATGAATCGGATGTGGTGGGACGGCGGCTGGGCGGACGGTAAGTTCGACCCTACTTATGCCCTATATATAAGCATACTGAAACAGATGGTATAGGTGGTTAATGGTGAGGTTAAGGTTGTCATTCAAGAGGCTTTTCAAACTATTTTTAACTACTAAAACTATATGAACTCACCAACCATTGTGTTGACTTTGTTTTCTTACATGCTTTCTCAGGTGATGCACATGATTAAGCTAAGATACAGGATTGCATGCTAGGATGCCCAGCTATAGATCCTAGTTGACTTTTGGAGAAGCACATCTTTTGATATCAACACGAATCTCTTCTGATATCTTGTACATATACAAGATAGAAATACTTGATTCTATTGATAGGTTTACTTAGTTAAATTACCAAACATTGACATTTGTAATTTAACTTTGTAATCCTAGCTTAATGTTTTATTGTGCTTTAATTATTTTAACATTGATGCTATGTAAACAATCTGATCATCATGATTATCACTCACGATATCGCGCCTCGAGAACCTTCCGCCCGACGGGGACTTCGATCCAACCCCGCCGGCTCGGGGTGTGACAGTAATGTATGGTTTGGAGTGATATGTGACTTTGATAGCTCTTGAGTAAGTGCAGCCATTTGTATATGTGTTCTCTATGTATTCGCTCCAGAGGGGATTCGTTCCCGCAGTCATAATCATTAGTCTTGGGGGAGGGATCGCATGATATATTGGTAGATCTATCGGGTTTGACAACCCGCTCCCCGACCAGCTGTCATGATCCGTGAGTAACGGGAGCAATATATGTTGAAGGGTGTTCGCACCTTGGTTTTGGTTTGATTATGGGCTCATGGTGTCTATCGTATCGTAGTACCTAGCTAGTCTACGATGAGTTCTCTATCTCGATGTTTTTGATACATTACGTTCTTTTCCTTTGCTTAAATGTTTTTATATGAAAACCTGTGAACTCACCAACCCGTTTGGTTGACACTTGCTTTTAAATTTGGTATGTTTCTCAGGTAAGTAGCATGATGATGGGAAAGGAAAACCGGTTCTTGAAAGCGAGCGTACATGGGATAATTATATTGGGACCGGTTATCGAAATGTTAAAAACATATGTTTTTTAATAAGAATGTTGAACTTACGTCAACAATTCTCGATGGCTTTTATATATAATTATATATGTTTTATTTAAATCGTTCGCTTAACTTATGCTAATGTTATTTACTGTTGATACCAAGACTCTGTTAAGTTTTCCGCTGCGAGTCGGGGTGTGACAGAAAAGAAAAGGGAAGGGTTCTTATACCCCATTCACCCCGTGCGTGTTCGGTTTTGATCGATTCCGTTTAATTACGATAATATGATACGTTACGTTAATTACATAATATTTTTATATAATAGTTTAATTAAATTCTTTTTATGTGGTGATTCCTAATAAATCTTATCTTATTTTAATTTTATTATTTTAAAGTTCGAATCATTTATTGTTATCGTTTTCATCAGAAAACACACCTTACGCGCGTATTCGTACAGAGCGCTAACTGTACGAACACGATTGTTTGTTTTACTTTCTGATTTTATTTTCTATTACCAGATATCATTTAAAACATTAAACCAACATGTATATTTGTATGATCGTCACCCACACGAATACGCTGTCTGTTTAACGTTTTTGAAACGATATCAGATTATTATTATTTATTGATACCCTCACTATCGTTTGTATATTTATTCATGATTATTCTCGTTCACTTGTCTTTTCTTATTGGGTTTTCAGTCGTCTGATCCTTGTTATCGAAGCATCTGCTGTTGTGTTTTGTTTTCTGCGCACATTGTTATTTATACTGTTTCTATTCATTCTGTTATGTGATATCATCATAGTTTCATTGTTTTGTACTTTTGTCTTTAGTTTATTTAATAGATACACTCTGGTATTTATGTTAAGGTCTGAACTGTTGTACTACTGGATAGTTTCCTAACGGTTTCGTACGAGATGTTACAATATTTTTATTCAGTTTTGTAAATTAAAACCAAAAGTGCTGTTCGAATTGAAAATACACGGAGTTTAAAAGAATCTTTAGCCATTCGATTCCCGATTCGAATTATGAACAGACTAGCGTTAATAACTTAATATACTTTGTTTTTGAACAGCCAAAAGCATCAATATACTTGAAAGCATAACCATGAAAAACAGTATTTCCCTTTACGGTAGCCGCGCTTTTGGTTTGGATGCCTTGCCTACAGAAAGTTAAAAAATGTTAAAAATGAACTGAAAAATGAAGGCCCATATCTCGTGGCAGACCGACATCGAAAACGAAAACCTCTTCGATCTAACAACTGTTGTTCGACTTAAAATCCAATTTTCCCATCTTCTTTTTGATAATTTTTTATTTACGTTCTTCAATTTTGCAATTGATCTCAAATTGAGACACTAAGAGGGACTAAGAATCGAGGGTTAGGGTTTCAATTCTGGAGATGTCGGAGGTGATCCTCCATATATACGATGTGACCAACAGTGATTCAGAGAAGACCAACAACACCATTGTTCAGATCAACAAGATTTTCAAAGACGGAATCGGTCTTGGTGGTATCTTCCACAGTGCCGTTCAGGTTCTTTCGTTATTATTTAAGTGAACTTCCTTTTTAATTGATACGATCTAGGGTTTCAATTCGTCTGCCCTGAATGTTGAATTTTGTTTATTTATTTTCTTCTATGTAGTATATTGCTGCTAAAGATTAAATTGTCAAAAGTTTGTCAAATTGTGGGTGAATATACGATGCCACTGATAGAATGTAATACATGACTTTTGATAAGAGATGCAAACACAATATACTCAAGCATTGTGGTTTCATTAGTTTATATCATTGTTTTTAGTATCATTTCAATGCATTATAAAAGGCTGTTTAATTTCTGTTCATATTGGCTAATTTATTAGCCTAAAACCCTATTGACCAAGGTTTAAAAAAGCGGAAACGAGCCTCGAGGTGTTTTTTGTGAGCCTCACGAGGCGTAAGCCTCGAGGCGGACCGAGGCGTAAGCCTCAAAACTATATTGAAATATACTTAAAATTACAAATATATTTAATAAAAGTTGCAATTTAACATAAAACAAACAATAAAAGTGTCACAATTTAAACATCAAAATACTCCAACAAGCAAACAACAACAACAACAAGCAAATTAAACTCAAACATAAATTTAACTCAAACATAAATTAAACTCAAAGTCTCGAACAGTTGAAAATTGAAAATTGAAAATTGAAGTGTTACGGTTCCATTGAGAGTGTTTTAGGGTTTCCCGATTCCAAATGGAGTTAAATGGTCAAAAAAAGGTTCAAAAAGGGTCAAAAAAGGTTCAAAAACAGGTCAAAAAAAAAAAAAAAAACTTTGGTGAGGCTTAAGCCTCGACTCTACGCCTCTACGACTCGACCCGCCTCGCCACGCCTCGACTTACCCGAGGCTTAGGTTCCAAATGACCCAGCTGAGGCTACGCCTCAAAGGCTATTTCTGGCCGCCTCAGCCGAGGCGTACGCCTCGAGGCGCGCCTCATGGCGCCTTTTTAAACCATGCTATTGACAGTCCATTGCTATGCTATTTTTTTGCAAATTTTGAACAAGAAAGAATCACGTGTGAAAATTATGTAATAAATTGAAATTTGCGAATATAGATGAAATAAATGGTGGTGGGAAACTTGTAATCAGATAGAGCAAACCATATTCTTCATGATGAGTTGTTTTTTGTGAAGATGAATGGAAATTGGTCCAATAGAATGAATAATGGGTATTGGAGGAAAAGGGTATAAATGAATAGACCCTAAATGATTGAAGATATGTTATTTGGGTCATGTTGTTTGGCGCTTTCTTGGTTAATGAAATCTTTTAGTGTATGATCTTTTGCATTATGATGCTTATGTAATAAAGATACACTATGATGCCAAACAATTAAAACTTAGGAAACAAAGTAGCAATTACTAAAACTATGCATGAAGACTTCAACAGTCTGATGTTTTTGACTTTTAGTTACAATTTTTTACATGGGTGTCTGGCATAGGGTAATACCTAACTAAACATAAACTCCCAAGTTCATTGAATGGTTTAAAATGTGGCTCTTTTACCTTATAAAATATCATTACACAGATAAGTTTGGTCCTTCAACATCCTGAATGAGCATTGCTGATCATGAAGTTTTGATGTGTATGTGTTCATATCTTTTTTAATGTTTCTTGAACTTGTTTGAAAGTAAAGCGCTAAACGTTACTTGTATGAAGTATGAACTGTAAATCTCACACCAACAATTTAATCAGATTCTTCATTTCTGACATCAACTTTGATATTGAGTATTCACACCTACAAATACAAAAATAACCTATATTTGATGATAGTTTCTCAAAATAAAGCAGGTATATGGTTTGTGTCATATGTATTGCAGGTTTATGGGGAGGATGAATGGTCGTTTGGGTTTTGTGAAGAGGGAAGTGGGGTTTTCAGTTGCCCTTTTGGGAGAAATCCCATGTACACTTATCGAGAGTCAATCGTTCTTGGGATAACAGAATTTAATATCTCTAAGGTTAATCAGATCCTCAGCGAACTTAGTAGAGAATGGCCAGGTGACTGTTATGACTTGCTTTCAAAGAACTGCAATCACTTTTGTAATGAGTTTTGTGACAGGCTTGGTGTCCCGGAACTTCCAGGTGATTCCTTTCTTCTTTTCTAAAATAAATTTGAAGTTTCGTATCATAGAAGTAAACTTCAGTTTTGACAATTTTATGTAACACTGTTACAGGTTGGGTGAACAGGTTTGCTAATGCTGGTGACACTGCTGTAGAAATAGCTGGAAACACTGCTTACCGGGTGAGAGTTGCTACCTTTTTTAATTGCGTGGCTGCCACTATGATTACTTGGGGTGCATTTTGATTTATGATTTATTGCAAATGGGTCAAAATGTCAAGTTAAAGGGATTAAGCTTAAATGGGAACATGTTAATTGGTTCAAAACATGAAATCTTTTTAACCAAAGATTCAGATTTTAATACAAGAACTTTGTTTTGTAAATAATGAAAACATACTGTATTTATACCTATTTTGTCAAAAACCCACCGGGCATGTATCAAGACTTTTAGGCGAGGTGCAGGGAAACTCCTTGTGGCCATCCAGGCCCTTGGTTAGCTTCTGACATGGTTCTTGCCAAGTTATGCCAATTGTCCAAGATTCTGATCAAATCATATAAATTTTGGACAAGCGTAAAACGTTAGAAATGTTGTGGAACCCATCTTTACTCTAAATTAGAATTAAACAAGCTAAATACATGCCTACAACCCCGAAAATGGTTTGTCTATACTATGCGCCCTGCTTTTCTTGGGCTGTTGCTTTTTAAACATCTTGTGGCTAGGCTCTAGGCTCGCCCTTCATGCCCATTGCCTTTGACAACTATGATATACATATAATTCTAAAATGAACAATTAAGTGTTTGCAGGGTTGACTTAACTTCTTTAAACTCCTTACCCAACTTCGTTGCTTTTCTCGGCTCTTGCTTTTTAAGAGCCTTGTGCCCAGGCTCTAGTTCCTTGCGCCTTCGACAGCTAGGATCTATATATAATTTTAAAACGAAGAAAGAAGTGTTTGCATGTCGACTAAATCTTATTTTAGCTCATTACTCAACTTGCCTGATGAAGAAGACACACACAATTGCAATTTAGATAATGAAGAAGACAATAAGTAGGAAGAATAGAGGATTCTATTACATAATTGAAAATCAAATTACATGAAAATGAAAATGGAAAACCAGGGTAAAACCCTCTCTCAATGCATAGAGCATGAGCCAATCAAATCTGACAAAATCTCTTCCTCCCTTTCACTCAACCTCCTCACCTCTATTTATAACCAACTAACACACACACTAGATATTAATATTACTAAACTACCCTTATCTAGAACATCCCATTACTACTACTATTACTCATATTAAAATAGTTATAATCTCTATCATTACTCCCCCCTTATTTAAAAGTCTTGTCCTCAAGACTTGGGAGTGAATCATTCGTCATGCCTTGCGTTTTGCCGTCAGGACATTTGTTGGCTGAACCATAGCGATTACCCCAACGCAAACAAAGTCCTTTCTTTCTACGTCCTTTCCATTCCAAACGCAAAAGATATCGAGCTCCGCGATCATGATGCAAAACATTTCCCAACTCGATACGAATTCCATCAAAGGAGCCAACTGGGAGACTCAAGGCACTCACCAAACATTGGGAGAGAAAATTACGAGTAGTTCCACTATCCATCATCATGCTAACCGGAATGCCCTGTAAAGCCCCATCAAACTTACTAATCTTAGTACCCCCGTAGCAGCTAAGATACCATCCTTCAGAACATTCATGAGTTGGACCAAATTGTTGACCACAATGGTAACAAGGACCCTGTTGTCGCCATTCTTCCCATTCAATGTGAGATAAATAACGAATCCCACGATCACGCGAAGTAAGGACACCTCCCTCTATTGGCATCGACCCTGGTTTATTGAAGAGCACCGAACGACTGTTGTTGGAACAAACGGAAAACCTTCGTTCAATTAATTTAGGTGTATTAACACTTTTGGGCTCCCCTTGACCCAACACCTGAGGCCCATCAGCTGTTAAAAGCCCAGACCCAATTGAATAACAAAAATGAGAAGTAGCGGTTGTGACAGAATCAGGGTTCCTTTTCACCTCGACATCGTCGATCAAATCGGAAATCACCTCCGATTGATGAATCAAATCCGATTGCTCATAAGGATTCGCGAAGCCACTGAATCTGATGAAGATCCAAATCAAACACACAATAGAAATAGGAATTACAATTGAAAATGACAGGAGGAAGACATATATGATGATATTACTGAAATCCAAATGACAATGAACAATCAATTACATCATCAGAGATGACCCAGGGTAAACCCTTCTCCACAAGGAGCCAATATTTAGTCTCAATAATATTCTTCACACCTCCTCACTCACACTCTTAACTTCTATTTATAACCCCTAACACACACTAGGTATGAATATTACCAAATTACCCTTATCTATAACATACCATAACTACTAATTAATACTAACAAATGAATATAAGCATGAACCCTATCATTACTCCCCTCTTATTTAAAAGTCTTGTCCTCAAGACTTGGGAGTTAACCATGAAAAGTGCTTTGCTCCAATTATCTTTCCGAACATTTGTGTGTTGGCCCGTATCTATTTCCCCAACGCAAACAAATTCTTTTCTTCTTACGTCCTTTCCAATCCAAACATTAAGGATATAGAACTCCGCGATCATGCTGCGAAACATGATCCAACTCTGGATTAAAGGAGACGCCTGATCGAATGGCTGGAAACAAACATGGAATATATGTTTGAGGGACGAACCGAAGGCCCATGTCCCATTCAGTCACGTAAACTAAATACCCTTTTCCCAACTTGATACGAATGCTATCAAAGGAACCAACAGAGAGACCCAATGCAATAAACGAATGTTGGGAAACAAAATTAGGAATAGCTCCACTATCAACCATCAAACAAACTGGAATTCCTTGTAAAACCCCCTCAAAACTAAGTGTGGTCACTACTCCCATATTAGCTAAGAGCCCAACTGATCCTATTGCCCAACAAGTACCTGTTACTGGAGGATCAATCGGATCAGAATAATTTGCAGCTTCCAACAACAAATGTTCACTTTCCCCAATATCATTTTCCTCGTTGTTGGGCTGAGGTTGGCCCACACCCAATAGCCCCTGATTGAATACAGCCTTAGACCCACTTGCATAATGAAGACAAGAAAGAGAAATATTACCAGAGACGGAATCAACTAAGCCACCAAAATCCGACGTATCCTCTACATCTTTACTGGTGACTAAATCATAGAGAGAATCCTGAATTGAATCCGATTGTTGGGTAGTAGCTAATTGCTCTGAAGGATTGTGTATCGCTAAGCCACCAAAACGCTTTAGTAGCTTTGATTGGAACTCCGGTAATGTCACCTTGTTGACCGCCCACGGCAAGGTCGCCGGTGGTTCTGGCGGTGGTGGCGGTAGACCTGAAGAGCCGAAAAGCCCACTTGAACCACGAGACCCATAGGATATATCCCTCTTTTGCTTCTCTTGATGTGTTATCCACGCAAGAACCGCTTTACGGAATGCAACAGATTCAATTCGATCACCCTCCAAGGATTGCAAGGTGATTTTAATTTCTTCAACATCAGATTGCACTTGTTTGATCTGATGTTCGTGCGCGTCTAGTCGAGTAGTCACACGAAATTCCATAGCGAGAAAACAAGCAGCAGAACAATGAAATTCTAATCCACGGAAATTGAAATTGAATCCACAGAGATTGATATGGAAAGTGAAATTTACAGAACCTGAAATCGGTGGTTACGTGAGGAGCAAAGACGTAATTTCAACCGACAGGGTGAAATCGGCGGGAATTGGAGCCGACGGCGGCCAATAGCTCCGAACAGTGATGAATCGGGAAAATCGACAAAGAATTTGATGTTAATCCATCGATTAGATCCTGTAGAAATGAAATTGGTTGGAACGGAGATGTAGAAAGCAGGTCGACGGCAGATCAGAGGCAGGTCGGACCATTGATGAAGATCCAAATCAAACACACAATAGAAATAGGAATTACAATTGAAAATGATAGGAGGAAGACATATATGATGATATTACTAAAATCCAAATTACATCCAAATGACAATGAACAATCAATTACATCATCAGAGATGACCCAGGGTAAACCCTTCTCCACAAGGAGCCAATATTCAGTCTCAATAATATTCTTCACACCTCCTCACTCACACTCTTAACCTCTATTTATAACCCCTAACACACACTAGGTATGAATATTACCAAATTACCCTTATCTATAACATACCATAACTACTAATTAATACTAACAAATGAATATAAGCATGAACCCTATCAGAATCGTTGTAGGAGCTCGGATTGGAACTCAGGCCATGTCATAGACTCCCAGATCTGATTAAGCGCCGTGAACCAGTGATGCGCAACCCCAATCATGCGAAATTGAACCCAAAGAAGGCGTAATTCATCAGAAATATTATGGAAATCGAAATAGTGATTCGCCTGTTGGAGCCATCCTTGAGGATCAAATCCGTTGAAATCAGGTAATTGTACCTTCTTAATCGTCCATGGAATAGTAGGTGGAGGATCGATTGGAGTAGAATTAGAACCAGAGGAGTAGATAATACCTGAAGAAGGACCCGGATCAGAGGAACCATCGAGTTTGGATTTCTCCTGATTCTTCATCCACGCAAGGACAACTTGACGGAATTCACTAGATTCCGCACAATCGGCTTCCAAAACCAGTAACAATGATTTGATGTCCGAAACATCAGATTGAAGATGTTTGAGTTGTTGTTCATGGTGATCCAATCGATTAGCAGTTTGAGTTTCCATGGAGACCGGCAGATCAAGGGCAGGTCGGACCATTGATGAAGAAGACACACACAATTGCAATTTAGATAATGAAGAAGACAATAAGTAGGAAGAATAGAGGATTCTATTATGTAATTGAAAATCAAATTACATGAAAATGAAAATGGAAAACCAGGGTAAAACCCTCTCTCAATACATCGAGCATGAGCCAATCAAATCTAACAAAATCTCTTCCTCCCTTTCACTCAACCTCCTCACCTCTATTTATAACCAACTAACACACACACTAGATATTAATATTACTAAACTACCCTTATCTAGAACATCCCATTACTACTACATTTACTCATATATTAAAATAGTTATAATCTCTATCATTGCCCATCTATTTGTTACCTAATTGACATCTCTTTATGTGTTTTGATATGTTGATTAGAGATGATCTTTTTTTTTTTTTTTCATTTTAAATGAATGTAGTTCAGACAAGCTAAAACGGAGATTGCAACCGCTAGCAAAGTGGCATATCAATTCCTTGCTGGGATTGCTTCAAACACCACCACAACAGTGTCTGCAGAATCCCGGATCAATAGCACCATCATCCCGAGCTTCCAACCTGCTTGGTTCAAAAACCTTGTGGCTGCTGGTGCAAGACCATCAACCAGTGGTGCTACTACGCTTGATAATGGGAATGAGGACATGGCACGCAGTTTGTCAGCTGACATACCACGATGAGCCGGATGCACAATTTGTCTGTTGGGTATCTAAAGTTGTAATGTAAAACTTTTGTTGTTTCGCTTGTGTAGTAGCTTTATTCAGATGGTTTTTTTTCTGACGTTTTATTGCTTGATGTTTTTTTAGAGTTCGCATTCTTTATTTTTTTCATTCCCGGTTGATGATCATCTGTTTTTTAGATTTTATTTTTGCTTAAATTTTTTGCTAATAAATTAAAACAGTAACAGATATTTTAAATTTACCAGTACATGGTATAAAAAAGATCAAAGTTTTAAATGGATCACATTAAAAACGAATCATGAGTCGATTTAGCAAGTTAACTTGAATCAAAATACTTTTTTCTTACAGCAAACCGCAAACGAACCACACTTTCATTAATTTACTCAAAAAATACATCAAATACATCACATGGAACCAGGTTTGAAGGAAACGGTTTTAGAGGAACCAGTTTTGAATCAAAATACTTTTTGGGCTGAAACCGTTTTTTTTCCTCTCTCTCTCTTCTTTTTTGTCATTTGGTTAAATGGAACCAGTTTTGAAGGAAACGGTTTTAGAGGAATCGGGTAGGAACCAGTCTTTTAGTTTGAAAACGATACCATGTTGAACCGGTTTGAGTCCAGACTCAGTATGGGGAATCGGTTTCATATTTTAATTCTTTTAATTGCTTATAGTAACACTCAAAATAAAAATAAAGCTAAACGTATCTTTATTTATATTTTAATAGTTTAATAAATAAAACTAATATAAAAAAAGAAAATAAACAAAAAATCACCGTAACTCCTAATTGCATACTAGTTTTGGCGTTATGGACGAGTTTTTCCTTCGGATATACCGTAACCTTCATTCACATTTCCTTTGTGAGCTTTTGTTTCAAGTTATATTCTATATCTAGAGTTGCTACAACTCCGATAGCACCAACCAACTAGTTGGACAATAAACTTCTGATAGTTTTGTAATTATGATTTTGAAAACTTCAAGAAAATTTGTTATATTTTGAATATTATCTGTAGGTCCCAATTTCACAAAGTCGGATCTCTAGATCAAAACTTTTCAACAAACAAATCGCTTCGGTATGAGCGGAATAGAAACGGAAGATCAAGCGACTAAGAACTTTGTAGAAGATAAAAGATAATTTTTCAATCAATTGTATACGATTATCAATAATCAAAACGAAACCGTCTCGTACAATGAATCAAAAACAAAACGAAAAACAAGAAATTTATGGTTAAGCTCTCTCTCTATTCTTGTGTCCTCGTCTCTACTAAATTGTCTCTAAAATAAACAAAAACACATAAATATCTATTAAATTTTCACAGCCCAAGCTAGCCCATCGAAAACCCAAATCCAACCGAGAACCCATCAATTTTCCGAGAACCAATATTAATCTTAACCGAAAACTTTGCTTTCTCAAAATACCCCAATGATTGCTTAAGTCTCAAATCTAGGTCCTTACAATTTCTCCCTAGACTTATGCTATTATTGTCTTCAAATCTTCAATCAAGCATTGATACCCATGTTATAGTGATTATGGGAAAACCTAAAGAATCAGTATAAAATACTTCCTACAACCACCACTTCTTATTAGCGTTGAACATTGATGCTTCTGTGGATTTCACTCTCCAGATCTATTTCGGCTTAGCAGATTGATTCATCACTTTTGGGGCAACAACTTTGGCTATTTTAACTGGTTTCAGATTCCAAAACTTTTGTTTCTTGAAAAAACATTTGATTTCGCTTGAATTCACCTTTTCTAAAACCACGCAGTTTATTCTTTGGTTTCGGATGATCCAAAATCATTGGTTTGGCTTAGAAAACGCCTTGACCTTTGGAGCAACTTTCTGACTTTTACCATAATAAAAATATGTTTTCCAATGAATACAGTTTCGTGCAAGTGACTGGCTTGCCATATGCAAAGAAAGTTTGCTTATTTGCATACGGAGCATAAACTAAACTGTTAGTACATATTTGTAATAAGTTGCTTGTCAAAACATGTAAATTATAGAAAGTTAGTGAGGTTTGGCTGAGGTTCGTCTGGCACACGAACCTTAGTAGGTTTGGCGAACCTATTAGGTTTGGCTGATTAGGTTCGTCCAGCGAACCTCAAGGTTCGGCTGGCGAACCTAATGGTTCGGCTAAGTTAGTTCGGCTGACAGAGTATATATTGTAGGTTTGTCTGATTTTGACATAACTTGAACTCTGGAACTTCTGGAAAACCTCTGAGTGATTTTCTCTGTGTGAGAAAGAGCTGTGTGTTCATTGTAATCTGTTGATTATGATTAATGAAATGGAGATTGTAACATTAGTGCCGGAACCGTCACCGGAACAGTGATCTTAAACAGTGACCTGAACAGTAAACATGTACAAACCATATACATTTCAGTACATTTCATATTCATATCAGTTATTATTATCATTCGGGTTATCAAACAACAAGTTCATAAACATTTATCAGAAAACAAAGTTCAGAACAATGGTTCTTGAGTCAGATAATTATCTGGCAATACGGAACCATCATGTGATTATTTGCTAGGATTTATTATGTATAAACGTATGTGAGGATTTATAGAATAAAACAGAACGGATGTTGTTATGTGAATGCTAAATTGACGAGTTATTCGTATAGGTGACGATCTGTACGAATAAATCCGAAGGTTTAACATTCTGAATAATATCCAATAATTAGAAAACAATATTGAAAAGTATAGTTATTGCCGTGTTCGTACGAGTGACGATTCGAACGAATACGCGCGACGACCTTACGATTCGATTTAAACGATTAATTAATATTTTAAAAAATTTAAAATAAATAAAAGATATTAGTTAATTTATTAGGAATCACAACCTAAAATAAATTTGCAAATGCTATTTTTATAAACTGACTCGCTAACGAGACCGATCTACCGGGAGTTTGAAACAATTAAATGTGGCATTAATTGCCACAACCACCATCATCCATCTCTCTCTCCCTCATCAATCTCGTTCTCTCTCTCTTTTTCTCTCACTAGAAGCATCACCATCTCACTAAGATTTCTCAACAACCTTACATCCGATTCAAGCAATCTAGGTGTTAAAACGATCACCACGTCAAGTAGATCACAGAAGTACAAGGTATTCCAGCTTTCATCCATCGAATTTGAGGTAAAGATCTAGTTTAAATTCGGTTTTGTGTGTGTAATCTGGAACTTTATAATTCATGGTGTCTCTAACCGATCTAACACCTCAAATACACTTAGATAACCCTCGTAGACAATTAGAAACAAACCTGCAGGACTTAGGATCAAGAATGAAGTCGATGATAACCACCCATAGTCGACAGGTTCGTGAAGAATAAAGATGCAGGTAGCCGAACCTGCATAAGCCATTGCATCAGCCGAACCATAAAGGGGGACGAACCCTGCGCCACCTGCACCGAACCTTCGGCTGATCTACAACGAACCTGTGTCTCAACTGATCAGTTCTGACAACGAACCTTAGTCGAACCAAACCTTTGATCCACGAACCTATGACAGCCGAACCCACATGCCAGACTTAGCCGAACCCTCGTGTAATGACTACGAACCTTGTCATGATTGCCGAACCAACAGAAACCCACGAACCCACCATGCCAGCCGAACCCTCATACCCTTAGACGAACCTGCCCTCGCCGAACCTGTTACAATTAGCGGAACCTAATGACGTACGAACCTATGGCAGGAAAGGGACGAACCTTAGGATAATTTCATGACTAGCGAACTGTAGGTCGAATGCATGCATGTGGCCGAACCTCCCCTTTAACCCTAGCCGAACCTTGGTCTGTGTTCATAGGTTCGCTGCCCTGGGTGAAGTCAAACCTAATGGAACTCAAAATTCTTAGTTATCGTGGTACATAGAGCTTGTATACGTGTGCATGCATGAGTTAAATCATGTGTGTGCATGTGAACAATATGGGGTGTGAATAACTTATGTGTGAATTTCTAAACTCAAATGATATAAATGGATTATTTAGGCCAAAGCTTTCAAGGTTCATGATAAATAATCATGTGGTAATCAAAGACTATTAATTGGTCTAAGTGGGCCTAATGGATTTAGTTAAGCCCATCACATGTTATTAGTTTAATTAAGCTAAGTTAAAGATGGTTTAATAAAAGAATATGGTTCATAAACCTTGTTAAATTTAATTAAATGTTATGGAATTAAAATGGGATTTAATTATAAATGCTTTGATTAAAGGTTTATTATGATTAAATTGTTTTGGGATTTGGTTGCAAATAGACAATGTGATTGTCTGGTTTTTAACAGAAAACAAAGGAAACTCTGCCCAAATTTTATAAAAATAAATGTAAGTTTCTGAAAATGATCAAGGGATTGGGGTGTAAATGGGTATCTAAGTTAAACTAGAGGATTAAGTCTTAGAAACACACTAATAGTTAGGACACTTAGTTGCACACACCAAGAACAAACCTTAGGTACGACGATTATTATGTATACTTATCGTATTCAACTATTATAAAATAACTCAGGAACTGAAGAAACCTAAGCTACCAGAACGAGCGCGCATTTCATGATTAGATCAGTTACATAGCAACACAGGTGAGTTCATTGCCCCTTTTCTAAACATTTTGTTTTAAAACGCGGGGCTGAGAAGCATGCGTAAACTGTTTTATTTAAATTGTTTACTTAAATGCTTTTATTCATTATATGTTATATTATTATGCTTGTTGATACTCCTAGACTCTTGTCTAGGTAATTACTATGCAGATCAAATAATCAATTTAATTAAATTACTCTTTTGAGTAATACTCTAATTCTAAACTCTAAACAAACCCTTAGTCCATCAAGCTCAAATTCAAGAACCTAAATTCAAAGTGAAATCAAAAGAACTAAATCTAAAGATCATGTTCAAAGAACTTAATTCAGTGTGTGATCTGAAAACAAAGAATCATAATCAAGAATCAATTATCATTGTGAAAGTCATGAGAATTCTAAAGATCAAATCAAGAGACTCAAGGAATCAGAAATCATAAATGTGTGTGAATCATGGAAATAATGAAATCATTACAATCTAATGAAATCATTAATATTTGAGTTAAGGTGGTTGTCAGTTGTATAGGGAATCAAGACCACGTGTAACACACATAAAGTCCCTTCAGGTATAGTAGACTCTTGTAGTCAAGCTATATGGGCAATAACGTGAATTATCAAATGAAATCAATATCAAAAATCAAGAGAATCAAAGAGATCAAGAATCAAAGGATATCCGTAAAGTTCCTTCAGGTACAGTAGACCATTGGGTCAAGCTGTATGGGCATCATTAAAATCCAGGCATGCTCAGGTATACTCCTTGTGAGTTATGCCTGATATGGGTCACGTGTGAGAGGTTACAACTTGGACAACCACCAAAAACTAAGTCTAATTGATTGAGTCAAACAAGACCCAATCATCATGTCTTAGTTGCATTTTAAATGTTTATTTATTTGTTTAATTAAATATTTAACATTATATTTATATAATTGCTTTTGGGAAATCATGTAACTATGATGAACTCAAGAGGATCAAAGGTAGATCGAATTGTGGAAATCAGAATCTAAAACAGAGGCGAATGGAGTGAAACGCTTAATTATCATTAATAACAATATGTTAAGCAGTCTGGTATGTGGTGGGACGGTGGCTGGGGCTTGTCCCCTACATATGCCCTATATATAAGCATACTTTATTGGATAGCATAGGTGGTTGTTGAGGAGGTTAAGGTTGTCACTTCGGGGGGGATCAAGGTAAACATTTTCAGGGTAATCAAATGCTATGAATCATATATCATGGAATCAAAGTTGTGGAATGAAATGCTTAATTATCACTAGGAACAATAAATCATGTGGTTTAGTATGTGGTGGGACGGTGGCTGGGCGGGCGGTAAGTTCGACCCTACATATGCCCTATATATAAGCATACTAAGCTGGATGGTATAGGTGGTTACTGGTGAGGTTAAGGTTGTCATTAAGGTTATTCAAATTCATTTTATAAAAACTTAATGAACTCACAAACCATGTGTTGACTTTATTTTTGCATGACTTCTCAGATGACGAACAGGTCAACTAAAGAGTTATTTCTTTGGACTAGGTTTTCGGATAGAGGACCTAGCTTTTGGACCTGCATATTTTGAAGCATCATTATACAGTTATTTTGCATATCTTGTGCAGATACAAGATAGAAAATTTATGATGTGATAGTAGATTTACATTGTTAAATTATAAACTTATCTGATGTAATTTAACTTTGTAATTCTATTTTATTTTAGCAAGTTTCTCACTTATATATCATGTGCAATGTAACAATCTGATCATTCCGATTATCACTCACGATATCGCACCCCGAGAACTTCTGCCCGACGGGGACTCCGATCCAACCCCGCTGGCTTGGGGTGTGACAGATTGGTATTAGAGCCATGGTTATAGAGAAATATAGGTCACTTATTTAAATGGTTTGGCCTAGACTATAACCTCAGGACCCTGCATGTAGAGAACTCAGGTCTTAAGACTTACTTGCATAATTGTCTTCTGCATTTGATCATTGCACTAACCGATAACTTTATTGGTTATGATCAGAATGCCGTCGCGAAGGCAACCTCCCTTGTTACCTCTACAACCTCAAGACTTGGCTCCACACTCCTCTACACCGTCACCAAATGATTCACCACCACCACCTCCTCCACCGCCTCCACCTCCTCCTCCACTGCTAACCCAGGCATCTGGTTTAGGCACAACACCTACTTTGGATCCTGCAACTATCGCTTTGGTGATGTTACTGAGTAGCCAGATGACAAATCAGATGAAAGAGGCAATACCGGAGATGTTCCTTCGTCTCCGCAATGAAATCAACAACACTGGCAACTCATCAGGAGAAGCCAGTGGAAACACTGGAGGATCATCTCATTACTCCTACAAATCCTTTGTAGGATGTAAACCACCCAGCTTTAGCGGGTCTGAAGGAGCCGTTGGATTAATCCAATGGATTGAGAAGATTGAGACAACCCTGGACCTCTGCAGCTGTCCAGAACATCACAAGGTCCGCTACTCATCTGGAACATTCAGCAAACGGGCTCTGACCTGGTGGAACAGTCAGATCAATGCCCGAGGAAGAGAGGAAGCTATGGCCATGCCATGGGAAGACTTCAAGACACTGCAGAGAACGGAATTCTGCCCCAAGAATGAGCTGCAGAAACTGGAGGTTGAATTATCCAACCATGTGATGAAGGGGGCAGATCATATGGGGTACACTACTCGTTATCACGAGTTAGTTGCTTTGGTGCCGGACATGGTACCAACTTTAGAGAAAAGGATAGACAGATATGTAGGTGGACTCCCCGCCTGCATTCAGGGCATGGTTGTTTCAGCCAACCCTACCACTGTCGAATCAACAGTGAGATTGTCTGGAAAACTCACTGATCTAATGCTTGCCTCTGGAGTTTTAAAGAAAGAGGCTGACTCCGGAAAACGCAAGGAAGAGTCTTCAAAGAAGCCACATCACCAGCAACACCCGAAGAAGAAGCATAAATTCATCAAGAACTACACTATGGCTACTCCCCTCAATCAAGTAGCAGCGGCACAGCAAAATGTGCCCAAGAAACAGTATACTGGCCCACATCCTTTGTGTACTAAATGCCAGTACCACCATGCTGCAAGCAATCAGTGCCGTCAATGCACAGGTTGTGGAAGAAAAGGGCACTGGGTCCAACAGTGCAGATTCACACCAAATCCAGCAGTCAACAATGTTGCTCTAGCTCTCCCTCCACCAGCCAATCAGAACAACGGTGGATGCTTCAACTGTGGCGAACAAGGCCACTTTGCAAAGAACTGCCCGAAGAAGGCTCAACAGGCAGTTCAAGCTCCTCGTGGACGAGCCTTTGCCATCGAAGCACCAGCTGCACGCCAGGACCCAAATGTGGTCACTGGTACGTTTCTCTTACATGACTTTTATGCATCTGTTCTATTTGATACTGGTGCGGATCAGAGTTTCATCTCTACCGATTTTGCATGCCAATTAGATTCAGTAGAGGAACAGTTAGATCCCCCTTACATTATAGAAGTAGCTAACGGAAAACAGATTACAGTTAGTACAGTTTATAAGAACTGCCCATTGACACTTAATGGTCATACATTCACCATCGATTTGATACCGATGGAGTTGGGTAGTTTCGACATCATTGTTGGAATGGATTGGCTTTCCTCTAATCGAGTGGAAGTCATCAGTTCTGAAAAGCTGCTTCGTGTTCCATTGCCGAGTGATCGCGTGTTGGAAGTTAAAGGGGATCAAGCAAAACGAAGTGTCAAAATCATCTCTTGCATAAAGGCGCGTAAGTGTCTACAGAAGCAGTGCGTGGCGTTCTTGGCTCATGTGGTGGAAAAGGAGAAGGAGAAGAAAAAGATTCAAGATGTACCGGTAGTGAAAGAATATCCTGAAGTATTTCCTGAAGACCTACCAGGTTTGCCACCTGTGCGACCGGTAGAGTTTCGTATTGACTTAATTCCTGGAGCAACTCCTATTGCTAAATCTCCTTACAGGTTAGCACCTTCAGAGATGCAGGAATTGTCAAACCAGTTACAGGAGCTATTGGATAAAGGGTTCATCAGACCGAGCTACTCACCTTGGGGAGCTCCGGTCTTGTTCGTGAAAAAGAAAGACGGATCGTTCAGAATGTGCATAGATTACCGTGAACTGAACAAATTGACCATCAAGAATCGGTATCCATTGCCGAGGATTGATGATCTGTTTGACCAACTGCAAGGAGCTCAATACTTCTCAAAGATTGACTTGCGGTCTGGATATCATCAGCTGAGAGTTCAAGATGAAGACATACCGAAAACGGCCTTCCGAACAAGATACGGGCATTATGAATTCATGGTGATGCCCTTCGGATTGACAAATGCACCAGCGGTTTTCATGGATCTCATGAACCGAGTGTGCAAGCCGTACTTGGATCAGTTTGTCATTGTCTTTATTGATGACATGCTGATTTATTCTAAGAACAAAGCAGATCATGAACAACACCTTGGAAGGATCTTGGAGCTGCTGAAGAAAGAACAACTCTATGCTAAATTCTCTAAATGTGAATTTTGGCTTAGAGAAGTTCAATTTCTGGGTTATGTAGTCAACGGCGAAGGAATACACGTTGAACCTGCCAAGATCGAGGCGATTAAGAACTGGGATACTCCGAAGACACCGATGGAGATACGGTCTTTTCTGGGATTGGCAGGTTATTATAGAAGGTTCATCTCGAACTTTTCTAAGATAGCTCTGCCTCTCACTAAGTTAACTCAGAAAAGTGAACCGTTTGTCTGGGAGCAGAAACAAGAAGATGCTTTCCAGACATTGAAACAGAAATTGTGTGCTGCTCCAATTCTATCTCTCCCAGAAGGATGTGATGACTTTGTTGTCTATTGTGATGCTTCCCATCAGGGACTTGGTTGCGTACTAATGCAACGGGACAAAGTCATAGCCTATGCATCAAGACAGTTAAAAGTTCATGAGAAGAACTACACTACTCATGATCTTGAGCTGGGAGCTGTAATCTTCGCATTGAAGATCTGGAGACATTACCTATATGGCACTAAATGTACCATATTCACTGATCACAAGAGTCTGCAGCACATCTTTGATCAGAAGGAACTCAACATGCGACAACGTCGTTAGGTCGAACTTCTGAATGATTACGATTGTGTGATCAAGTACCATCCGGGAAAGGCGAACGTTGTAGCTGATGCCTTAAGCCGGAAGGAACGGGTCAAACCCTTGCGCGTCAGAGCAATGGGAATGACTGTGCAGACGAGCTTACAAGACAAGATCATTCAGGCACAACAGGAATCAGTCGATCGAGGAAACTTGAAGAAAGAACTTGACTGTGGAGCAGAGAAACTCTTTGAGACTAAGCCTGATGGAATGATCTACTACCAGGATCGTATATGGATCCCAGCGGTAGACGAATTGAGAAGACTTATCTTCGATGAATCACACAAAACTAAATATTCTGTTCATCCCGGATCCGATAAGATGTACCAAGACTTGCGTGGATTTTATTAGTGGCCGGGAATGAGAAAGACATAGCCGAGTATGTCGGTCGATGTCTAACGTGTGCGAAGGTAAAGGCGGAACACAAGAGACCGTCTGGTTTACTGGAACAGCTTGAGATTCCGCTCTGGAAGTGGGAACAAATAGCTATGGATTTCATTACCAAGCTACCCTGCACTTCCAGTGGTCACGATACAATTTGGGTGATCATTGGCCGTTTAACAAAATCTGTTCACTTCTTGCCTATGCGCGAGACATTCACGATGGATAAACTGGCAAGATTGTACATCAATGAGATAATGGTACGTCACGGTGTGCCATTGGCTATTATTTCAGACAGAGATAGCAGAATTACATTAAGGTTCTGGCAATCACTACAGAAATCTCTAGGGACACAGTTAAATCTGAGTACAGCTTACCATCCACAAACGGATGGTCAAAGCGAACGTACGATTCAGACCCTGGAGGACATGTTAAGAACCTGTGTGTTGGATTTCGGTGGGAACTGGGACTCTCATTTGCCACTGATAGAATTCTCCTGCAATAACAGCTACCACAGCAGTATCGGATGTGCACCATTCGAGGCCCTTTATGGTTGGAAATGTCGATCACCGATCTGTTGGACTGAAGTGGGAGATAATCGAATAACCGGGCCAGAGCTTATTCAGGAAACCACTGACAAGATTGCTCAAATACAAAGAAGACTACAAGCAACAAGGAGCAGACAAAAGAGCTACGCCGACAAACGGCGCAAACCGTTGGAATTTCAAGTGGGAGATCGGGTAATGTTAAAGGTATCCCCATGGAAAGGAGTAGTACGCTTTGGAAAGAAAGGAAAATTAGCACCACGATACGTAGGACCGTTCGAGATCATCGAACGTATTGGTCCTGTGGCATACAGACTGAGATTACCAGATGAACTCAGTGCGGTGCATGATGTATTTCACGTCTCGAACTTAAAGAAATGCCTTGCTGACGAGTCACTCATCATTCCAATCGAAGAAATTCAAGTCGATGAACAGTTACATTTTATCAAGGAACCTTTGCAGATTATGGATCACAAGGTTAAACAACTGAGGCGAAGCCGTATTCCAATTGTAAAGGTTTGATGGAACTCAAGGCGCGGACCCGAGTTCACTTGGGAACGTGAAGATCATATGAAGTCAAAGTATCCCCAACTGTTTGAAGAGGAAGCCGTACGTGATAACAATGCTTAAATTTCGGGACGAAATTTCTCTAACAAGGGGAGACTGCAACATTAGTGCCGGAACCGTCACCGGAACAGTGATCTTAAACAGTGACCTGAACAGTAAACATGTACAAACCATATACATTTCATTACATTTCATATTCATATCAGTTGTTATTATCATTCGGATTATCAAACAACAAGTTCATAAACATTTATCAGAAACAAAGTTCAGAACAATGGTTCTTGAGTCAGATAATTATCTGGCAATACGGAACCATCATGTGATTATTTGCTAGGATTTATTATGCGTAAACGTATGTGAGGATTTATAGAACAAAACAGAACGGATGTTGTTATGTGAATGCTAAATTGACGAGTTATTCGTATAGGTGACGATCTGTACGAATAAATCCGAAGGTTTAACGTTCTGAATAATATCAAATTCAAGAGCCTAAATTCAAAGTGAAATCAAAAGAACTAAAGCTAAAGATCATGTTCAAAGGACTTAATTCAGTGTGTGATCTGAAAACAAAGAATCATAATCAAGAATCAATTATCATTGTGAAAGTCATGGGAATTCTAAAGATCAAATCAAGAGACTCAAGGAATCAGAAATCATAAATGTGTGTGAATCATGGAAATAATGAAATCATTACAATCTAATGAAATCATTAATATTTGAGTTAAGGTGGATGTCAGTTGTATAGGGAATCAAGACCACGTGTAACACACATAAAGTCCCTTCAGGTATAGTAGACTCTTGTAGTCAAGCTATATGGGCAATAACGTGAACTATCAAATGAAATCAATATCAAAAATCAAGAGAATCAAAGACATCAAGAATCAAAGGATATCCGTAAAGTCCATTCAGGTACAGTAGACCATTGGGTCAAGCTGTATGGGCATCATTAAAATCCAGGCATGCTCAGGTATACTCCTTGTGAGTTATGCTTGATATGGGTCACGTGTGAGAGGTTACAACTTGGACAACCACCAACAACTAAGTCTAATTGATTGCGTCAAACAAGACCCAATCATCATGTCTTAGTTGCATTTTAAATGTTTATTTATTTGTTTAATTAAATATTTAACATTATATTTCTATAATTGCTTTTGGGAAATCATGTAACTATGATGAACTCAAGAGGATCAAAGGTAGATCGAATTATGGAAATCAGAATCTAAAACAGAGGCGAATGGAGTGAAACGCTTAATTATCATTAATAACAATATGTTAAGCAGTCTGGTATGTGGTGGGACAGTGGCTGGGGCTTGTCCCCTACATATGCCCTATATATAAGCATACTTGATTGGATAGCATAGGTGGTTGTTGATGAGGTTAAGGTTGTCACTTCGGGGGGGGATCAAGGTAAACATTTTCAGGGTAATCAAATGCTATGAATCATATATCATGGAATCAAAGTTGTGGAATGAAATGCTTAATTATCACTAGGAACAATATATCATGTGGTTTAGTATGTGGTGGGACGGTGGCTGGGCGGGCGGTAAGTTCGACCCTACATATGCCCTATATATAAGCATACTAAGCTGGATGGTATAGGTGGTTACTGGTGAGGTTAAGGTTGTCATTAAGGTTATTCAAATTCATTTTATAAAAACTTAATGAACTCACAAACCATGTGTTGACTTTATTTTTGCATGACTTCTCAGATGACGAACAGGTCAACTAAAGAGTTATTTCTTTGGACTAGGTTTTCGGATAGAGGACCTAGCTTTTGGACCTGCATATTTTGAAGCATCATTATACAGTTATTTTGCATATCTTGTGCAGATACAAGATAGAAAATTTATGATGTGATAGTAGATTTACATTGTTAAATTATAAACTTATCTGATGTAATTTAACTTTGTAATTCTATTTTATTTTAGCAAGTTTCTCACTTATATATCATGTGCAATGTAACAATCTGATCATTGCGATTATCACTGACGATATCGCGCCCCGAGAACCTTCCGCCCGACTGGGACTCCGATCCAACCCCGCCGGCTTGGGGTGTGACAGAGATGATTATTGGAATGCTTGTTCTTCTTTGATTCATATAGATCAAATATAGATTCCGCATATATTTGATTGTTAATAGGATTCTGTTGTATGATCAAGATCAAATCAGTAGATCTGCAGTGGTATCAGAGCTTTTGTGGAGTTCTATACAAGATTATCAAAGACTTTCAAGTATTTGAAGATAAAGAGATCAAGAAATGGATTGAAATTCTAGTTTTCTTTGTGCTTGAATGCTGAATTGAGTGAAATTTCATCATCAATTGTTATGGAACATTAAAATTACAAGATTTGTGATGCAGATTGAGGATTTTTGAAGGTTTTTTCTTCAAATTTGGAAGGTTTTCCCTCCATAATTTTTGAATTTTGCAGTACAGGTTCGTGAGCCGAACCTGTGAGTTGCTGAAGCAAGAGGTTCGCTGTTATTGCAATTTTTCTGACGTTCGTTTAGAGGTTTTTGAAGAGGTTTGTTAAAGGCTTTCTGCAGAGGTTCGTTTGTCTCAGGTTCGTGAGATCAGGTTTGTTTCCAGGTTCGTGAAATTAGGTTTGCCTCAAGGTTTGTTGCATCAGGTTCGTGAGATAAAAGGTTTGTCTCAGGTTCATGACTTGAGGTTCGTGACTTGTGGTTTGTGACTTAAGGTTCGTGACTTGAGGTTCGTGATTTGAGGTTCGTGTATTGAGGTTTGTTCAAATCAAGGAGTGTTGGAGGTTCGCCTGGTTGTAAGGTTCGTGAAGTTAAGTTTTCATCAGAGGTTTGCTGATAAAAGATTAACATTATGGCTGAGATGTATGTTGCTGTAGCTAGTCAGAATTCTAAAATACATAGCATTCTGATTAGTGAAACTGAGGTTGGAAGTACAAACAAAGTTCCAAAGTTACTTGATTTGACATATTACGAGAACTGGAAAGGAAGGTTTGAAACACACTTAAATGGAACTGACACTAATCTGTGGGAAAGGATTTTATCACCTTATGAAAGACCCAAGGTTGTGGGGACAGATTTAGATCAAACCCTTGAGAGATTAGATGTCGATCAGAGAAAGAAATACGATTCTGAGAAGGAAGCTTACTGGATGCTGAGCCAAGCAATCCCTAATCTATTAATTCATCAATTTGATGAACACAAAACCTCATATGGTTTGTGGAACGCTTTGAAAGAAAGGATTGAAGGAAATACCAAGTTAAAGAAGATGAAAGCCACTGATATTCGCAAAGAATTTGAGAACTTCAACTTTATTGGCAATGAGAGTCTTGAAGCTTTAATAACAAGATATAGGCATTTATTGACTGAAGTCAGGAAGTGTGGCATTGAATACACTGAAGAGGAAAAGATTGATTGCTTTGCAGATGCATTGCCTGAAAAGTGGAATTCATTAGTGCTAATCTTGAGAGAAAATCTACCGTTATTGACATTGGTAGAATTTATTCAAAAGCTAGAAGTGCAGGAGATGAAAGATAAGAGAAAAGCAAGGAGAGTGAATGTTACTCAAGATCCTTCTTTATACGGTGCATCAGTGGTTACACCACCTGTATCTTCAACAAAGATTCAGACAACATTTGTTTCTAGTACTTTTGATAGTACTCCTGCACCTTGTGCATATGCAAGTTCTAGTTTATCTTATTCTGTGAAAGATAAGAAGTCTGACTCAACAACACCTCCTGCTCAGCTGAATACAACAAATCTGGGGAAAGTAACAGTAGAGGCTGTTCAGGATCATATGTCAATTTTGTCATGTAGTCAGTGTCACACCCCAAGCCGGCGGGGTTGGATCAGATTCCCCGTCGGGCGGAAGGTTCCCGGGGCGATATCATGAGTGATAATCATAATGATCAGATTGTTTACATTGCACATGATATAAATGAGAATACTAAATAAAATAGAATTATAAAGTTAAATTACATCCGTATCGTTCATAATTTAACAATGTAAATCTATCATAAACATCATAAGATTTCTATCTTGTAACTGCACAAGATATACAAAATAATTGTATAATGATGTTCCGAAAGTATGAAGGTCCAAAAATACTAAGTCTTCTATCTGAAGTCCTAGTCCAAAAGCATAAGCTTCTTAATTGACCTGTTCGTCACCTGAGAAGTCATGCAAAAAGACCAAGTCAACACATGGTTGGTGAGTTCATATAGTTTAGTAATTGAAAATGATTTGAAAACCTTTTTCGGTAAAGACCCTAACCTCATTAACACCATATGTAATATCCACATCAGTATGCTTATATATAGGGCATACCCCTGAGTCGAGCCTAAAACCCGCCCAGACGCCGTCCCACCACATACTAATACGCATATGACACTGTTGTTAATGATAATTAAGCATTTTTACCTACCATACACTTCCATTCCATTATAGTTCTAATGTACACTCAAAACATTTGTTAAACCCTCGGGTAACAACCTTAATCTCATTAACATCACATGTATCATCCAGATTGGTATGCTTATATATATGGCATACCCCTGAGTCGAGCCTACAACCCGCCCAGACGCCGTCCCACTACCTACTAATCCACATAGGACATTGTTGTTAATGATAATTAAGCATTTTACCCCTATCATTGACCCATTAGTCCTTCAGTTCTTTGTTCCTGTAAATACAACGATTTGAAATCTCTATGGATCCTTTGAGTTCATCACACAAGTATGATCAACCATAACAATTGTACAAACAGTTAAATAAATGCTTAATTAAATAAATAAATAAACATTTATTAAAATCTAAGTCCTAATGATTGGGCCTCAGTCAACTCGAGTAGACTAGTATAGTAATCAGGTACTTAGTAGTAAAGGAGATCTGTAAACCTCATCAAACATGTGACCTATAATCAATCAGTCTAGCTAGGACATCTTTTGATATATAGGCTTTTATAGTTCTTTAGACCGTTCATAGTTCTATAGTTCGTTGGCACATGTTATCTTTGAGCATTTCCCAGATGTTCCTCAAAACAGTTAGAGAATACTGTAAATATCATCAAACATGCGTCTCATATTCGATCAGTCTAGCTAGGACATCTTTCAAACCTGAGATTGGCACATGCTATTTTTGATATTTCCCAGTTAGACTCTTGAAATAGTTCTTTGTACTTAGTTCTTTGAAATAGATCGTTAGTTCTTTGACAACACACTCTTGAAATAGTTCTTTGAAAATAGATCGTTAGTTCTTTGACAACACACTCTTGAAATAGTTCTTTGAAAATAGATTGTTAGTTCTTTGACAACACACTCTTGAAATAGTTCTTTGAAAATAGATCGTTAGTTTATGAAAATAGACCCTTGAAAATAGTTCTTTGATTTAGATCTTTGAAAATAGTTCTTTGATTTGAAACAGTTCACCTAGACATGGGTCTAGGATAACAGTTATACATGTAAAACATATACAAGGTAAAGCATTTAAATAAACAATTTAAATAAAAACAGTTTACGCATGCTTCTCAGCCCCACGTTTTAAAACAAAAATGTTTAGAAAAGGGGCAATGAACTCACTTGTGTTGCTGTGCAAATGAATCACAAAAGATAATGCGCGCTCTTTGACTGTTGCTTATGTATCTTTAGCACCTAAGTTGTTTGTAAGAGATTCGAATACGATAAGTATTTATAATAGATGTTGGGTCTAGGGTTTGGTTTCGGTGTGCAACTAAGTGTCCTATGCTACCAATGTGCCCCTATGACTTCATTGAGGTAGTCTAACTTATTACCCATTGGTAACCCTAATCCCATAACCCCTTTATTACCAGTCCATATCTTTAAGTTAGTTCATTTTAATTGAACCCTTATTTAGAAAGGTTGTTTGATTTCTCCTTATGAATTTTCCTAAGGATTAGGTGTTAATCAATACACCAACACCCAAATCTTATGTTAGTATCTTGACCCCATTTGATTTTTCCCATGCTTGCACATGATAAATTTCCATGCACATCTCTTACGTATCTATCCATGCATACATATTATTTTCCCATGCATACTTTACATCCCAAAGTTAATTGATTATACATGATTGCTCTAACCCTAACCTCCGACCAAATCAGCCCCTATCGAATGAGGGCCTTGGCCGAAAGTGGAAGTGCCGACCGAATGAACTAGTGCGACTGGGGGCTCGGTCGAATGGGAGTGCCGATCGAAGAAAGCTTGGCCGAGAGGATGACTTGGCCGAAGGAGTGCAAGCCGATCGAATGGGTAGCTGGTCATTCGGCGAATGTAGTGGGAAGAGCCATTCGGCGACCTGCAATGTAGGCTATTCGGCCGATTGAGTGCAGTAGGGTAGCAGCCATAGTGTTCAAGCTTAAACAGCTAGACATGCTGGTGCTACTCGTCTTACACTATTTTAAGGTGTTGTTGAGTGAATCCTATGGGTTTAGAAGGGGTAGAACTAGCTTAGTTGGTGGCCGATCATGGGGGTTCTAAAAACACTAAAAGTCGAACAAACATTGCATCTTTACCTCAAATCCGATGGATGGAAGCTTAGATCGGTTGTACTTTCGTGATCTACAAGTGAAGGGGGTCGTTTAGACACCAAAAGGAGTCGATTTAGTGAAGGTTTGAGAGAGATCTAGTTTTGAGTTCTAGTGAGAGAAAGAAGAGAGAGAGTGGAACGAATTTGGATGGTGAAATATGGTAGGTGAGGGTGGAAGATGGCATTCAATGCCATCATAATTGAGGGTAAAATACCCGGGTTCGTTTGGTTTCGCGTGGTTCTGCGTAAATGCGTCGGTTTTTCGCCGTTTTTGTATCGAAACGGCTCGGTTTTAAAATAGAAATTATAAAATTATTTTAGGTTGTGATTCCTAATAAATTAACTAAATATCTTCTGTTTATTTTAAATTTTTCAGAAATATTTAATTTACAGTTTAAAATCGAATCGTACAGTCGTCGCGCGTATTCGTTCGAATCGTCACCCGTACGAACACGGCGATAACTATACTTTTCAATATGGTTTTCTAATTATTGGATATCATTCAGAACGTTAAACTTTCAGATATATTCGTACATATCGTCATCTATACGAATAATCCGTCGGTTTAGCATTCACGTAACGACATCCGTTGTTGTTTTGTTCTGTAAAGCCTCACATACGTTTATACATCATAAAATCCTAACACATAATCACATGATGGTTCTGTAATGCCAGATAATTATCTGACTGACGAACCATAGTTCTGAACTTTGTTTTCTGAACTGATTCTGAATTTGTTCGTTGATGACATAAAATGACAATGAAACATGAAATGAACATAACATACAATGAAACACGTATTGTTCGTACCTGATTACTGTTACTGTTACTGTAGCGATCACTGTTCCGGTGACGTTTGCGGCACTGGTGTTACAGTCTCCCCTTGTTAGAGAAATTTTCTTCCCAAAATTTAAGAATTGTTATCGAGTACTGCTTCCTCTATAGACAATTGGGGATACTTTGACTTCATGTGATCTTCACGTTCCCAAGTAAACTCAGGTCCGTGCTTTGAGTTCCAACAAACCTTTACAATCGGAATACGGCTTCGCCTCAGTTGTTTAACCTTGCGGTCCATAATCTCTAAAGGTTCCTCGATAAAGTGCAATTGTTCGTCCACTTGAATTTCTTCAATCGAAATGATAAGTGATTCGTCAGCAAGGCATTTCTTTAAGTTCGAGACGTGAAACGCGTCATGCACACCACTGAGTTCATCAGGTAATCTCAGTCTGTACGCCACATGACCAATGCGTTCAATGATCTCGAACGGTCCCACGTATCGTGGTGCTAGTTTGCCTTTCTTTCCAAAGCGTACTACACCTTTCCAAGGGGATACCTTCAGCATGACACGGTCTCCCACTTGGAATTCCAACGGCTTGCGCCGTTTTTCAGCGTAGCTCTTTTGTCTACTTCTAGTAGCTTGTAGTCTTCATTGAATCTGGGCAATCTTGTCAGTGGTTTCCTGAATAAGCTTTGGCCCAGTTATACGGTCATCTTCAGTCCAACAGATCGGTGATCGACATTTCCGACCATAAAGGGCCTCGAATGGGGCACATCCTATACTGCTGTGGTAACTGTTGTTGTTGGAGAACTCAATCAGTGGCAAATGAAAATCCCAATTCCCACCGAAATCCAACACACAGGTTCTTAGCATATCTTCCAGGGTTTGAATAGTACGTTCACTTTGACCGTCTGTTTGGGGATGGTAAGCTGTACTCAGATTTAACTACGTCCCTAGAGATTTATGTAACGATTACCAGAACCTTGATGTGAATCTGCTATCTATATCAGAAATAATAGACAATGGCACACCATGGCGTACCACTATCTCGTTGATGTACAGTCTCGCCAGTTTATCCATCGTGAAATTCTTACGCATTGGCAAGAAGTGAGCAGATTTTGTCAAACGGTCGATGATCACCCAAATTGTATCATGACCACTGGAAGTACGGGGTATCTTGGTAATGACGTCCATAGCTATTTGTTCCCACTTCCAGAGCGGAATCTCAGGCTGTTCCAGTAAACCAGACGGTCTCTGGTGTTCCGCCTTTACTTTCGCACACGTAAGACATCGACCGATGTACTCGGCTATATCTTTCTTCATTCCAGGCCACCAATAAAATCCACGCAAGTCTTGGTACATTTTATCAGCGCCTGGATGAACGGAGTATTTAGTCTTGTGCGCTTCATCGAAGATAAGTCTTCTCAATTCGTCTACCGCCGGAATCCATATACGATTCTGGTAGTAGATCACTCCATCAGGCTTAGTCTCAAATTGTTTCTCCGCTCTGCAGTCAAGCTCTTTCTTCAGATTTCCTTGATCAACTGATTCTTGCTGTGCCTGAAAAATTTTATCTCTCAAACTGGTCTGCACAGTCATTCCCATTGCTCTAATGCGCAAGGGTTTGACCCGTTCCTTCCGGCTCAAGGTATCAGCTACTACGTTAGCTTTTCCCGGATGGTATTTGATCACACAATCGTAATCATTCAGAAGTTCAACCCAACGGCGTTGTCGCATGTTGAGTTCCTTCTGATCAAAGATGTGCTGCAGACTCTTGTGATCAGTGAATATGGTACACTTAGTGCCATATAAGTAATGTCTCCAAATCTTCAATGCGAAGATTAAAGCTCCCAATTCAAGGTCATGAGTGGTGTAGTTCTTCTCATGAACCTTTAACTGTCTTGATGCATAACCGATAAATTTATCCCGTTGCATTAGTATGCAACCAAGTCCCTGATGGGAAGCATCACAATAAACAACAAAATCATCAAATCCTTCTGAGAGAGATAGAGTTGGAGAATCACATAGCTTATGTTTCAACGTCTGAAAAGCATCTTCTTGTTTCTGCTCCCAGACAAATGGTTCACTTTTCTGAGTTAACTTAGTGAGAGGCAAAGCTATCTTAGAAAAGTTTGAGATAAACCTTCTATAATAACCTGCCAATCCCAGAAAAGACCGTATCTCCGTCGGTGTCTTCGGAGTGTCCCAGTTCTTTATCGCTTCAATCTTGGCCGGATCTACGTGTATTCCTTCGCTGTTGACTACATGGCCCAAAAATTGAACTTCTCTTAGCCAGAATTCACACTTAGAGAATTTGGCATAAAGTTTCTGCTCCTTCAACAACTCCAAGATTTTCCTGAGGTGTTCTTCGTGTTTAGCTTTACTCTTCGAATAAATCATGATGTCATCGATAAAGACAATGACAAACTGATCCAAATACGGCTTGCACACTCAGTTCACGAGGTCCATGAAAACCGCTGGTGCATTCGTCAATCCGAAAGGCATCACCGTGAATTCGTAATGCCCGTATCTGGTTCGGAATGCCGTCTTTGGTATGTCTTCGTCTTGGACTCTAAGCTGATGATATCCAGACCGTAGATCAATCTTCGAGAAGTACTGTGCTCCCTGTAGTTGGTCAAACAAATCATCAATCCTCGGTAATGGATACCGATTCTTGATGGTTAGTTTGTTTAGCTCTTGGTAATCTATGCACATTCTGAACGATCCGTCTTTCTTTTTCACGAACAAGACCGGAGCTCCCCAAGGTGAGTAGCTCGGTCTGATGAAACCCTTGTCAAGTAGGTCCTGTAACTGGTTTGACAATTCCTGCATCTCTAAAGGTGCTAACCTGTAAGGAGATTTAGCAACAGGAGTTGCTCCCGGAACTAAATCAATACGGAACTCTACCGGTCGCACAGGTGGCAAACGCGGTAGGTCTTCAGGAAATACTTTCGGATACTCTTTCACTACCGGCACGTCTTGAATCTTTTTCTTGTCTTTCTCCTTTTCTACTACGTGAGCTAGGAAAGCTACGCACTGCTTCTGTAAACACTTACGCACTTTTATGCAAGAAATGATTTTGACGCTTCGTTTTGCTTGATCCCCTTTTACTTCCGATACTCGATCATCCGACAATGGAACTCGAAGCAGCTTTTCAGAATAGATGACTTCCACTCGGTTAGAAGAAAGCCAATCCATTCCAACAATGATGTCAAAACTACCCAACTCCATCGGTATCAAATCGATGGTTAATGTATGACCATTTAGTGTCAATGGGCATTTCGTGTATACTGTACTAACTGTGATTTGTATCCCGTTAGCTACTTCTATGATGTAAGGGGAATCTAACTGTTCCTCTATATAATCTAATTGGCATGCAAAATCGGTAGAGATAAAACTCTGATCCGCACCAGTGTCAAATAGAACAGATGCATAAAAGTCATGTAAGAGAAATGTACCAGGGACCACGTTCGGGTCTTGGCGTGCAGCTAGAGCTCCTATGACAAAAGCTCTTCCACGGGGTGCTTGAACTGCTTGTTGTGTCTTCTTTGGGCAGTTCTTCGCAAAGTGGCCCGGTTCGCCACAGTTATAGCATCCACCGTTGTTCTGGTTGTTAGGTGGAGGGAGAGCTAAAACATCATTGTTGACTGCTTGATTTTGTGTCACCCGGCAATGTTGGACCCAATGGCCCTTTCTTCCACACCCAGTGCATTGCTTGCAAGGGGTGTTAGCAGCATGATGGTATTGACACTTGGCACACAAAGGATATGTACCTGTGTAGGGTCTTTTGTTGGGGTTCTGTGGTGTAGCTGCTACTTGTTGGAGAGGTGTGGCCATCTTGTAGTTCTTGATGACCTTTTGTTTCTTCTTTTGATGGTGGTGAGGTTTCTTTGACGGCTCTGCTTTGTTCTTGCCGGAGTCAGCCTCTTTCTTCAAAACCCCTGAGGCTACCATCAGATCCGTGAGCTTCCCAGACAAACTCACAGCAGACTCCAATGTGACAGAATTTGCAGCAACCACTAATCCTTGTATGCAGGCAGGTAACCCACATACATACCTGTCGATCCGTTTCTCAAGAGTCGGTACCATATCTGGCGCCAAAGCAACCAACTTGTGGTAACGAGTCGTATATCCCATGTGGTCTGCCCCTTTCATCACATGGTTAGACAGTTCCACTTCTAGTCTCTGTAGCTCGTTCTTGGGGCAAAACTCAGTCCTTAGTAGAGTCTTGAAGTCTTCCCATGGCATCGCCATAGCTTCATCTCTTCCTCTTGCATTAACTTGGCCGTTCCACCAAGTCAAGGCTCGCTTGTTGAATGTTCCAGCAGAGTAGCGAACCTTGTGATGCTCCGGACAACTGCAAAGGTCCAGAGTGGCTTCAACATTTTCTATCCATTGGGTCAGACCAACGGCTCCTTCATTACCGCTAAAATTAGGCGGCTTACATCCCATAAAGGACGTGTATGAATGATTTGAAGCACCACCAGTGTTCCCACTGGCTTCTCCTGACGAGTTAACAGTGTTGTTGATTTCATTACGGAGACAGTTGAACATCTCCGGTATCGCCTCCTTCATATGATTATTCATCTGACTGTTCAGTAGGGTCACCAGGGCAATGGTAGCAGGGTTCAGCATCGGAGTTGTACTGGCCTGGTGGTGGGTTGAGTAGAGGAGGAATAAATGGAGGAGGAGGTGGAGGCAATGGAGACATTGTAGGAGGTGAGTAAGACGGTGATGGTGTAGACGAATGTGGAGCCAAGTCTTGTGGTGGTGGAGGTAACGAGGGAGTCTGTCTTCTCGGCGGCATTCTGATCATAACCAAATAAGTTATTGGTTAGTGCAATGATCAAATACAGAAGACTCAATGCAATAAGGTCTTAAGTCCTGTGTTCTCTATATGCAGGGTCCCTAGGTTATAGTCTAGGCCAAACCGTTTAGTTGAGTGACCTATATTTCTCTATAACCATGGCTCTGATACCAATCTGTCACACCCCGAGCCGGTGGGGTTGGATCGGATTCCCCGTCGGGCAGAAGGTTCCCGGGGCGCGATATCGTGAGTGATAATCGTAATGATCAGATTGTTTACATTGCACATGATATAAATGAGAATACTAAATAGAATAGAATTACAAAGTTAAATTACATCCGTATCGTTTATAATTGAACAATGTAAATCTATCATAAACATCATAAGATTTCTATCTTGTAACTGCACAAGATATACAAAATAATTGTATAATGATGTTCCAAAAGTATGCAGGTCCAAAAATACTAAGTCTTCTATCTGAAGTCCTAGTCCAAAAGCATAAGCTTCTTAATTGACCTATTCGTCACCTGAGAAGTCATGCAAAAAGACCAAGTCAACACATGGTTGGTGAGTTCATATAGTTTAGTAATTGAAAATGATTTGAAAACCTTTTTCGGTAAACACCCTAACCTCATTAACACCATATGTAATATCCACATCGGTATGCTTATATATAGGGCATACCCCTGAGTCGAGCCTACAACCCGCCCAGACGCCGTCCCACCACATACTAATACGCATATGACACTGTTGTTCATGATAATTAAGCATTTTTACCTACCATACACTTCCATTCCATTATAGTTCTAATGTACACTCAAAATATTTGTTAAACCCTTGGGTAACAACCTTAATCTCATTAACATCACATGTATCATCCAGATCGGTATGCTTATATATAGGGCATACCCCTGAGTCGAGCCTACAACCCGCCCAGACGCCGTCCCATCGCATACTAATCCACATAGGACATTGTTGTTAATGATAATTAAGCATTTTACCCCTATCATTGACCCGTTATTCCTTCAGTTCTTTGTTACTGTAAATACAACGATTTGAAATCTCTATGGATCCTTTGAGTTCATCACACAAGTATGATCAACCACAACAATCGTACAAACAGTTAAATAAATGCTTAATTAAATAAATAAACAAACATTTAATAAAATCTAAGTCCTAATGATTGGGCCTTGGTCAACTCGAGTAGACTAGTATAGTAATCAGGTACTTAGTAGTAAAGGAGATCTGTAAACCTCATCAAACATGTGACCTATAATTAATCAGTCTAGCTAGGACATCTTTTGATATATAGGCTTTTATAGTTCTTTAGACCATTCATAGTTCGTATAGTTTGTTGGCACATGTTATCTTTGAGCATTTCCCAGATGTTCCTCAAAACAGTTAGAGAATACTGTAAATATCATCAAACATGCGTCTCATATTCGATCAGTCTAGCTAGGACATCTTTCAAACCTGAGATTGGCACATGCTATTTTTGATATTTCCCAGCTAGACTCTTGAAATAGTTCTTTGTACGTAGTTCTTTGAAATAGATCGTTAGTTCTTTGACAACACACTCTTGAAATAGTTCTTTGAAAATAGATCGTTAGTTCTTTGACAACACACTCTTGAAATAGTTCTTTGAAAATAGATCGTTTGTTCTTTGACAACACACTCTTGAAATAGTTCTTTGAAAATAGATCGTTAGTTCTTTGACAACACACTCTTGAAATAGTTCTTTGAAAATAGATCGTTAGTTCATGGAAATAGACCCTTGAAAATAGTTCTTTGATTTAGATATTTGAAAATAGTTCTTTGATTTGAAACAGTTCACCTAGACATGAGTCTAGGATAACAGTTATACATGCAAAACATATACAAGGTAAAGCATTTAAGTAAACAATTTAAATAAAAACAGTTTACGCATGCTTCTCAGCCCCGCGTTTTAAAACAAAAATGTTTAGAAAAGGGGCAATGAACTCACTTGTGTTGCTGTGCAAATGAATCACAAAAGATAATGCGTGTTCTTTGACTGTTGCTTATGTATCTTTAGCACCTGAATTGTGTGTAAGAGATTCGAATACGATAAGTATTTATAATAGACGTTGGGTCTAGGGTTTGGTCTCGGTGTGCAACTAAGTGTCCTATGCTACCAATGCGCCCCTATGACTTCATTGAGGTAGTCTAACTTATTACCCATTGGTAACCCTAATCCCATAACCCCTTTATTACCGGTCCATATCTTTAAGTTAATTTATAATTGAACCCTTATTTAGAAAAGTTGTTTGATTTTTCCTTATGAATTTTCCTAAGGATTAGGTGTTAATCAATACACCAACACCCAAATCTTGTGTTAGTATCTTGACCCCATATGATTTCTCCCATGTTTCAAACCCGAGATGATGTTGTCAACCCTTATTTAGATAATGTCATCATTTCAGGACCCGTTATTCTTGAAAACTCTGATGTATGGTTCCTTTAAATAGGTTCATGTATAATAACCCAATTGTACCTTCTCGATTAAATCTCATAGTTAATTAGAAAATCCTTAGTTCTTTGTCTCATAATAAAATCATGTAATTCTTGTATTTTTAAAACTCTATGTTGAATTTAAACCCACTCAAAGTTGAGTTTGTATGGGTATAAACCCTAACTCATTCTCATGCACGCACAAGAGAAATCTCATTCCATGCTTGCACATGATAAATTTCCATGCACATCTTTTACGTATCTATCCATGCATACATATTATTTCCCCATGCATACTTTACATCCCAAAGTTAATTGATTATACATGATAGCTCTAACCCTAACCTCCGACCAAATCAGCCCCTATCGAATGAGGGCCTTGGCCGAAAGTGGAAGTGCCGACCGAATGAACTAGGGCGACTGGGGGCTCGGTCGAATGGGAGTGCCGATCGAATGAAAGCTTGGCCGAGAGGATGACTTGGCCGAAGGAGTGCAAGCCGATCAAATGGGTTGCTGGTCATTCGGAGAATGTAGTGGGAAGAGCCATTCGACGAATGGGTTTGCTGCTTCGGCCTAGGGCCATTCGGCGACCTGCAATGTAGGCTATTCGGCTGATCGAGCGCAGTCGGGGTAGCAGCCATAGTGTTCAAGCTTAAACAGCTAGACATGGTGGTGCTACTCGTCTTACACTATTTTAAGGTATTGTTGAGTGAATCCTATGGGTTTAGAAGGGGTAGAACTAACTTAGTTGGTGGCCGATCATGGGGGTTCTAAAAACCCTAAAAGTCGAACAAACATTGCATCTTTACCTCAAATCCGATGGATGGAAGCTTAGATCGGTTGTACTTTCGTGATCTACAAGTGAAGGGGGTCGTTTAGACACCAAAAGGAGTCGATTTAGTGAAGGTTTGAGAGAGATCTAGTTTTGAGTTCTAGTGAGAGAAAGAAGAGAGAGTGGAACGAATTTGGATGGTGAAATCTCGTAGGTGAGGGTGGAAGATGGCATTCAATGCCATCATAATTGAGGGTAAAATACCCGGGTTCGTTTGGTTTCGTGTGGTTCCGCGTAAATGCGTCGGTTTTTCGCCGTTGTTGTAACGAATCGTACAGGTGTCACGCGTATTCGTTCGAATAAATTAACTAAATATCTTCTGTTTATTTTAAATTTTTCAGAAATATTTAATTTACAGTTTAAAATCGAATCGTACAGTCGTCGCGCGTATTCGTTCGAATCGTCACCCGTACGAACACGGCGATAACTATACTTTTCAATATGGTTTTCTAATTATTGGATATCATTCAGAACGTTAAACTTTCAGATATATTCGTACATATCGTCATCTATACGAATAATCCGTCGGTTTAGCATTCACGTAACGACATCCGTTGTTGTTTTGTTCTGTAAAGCCTCACATACGTTTATACATCATAAAATCCTAACACATAATCACATGATGGTTCTGTAATGCCAGATAATTATCTGACTGACGAACCATAGTTCTGAACTTTGTTTTCTGAACTGATTCTGAATTTGTTCGTTGATGACATAAAATGACAATGAAACATGAAATGAACATAACATACAATGAAACACGTACAGTTCGTACCTGATTACTGTTACTGTTACTGTAGCGATCACTGTTCCGGTGACGTTACCGGCATTGGTGTTACAGTCAGTGCGTATGATGAACAAATTGCAGGAAAGATTGGAAACTCTAATCTGACATTTGAAGATTATGAGCAAATTGATGATGACGAGATGGAGTTGATTGACAATCAATGGGCATTGGCGAGTGTGATCAGAAGAATCAATCGATATGAAAAGAAAACTGGGAGGAAATCCACGTTTGATCGAAACACTAAGTTTGGATTTAATCCAAAGACTACTCAATGTTACAACTGTGGTGAGTTAGGCCATTTTGCTAGAGAATGCAAAAATCAGAAGAAGCAAGGAAATTTAAACCCTTTCAAACCAAAGGAAGCTTATCAGATGAAGAAAGAAGAGTCTGAATAGTCATCGAAAGCTTTAGTAAGTCAAGCTGATGAATGTTATGATTGGGGAAAGCAATATGATGAGTTGATGGGTGCTTTTATGGCTTCTTTGGACGAAGACATAGGCAAAGGGAAAGAGAAGGTTGATGAGTACATGATGATCTGTTAGAGATCATTAATAAATTGAAAGAGATGAATGCTCTGCTGACTGCTGAATTGGTAGAGTGCACAGAAGCTAACAAGAAGCTAATTTCAAGAGAAAAAAGCCTTTGACAAAAAGATAATTGATTTAGGAAAAGAGATTGAAGAGTTGAAAATCAAAGTTTTACAAAATAATCATGCAGTTTCTGTGCATCTCGAATCAGTGCAAAAGATGAAGGTTGAATTATTAGCAGCAAAAGCAGAAGCTGAAATGAACAAGAGCAAGCTTGAAAATTATCAAAATCCTCAGTATGTCATCGATTACTTTGCTGCCATGCAAAGATCATCGCATGATACTACTGGAATATGTTTTCATGCTGTACCACCTCCTTCCAGCTACGTGCCAAGACCACAAATTGATTTGAATTTGGAAGTTCATTCTGTCTCTTTGGATGAATATCGGTCTGAACATGTCATTGAAATTGCTAGAGGATCATCTGATGAAAAAGTGTCTCTTGATAGTGACGCTCCCATTATTGAAGACATCACTGAATCAGAATATTCACCTGATATTTTGAGACAGAATGGTTATCAAATTAAAACTGGTGATAAAAAGAGTCTGATGTCTCAGAAGTCAAAAGCTGAGATAAAACCAGTTGAGAAAGTGGTGGTCAAACCCAATCTTGTTTCTAAACTAGTGATGAAACCCAAAACAACCACTACTCTCAAACCGATTGTGTATGTAAAGCCATCTACTACACATCAGGGAGAGTCTAGTGGTATTTTTCAAAAGAATAATGTGAGTTCTAAAAAGGTTGACAAATTTGATTTTTTCTTTGATAAGTTTGGACTTGGACATAAAGACAAATAAAAGTATTTTCAAAATAAAAAGACTAATTCAAAGATAAAATCAACTGGTTTGATAAACAAATTCTCATATGAAAAGATTGATTCTAAATCTTTTGGTTCATTTAAGTATTATGATGAACCAAAACCAAAGAATCAATTACAAAGAAAATGTTACCGTTGTGGTAAATTTGGTCATCTGATTGCTGATTGTGATTTGGATTTCAGTTCTACTGATTGTAGCAGCTTTAGCTCTTATTCACCAAGAGAAACACGAAAGTGTTTTACTTGTTGTGGAAAAGGACATATTTCTGCTAATTGTCCAAACAACAGAATCAGAAAGAGTTAAGATGATGAGAGTTGGGTGAATAGGTCAGGTGGAAGTCCTAGGAAAGTGAAACCTAGTGAAAAAGAAATGAAAGTTCTTTGGAAATTTGATCCTGATTGTGTTTGGGTAAAAGAAGAAATTAATCAGAAGAAACGAGTTTTTGATAATAAAAGAAATGTGAAAAAGCTTGTCAAACTTGTGATATCATCTGATGATGATTCTTTTGACAAGGCATCTTCAAAATCATTTTCAAAACCATCTTTTAAGTCAAAATCATTTTTGAAATTGAAAAAAAAGGTCAGGTGATCAAATTTCAGGGAAAAAGGATGATCACAATGAAGATGGTTCTTCAAGCAGTTCATCACAACAGAATGGCAGGGGTCCATTCAAGGAGACTCGACGCCGAAATGGAGGGGGTCATCCCTTTTGATACTGATAAAATTTTAATTTATTGTGCAGGTGGCATCCATGGACCATATCAATAGTCGTTGGATTGTTGATAGTGGATGTTCACGGCATAAGACTGGAGAGTTGAATTTGTTGAAGGATTTTAGGCAAATCAAAGGAAGTTATGTGAACTTTGCAGGAGACAAAGGAGGTCAAATTACTGGGTTGGGTAGTTTGACGAATGGAAAGGTTTCATTTGATAATGTTAATTTCTATAAAGAATTAACTAACAATTTGTTAAGTGTTTCGCAAATTTGTGATAAAGGATATAAGGTGATGTTTGATAAAGACAGGTGTTATGTACTTAAGCAAGGATTTCAGATTTCTGAGGAGTGGATTCTGATGACTGCCGATCGGAGCAAGGATTTGTATGTGCTTGACATGGCAAAGGCGGAGACGGTGAATAAAGTGGAGACAAGTCTGGTGTTCTTCAAGGCAACAAAGCAAGATACACGTTCTTGGCACAGAAGGATGGGACATATTCATATTAGGAAGATGAATAATCTTGTACGTAATCATTTAGTTGAGGGTGTACCGGTTAAACATTTTAAGCTTCCTGATGTGTGTGTGTGTCATGCAAAAAGGGTAAACAGAAAAGGATGTCACACAAAACAAAGAAAGTATTTTCTATTGATATGCCACTTGAACTTCTTCACATGGATTTGTTTGTACCTATCAATGTGAAAAGTATAGGTGGTGACTTGTATTGTTTTGTGGTGACTAATGACTTTTCTAGATTTTCATGGGTCATGTTTTTAAAGCATAAATCAGATACTTATGAAAACTTTGTGTTGTTGATTAATAGGTTGGAGATATTGTATAAGTTGAAAGTGAGACGAGTAAGATCAGATAATGGGACTGAGTTTAAGAATCACCAAATGGAGGAATTTTGCAATTCCAAAGGCATTCAGCAGCAATTCAGTGCACCGTATGAGCCTCAGATGAATGGTGTAGCTGAAAGAAAGAACATAACATTGATCGAGTCTGCGAGAACATTGCTAGCTGATTCTAAACTTCCCATTACATTCTAGAGTGAAGCTGTGGCTACAGCTTGTTTTACTCTTAACAGAGTTTTGATTGTTAAAAGACACAATAAAACATGCTATGAATTGCTTCAAAATCGAAAACTTAATCTGGAACACTTGGAACCTTTTGGGGCTCCTTGTACCATGCTAAAGAAAGATTCAAAATTCAATTCTAAAGTTTAAGAGGGTTTCTTTCTTGGCTATTCAAAATGCAATTCTAAAGTTTAAGAGGGTTTCTTTCTTGGCTACAGTCTTTCTAACAAACTTACAGGTTCGTATAAAAACAGGTTCGTGTGATACGTTCGTCACTTTTCATCATATGTTGTTCACGAACCTGCAACTGTGGATTTTTTGATTTTTTGATCTAGGATCTCAGAAACATTTTGCCTTATATCATCTAATTCGAAATTTTCTTGTGATCATTTATAGGTAAAAATATTGAAAATTGATCGGCTAAATTAGAAGATATGATTGGTTTTAGGATAGTTTAGTCGAACATGGTTTGATGAGTTAAAACCTTTTAAAATCTAAGTTTTGAACAAACTGTTTTCATTAATCTTGTTCATTTGTTAATGGCGAATGTCTGGATATAAATTTTTTGATCTAATTCATAGATTTGAAAATTTGATTTTGAAATGGATTTAGGTTCGTTAACTGGACAAAGGTTCGCTGGAATCTCTAAGGTTCGTTTGAACTTGATAGGTTCGGGACGAACCTCTGAATGTCAGAACCGAACCTTTGTTGGTCAAGGTTTGTTTGACCAGAAGGTTCGTGTGATATGAAGGTTCGTTCATTAAAGGTTCGTTCAGTAAAGGTTCATTAGGTTAAGAGGTTTGTCTGATCAACAGGTTCGTCTAGGCTTAGGTTCGGCATAGGGGGTTCGCTGATTTCAACACTTAGAAATTTTTTTGATTTTTTATTCTTAATTTCTTATTTTAATTTTGTTTTAATTTTGTTTTATTTCTGATTGTAGAAACGGCGAATCGTACATTTGAAGATAAGCATAATCTTTGTGCATATCTGGATCCTACGACCAAGAATGGCAAAGATTTCAGGCCTATGATTGAGTTTCTAAGATGTTCAAGGATTTATCATGCCATATCAAACTCATGTCAGATTTACAGATCGCATGTTCAAAGCTTCTGAAACTCAGCAAGATTAATTACTGTGAATGCAAAGTATGTTATTGATGCGAATGTGCTTGGTCAATCAATTCGGATTACTGAAGCTGATATTCGAAGAGTTTTACAGTTTGTAGGAGAACCTGAAGGAATGACAATCATTCCTGAAAGGTGTATTAAGGATTGCTTCCTAAGGATTCGATATTTTGGAGTATATACTGAGAGTTCTATCAAGAAGGGAAAACTTCCTCTACAGTACAAGCTACTTGCTCATGTTTTGTTGCATTGCATGAGTATGAGGAAAGGAATATTTGATGAGCTCAGAGATTTGATGAGATCTGTGATGGTAGCTTTGATATTGAACAAACCGTTCAATTTCTCAGCGATGATTTTCAGATATATGTCTGATAACATCACCAAAGCAAAGGATAGATTCTACATGTATCCCAGATTCGTCCAGATGTTGATAGATGAGAGATTTCCAGAGCAAAACCTTTCTAGAGTTGCTGCCGATCTTCTCATGTTAAAGCATATGACTGACTCTAGTCTTGGTCAGGTCAAGATCTATCAGAAGACCAGTGATGATATTTTGGTTAAAGAGTTAGTATGCCATTGTGCAAGAGCTAACTATGTTGCTCCTGAGAATGATGCGTGGAGGCATGAATATTCTAGTTCTGACAGTGAATTGTTCAGTGATAATGATGATGACCAACAACAACCACCACCTCCTCCTCCTAGACAACAAACAAGGAAGTCACAAGCTCAGTCTTCTCAATCACAACCACAAAGTCAAGATCAAACTCAAGGGCCAAGTGTAACTCTTTTTACATTGGTTCCTCTTGATGTAATATATCCAGGTCAACAAGATGTTTCAAGACAAGAAGAGGCTACTGCTTCTCAACATGTAGATACTAAGAATGTTGAAGTTGATGATGAAGATGAAGAATCTACTGAAACAAAGTCTGAATTGGAGACTATTGTAAGAGGTAGTACTGTGATTAAAAGATAAAAGAAAAGATCTGCTCGACAACAAAATGTAGAAGCTAGAGAAGAAACAACTGATCCTAGTTTTACAGTGGAAGAGCCTGAAACTTCAAGGCCGAAGAAAAAGAAGAGGATGGCAAAAGTGCCTAAAAAAAGAAGACAAGGACTCCCAAGATCATTGTATCATCTCCTGTGGAAGTTTCTACTTCACCTGCTTCTATTTCTATGTCTACTCCTGTTTCTATTGCTTCATCAATTCAAGCAAAAGCTACTACATCATCGGTTTACATGCATACAGATTCTTTTGTGCAAACACCTGAGTTTGTGAATATTGCTACCTTTGTTCCTTCTTTCATGGATGCTACAACAGTCACTACATCATTTCAAGAAACAACAACTTTTCAAGATGCTTCTACTTCTAGAGGAGAGTTTTATTTGAAGGTTTAGATGACTTGGATCTAAACTTTTCTATAGGTTATGATGACTCTGAGATTAGAAGAAGGATATCTATTTTATCAAAAGTGTTTGATATGTACAAGATGGAAAATGAGAAAGTTGTAGCTGATCAACCTTCTTCTTCAAGCTCAAGTGATCTGGATGTTCTAAAAAGTCAAATTTCTCAGTTAATGAAGTGGAAAGAAGAAGATGCAATTGAGAAGAAGTTGTTGACTGAAAGGATTAGTTCTTTGGAAACATTGACTGCTTAACAAAGGGTTGATATTGATGCTTTGAAGAAAGAAAATCAAGACTTAAAGAAAAAGATTGATGATATTCAAGTCAAGGACGATCAAGCTGAGGCTGCTGGTGCTACTTCTGATCCTGTATTTATGAACATTGATGATGAAGAAGAAGATGAGAAGATAGATTATGAGGATTCAGATATTGATGAGCATCCAAGATTAAATGCATATCATGATGATGGTGATGTGAATGGTGCTGGAAGTTCAGGCGGATTAAATTCCAGAACTGGTACTTTAGTAGTTTATAATCCTTCCAAAATTATAGTTGGTGTTACTCCTATTTCTGTAGTGTCTTCTGACAAAGCTAAAGTTTGTAAAGATGTTGATGTTGAAGATTTAACTGATATGGAATATCCAAAGGAGATCATTGATTATTCTTTGCCTACTTTCATTGATTTGTTTAAACAACATACTGATATACCTTTGCAGACAGTGTTTGTTGAAAGATCTGAAGATAAAGAGTTGGAGGAAGGAGAAATTGTTGGTGGTTATTGAAGGAATGATCTTTATGATATATTTGAAGTTGATCCAGAGCAATTATTTGATTTTGAGCAAGAGGATCAAATGGAACTATCTGATTGTGAATAAGAAGTTCAAATGGAATTAATTTGATTTTGAAAAAGATGATCCAATAGATGAGAATTTGTATAATCTTCAGACTCTAAAGAAGATATTTGAGAGTAAATTTCAAGGAGGTGTTTCAAAAACATCATTTGCTCAAACAAAAGAAAAGACTTATATGGAGCTATGGAAGGAGAATCAAGATGAAAGCAAGTACATAGTTGATCACTTGTACATTTTTAAGCAAATGATTGAAGTCATAGAAGAAAAAGTTCAAGAAAACCGTACTAAACAATTCACAAGATTCAAGATTGGATCTAAGTCAAAGATGAAAGGAAGAACTGTTAGCTATGGTTACTTTCACAACATTCCAGGAAGCATAAAAGATAAAGGATGTTATGTAGTCAAAAGGACTGATGGATGCCAATATTTTGGAAAAGCATTAGATATGATGTGCTTACCATCTTTTTAGTGTATGCAGTTATCCCGATTAAAGATGATAAAGCCTATTCAGACTAAACATAATGACACATTTGAGAAGCTGTTAAAGAAAGAGGCTAAGTATGGATGGAGTCTGTTGAGTCCACAAGTAAAATATAATTTGCATGGATATTCAAAGCCTAAAGTTTTTACAAGACCAAGGTTGAGGAGGATAGAACAAAATTTGAATCCTTATTTCAAATTTTGGTTCTATGATGAAAATACATCTGAAGCTGTTATTTTGTTAAGACAAGAATAGAAATGGAAGGTGATTAGGATGTTGGATCCTGTATGGATAGTAAATTGTTCAAAAGAAGACATTGACTTACTTAATGTAGCTGAGATCTTTGCTCATGAGGGATATCATGATGTTGGAATTAGTTACAAAGACATGGCAGTTCGGTTTCAAACAATTGCTTGGAGGTTTTAGACTCTGGGTATACATTCTGGATGTAACTGGGAAGATGTTGACTATTTGTATGTAGAGCTGATGAAAATACAAAAGGAAATAGTGACAGAGATGCAAAGCTGGAAGCTGAAGGATTATCTAAGATTCCAAGATCTGTTGTTATTCGTGCTGTTGATAATGTCTGTGGAGAGACAAGTGGAGATAAAGCTGAAGATTGAAGATTTTGAAAGCAACTATTAAGGGGAAGTTTTTTAGTACATATTTGTAATAAGTTGCTTGTCAAAACATGTAAATTATAGAAAGTTAGTGAGGTTTGGCTAAGGTTCGTCTGGCCCACGAACCTTAGCAGTTTTGGCGAACCTATTAGGTTTGGCTGATTAGGTTCGTCCAGCGAACCTCAAGGTTCGGCTGGCGAACCTAATGGTTAAGCTAGGTTTGCCTGACAGAGTATATATTGTAGGTTTGTCTGATTTTGACATAACTTGAACTCTGGAACTTCTGGAAAACCTCTGAGTGATTTTCTCTGTGTGAGAAAGAGCTATGTGTTCATTGTAATAAGTTGATTATGATTAATGATACGGAGATGATTATTGGAATGCTTGTTCTTCTTTGATTCATATAGATCAAATATAGATTCTGCATATATTTGATTATTAATAGGATTCCGTTGTACGATCAAGTTCAAATCAGTAGATCTACATAAACTACTGAATCCATATATTGACCACTAAGTGTAACATGATCTCTCATTTCTGAAGTGATTCTGATTCACAAAACCATAACACATTCTCTCTTGACATTGTTGTAGAAAGTATGATGTACTTTCTGCACTTAGAACAAGTTTTATACTCGCTGAAGTATGCCTTATATATAAGCATGCTTAGCTGGACGGTATACTATCTGTAGGTGTAACTATGGAGAGGACATTGCTGGGGGATAAGGTCATATAAATCATTTTGAGACAAATTCGTAAATTTACATTTTATTGACTAAACTAGAGTTATATGGCTAACTCAGGTAATTAGTTATAATACTTTGTGAGAACTATAACAATCAGTTGGGGGTAAAACTATATCTTGTGATGTGTATAAACTTATGTGAATTATCAATGATGTCTGATTGAATAAATGTTTTCATAAGACATATAAACAAATGAACTCACCGACCTAGTGTTGACCCGTTTTTGCATGATTCTTCTAAGGTGACGGACATATTTAGTTACCAGGTCAGAGGATTTAGCTAGATGGCCTAATAGAAGGACCTAGCATATTTTGTGCATCTTTTGTAGGATTCACATATGAAAACAGTTATGTAACAACAGGGCAATGAAAACATTTAACAGTTGTACATATTTCAATGAAAATTTGGAATGCAGATATACAAAAATACATGTGAAATAACAGTGAGAAAACAAATGACAAATACAAATCGGCTGCGATTCGATATCCACAAATAACAGCAATCAAATGGTCGACAATTCAATGAGGAAACAGTGTGAAATCATATATAACAATGTGAAAATAGTTCAGTTTAGTTGAGTCCGTCTATGAGAATGTCCAATCCAAAACAGTAATCTAGTATCGTTTCAGAATAATAAACAGACAATGTGTTTGCGTGGATGACGATTCACACAAACATGTATGTGTGTTTAATGTTCTAAATGATAACTAAAAAGTAGAAAACAAAATCAGAAAGTAAAGCCATCATCGTGTTCGTTCAAGTGACGATTCGAACGAATACACGCGAAGGTGATACGATCTGAGGAAACGGATAAAACAAACGTTTTCGAATAAGTAAAATAAGAAAAGTAATTATAAAACATTTACCAGGAATAACCACCTTAAAATGAATTAAAGAAAACTATTTATATAACTTTCATAGAAATCGCGTTACGATTCGTAAACGTAACGTAAACGAAAAACTGAGTCAACAAACGAACCGAACGAAACCGAAATGAAAATGGTTATATAGACACTAAACATCATTTAATATCCACATTCAATATCCCAACCACCCTTTCTCTCTCTACAATCCCGAATCCCCACATTTTTCGCTAGAATTTCTTCACAAACACTCACCTAGATTCTTCATTTCTTCAACAAATTGTGCAAATTTTGTATCAAATCGAAGCTATCGACATTCCCCACACGAAAGTACAAAGGATCGGGCTTGGAATCAACACAATCGAAGGTAATGTGAGATTGAACGAACGGTTTTTTCTGGGTTTTTAACAAACCCGACTAGCTGGACATATAAAATGGTTTTTATACATCAAAACATGTTAGATTCAAACCAAAACAAGTTTGCCATATTTTGATTTCATCAGAATAAAGATATGGAACAATTTGGGTTAGTATCGATGCAATATCCATCAATATCGATGGATGAACATAGGATGTGATAGTATGGACGAGCAAGCTGTAAGAAGAACAAGTTCTCATCGAAGATAATAATATCGACAGCCTTAGAATCGACCAACCTCTGGTCGATATTGATAATATCGATCAGTCCAAGTGACCTGAAACCCAAATCCGTCGATATTGTTGTCAAACTAGTTGAGATCATTGAACTTAAACCCCATGTCGATACTGGTAGTATCGACAGGGTGCTGCCCAGCTTGTCCATCGATACTAACAAGTTCAATGCCCCTTGTCCAACCCCAAATCCATCGATACTAGTCCATAGATGTGATCCAAGTAATCCAGAACAAGAATTAAACAGTATGCCTTGGAAATAAAGTTGTAGTGTTGATGGGAACATCATAGTGTCGATGGAGGGTCATTAGGGTTTTGGTGGTAATCGGTTGATGCTCATCGATACTACTTGATTTGGTGCCATCGATACTATCAATGTATATACTTAGAAACTATATATACTATAAAAATCAAGTGTTTTATAACAAAACATGGTTTCGAACATTGCAAACAATGGTAATAAGTAAGTCACAAGTTTCAATAACATCATTAGGGTTTTCAAAAAGTGTTAACTAATTTTCCTAAACAAGTTGATAAAATCTTTTCTAAACCCTTTGTTTCATGTCAAATGGTTAAGTTTTATAGCATATCAAACGGTTAAGTGATAATATCGATATATAAGTGAGTAATGATGACAATTTTAAGTTAACATAAGGGTAATATTCAATGTTATAACTAATAAACTTAAGTTTATGATTGAAAAATTTTATGATTTCAAAATCTATGAAATATTTTAAATTCAAGTTCAAAACATTTAAACAAGAAACATTATGATATCCTAAGCTTAAGCAAATTAGTTAAGTGTTAGTATATTTTAATACAAAGTGAACTAAGTGTAATTACACAACAAGGACCTATAACGGTTAACCAACTTTAGGGTTAACATATGAGATATAACTTATACTTATAAGTTGCAAACAACATTGAATCCAACACAGGGCTTTGAATACCACATTCTTGCAACAACAAGTGAGTGCGTGCATTCTTGATTACTTAGTCAACCACTTCAACTACAAGGTGAGTTCATATGCCCCTTTTCTAATCTTTTGATTTTAATTGCGGGGCTAAGAAACATGCTAACTCTTTTATTTATTTAAAAGTTTTAGTACATTATTTCAATTATTTCAATTATCATGTGATTTAGATTATAAAGATTCTATCTTTATTATTATACTTTCATTATATCAATGTGTTTGCTACTGTGCGAAATGACAATTATGACAAAACAAGGATGACTCATGATAACATAACTTCATGAAATCATCAAATCCTTAAATAACATAAGTGTATTAAGATGAAATCTTATACCACTTTGTTATTAACTTTGAGATGACAATGAGATAACACCGAGACAATAACAAGTGATATCAAGAATAATAATCATGACAATATAAGTTATGATGGTAATATCATTCATCATATTTACTAGCACAGTGTAATAAGACTAGTTCTTATAACACTTTGTTAAAGGCATTACGAACACATAACACCAACTGATTATTATTAAGACTGTTTGTATTATATCACAACAATCTTGTGTTCATGAGTTCGTGTCCAGTCGTAAGTCCCTTACAAGTAAATCGTTTACCATTCATTTAGTAGAGGCTAAACCGACGATAGCGTAGTGGTACCATAGGTTTGACAAACCGTCAACGAGTGAGGCCGGTATGTTATTCGTAACATTATCATTGGCCGGCACATGATATAAATCTTCAGACACTGATTGTAAATATTTTCCCTTCGTTTCTATTGATTGGTAGACTGATGAATTGATTTTCTCTCATATCATATTTCTAGTACTAGATTCGTTGTGAAGGCACTGATTCTATGAGACAACAAATGGATAGGGGTAAATTGGAGGCGTTGTGGTCTTATTATGTGAGGACCACAATGGGTCCCATTTATGCTTTATACATTCAAGCTGCGAATAATACCAAAGAGTTAACTGTTACTTCTATTATTAGAAGTGAATTACAGTTAACCCTTCAATTGAGAGAATAATAATAAGGATAAGATTTAGTTAATCTATTATCCTTAAAATAATATGGGATTTCCATTATCCAGGTCATGGTAACTTATTCCCTTCAACCACTTTTGTTCTATACTTGTATCATTATGGGAGATGAACATATCTTATGGGATCAATATCAAATAGGATAAATGCATGTGAGTTGGAAATGGGTATCCATAGTTGAATTACAAGTGGTGTTGAATTCAGATAAGTATGTGGTGGGCTGGCGGCTTCATTCGTGATACATATGCCCTATATATAAGCATACTTGATTTGGATGACGTACTACTTGTAAGGGTTGCTATGGAGACAATATTGTTGTGAGAGCGGATAAGAAAATATCAATAAGACTTGTGTGTGACACTATGACTTGTGAATGAATAATTGAAATCATTTTCAAATACTAAACTTATGAACTTACCAACCTAGTGTTGACTTTCTTTTAAATGCATATTTTCTTAGGTGACGAACATGTTTAGTCACCAGACATCAGGGCATAAGCTAGTGGACTTTATAAAAGACCTAGCTTACTTTTGTGTTGTGCATATTTTGAATGACATATTTGTGAATCATCTTTTGTAAATCTTGTGCAGATACAAGATAGAAACTCAATGATTCTTTTGGGTAGATTTACTTAGTTAAATTATTAACATGAATTGTGGATTTTAACTTTGTAATTCTATATCAATGTCATGTTCGCATTTCACATTATATATCATGTGTCATGTAAACAATCTGATCATTTTGATTATCACACGATATTACGCCCCAAGAACCTTCTGCCCGACTGGAAAGTCGATCCAGCCTGCTGGCTCGGGGTGTAACATCATGGTTCAGTTGATAAAGATCAATGGAATCATCATCCCTTGAACATTCTTATTCAATAGTACAAAACTTGTGCCAAATGCTAGCAAGGGCATGATCGTGGCATGTCGAAGAAGTGGTGGGTGGCGACTAAGTTTGACTCTACATATGCCCTAGACATAAGCTCTCTTTGACATATCAGGAAAGTGTTAGTGTGTAAGTTTGGTGGAGTATATCATGAAACTTGTACATAAGATCATGACGTACAACTATATGAGAAGCATACTAATAAGTTCATTACTTATATGTGCGCTTGCTCATTGTTACAATTGAATGATAATACTTGTAGTATGAGAATATTACTAAATTATCTTATAATTCAATTGTATAACTTCTTGTTACTGACACGCTTGTGTCATTCTCTTTGTAAAATGCCTCCTCGATGTAACGCCAACAGCGAGGGTTCGACAAGCGGCAATGACGACGCGATCAACTAGATTGCTCGGGTGATCACCTTACATATGAAGGAGGTTATACCAGGAATGGTCACTAACTTCACCAACTTACGGGGAAGTGGTGGTGAATCAGCCACGAACAACTCAAACACTGGAACTGCAAATTTCACCTTCAAGCAATTCGATGATGCTAAGCCCCGTAGTACTCTGGTACGGAGGGAGCTACGAGCCTACTACAGTGGCTTAAAAGCATTGAGGATATACTCGACTACATGGGTTGTCCTGAGAACTAGAAGGTTAAGATGGCGAAAAACGCCTTTCATAAGGGTGCTCTTACCTGGTGGATGAGAGGAAAACCAGGGGTCGTGAAGTAGCTTCATCCCTACCTTGGGAAGATTTTAAAAAGCTGCTGGTGGAACAATTCTGCCCATGTCACAAGCTGAAGAAGCTCGAAGCTGAAATGTGGGGCCTCGCATAAATGAATATTTTACTTATACATTTATCTGTTTTATCGTTTTCGCATACGTACTTTGTGTTTAACTATATGAATAGACAGATTTATCATATATTAATATTCTATTGTCATAAATACTTATTTTTTGCATTTACGTTAATAAGTGATCATATGACGTGTTAATCAGTAAGATGATCTTAACCTTTTACTACCACTAATAAATTACGTAAAAACTTATGAAACAAAGTCTATTAATTTATTTGGGATTAAGTTTCAAAGAATGGACCTTTTCCGGGTATGAATCCTTGTTGGACCTTACCAAACTTTATTGTTCAGTAATATGAACAAGGAATCAATTATCGAATTGTTACAGATGTTACAAATTACGTGTTAAATCACATCCTGCATTAGCTCAGTTTAAAGAGATGAAATCGGTTAAATAATAAAGTTTTATCAAAATTAAACCAACAAATTTTTTCATGATCTCCATTTGAAACAAAGAACACAGGAACATCTCCTAAACATATTTGGAGCTCCTAATCCGTCTGACGTTCAAGCCACACTACTCATTCGATCAAACACCACCAATTCGAATACCTACGAGGTAACCTGTTATACCATAGTACTCATTTTAACATAATGATTGAAAGTCCTAACAATCTAAAGGATTACATTGATCCCATCGAATGAGGTTGAATGTGTAACCAGTATGTTTTGGATAGATTATCCATTGTAGCAATTGTACAGATGACATGACGTATTATGCTATAGAGGTTATATAACCTTACAATTTGGGGATATGTAACTTCAATTAACATTATTGAGAACTCACACTTGAAACATATAAACCAAAGAAAAATTGTAGTTTGAAATACAACTAGGCATGCCGAAAATGTTTTATGCAGCTCAACACATATAACATACTACAGTTTGGAAATTTATAATGGTGTAGGATTCTATCACTACATTTATGCAAATGCATAGGCCATGGTATATCGAAGAGGTGATGGACTAGCGGCTGAAGCGGTTGCCACCAACTTCTATATAAGCCTTATACATAACCTTTCTTCGATCTATCATGAGTATGCAAGTGATATGATTTAGTGAGGAAAATCTGAGATTTTGAATTGGAACAAAGTGACAGCTTGGGTTGTGGTTTTGGAGTTAACAACTAAACCTTTATGTAACTTTTGTTATGTTAACTATGTAGATATACTTAGATGCAGTTTTAATGTTATTGTAGCACGTGTTGTGTTTGTTAAAAGTTAAAACAAAAAAGTTTTCTAGGACCTAAATATGTGGGTTGGGGAAAGAGTACGTCCTTTTTGGCCTGAAAAAGATGACTTTTTTTTGTTAAAGTACAAATGTGTAATTTACCACTTTACCATTTCTGTACCTTTTTCATATTTAATGAAACATTAAAAAAATTAAAAAACCTTGTTTAATCTAAACCACACATACATTTAATCAACGGTTAAAGAGTGTGTTTTCATAGTTTTATCATTAAGAATTGGTTTTCAAATTATTCTTTCCGTGTACACACACACACACACATATATATATAGGGGAAGGATAAAAAAATAACCCACTAAATATGTAATAACCCGTCAAGATCAATCCAAATCTTTGATTCATCTGAGTGCTACCTTGAATGAAGAATATGTCAAAGCAGGCCTACTCCACAGAAAGGGGAAGAAAAGGGCTAAGGATGATGACACGAAGAAGCCTGAACAATAGCCCAAGAAAAAGAAACAAAAGACTCTCAAGCATTATGCGGAAAAGATTGAAAATGCTCCAATTCAAGCCACTCCAATCACCGCCATGCAACAACCTGCAGCAGCTAGGAAAGCTTACACTAGACAGTACCCACTCTGTACTAAGTGCAAGTATCACCATCTCCTTTCCCTTTGTTGATGCATGTAATGTCCCTAGTTCTTTATTTTGCATGTCTTTGATTGTGTAAAGTTCATATTAGTAATGAAATTGGCTTTTCTGTATTGTTAGTATATGTTTAATTGAGTTTAATATGTTTAAATATGTTTGACTTTGACTTTGACTATGTTACAGACCCATTCGTGCGAATGGCTGAGGTGAACGAATGAGTCACTCGCATGACTCATTCGGTTGTCCAACCCATTCGGCTGAGCCTTTCGCCCGAATGAGTTTTTCGCACCACTCATTCGGCCGAATGAGCTCAGTCTATATATAGGACTGCAAACAGAATGTTTCAGTAACTTTTACATCATCTCTCTGACCCCTGAGCTCTCCAAGTCATTCCCCTAGGGTTTTGAGCTGCCTCCTCCTGTCCAGGTTCGATTCTCACCCCGTGGTGCTTCGATTTCGATCAAAACGTTGATTCTACATCATCGGATTGCCACGGGGCTTGGTGATTTCGATTGGAAAACTCTTGAATAGGATTCCACACTATTCAAGGGCCTGTCGAGCAGATTCCTCAAGGATTCGAGTTGTTTCTGAGGGTTTATTAGGTCCTACAAAGTGGTATCAGAGCTTTCGCTCTTGATTCTGCTCGATATTCGATCCAAAACATCGTATTTCAGATTGTAGATTCGAGATTTTAGAAAATCCCGAGTTTCTTGGTTTGCAGGTTACTATTTCATTAGAAAATCATGGGTTTTTCTAGATGTTTTGGTCCTTAGTGCATTCCTAAAGCTTAGATATACTGTCCTAAGGTTCCATACCAAATTTGGTGGCCAGATTCGATCAAAATCCAGAAATATAGAAATTTTTGTTGCTGAAAACCCCAGTTTATGCGAATGAGTCGATTGGGCGAATAGCCATTGTTCGAATCAGTCATTTGGCCGAATAGGTGTCATTCGGGTCAAGAGTTAGTGTGAATAGCTCCTCATTTGGTTGGTTCGAATTCATTCGGCTGTCCCCTCATTCGCATCAGAAGAGTCATTCGGTCCACCCTGTTCATTCGGACTCATTCGGGCCTTGACATTCGGTTGTTGTGACTTCATTTGGCCATCAGTTATTACAGAATTTTCTAAGTTTTGGATCAGTTTACTCTTGACAAGATGGAAGAACTTGCATTGATGGCTAATCAGAACAACAGAATTCAGAACCTGCTGCTTACTGAGACGGAGACCAGGAATTCAAACAAAGCTCCAAAGTTACTTTCTTTAGATGATTATCCGTATTGGAAGTATCGATTTGAGATTAACATTAATGGAGGGGATACCAGTCTTTGGATGATGATTGAGGGTGGGTACTTGAGACCACTTAGTGAAGATGGTTCACCTATTCTTGTCACACAAATGACTGAGCCTTAGAGGAAGTTGTATGATATTGATAAGAAGGCTTATGCAATATTATCATAGTTCGTTGCTACGGATATTTTTCATCAATTCAGACAGTTTACTTCTTCCAAATTATTGTGGGAACCCTTGCAGCAGAGATATGAGGGAAATGATGCACTTAAGAGCATCAAGTTTAAAGCCTTGAATAAAGAGTTCAACAGTTTCATGTGCATGGGTAATGAGTCTTTGGATGATCTGATTGATAGATTTTATCATCTCTTGAGTGAGCTCTACAATCATCAAGTCAAGAAAACTACATAAGAGAAGATCTAGTGTCTGGCTGATGCTTTCCCTCTCAAGTGGGAATCTTTTCTGATGGTTCTGAAATAGAGTGAGATGATTGCTAACATGAACATTAATGATTTCATTCAGAAGCTGAAGGAACAGGAGATAGAGAACAAGTGGAAAGCTAAGAGAGTTGCTCTAGTTCAAGATCCATCATTATACTACTCTACTCCTACTGTGCAAAAAGCTTCTTCTCATGCTCCATTGAAGACAACTTTTGTCTCAAAGACCAAAGAAGATCCTGTTTCAGGCCAGACTAATTTCAGTTAGTCAGCTACTACTGCCACAACTCAGAAAGAAGAAAGTCATTCTGTCATAAATTTGAAGACATACAACTTTGACAAAGTAACTATGGAGGTTGCTAAAGAGCTTATGGGTCTGTTGTCTACACTTGTGAGTTCTTATGATGGGTTGTTAGCTGGCCATATTGGTAATCCACATTTGACACATGAAGACTACTCTCAGATTGATCCTGATGATATGGAAAGGATTGACATTATGTGGGCTCTTGCAAGTGCAGGTAGAAGAGCAAAAGACTTTGTCAGAAAAACTGGGAAAGACATCAATCTGAACAAAGACTCAAAGTTTGGATTTGATATGTCATCTGTTACTTGCTACAACTGTGGGGATAAATGTCATTTTGCAAGACAATGCAACAAGCCTAAGAAGATGGGTAACAACAATTCTTTTCATAATCAAATATCATCAACTGCTAACCCAGAGAGAAGACTGGTACCAATTGACACTCCTGCTCAAGCTAGTTCATCAAATGCAAACAAGGCCCTCATGGTTCAGAATGATGAGGGAGAAAACTAGGATTTCAGATTCAACTCTGAAAAGGGAGGAGCAGATAAAGCTTGTGTTGCAGAGATAAAGGAAGTTGCTGAATCCAGGGATGAAAGAAATTCAGAAGAAACAAAGACAAGTCTGGATGAATCATTAGGATCAGAATCAGAAAGCACATCAGCATCTGAAACTCAAGGAGAGTCAGATGCTGAGTCTGAAGAACCATGTGCTACACAATTTGCTTTGATGGTGAATACTTCTGCTTCATCTCAGTCTGATCAGGTATATGATGGTTGTTCCTCATCTCATTCTAGTTGCTTTAATTGTGTTGACCTTGAAAGTAAGGTGTTGGTTTATCAGCAACATAATGCTGACTTGATAAGCGATCTCAACCAGTGCATTGAGGCAAACAAAATTTTAAAATCAAATGAAAAAGATTTGCAAGCTAAAATTAAGCTTTTAAACAGGCAATTACTTGAGGCTGAGATTGCTGTGCTGAATAAGCAAGATGCTATCACTTCTTATCTCAATACCATCAATGAGATAAAGAAGAAATTAGCCATAGTCGAGTGTTACTATGAAACTTTGAGCCAGAAGCTTAAGAGATATGAAAGATCCTCATACATCATTGAGCACATGATCAATAAAGGGACTGATATGAAGGGTAAGGGAAAAGACACAAAATACAATCAATGTCCCCCACCAGTCTTAAATTGCTTTGTCAACTCACCAAATGACAAAGAAATTAAAGGCTTTCAAGTTAAAACTTCATTAGTAATTGATCCTATTGGAATCATTTCTGATGAGGGTTCCTCATTGTCTGAGGAATATTTTGTGGAGGGAGTGGTTGAAGATTGGATCTCTGATTCTAAGGATGATTATGATGTTTCTCCTCAAGTGTCTTGTGTTAAGAATTAGACATCTTGTGTCAAAAAGGTTGACCCAATCTCATCAAAGACAAACATGTCTTCAAAGTTATCCAAAGCCATTTGCTTTGTGAAGTCTTCACAAGATGGTGAAACAAGTGAGTCCAACAAGACTGACAATCTTGTTTTCAATGGGACAAAGGGTTTGGGTTTTAAGAAGGACAAGACAAAAACTAATGATTTTCATCAAAACAAAAAGTCTTATTCTAAACCCAAACAGTTTTATCACAAAGATAAACGATCTTGTTTTGAATGTGATGCACCTGGACACTTTGCCAGATTGTGTTCTCATTTGATCAGACCACAAGTTGCACCACATCGAAAACAAAATCAGAATTTTGTCAAAGAGGTCAAATCTGCTTGTCCCTCATCTCAAGTTTAACCCAAACATCCTTCACTCATCAAAACTCAAGATAAGGGTAAACGGGTTATGGTCGATCATGATACACCCAAAATTGTTTTTGAGAAACAATCCAAACCATCATCAGTGTATTTAAAGAAATCTTTCAGTAAAAACACTGTTTGGATGGCCATGTCCTTTGAAACTTCTGTTTCTAAACCTCCTGAAAAATTCAACTCAGATGGACAATGGATTGAGATGAAAATCCTGGACTCTTTGGGTCAACCCAAGACTATAAAGGCTTGGGTTCCCAAATTCAACTAATGATTTGTGTATGTGCAGGTTGGCCCAAATGCTGCTCTTAACAACTCTTGGATTGTTGATAGTGGGGCATCAAGGCACATGACTGGAGACATATCTCTTCTTTCCGATGTTCAATTAAAGGAGGGTATGTAGCTTTTGCTGGTGGCAAAGGCAGATTTATTACAGGAGAGGGAATTCTTTCAAACGGCCAAGTTTCATTTGACAAGGTCAGATATGTGAAGCAGCTGGAGAACAATCTACTTTCAGTCTCACAGATTTGTGACAAGAAGTACAAAGTTCTGTTTGATGACTCTAGCTTCTACATTCTTAAGCAAGGCATTACCATTCCTGACGACTGGATTCTGATGTCTGCTCCAAGAAAGCAAGATCTGTATCTGCTCAACATGGTCACAGCTTCAACTACATCTTCTACAGCTTCATGTTTTATGTCCAAGGCAACAGAGAAAGATTCAATTGTTTGGCATAAGAAGATGGGTCATTTGAGTTTGAGGAAGATGAATCATTTGGTTCACAACAATCTGGTTGAGGGAGTGAGTTTGAAGAACTTCAAGCTGTCTGATGTCTATGTTTCATGCAAGAAAGGAAAGCAAACCAAGCAGTCTCACAAACTTATGAAGTTTCATTCAATTACTGTTCCACTTGAGCTTTTCCACATGGATCTTTTTGGTCCTGTCAATCGCAAGAGCATTGCTGGAGATCAATAATGTTTAGTCATTACTGATGAGTACTCCAGATACTCTTAGGTGTTCTTTATGAAGGAGAAATCAGAAACGTTTGAATGTGTTCAAGTTCTGGTAACTAAGCTTGAATCAGTGTATAAGCTCAAGGTTCGCATGCTCAAAACAGATAATGGGACTGAGTTCAAGAATCACAATATGGAGAATTTCTGCAATGAACATGGTATTATTCAGCAGTTCAGTGCTACATATGTCCCACATATGAATGGTTTTGCTGAGCGAAAGAACAGAATATTAATTAAGGCTGCTCGAACTATGCTTGCTGATTCCTTCCTACCGGTTCAATTCTAGAACGAAGTTGTTGCTAATGCTTGTTATACATTGAACCGGGTGTTGATTGTGAAGAGACATGGGAAGACCTCTTTGAATTGCTCCATAACAGAAAGCCTAATCTTAAGTATCTTGAACCATTTGGAGCTCCATGCACGATGCTTAAGAAACATGAGCAAGGCAAGTTTAATGAAAAGGTGGAAGAAGGCTACCAGGCTACCTTCTTGGGTACAACACTCCAAATAAGCGAGTCTACAATAGATCAACTCACAACGTGGAAGAGTGGTACCATGTAGATGTTCAAAAATATTCTATGCCACCACTTGAGAAGGGTCCTGACTTGATGTTCAACTATTATGATTTATTTGACTCTTTCAACATGCCTCCCATGTACACTGATGAAGATGTTGCTGTTCAGATGATGTATGATTCACAAAATGTACCTGATGAACCAGTGCAACCTTCTTCAGTTCAAGTTCTAGTGCAGGCACATGATGACAGTTCAGATTCAGATGATAATTATTCTTATCTAGATGTTCCAGAAGCAGATGTTGATCATATTGTACCTGCTCTTGAGGATCTTAATATAAACAATATTGATCCACAGGTTGAGGTTCCTGCTCATCCTGTTGGAAGAATTAATATAATTCATCCTCAAGACAATATTATTGGAAATCCTACTGATGGAGTGAAGACCAGAAATCAGTTATCTTTAGGTGGTCTTGCTGACATTCTTGACCTTGCAGATGTAAACTTTTGTGCCCATTCTTGCTTAATCTCTCAAGTTGAATGCAGAACCATTACTGAAGCTTTGAAATAAGAATCTTGGGTAGATGCCATGCAAGAGGAGTTGTTGCAATTTAAGAAGCTTGGAGTTTGGCAGCTTGTTGATAGACCCAAGGGTGCAAAAGTTATTAGCACAAGATGGGTTTTACGCTGCAAACACGATGATTATGGCATTGTGGTACGCAACAAAGCACGTCTGGTGGTTCACGGTTTTAGACAGATTGAAGGGATTAACTATAATGAAGTTTTTGCACCGATTGCTCGTCTTGAAGCAATCCGAATCTTTCTGGCTTATGCATCCTTCAAAAAGTTCAAAGTTTATCAGATGGATGTTAAGAGTGCATTTCTTCATGGTGTGATTAATGAAGTTGTGTATGTCAATAAACCTGTAATATCCCGACCAATGGCGGAAACGTCGGGATGTCACGAGGGATGTGTAGATTGTTCACAAGCTCAAGGGCATCTAAATCATCATCACATATCAATTAATCACAAATAAATAATTACACAAAAATCATGTTCATCATGAGATAGTTACAACAATTACACAAAAGATTTAGCTAAACTAACTAAACTCTAGTCTTCAGAATTTCAGTTATTTTAGCTAAGTCCAAGACCCTAAGTGATGATGTCCAAAAGATGTAGAGCTAACCTGCTCTACTTACTTCTCTTCATTTCCTGAAACATGTAGAAAATCAAGTGTCAACTACGAAGTAGTTGGTGAGTAATCATAAGTTTTATGTTTCAAAAATTTTCATAAAATACTTATGAAAGTTTATAATTTTCTGAGAAATCCACATGTGCACCTGCGAGATAATCCAACACCGTCAACACACAAACACTAGCACAACAATCACATAATTCAAATAATCACCAAAAATCAGCAACATATATTCAACCAATCTCAGTCAATCACAATTCAATCACTAATCAATAATCACCATAATTATCTCAATATAAGTTACCGCAGAGGACCTCAGTCAACTCAATCAACGGCGGAATCATCACGGAGGACCTCAGTCAACTCAACCAACGATATTCCTGATAGTGTCAATACATGCATTGCGGAGGGCCTAAGTCAACTCAACAACATGTAACTCAATCATTACGGAGGACCTAAGTCAACTCAACCAATAATGACTCACGGGGTTATAATAATCCATATCAATCCATCAACAATCAATGATAAATCAATAATATGAATATCATAATGATAAACCAGGTGTCACCCATGTGTTATCATAATAATATTTTAAATATTGGTATACATGTTCCACCTCCTAGTTTAAAAACAAAATGGTTTAAAAAGGAGGTTATGAGAACTCACCTGAATTACTTAGAATCAGTGTTCTTGTAAAATGCGTGCTCATGTATGTAAAATCAAGTCAACTCAATCAACCTGTAATTATCGTGTGATCATGTTCATAAGTATATGTGTTTCATTTCATTCGAGGGTCCTTAAGTGTTTACTTTTTATCGTTAAGTGTTTCGTTAACTTAGTTCATTTAATCCAAGCTAACATGATACTTGTTGTTACGAAAGTCATTATCAATAAAACACAATTTAAACTGATTGGTTTTATATATATGTAGAGATGATAAAGCAAAGGTGAAATCTTGTGTGCACCCCCATAAGCATGTATGCTAAACGATGATGACTTTCATCATACACACATCCATCCATACATGCATGTTCAATTTACTTGACCACCACAATTATACATTATTTAAATTAAGCTTTAGGTTTAAAGAACTCATACTTAAGTAATTTATATAAAATATTTTAATGTACATAACACATAATTCAAGACTTATTATATTTCCTTCATTATGGCAAAAAGGTGGTGGTCCTTGAACACTCATGCATGCATGTGTATACATTGTTCTCTCATTCATTTGTTTACCCTTAACCCTAGTTTTAAAACCTAAGTTCAACAGCCCTTGATCCTGCCCTAGTCCTAGGTTCGCTGCTCATGTGGGTGTTTTAGGGAGTCTAAGGTTTGTTCACATGGTTTGTCTAGCACAGGTTCGTGGCACTCATTTGGTTCGTGGTTTCCTTGTGGTTCGTGACACAGGAGGTTCGGCCAGCTGGTGCTAGGTTCGTAGGGCTTAGGTTCGTTCGGTTGAAGAAGGTTCGTTCTTATGCAGGTTCGTCCAGCCCAAGGTTCGCAGCATGGCTAAGGTTTGCTGCATCTTGTAGGTTCGGCTCATAGGGTTCGGTGGTACAAGGCTCATCCAAAGGTTCGGCCATCAGGGAAGAGGTTGTAAGATTCGTTGCCCATGCAAGGTTCATCCCATCTCAAGAAGATTCGGCTAGGTGGAGGTTCGCCGCCTCGGGTTTGCGTGGGAAAGAGGTTCGGCCAAAAAGGTACCCAGGTTCGCATGGCTCATCTGATTCAGCCGAATGTTCACAGGTTCAGCTACCTGCAACCCTCACGACCCAACCTTTTTCCCATCTTCTCTATCGATCTAACCTGTTGCAACTCCAAACCGTGGCCTTCCCAATACTCCTACATGCTCGTTTTTAGTGTTCTCAATAAATAAAATCGTTTAAAATGTAAGGATGCCATCCGGTTATGTTTAAGTGAAAAACAAAATGTAAAACTCGAGATTTATCTGCAAATCGTGATCAAATGATGAGTTTCCTCGTGGGTTCTTGTTCTACTCGATTAGATGAATGATTTGGCACCAAAATCTCACGAAATGGTTGTATTTTGAAGGAGAAAATCTAGAGAGAAGGTAGATAGAGAGTAGGGTGGCAGGTTGGGATGTTTAGAGATAGAAAGAAGCTTGAGAAAATGAAATAAATGGAAGGTTTTCCATCATTTATACACCGTGTCGTTCCCGCGTGCTCGGTCTCGCTTATTTCACGATAAAAATTATTAGGTGCTCGAACACATATTTAAAACATAAAACTTTCGAATAATTATGTCTAGTGTTAATAAAATGATTTTAATTCCAGTCGTTTTATAAAATGTTTCCGCTTACTCTTGTTAAATTATTTATTTAATTAAACGATTTGTCCGTATATGTTTAAGGTTGTAATTCCAAATAAATGTTTTTAATTCTTTTTCTTAATTTAATATCGTTAACATTATTTCGTTATCTCGTCGAAAAGCTTTACTCACGTACGTATTCGTAAACATCGTCACCTTTTCGAATCCGACGCTCGTATCGTATTTTGATTCGATTTACGATTTATGGAATATCATTTCAGAATATTATTCCTAATAGTTATATTCGTGTGAATCGTCACCCACGTGAATACATTAGTAAGTTAATATTCCTGAAATAATATTCGCGTTTAATTTATAACCGTAACCTCACCAACCGTAATCGTTTCCAATAACGTTTTCATTATTTTATTATCTTTAATAATTAAATTCCCAATCTGAATCCCACTAAACCATATCACTGACACATCAATGATAGACCAAAATAAGCTTATGTATAGGGCATATGTAGGAGTAGGTCGCAACCTATCCAGCCACCGTCCCACTGCCATTTCGATAAAACATGACCATGTGTCCTTGACTATGTTTAGTAACCAAACACTAACTAACTCATACACCTTTGTCATTCCAAATCAAACCTCAGATTCTCCTCACCAAAGCCTCAACACTGATATAATCATGATAAACCGAAGATGGTTTATTTTATAGGGCATACGTAGTGGTCGGTCGCAACTGCCTCAGCCGCCATCCCTCCACCTCTTCGATAGACCATGATTATATCATTGTCTATCTTTGGTTATAGAATCCCATACTACTACCATCCCAGTCAACAGTCCATATCAAGCTAATACAACTGCAGTAAACTCTCTGGTTCTTTTTAGTTGTGTTTCAACTAAACTTCCCATGGTTTTTGCTGCAATACTGTGTTCTCAATATGTATACGAATATTAATAACATCCAATAATTCGTAGTAATTATCAATTATCATATAAGGCTTTAATAATACAAATATTTATGTACTTTAAGTGCCTGAAATACAGTGATGTTACACAACCTCCCGGGTTTGAAGATCCATTGCATCGTGACCAACTCTACAAGCTAGACATGGCCTTATATGGATTGCACCAAGCTCTGCAAGCATGGTACGAGACACTGTCTACTCACCTTCTGAACAACGGGTTCAGAAGAGGTGTCATTGACTGCACTTTGTTCATTAGAGAGATGGACGGAGAATTAGTCTTGGTGCAAGTTTATGTGGATGATATCATCTTTGGATCCACAAATGATGTTCTATGCAAAGAATTTGAGAAGGTTATGAAAGATAAGTTTGAGATGAGTTCCATGGGAGAGATAAAATTTTTATTGGGATTGCAGGTGGATCAGTCTGAGGCAGGTATCTTTATTCATTAGACCAAATACGTTGGTGACATTCTGAGCCAATTCAGTATGTTGGATGCAAAACCTGCTGGTACTCTACTGGCTGTTAATCATGGGATTACTCCAGATGAAAAGGGGGACTTAATCGATGTCACTCTGTACCGAGGAATGATCGGATCTCTTATGTATCTCACAGCTTCTCGTCCAGACATCATGTTTGCTACGTGTCTATGTGCTCGTTATCAGTCAAAGCCAAGAGTTTCTCATCTTATTACTATGAAGAGGATTTTGCGTTATCTGAAGGATACTCTAGATCTGAGCTTATGGTACCCTAATGATGATAACTTCGATCTAACTGCTTACAGTGATTCAGATTATGGTGGATGTAAAAGAGATTTCAAGTCAACATCTGCAGGGTGCTAGTTCTTTGGGAAACGCCTAGTTACCTGGCAGTGCAAGAAGCAGAAGTCAGTGTCTACTTCAACATGTGAAGCAGAATACATTGCAGCTGCTAGTTGTTGCTCTCAAATCATCTGAATTCGGAAACAACTCAGGGACTATGGGTTACAATTTTCTAACACTCCTATATTTGTTGATAACATTGTTGGCCTAACTATCACTAAAAATCCTGTCCAGCACTCTAAAACAAAACACATCGACATTAAATATCACTTCATACGTGATTGTTTTGAAAAGAAATTAATCGATGTTGTTAAGATTCACACCGATAACCAGAGAGCTGATCTTTACACAAAAGCGTTTGACATACCCAGATTCTTATAACTGTTATAAGCTAATGGTGTTTTTCAAAAAGATGAAGTCATTCCTTCATCTGAATCAAACAAATGATCAGTATCTTGTTAGTTAGTTTCTTTTATTTTATTTTTAGTACATTTGCTGTTTTTCTTTCCCTTATTCAAAAACTGAAAAAGATTTTTAGTTATAGGTTTTTAGGAGGAGAAAAAGTAGTTTAATTGAAAAACCAAAATCATTTAAAAAAATTAAAAAAAATAATAAAAAATGAGAAAGTCTTGTTAGAGAAAGTGATGTGTTAACCAATCATGTCTTAAATGCAAAATTGAATGCATAAACAGACAGCACATGGGAATTATGATTGGATGTACTGATAGGCCGACTTTACAAAGTTAATAGAATATTGGTGATTGGTTAGAAATTCTGATTTGTGGGATCTAGTTTAGAAAACTAGCCATGGGATAAACAGTTTTTAACTCAAATCAGGCATACACCTTTATCATAGGATCTTATGAGGTTTCCAACGATTCATGAATTCAAGTCTGTACACGTGCCATATTGCTTTGTAAAGACCTTGCTGAAGCCGTCCATTTAGATAAGAATGACTGAATCACAAGAACATAAAGTGAATCTGACTCTGCACACGTGCAATATTGTTGGGTTGCAGCTTAGCTGAAGCCGTCCATTCAGATAGGATAAGCTAAGAAAAATACAAAAAATAAAATAAGTTCGATTCCATACATGTGCCATATTACTGGGTTGCAGCCTAGTTGAAGCCATCCATTTGGATAGAACAAGTTGATCTTGTCAACACAGTTCTGTATACGTGCCATATTGCTTTGTAAAGACCTAGCTGAAGCCGTCCATAAGAATGTGTTGAACTTGACAAACAAATCAAAAAGGAAAATACAAAAAGAAAATAAATTGGAACCCTATAGAACTTATTACAATTGGTATTAAGTTATGCAGAGATGAGTTGTAAACTGGTTTTGACCTAGATTGGTTGACTATAATAGGTAACTCAGTCAGAAAACATGGGTGATCATTGATTGGTTTAGAAACAAAGTATTGTCAGGTTTAAAGTGGACAAGTATATCAGTATTCGCTTCATAATTCAAATATGTCAGAAGTATAAACATTTCAAATGTGTATGTGCCATTTTCTTGAAAGGCTACTCACAAAAATATGTGTGTTTTGATTGTTTTAGTTTTAATTGTACAGTGTTTGATTATCAGAAAAATACAAAAAAAATTTCATTTGAATTTGTTTTAAATGATCATTTGTTTGTTCGGATATTCAAATCATCTTAACTGATCACCAAACCAGACATATCTTCATTACAATATTGTTTTATGGTCAAAATGTGAAAATGTGAAAATTTGAAAATGAGTTGTGTTTTGGGTGCTGATCTTCTTTAGCCCGAATGAGTCTTGAGTATGACTCAACCGAGCTAATGAATGTATTCATACGAATGAATCATTCGTCTGATCATGTCATGAGAATAGAACCATCCAGTTCTTTTGGCTGAATGAATCATTCACATCATATTTTCATTCGGCCACACTGTGTACTTTCTTTCGCCCGAAGCAAACACTGAGCATCTTCTTCATTTTATCACCATAAAACTGCCATTTTCTGATCATCTTTCATCTTGTGATTGTTACAGGTATTGTTGGGATCAAGATTGTTTGATTTTGACAGTAGCATGAACCCTAACCGTTCGATTTTTTGGGGTTTTAGGGTTCGAATCTGTGCAAGTCCAATAACCGGTCAAAATGAACATTAATCAACTTGAAACAAGTTCTAAAACCCTAATCAGACCCCTCTGAGTTAAATGTTTCCATTTTTAGGGTCTGATAGGAGATTTTGGGAGATTGGGTGTTCAAAGTTCATCGGTAGTCCAAATGAGACTCATTCGCACCACAGGGTCGACCGAATGAGTGGGTTCAGTCGAATGAGAGTCTTTCGGGTCATCTATTCATGCGAATGAGTGGATTCGACCGAATGATTCCATTCGTGTGTCATTCGGATGACACCATTCATTCAGCCATTCTTCACATTCGCCTAATTCTCATTCATGTGATACTCGTTCATTCGCACCACTTGAACACTTGGGTTAAAATCCTTGAGTTTGTTCAATTGTCTACTAAACTGAACTGATATGCTGGTTTTCTTTTGTGTTTCAGTATGGCAGGCTACAAAGCTTTTCCAAAGAACAACATTTGTGCACATATTGATGTTACCACGGGCGAATGCCAGACATTTTACAGAGATTATCACATTTTTGAGACGATGCAGGATATTTCCAGGCATCTCTACTGTTCATGTACCATATTTATCTCATCAGAAAGATATCTGGAGTTCAACTGATATTGATTGTGAGGAAGAGCCTCCTGTTATCAGAGGGAAGGTCCGAGGACAGGATGTTGTAGTATCTGTTGAGCATATCAGATGAGTTTGTGGATTTCAGGACTCACAAAATCATCCATTCACACTTGAAAGATATTTGGTTCGTGGATGTTTCATGAGGTGCAAGTACGATGGTGATTTAGAGGCTGGAGTGCTGAACAAGGCTTTTCTTTGCCCGCAATTGAAGTATTTATGCCATGTTTTTATCCATTGTCTGGGATCAAGGAGAGGAGGATTTGATGATCTTACAGAGACGGCTTTGTGGCTGAACATTTCATTCAACTTCTCTGAGATGGTCTTTACACATATGAAGGAGAACATGTACCTGAAGGGCGACAAGAAGTTCTTGATGTACCCGAGGTTTCTCCAGATGATCTTCGATGCTCAAGTGCTGAAATTGTGTAAAGTTCATATTAGTAATGAAATTGGCTATTCTGTATTGTTCGTATATGTTTAATTCAGTTTAATATGTTTAACTATGTTTGACTTTGACTTTGACTATGTGATAGACCCATTCGTGCGAATGGTTACCACGAATGAGTTCTTTCGCACGAATGAATGCCTAGCGAATGGCTGAGGCAAACGAATGAGTCACTCGCATGACTCATTTGGTTGGCCAGCCCGTTTGGCTGAGCCTTTCGCCCGATTGAGTGTTTCGCACCACTCATTCGGCCGAATGAGCTCAGTCTCTATATAGGACTGCAAACATAATGTTTTCGTAACTTTTACATCATCTCCCTGACCCCTGAGCGCTCCAAGTCAATCCCTTAGGGTTTTGAGCCGCCTCCTCCTGTCCAAGTTCAATTCTCACCCAGTGGAGCTTCGATTATGATCAAAACGTTGATTCTACACCATCGGATTGCCACGCGGCTTGGTGATTTCGATTGGAAAAGTCTTGAATAGGATTCCGCACTATTCAAGGGCCTGTCGAGAAGATTCCTCAAGGAACCGAGTTGTTTCCGAGGGTTTCTTAGGTCCTACACCCTTCCATGCCGGCAATGTACCAAGTGTGGAAGGTACGGGCACACAGTGACAGTGTGTCGTTCTGCAAATCTTGTTGCCACTATAACCGCAGTGGTTCCTGCTATTACAGGCGGGAGAACATGCTACAACTGCGGGGCAGAAGGGCACTTTAGGAACCAATACCCTTGTCTCAACAATACTGGTGCCACTGCCACTGCTCGTTCTTTCGTCATCGGAGCTACTGAAGCTCGCGAAGAGACGGAAATCATTACAGGTACATTTGTTGTTAATAATCATTATGTTTCAATATTATTTGATACAGGCGCAGACAAAAGTTTTGTCTCCGCTGCTATTGCGTCACTAGTTGATATACAACCATTAGTACTTAATACCCCTAATACGGCAGAAGTAGCTGATGGAAATAACATTCTTGTAAACTCGGTACTTCGTGGTTCTAAACTTATGTTATAAGAACAATTTTTTATTGTCGATCTCATTCCAATGACAATCGGTAGCTTTGAGGTCTTCAATGGAATGGATTGGTTGTCAAAATACAACGTTGAACTCGTCTGTTCTAAGAAACTGCTACGGATTCCTCTACCGTCTGGTGAAACAATGCAGGTGTACGATGAGAATCCTTGTTGAGATCTGAAGATTGTATCGTGCATTAAGGCACAAAAGTACATGAGGAAGAAATACTGTGCCTTCTTGGCACATGTTGTGCAGAAGAAACCGGAAAAAAAGACAGCGAAAGATGTGCCGGTCATCAGAGACTACCAGAGGTGTTTCCAGAAGACTTGCCTAGACTACCACCGGTCCGGCAAGTGGAGTTTCGTATAGATCTTGTCCCTGGAGCAAACCAGGGGCAAAATCTCCTTATCGATTAGCACCGTCCGAGATGCAAGAACTGTCTAGTCAACTTCAAGAACTTCTAGACAAAGGGTTCATTAGGCCGAGCAACTCACCGTGGGGAGCTCCGGTTCTCTTTGTCAAGAAGAAAGATGGTTCGTTCCGCGTGTGCATCAATTATCAGTAGCTGAACAAGTTAACCATTAAGAACAGATATCCTCTACCAAGGATCGATGACTTGTTTGATCAGTTACATGGAGCGACTTGTTTCTATAAGATTGATTTGTGATCCGGGTATCATCAGTTGAGAGTGAATGATGAGGATATACCTAAGACGGCGTTTAGAACTCGATATGGACACTACGAGTTTGTAGTCATGCCTTTTGGGCTGACTAACGTTCCAGCAGTGTTCATGGACTTCATGAATCGAGTTTGCAGGCCATACTTGGATAAGTTTGTTATCGTCTTCATTGAAGATATATTTATCTATTCCAAGACTGAATAGGAACATGAGAGTCACTTGAGGAAAATCTTAGAACTACTAAGAACTGAACAACTTTATTCCAAATTCTCTAAATGTGACTTCTGGTAAAAGGAAGTTCGTTTCTTAGGTCATGTGATCAACAGAGATGGGATACATGTAGATCTAGTGAAGATATTCGACTCCCCTATTCTCAGTCTACCAGAAGGCATTGACGATTTCGTTGTCTACTGTGATGCTTCAAACCTTGGTCTCGGTTGTTTACTTATGCAACGAGACAAGGTCATTGTGTATGCTTCAAGACAACTTAAGGTTCATGAGAAGAACTACACTCTATTGACCATGAGTTAGGGGTTGTGGTCTTTGCATTGAAGATATGGAGACACTACCTTTACGGTACTAAATGTGTCATTTAGACGGACCGCAAGAGCCTTCAACACATTCTCAATCAGAAAGAGCTCAACATGAGGTAGAGGCGCTGGGTTGAGATGCTAACTGATTATGACTGTGGGATTCGTTTCCACCTGGGTAAAGCCAACGTGGTGGCTGATGCTCTTAGTCGCAAGGAACCAGTCAAGCCAATACGTGTGAGAGCCATGGAGATCAATACTCAACCAAACTTGAAGGATTTTATTCGTATTGCGCAGCAACAAGTGGTGACCAACAGTCAACTGAAGATGTGGTTAGATTGTGGGGTTGATGGTAAACTAGAACCCGATCAGATGGGGTTCAGTACTTCAATGGTCGCATATGGATTCCAAAGTCATAGGAATTGCTCACCCTCATTTGTGATGAGGCACATAAGTGGCAATATTCGGTTCATCCGGGAGCCGATAAGATGTATCATGACTTGAAAAGTCTTACTGGTGGCATGTGATGAAGAAAGACATAGCCCTATACGTAAGGAAATGCCTGAGATGTTTGAAAGTCAAAGCAGAACAACAGAAACCTTCGGGTCTTTTGCAGCAACCTGAAATTCCTCAATGGAAGTGGAAACATATTTCCATGGATTTCATGACTAAGTTGCCACGAACTCCGAGAGGTTATGATTCGATTTGGGTGAACGTTGACCGACTCACCAAATCTACTCATTTTCTCCCGATCCGAGAGGATTACAAAATGGAGAAACTATCACATCAACGAGATCATCGTGCATCATGGTACACCAACGTCAATTATATCTGATTACGATAGTCGTTTCAGTTCTCTCTTTTGGCAATCATTGCAAAAGGCTTTGGGAACCTGTGTTAATCTTAGCACGGCGTATCATCCCTAGACCGATGGTTAAAGCTAGAGGACTATCCAGATACTCGGGGACATGTTACGTTCTTGTGGGATCGATTTTGGAGGAAGATGGGATACTCATGTCCCTCTTATCGAATTTTCGTACAATAACAAATATCATACAAGCATTCAATGTGCACCATTTGAAGCCCTTTATGGTAGGAAATGCAAAGAACCGGTCTGCTGGACTGAGGTTGGTGACTTACAGATCGTAGGAGCTGAACTTATCCAAGAAACAACCGATATGATCTCTATCATTCAATCAAGGCCTAAGGCCGCAAGAGATCGGCAAAAGAGCTATGTTGATCAACGTCGGCAACTGCTTGAATTTCAAGTCGGTAACCGAGTCTTATTCAAGGTTTCTCCCTAGAAAGGTGTCTTCCGATTCGGGAAGGAAAGGAAATCCTAGATACGTTGGACCTTTTGAGATCCTGGAAAGGATTGGTCCTGTAGCCTACAAGCTTAAACTTCCAGTTGAGCTAAGCAATGTTCATGACACGTTTCACATGTCAAATCTTAAGAGATGCTTGGCTGATCACGATGTCCAAATACCCTTGGAGGACCTCCAGATTCAGAACAACATGCAATTCATTGAACGCCCGGTGGAAATCATGGATCACGGAGTTAAGAAACTCAAACGTAGCTGGATTCCGATCGTAAAGGTACGATGGGAAGGCAAACGGGTGCTGAGTTCACATGGGAACGTGAAAGATGAAGCTCAAGTACCCTCATCTTTTTATAGTAGCTTTAGCTAGTTAATTTCGGGACGAAATTCTCTTTACTAGGGGAGACTGTAACATCTGTACAAATTCACAATGTAATCATTAACGTTATGCAATCACAGTTCATGTATACAAACAATCATGGTATCATTGTACAATCTTTTGTAGGTTTTAGGAATTATATCGCAAGTGATTAAATGTAAACATATTTATCTATAGTCAAATATGAGATGTAATACCACTATTGTAATATATCGAAACAGTGGTAAACTGCGTTCGGTATATTGGGATAGTGTTAGTATATAGTGTACATATGAATAGTAAAACAAATAAACTATTTAAACAAAAGTGTAATCTGTAAGCGAGACTTGATATCATTATGGGTGACGATCCATAAATATATCCATGTTGAACTTATCGTTATGAGCGCACAATAATAAATACATTAAATAACCAAAAAGATATACACTTACGGGCATGCACGTAAATATATTCGTTTACGGTTCGAAACAGACGAACACTACAAAATGCGTAAAATATTATTATTTATTTTCACAATTTTAAAACTCATCAAATATAACTCAAAATGATAAAACAAAACTATTTTTAATGATAACGTAACATTCGCGTATTTTACGTAACGAAACACGTAAACGCGAAACCGAAAGAGCCCGAACACGCGAGAAACCACCCGGGGTATTTAAACAATGAATAACCTCATTAATGGAAAGCTCTAGAGGTCCACATTCGAGTAGTACAAAGGATCGGGGCTGAAGACTCTCAGATTTATCCAGAAATTCGTTGGAAGGTTCGGACTTTGAAACTCATCCATCCCGGAAAACCCTTTAACTTAGAATCGAAAATCCCGACTTTTAAACACAAGAATCAACTCGAAAACACTTGGGATCTCTTTGGGTAATCTGGATTTAAAGTTGTGAGGCTTGGGATGAGTTAAATCAAGCTGATGCACTAGTATCGAAGGAGGAACAACTGGGTAATAAGTGAATCGATGGACGTATGGTTGCTTGGTGTTCCTCCATCGAACTTAATAAGTTGGACGAATTCCAGCTGGACCAGACCCTTTGTGACTGGACTGAATGGGCATCGAGATCGAGAGTATCAAAGGTCTAGTATCAATTTTGGGGATGGAATTTGTGCCGTCAACCAGAGATATCAAAGTCATTTTGATGATTAGCATCCTTTGATGTCAACTTTGTCTTTCATCGAACCTATTGCTCTCAACCAACACCTTCACAACCTAGAATCAATTTCATTGTTTAGATTAGGTTCATCCAAAAAGGACCAGATCCAAAGGGATTAAGGATAATATGAGTTGAAGTCAAGAGAATGGGTGTGAACCCCATCGATACTACTAGTATCGATGGGCTGGTCTTAGGCCGGTTGTGTCACCTTCAATACTACAAGTTCGAAGCCTCTCTCTTGATCCACAATTCATCTAGGATGCTACCTTAACCTATTCCAAGCATTCTAAGTTAATAAAGAACACAAGAACATCCCTCATCAAGTAGTAACCTGTGACACCTCGTAAATTCCAGGTCAGCATTTACTATATTTTAATAATAATATGAATTATCATTACTTACGTGGCACTAGAATTATGAATATTTAGTATTACACGTGACACAACAGTCCAAATACACCGATGATTCGAGGAATTATCGTCAAATGCTCGCACGTGTCTTGAATAACGAACGTTGGTGAATTAAGCAAACCACAGTACACTTTCACTACACTTAGGCTCTAGGTAACCTAAGATAGTTAGAACCATGCTAATATGTCGCGAAACGATGATCGTAATGGAGAAAGTTGTCGCGGTACGCGACAACCGATTAACTTCATGATTCGCGATACGCGGCGTGTTTCGGGAACCAAATGAATATTATATTCATTACGGTACGCCAAGAGGCATTCTTTCTAGTCTCGGTGGTACGCGACGGCTTCCGACACGCAAAATCTTTATTTAACCAAGACAAATCATTTCTGCTACCCCCTACTCGATTTCTCTCGACTGAAACACCCCATATCCGGCCATTAACGATCTGCTACCATACCATAACCCATTGGAAGCCATAAGCATCACTTGGGAAGCACCATTGAAGTCTTTTGAAGCTTGGTGTGACAATCCGGCAATTCGCGGTTAACCTCGTTAACTGAACATTAACAGAAATGTTATGAAATGTCACAAAATCAAATTGTAAGGGCTTGTATTAAACAAAATCAACCCTAAAATGATTTGATTGCAAGAATTGACCTTGGAAAAGGTTATAGGTATCAATTTTGACTTTTACAAGTCAAAAATTCGGATATATGGCTTGTAAATAGAAATTCGCATTAAACCATGGTTAGCAAACGAATTCAACACTCCCTTAACTCACATTGATGGTGATTAACATCTGGTATACGTTATGAGACTCTTCAATCATCGAATTGATTCTTAAAACGGTCACAAACTTGAAACCGTAGCTTTATTCATCGAATTCATATAATCAAGATCATAATGCGCACAATTGAGGCTTTCTAACACTCATTCGGCATCATTAGAGTCTATGGCATATGAGAATTCAGGCAAACGAACTACGGATTGAAGGATTGATCCGAGAAACGGCCGAAGAACATCTCCAAGTCGATCCACTACAATTCAAGATCAATCTGGGTAATAAATATCACCTACACATTCTAAAATTGCCGATTAAGAAAAGTCATATCATAATTTGTGATTTTATTATAGAATTGTATGAGTTCGAATGATTAGGGCTCACATCAAGAACGATTTGGGGTTTGTTAATCAATTGAGTTTAAAATTTGAATTAAACTTCGCTGAGAGTTTCTAAATCACCTGTTTAAAGAATGTACTAGGATAATTTTAACTAATTATATCGAATTGGATCATCTCGAATTCTAGGGTTCATTTTAAAAATGGTTTTGGGGGAAACGGTTGAAATGTGGTTGAGACTCAAATTGATATACATGAATAGTTTCATAAGATACCGATTAACGAAATACATATATCAATTTCATGAGATGATAGCGAATTGTGAATGATCGAGTTCTAGGGTTCATCATTTAATTTGTTTTGGGGATTTTGATTTAAAAGGGTTCAAAAATCGAATTGAATGATGCTAGTAGTTTCAGAAGGTTTCGACTAAGGATACCCCTAAGTTGGCTTGATCACATTTCATCTTATTAAACGATTTTATATTATAGGGTTTATGGTGTGATACGACTTGGGGTTTTCTGTAGAAATGGTTTTGATAATCAAATTAAGCATGACAGATAGTTTCGTTTTGATCATGGGAGGGAAAGCCCTATGGATTTGAAGGCTGACAAGGTCGAATTCGGATAATGGACTTAAGAATTGGGTTGTTTGAACATGATTTAATTCGGGATTGCTTTGAGATCTTTACCTGAATCATTAGGTAAATTAAAACCACATATTGTTGCGATTAGATCCATGGAACAAAAGCCCTAGAAGATTAGTTTTGAATTCAATTGAATTAGGGACCAATTTGGAGTTCATATGCTTCGGCTATGTTTAGCAAATAGATCAATGGGCCGATTGGGCTTAACACATTTAAAACCCAATTTGTTAATTAAATCTATGGCAGATTAGATGGTAGTGTGTGGGTGTTATGAAGTAGAGGTCGCGGGTTCGAACCCGGCCTCTGCTGGTTTTGAGATTTTAACTCATTTTAGTGATTTTATCATAATTTTTTCATTATAACTCCGTTTTGACTGGTTCAAATTGTGTTGGAACCGTAATGAGATTTCGAATGAAATAAAATGATAAAATTCATATTTTAAACCAAAAACGTAATCGCGTATAATTACGTTTGTTTAAATAAAATCATAAACGATTATGTGATTTTATTAAACGACTTTAAAGTCACGCGTATTTACTTGTGCACGATTCTAACTATCTAACATACGTGTGTTGTCACGTATGTGATTTCAAGCACAAAACGACATTCCGAATAACACTAGGTTATTGTTAAAACACAGGTTCTTCGTAGGAGGACTTTTTACGCGAGTTCACGTGTGATTGATCATTCTGCTACATTCAAAGGTGCGTACACGGCCCCTTTTCTACTTTTACTGTTTTGGGGGAGAAAACATGCACAAACAAACACTTTTAGACACATATCACTTGCATGAGTTAGCTGTTTACTATAAGTGCAAACATAGCATTACAAAGCCTTACATTTCGAACCGTTTAGTTTGCCGTAGTGCAAAGCGTGGTAGTTGAAGATAGATCTATTAGGTTTGACAAACCTCACTTGGTAGATGGGATCTACGCAAGTGTTTGACTAGCCAATTCACATTACTATTGTTTGTGCTAGACAATAGTGGCAAGGCAAAACATGCATTAGCATGCAACAGTCAGCTTCGGTGTCGACCACTTATGTAAATAGTATAAAGGACTAGCTATCATGACTATGCATGTGTGATTATGTTATCTGCAAACATTTTGTTCAAACTGTTGTTTCAAACATTTGTGAATGCTTAAACCTGTGTAATGCACCAACCTTTGTGTTGACTTGATTTACATGTTTTCTCAAGACGCTAAGGTACACAAGCGAACAAGCATGGACTAGGAGATCGAGTCGCATGCATATTTTTCATTTCTGTTATTTAGATTTTAACTTTTGGGATTTTGCCTTGTAATTTTCAGTTTTCAAACTATTGTGTTTGTTTTGTTTTAAAAACGCTTCCGCAACGCTAGAACTTTGAATTTACAGTTTTAGACCAAAGTATGTTTGAAATTCATATAGAGGTCTTCGTTATGTCTAATGATCTGAGATCCTGGTTTGTCACGTCCCTAACGGTATGATTCCGTTAGTTGAAAATTTGGGGGTGTGACAGATTGGTATCAGAGCCCTTGGTTATAGCGAACTAGGTTTGCATTAGTAGACTTAGACTATAACTGTTAGACATTAGACACTTTTTTACACAACTGCTTTTGCCTAGTATTTACATATGGTTTTTTGTAACAGATATGGCAGCACCGCCACCACCGTACGTGATCGTATCTGATGACGAGGATCCCGTGGAGGATCCAGAGGAGGACCCCGTGGAGGACCCAGACGAGGACCCGGAGGAGGATCCGGAGGAGGACGACCCTGAGGAGGATCCTGAGGATGACCCACAGGAGGAGCCACAGAGAGACCCAGAGAAAGCACCTGTGGAGGATTCTTCCGAGGAGTCTTTGTATCGCATGCCACCTAGGTTTCGTGCCTGTAAGAGGCCACGATTCGAGTCAGATGATGTCGCCCGATTGACATGGGAGTCAAAGTGGGCGAATGATCGGATTGAGCACATGGCACAGGAGCTTCGGGATGTGAATGCCCGATACGCAGAGCTTTATAGTGTGGTTCAGGGGATGGAGTTACACATTGTGCATCTGACTACTCGAGTGCAGGAGGAGGAGCACCGAGCTGACATTGCTGAGGGGAGGTTGATTGCACTAGAGGAGCAGTTTGTATCTGAGGCAGAGGAGGAGGAGGAGGAGGAGGAGGAGTTGGTACCAGTGCAGGATGTTGATTCTGATGCTGACTCCACTATTGAGGATGCTTGATTTTCTTTATTTTGTTTAAACTTATTAGGGGCGGGTTGTGTCCCTACATTAGAAGTTTGAAAACCTATGTTTTGATTTTGAAAGTATTGTACTCAAATCAAATTATTATCTATTGGAAACTATTACTTATTGCCAACAGTTGTGTTGATTCCTACAATTGCATGTTTGTTGTTTGTTGTATTGTTTACACGTTTCACATTGGATTTGATAACACTCTAACATTTCTTTAAACTAGGGAGATAATGTCTGGCGAGAACGTACAGATGACAGTTGCTGAGCTCAATGAGCTGATCAATAACAGGGTCGTGGAGGCAATCGCGAACTACGTCCAGACCCACACAACAGGACCTCAAGGTCCAACAGGGGGATTGGTGAACCCACAAGTGTGCACATTCAAGACGTTCTTGGATTGCAATTCGCATAATTTCAAAGGATCGGAGGGGGCCATTGGACTCCTTCGATGGATTGAGAAAGCGGAATCGGTATTTGAAATGTGTAACTGTCCAGAGGAAAACAAGGTCAAATATGCCACGGGTACGTTGGAGGGTCCAGCGTTGACCTGGTGGAATTCAAATGTTCAAACTCTGGGATTGGGTGAGGCCAATTCCTTAACTTGGAATGGTTTCAAGACCTTACTGCAAGAGGAGTATTGTCCTCGCAGTGAAATGCAGAAACTGGAGGAGGAGTATTGGCACCTTAAGATGGAGGGGTCAAACATCGAGGAGTACACGACTCAGTCACATGAACTGGCCAGACTTCTACCTCACATGGCTACTCCAGCCAGTAAGTGGATAGAGAGGTACATAGGAGGGTTGGTGCCTCAGATCCAGGGATTGGTTACATCTGCAAATCCCACAACGATTCAACAAGCTGTTCGTTTAGCGCACCAACTGACTGATCAGGCAGTGTTACAGGGAACTCTGCCCAAACGAACATCAGCTACTAAGGTAGGAGACCACAAGAGGAAGTGGGAAAGCAGTAACTCTAAGAATTTCAACCAACAGCCTTTTCAGCAGAATCGAAGGCAGGATTCAAATAAGTCTTATCACAACTCGAACAGTGGTCAGCAGTCATCATCATCAGGGGGTTATATTGGTAAACACCCAAAGTGCAACAGGTGTGGATTTCATCATGCGGGGAATCAGTGTGATAAACTTAAGTGTCAACGGTGTGGTAAAGTTGGGCATGCAGCTAAGGATTGCCGCGGAGAACTGCAAAACAATTCCAACAATCAAAATAACAATCAGAACAACGCACCGAAGGGTTGTTTTGAGTGTGGTAAGCTGGGACACTTTAAAAAGGATTGCCCACAACTAAAGAAAGGCGGGACTAATGATGCAAATGGCAACGACAACGGAAATGGCAATGGCACCAATAACAACAACAATAACAACAACAATGGTGCTAGGGGCAGGGCGTTTGTGATTGGAGGACGTCAGGCACGGGAGGATCCCAACATTGTCACGGGTACGTTCCTCTTAAATAATCACTATGCCTCTATGCTATTTGATACTGGTGCAGACCGGGGTTTTGTATCTAGTTCATTCTCTAAGTTGCTAAATGTTAGTCCCACTGCCTTAGAAAATCCATACACTGTAGAATTAGCTGATGGCAAGTTAATTGTAGTTGAACAAATCCTTAAAGGATGTATCCTTGATTTGATGGGTCAAACATTGGAAATTGATCTTATGCCTATCACTTTAGGCAGTTTTGATGTAGTCATTGGCATGGACTGGTTGTCCAAACACCAGGCTGAAATAGTATGCCATGAAAAGATCGTTCGTATACCTCTTTCGCATGGAGGGACATTGTATGTACAAGGCGAGAAGAGCAGTACGCCACTGCGTCTCCTATCTTGTATGAAAGCACACAAACGTTTGCGTAAAGGTCATACAGCAGTTATAGCGCTTATAACTGAGAAGCCGGTAGCTGAGAAGAAGATTGAAGACATTCCAGTAGTTTGTGAATTTCCTGAAGTATTTCCAGAAGACTTACCGGGATTACCACCTATCAGACAAGTGGAATTCCGAATCGATCTTACACCAGATGCAGCACCGATAGCTAGGGCGCCTTATCGACTTGCACCATCTGAGATGCAAGAGTTATCTACACAACTGCAAGAGTTGTTGGATAAGGGCTTTATACGACCTAGTTTTTCACCGTGGGGAGCACCAGTCTTATTTGTTAAGAAAAAGGATGGGACTTTCCGTATGTGCATCGATTACCGGGAACTGAACAAGGTTACCATCAAAAACCGGTATCCGTTACCCAGAATTGACGATCTGTTCGATCAGTTGCAAGGTTCGAGTTACTACTCGAAGATTGATCTCAGATCGGGCTATCATCAACTCAGAGTTCAAGAAGAAGATATTCCGAAGACAGCATTCAGGACGCGCTATGGCCATTACAAATTCTTGGTCATGCCATTTGGGTTGACAAACGCTCCAGCTGTATTCATGGATCTCATGAATCGTGTTTGTAAACCTTATCTTGACAAGTTTGTCATAGTTTTCATTGATGACATTCTCATCTATTCTCAGACTGAGGAGGAGCATGCTGAACATCTCCGATTGCTGCTAAAGTTATTGGAACAAGAACAACTGTACGCTAAGTTCTCGAAATGTGACTTCTGGATGCGAGAAGTTCAATTCTTGGGTCATATAGTCGATGAAAAGGGTATACATGTTGATCCAGCGAAAATTGAAGCGATTAAGAATTGGGAAGCACCAAAGACACCTACCGAGGTACGACAATTCCTTGGTTTGGCGGGTTATTATCGACGATTCATTGAGGGTTTCTCAAAGATCGCTCAACCACTTACCGCTCTTACTCATAAGGGAATGAAGTATAACTGGACGGATAAACAAGAAGCTGCATTCCAGTTATTGAAACAGAAACTCTGCAGTGCACCGATTCTGTCCTTACCAGAGGGGACGGAAGACTTTGTGGTGTATTGTGACACATCTGCTCAGGGTTTGGGATGTGTGTTGATGCAGCGTGATAAAGTGATTGCTTATGCTTCAAGGCAACTACGACCACACGAAAAGAATTACACTACTCACGACTTGGAGTTAGGAGCAGTGGTTTTTGCTTTGAAGATTTGGAGGCATTACCTATATGGAACCAAGTGTACCATTTACACTGATCATAAAAGTTTGCAACATATCTTTGATCAGAAGGAACTCAACATGAGACAGCGACGATGGGTCGAGTTGTTGAATGACTACGAATGTGCAATTAAGTACCATCCGGGAAAAGCTAATGTGGTAGCTGACGCTCTAAGCAGAAAAGACACAACAGGAACAAGACGGGTTCGTGCACTTATGATGACGATACAAACTGACTTACCTGACAAGGTACGCAGTGCTCAACTGGAAGCCTTAGAAAAGGATAACTTGGTACATGAATCCTTACGGGGGATGGAAACACAATTAGATGTCAAGCCTGATGGAATTCGTTATTTCATAAATCGACTGTGGATACCTTTGCATGGTGGTTTAAGGGAACTCGTGATGGATGAAGCACACAAGTCTAGATATTCAGTCAATCCGGGATCAGACAAGATGTATCATGATTTAAAGGCACTGTATTGGTGGCCTCACATGAAAGCCGACATTGCTAGATATGTTAGCAAATGTTTGACTTGTTCAAAAGTCATAGTTGAATATCAGAAACCATCTGGTTTGCTGCAACAACCAGAAATACCAATGTGGAAATGGGAACAGATTTCGATGGACTTCATTACTAAGTTACCCCGTACACCGAGTGGTTGTGATGCGATATGGGTAATTGTCGATCGATTAACGAAATCTGCACATTTCTTGGCAATCAAGGAAACTGACAAGATGGAAAAATTGACTCGTATCTATATCAAGGAAGTAGTAGCACAGCATGGCGTGCCAATTTCCATCATATCAGATCGGGATGCTCGATTTACTTCAAACTTCTGGAAATCTCTCCATAAGTCTTTGGGAACTCGTTTAGACATGAGTACCGCCTATCATCCACAGACAGATGGTCAGAGTGAACGTACGATTAAAACGCTCGAGGATATGTTACGAGCTTCTGTAATTGACTTTGACGATAGCTGGGAAAACCACTTACCGTTAGTGGAATTCTCTTACAACAATAGTTATCATACAAGTATTCAGGCAGCACCGTTTGAAGCATTGTATGGTTGTAAATGTCGTTCACCAGTTTGCTGGGCTAAAATCGGTGACAGTCAGATTACAGGTCCTGAATTAGTGCACGAAACGACAGAGAAGATAGTTCAAATCCGGAACCGTATGGCAGCGGCCCGGGATCGACAGAAGAGTTACGCTGACAAACGTCGTAAACCACTGGAATTTCAAGTGGGAGACCGAGTTCTTCTAAAGGTATCACCTTGGAAAGGTGTGATACGATTTGGCAAACGCGGGAAGCTTAGCCCACGATACGTAGGACCTTTTGAGATCCTGAAAAGGATTGGTCCAGTTGCGTATCAACTCAAATTACCGGATGAACTCAGTGGAGCTCATGATGTCTTTCATGTTTCAAACTTGAAGAAATGTCTTTCTGATGAGACATTGATTGTACCTCTGGAAGAAATACAAGTAGATGAACAATTACTATTCATTGAAGAACCAGCTGAAATTATGGATTGAGAGGTCAAACAACTCAAACAAAGCAAGATCCCGATAGTCAAAGTTCGTTGGAATTCAAGACGTGGACCCGAATTCACATGGGAAAGAGAAGATCAAATGATGAAGAAGTATCCTCATCTGTTCAGAACAACAACTACAAACACTGTGAAGACACGTTAAATTTCGGGACGAAATTTCCTTCAACAAGGGGATGACGTGATGTTTCACATGTCAACATTTCAGATTTCAAACTGTAAGCACAAACACTTTATTCAATTGATTTTGTTACAAACATTTGTGCTACATTACATTTTATGTGCTACATTTCATATGTTATATGTTATGGTAGTACATGCATGATTAGTTACACACATTTTGCTATGTGCGAGGTTACATAGTACAAACAGTTGTGAACACTCACTAGGTGCAAAGTTACATAGCACACTATGATTAAACACCAATAGTCACAGTTAGGTGAACTAACTAGTGTACACGCAAACAGTTACATAGAACGATCACACTTAGTTGTGATGTTGCAAACATTGGGTTTTGTGTGTAAGTACACACAAGCACACAGAATGATCAGACATCACATTAACACGTACAATCTGAACTCGCAAGTAGTTTCCTAACTACTCCTAACATTTACCAATTTTCGGGACGAAAATTCCTTCAACGAGGGGATGATGTGACAATCCGACAATTCGCGGTTAACCTCGTTAACTGAACATTAACAGAAATGTTATGAAATGTCACAAAATAAAATTGTAAGGGCTTGTATTAAACAAAATCAACCCTAAAATGATTTGATTGCAAGAATTGACCTTGGAAAAGGTTATAGGTATCAATTTTGACTTTTACAAGTCAAAAATTCGGGTGTATGGCTTGTAAATCGAAATTCGCATTAAACCATGGTTAGCAAACGAATTCAACACTCCCTTAACTCACATTGATGGTGATTAACATCTGGTATACGTTATGAGACTCTTCAATCATCGAATTGATTCTTAAAACGGTCACAAACTTGAAACCGTAGCTTTATTCATCGAATTCATATAATTAAGATCATAATGCGCACAATTGAGGCTTTCTAACACTCATTTGGCACCATTAGAGTCTGTGGCATACGAGAAGTCTGGCAAACGAACTACGGATTGAAGGATTGATCCGAGAAACGGCCGAAGAACATCTCCAAGTCGATCCACTACAATTCAAGATCAATCCGGGTAATAATTATCACCTACACATTCTAAAATTGCCGATTAAGAAAAGTCATATCATAATTTGTGCTTTTATTATAGAATTGTATGAGTTCGAATGATTAGGGCTCACATCAAGAACGATTTGGGGTTTGTTAATCAATTGAGTTTAAAAATTGAATTAAACTTCGCTGAGAGTTTCTAAATCACCTGTTTAAAGAATGTACTAGGATAATTTTAACTAATTATATCGAATTGGATCATCTCGAATTCTAGGGTTCATTTTAAAAATTGTTTTGGGGGAAACGGTTGAAATGAGGTTGAGATTAAAATTGATATACATGAATAGTTTCATAAGATACCGATTAACGAAATTTTCAGAAGGTTTCGACTAAGGATACCCCTAAGTTGGCTTGATCACATTTCATCTTACTAAACGATTTTATGTTATAGGGTTTATGGTGTGATACGACTTGGGGTTTTCTGTAGAAATGGTTTTGATAATCAAATTAAGCATGATAGATAGTTTCGTTTTGATCATGGGAGGGAAAGCCCTATGGATTTGAAGGCTGACAAGGTCGAATTCAGATAATGGACTTAAGAATTGGGTTGTTTGAACATGATTTAATTAGGGATTTCTTTTAGATCTTTACCTGAATCATTAGGTAAATTAAAACCACATATTGATGCGATTAGATCCATGGAACAGAAGCCCTAGAAGATTAGTTATGAATTCAATTGAATTAGGGACCAATTTGGAGTTCATATGCTTCGGCTATGTATAGCAAATAGATCAATGGGCCGATTGGGCTTAACACATTTAAAACCCAATTTGTTAATAAAATCTATGGCAGATTAGATGGTAGTGTGTGGGTGTTATGAAGTAGAGGTCGCGGGTTCGAACCCGGCCTCTGCTGGTTTTTGAGATTTTAAATCATTTCAGTGATTTTATCATAATTTTTTCATTATAGCTCCGTTTTGACTGGTTCAAGTTGTGTTGGAACCGTAACGAGATTTCGAATGAAATAAAATGATAAAATTCATATTTTAAACCGAAAACGTAATCGCGTATAATTACGTTTGTTTAAATAAAATCATAAACGATTATGTGATTTTATTAAACGACTTTAAAGTCACGCGTATTTACTTGTCCACGATTCTAACTATCTAACATACGTGTGTTGTCACGTATGTGATTTCAAGCACAAAACGACATTCTGAATAACACTAGGTTATTGTTAAAACACAGGTTCTTCGTAGGAGGACTTTTTACGCGAGTTCACGTGTGATTGATCATTCTGCTACATTCAAAGGTGCGTACACGGCCCCTTTTCTACTTTTACTATTTTGGGGGAGAAAACATGCACAAACAAACACTTTTAGACACATATCACTTGCATGAGTTAGCTGTTTACTATAAGTGAAAACATAGCATTACAAAGCCTTACATTTCGAACCGTTTAGTTTGCCGTAGGGCAAAGCGTGGTAGTTGAAGATAGATCTATTAGGTTTGACAAACCTCACTTGGTAGATGGGATCTACGCAAGTGTTTGACTAGCCAATTCACATTACTATTGTTTGTGCTAGACAATAGTGGCAAGGCAAAACATGCGTTAGCATGCAACAGTCAGCTTCGGTGTCGACCACTTATGTAAATAGTATAAATGACTAGCTATCATGACTATGCATGTGTGATTATGTTATCTGCAAACATTTTGTTCAAACTGTTGTTTCAAACATTTGTGAATGCTTAAACCTGTGTAATGCACCAACCTTTGTGTTGACTTGATTTACATGTTTTCTCAAGACGCTAAGGTACACAAGCGAACAAGCATGGACTAGGAGATCGAGTCGCATGCATATTTTTCATTTCTGTTATTTAGATTTTAACTTTTGGGATTTTGCCTTGTAATTTTCAGTTTTCAAACTATTGTGTTTGTTTTGTTTTAAAAACGCTTCCGCAACGCTAGAACTTTGAATTTACAGTTTTAGACCAAAGTATGTTTGAAATTCATATAGAGGTCTTCGTTATGTCTAATGATCTGAGATCCTGGTTTGTCACGTCCCAAACGGTATGATTCCGTTAGTTGAAAATTTGGGGGTGTGACACTTGGAGTGAGCTAGGAGACATCTTCCACCATTTGCACGACTTGGAGCTGCTATGGAGATCATTCCAGGTGTTCTTGAAGGCACATACTTCTTCTCCAGGATCATCCAAGCACCCAAGAAGCTCAAGAAGGTAGTTTAGCATTCATTTTACACAAATCTTACACATACACACACATGCAAGCCAAAATGGTTACATGCAACACTAGCACCACCTTAATCACAAAATTTTGATAATATGAATCTGTTATCTAGTATGAATGCTACTTATTTGATGATATAAGGAAGATCTATGGTGATATTGATGTAAAATGATGGGTATTTGATGAGTTTGCTATGTAATGGGTGTTTCTAGTAACATGCATGTACGATCCATGTTGTTTTATATGATTTTTGATATGAAGATGTTGTTATAAGTGATATTTGATATGATTTGCAAGGTCTAGCATAGATATTGGTATCAAGAAATGGTCATTGGTGATTATTTCTAATTTTAGAAACTTTATTCTTACAAAAAGTGAAAGAATGATGAAATAGCAACATGCATGTATTTGGATCTAGGATTTATGTCTAAAATGATGTTGGGAAACCATTGTGATGATTATTGATATATTTAGGTTGTTATAAATGTTATAAGATGTGAATAACACCATTATTACAAAAAAAAAGAAACTTTTGTCATAAGTTTGCTAAAGAATGATGAGTTTGATAATGTTGTATTTTAAAACGCTTATTTGATGTTAACATGATGATATTAAGTGATTTGATGTCTTTGAATGAATGAAATATGAGTATTTGCCATAAGTTACTATAAATAGTAACGTTATTTAACCAAATCGATAAATGGTAAGGTGTTAGTTGTTACGAATATGATCAAATGGTTATTTAAGACTAGGATATTGATATTTAGATGAGATTGGTTACTAAACTAAGTGAAATATGCTCATTTTTTCAACTTACTATATTTATTAAATTTTGAACACGAAACATGCTTAACCGGCTAAGTGTGACTATGTGCTATGTGATAACATGCTCATTTAGGTTAACTATGCATATTAGAGTTATCGGAAAGTGATTTCTTGCATGACTTGCTTAATTTGGGAACTTTCCCAAAATAAGTTACCTCACGGATGTGACTTTGGTATCTGCACACATCACACGACACTAAATCGCACGTTACACGATCACTTGAACTAAAACCGTCACCAACGGGTCGTTAGGTCAAACACGGTCAACACGGTCAAACACGGTCAACACGACCCACATAACAACTTCGAGGTTGTTTGGACACGAACACGGTCCTGTGAGACCCACATGAATGTGAAAACAAACTTATAACACCAATGTGATATAGGTAACTGCTAGCCGGTGTGCTACTCCGTTCGCGTAAGAACGCACTCAATCAGACTCAGGTGAGTTTACGGCCCCACTTTTACTCTTTAACTGTTTTTACTAAACTTTTGGGGTGAGAATACAATGCAACTGTTTTAGATATATGACTGGTATGTTGTAAAACATTTTTGAGTGTAAATATTATCGCATTAAGCCCTCACGTATCCTTACCGTTAGTTGGGTAACAAACGAGTCGTTATTACGTAGTACTACTGGGTTTGACTAGCCCCACTCGGCACCAATGTTGACTGGAGGTCATAACAAGTGTAATATCGATGTTGATGCCGAGTTCAGCGATGACCCGGGGAGGCAATGGAAACAGTCAAGTTTCGGTAAGATGAACTGACACACTCACGGATCGTAGAATCCCACAAACAACTTAACATTCCCACTATATGTCTGTTTACTGATTTATGTCTGTCTAAACTTGTGAACTCACCAACTTTATAGTTGACACTTTTTTGCATGTATTCTCAGGTATCTAATGGATTTCAAGCTAGGATGCACACGAGGATGCACTAAGGAGTCTGGCTTGCATATAGACTTTAATCCTAGGTTTGATTTGCTAGATTTTAAAACGATTATCATTTTGTACTGTTTGATACAATCTACATTTCCACTGTGTACTTTAACTTTTTCGCTGCGTATTATTGAAACTTGTGTTATTTTACAAAATTGTATGTTTGTGTAACTCATATAGAGTCGTTCTATATGATCATGAGTTGTGATCCTGGCCACGTCACACCCGCGCGGTCTGACTTTGCACGTGGGAATTTGGGGGTGTGACATAACCCATCATAGTAGCATAAGGGTTGGATGTGAGGGTTTTTCCTTAGCTGACCCTATGCACTAGGGTTTCTTGACCATGCAACCATCTAAGCTTAGCCTTACATATATTTTAACCTAAGTTAACATCATTAAAGTTAAACTAATGAACTTGATTTGTACATTATGAGTATTACAATATAACTATCATGGGAAAAAGTCTAAAATACATTGTGCATGGATAACATGTATAGTATGATGGGTATATGTTTTCATATTTCATTAAGTAAACTTAAACTAAGATTTAAACATGAAACCAAACTAAGAAATAAACTTTATCATGTTAATATAGAGGGTTATGGACTAAGCATAGAATGGTAACAAAGACCAAGTCACTAATACATGTTTAAACAATTAAGTCTAAATAAGATGGGATTCTAAGCAAGAAACGAACATGAACTTACAAATGCATGAATCAATGTTAATAAAATTAGGGATTTGAAAACATCAACAACAACAAGTGAGAGCATCGTCTATCAATCATCCGTTCCTTGCACATCTCATTCATTCAATCAATGTGAGTAAATAGCCCCTATTTTCTGTTTTGAAATATTTTGGGGTGGAACATGTTAATACTATTTTTGAAATCAACTTCTTAAATGGTTCTCACTACTCAAAACTTATGTTTGGCTTATGTTGGTAAACTTAAACACATTTCAGTTAAACTTTGGATATAAGGCACCTAGTCATGACCTGACATGCCACACGACCTAATCCACTGAAATCTTTTATACAAGTTGTTTTTAAATATCATCATAAACTCTGTAACATGGATGCGTTATTTTAAACAAACTTATTCAAATCATGCATGTCTATATTCAGGATTTCAAGGGCTGAAATCACTATTCTCGGATTTCATACTTGAGGTTCACGCAATCGTTATTCTTAGGACTTCTAGGGTTGGAATCACTATTCTTAGATTCCAAACAAGAAGTTCATGCAACCGTTAATCTCAGGATTCAAGGTTTAGAAACTATGAACTTAGCCTCTAAACTTGAGTTCATGCAATCGTTTATCATTAGTACTGGGTGATCACAACAAGGGAAAGTGGGTTCTACACCAAGGTCAGGGTTGGCTTTAATTAACTTTATAGCCAAAGATGGATTGGTGTAGACATAGAAATATGAGTTAGGTGTCAATTAATTTTAACAGCCTAGATCATATTGGACACATTCGTAGTAATACAGAGTTGTTTTTAATAAACTTTATTACCATAGGCTGTGTTGGTTTATTAGTCAGTCCTTGCCTAACTCCAAACGTAGTTTGGGTCATGGATTTAAGATAACACTAGGATATACCTGATGGTAGTTTGTGTTACATCAGCATGTTACTAGTTACTACTTTTACATTTAGTACTTATACATTCTATATACATTAATTGTTGTACATGGTTCATTGGTTGACAAATTCAGGATTTATACATGTTATACTTACAGGTTCATAATTGGTTATCTTTTGAACTTATATTTTAATATTCATAAAACTATATTCTTTTAAATATTTAAACCTATGTATCTCACCAACTACTATTTGTAGTTGACAGATTTTCTTCACATGTTTCTGGTGATCAAAGGTAGACACAAGACATGGACAACTAAGGCGACCTAGTTTCAGATAGAAGAAGATCAAGAAACAAGCTAGGATGGATTAGAAACACATTTAAATCCTTGTTATTTAATTATCGTGTTTGTTCTTATTCTGTAAACTATATTTTGAGGTCGGTTAGTTGTAATCTTTTGGTAGTTAGACATGATCTGTAAACACTACTTTATTCATATGAAATATAATAATTCACTGTGGTTGTTCTTCATTAATCTTGTGCATGATTCAACCGATCAATCGATCAGTCATCACAGCGCCATGGATTACTCACGTGGCGCAGGGTGTGACAGGTTGGTATCAGAGCGAAGGTCATAGAGAACTAGGAAAAACCCAATACTTAATGACCTAGACTATAACCTAAGCTACCCCATAAGACTATGTGCTATAGGCTTGAGGATACTTAGGAGTTTGGTATACTTGAGTTAGCATTAAGTATACTGTAAGCTTGGAAGCTTTTAGGGACTAAAATTTTTCTAAATTTTTTTACATATACAAAAAGTAAGGAATTCAGTACCGGGATTCTATAATTTTAGGACTCGGACTAAATTCCTAACTTTTTGATTTCAACAAAGGATTTCAGAAGCAGGGGTCTGTATTCTTAGTATCCTTGATTTGAAATTCTCAACTTGTCAAGGGCTTCTAAGGTAGGAATACATATTCTTTGTATTCTTATTTGAAGTTCTCATCATGGGAACATTATACTTAGTACTGTAGCTACTGGGGGACTGGAATTAACATTCCAGTGCACAAGAACAAGAAAATTAGAGGTTTCGGTTACAAGTGAACCAAAACTATAGTTTTCTCAATCATAGTCTATGGAAAAATCATGAACAATCATAAACAATCATGAACAATCGTGGGAAGGGATTTTGGCTTTGAATACAAAAGGCGGACTAGCCCTGATATACTGAAGTGGTGGTGGGCTGAAGGCTGGGCTTGACCCTACGTATGCCCTATATATAAACTAACTTCAGTATGATTGGGGTAATTTGGTGTGACTATTGAAGTGAGTATCCTGGGTATTCAAGAAACTTTAGAATATCGAACAAGTACATTTGAACATATTCGTGAAGTCAAGTGAACAAAGAACATAATGAATAATGTGTGAACGAATGATATGTGAATCCATCGTATGTGAACATTGTGTGTGAACATTGTGTACAATCCTTTATGTGAGAACATGCTTAGATCTAGTGTAGATCACACATGCTCAGTACATGTGACAATTGGTACCTTACCGTCCGGCAAATCCGTACGACATGTGTACTTTTACTCTTAACTATGTCTAAATACTAGGTGATAAATAGTGTGAGATAACAGTTCAGTGGAAAAATAGTTAACAGTTGTATGTATTTCAATGAGAATTGTAATATAAATATACAAAAACACATGTGAAATAACAATGAAGAGTACAAAAGACAAAAAAAACACAAACTGGTTGTGATCTGATTTCTATAAATAACATAAATCAGATAACCGACAATATCATGAGAAAACAGTTGGGTTTGGTCGAGTCCGTCTGTGAGAATGTACAATTTAAACAACAATTCAGTATCGTTTACGAACGATGAACTGACAGAGTGTTTGCGTGGGTGACGTTTCACACAAACATATCTGTGGGTTTAACGTTCTAAACAACAACTAAAAAATAGAAAACCAAATAAGAAAGTGAAACGTACGATAACATTCATACAGTTAGCACTCTGTACAAATACGAACTTTTAAATAATATTTACTAGGAATAACCACAATAAAAAGAAAACTGAATAAACTATTTTTACAAAAATATGTGTAAATAACGTAACGTGAGGAAACAACGTAATTTAAAAAATCGATTGAAACCGAACAAGCGGGTAAACAATCAGAGTATAAAACCCCATTTTCTTCCTTTTCCCTCATATTTCAGCTTCCCTTTCTCTCTCTCTAGAAAGGTGATGAGCTGCTCTTTCTCTCTCTACTCTCTCTAACTTCTTAAACACTCCACCACAACAAAATACCATCAAATATTGGGTTCTTGGTGTCTAAACGACCCCCTCAGCGCGTATATTATAGAAGTATAAAAGATCTAACGCAAAACAAGCTCAAACGGAAGACAATCTAGAGAGAAGATTCGGCTCAAAGTGGGCTAGATCGACTTTCCTGTCGGGCGGAAGGTTCTCAGGGCGCAATATCGTATAATAATTGAAATGATCAGATTGTTTACATGGCACATGATATACAATGAGAAATGCTAACATGACATTGGTATAGAATTACAAAGTTAAATTACACAATTCATGTTCATAGTTTAACTAAGTAAATTTAACCAAAAGGAATCATAAAGTAGCTATCTTGTATCTGCACAAGATTCACAAAAGATGATTCATGAACATGTCATCAAAATATGCACAACACAAAAATAAGCTAGGTCTTCTATAAAGTTCACTAGCTTAAACATGATGCTTGCTGACTAAACTTGTTCGTCACCTGAGAAAACATGCATTTAAAACAAGTCAACACCAGGTTGCTGAGTTCATAAGTATAGTAATTGAAAACATTTGATAAATTATCATTCACAAGTTATAGTGTCACACACAAGTCTTATTGAATTCACATAGTCTTATCACACAGTAATGTGCTCTCCATAGTTACACCTACAGATAGTAAATCGTTCAAATTAATCATGCTTATATATTGGGCATATGTATCACGAATGAAGCCGCCAGCCCACCACTCACTTAACTGAACTCAATTCCACCTGTATGGCAACTATGGATACCTATTTCCTTCTCACATGAATTTGTTCCCCATTTGATAACAAAGCTGATAATCCCATATGATCTGATTCCCCAATGATATATATATTTAGGATAATAAGTTGGAAGATATATTTGGAAGATTAGATTTATATTAAATCTTATTCTTTAATTATCCTCTCAATAATAGAGTTTTACTGAAATTCACTTCTGAAATTAGAAGTGTCAGTTTACTCCTTGATGTGTCTCACAATTCAAATGACAGACCATAATGGGACGCCATTGTGTTCCTCACGTAATCAGATCGCAATGCCTCCAATTTATCCCCATCCATTTAGTGTCCTAGTGCCTTCACAACGAATGTGTACGAGTATCATGACATGAGAGGAAGTCAATTTCTCAGTCTACCTATGGCAGAAATGAAGGGTACAATTACAATCGTTGTCTGAAGATTTATATCATCATGTGTCGTTTACCAAACTTGAATGATGCAGCTCTGTTACTGGTCATATGATACCGGCCAATAATGATAATACGAATAACGTACCGACCTCCATCGTCGGCGGTTTGTCAAATATATGTTACCACTACGCTATCGTCGGTTTAGCCGCACTAAATGAATGGTAAACGATTTTCTTGAAGGGACTTACGACTGTACTTGAACTTATGAACACATGATTTTTGTGATATAATACAAACAGTCTTAATAGTAATTAGTTGATGTTATGTGTTTTCCCTTGGTTATTATCTCATTGTCTTTAGCAAAGTTGTATAAGAACTAGTCTTATTACACAGTTCTAGTAAATGTGTTGAATGATATCATCATCATGAACTTATGTTATCATGACTATCATTCTTGTTACCTCTTGTACTTTTCTGAGTGTTATCCCAATGTCACCTCCGTGTTAATAACAAAGTGTTGTAAAATCACATCTGAATTACACTTACATTATTTTAGTGATTGGATAATATCAGGAAATTATGTTGTCGTGAGATCATCCTTGATATGTTCTAATGGTATAATAAAAATTAAATTAACACAATGCTATGATCTCTAGTCTTTAACATTGTCTTATAAGATCTCGTCTTAATATACAATGTTAGCATATGCGGGGGATGACATCTTGAAGTTAGGTTATCATGATGTCATCCTGGATATCCCATGTAATTGTCTCAAATGTTATCTCAATGTTATGTATTCCCAATGATTAACAACGTGTTATAAGAGCTCGTCTTATTACCTAGTGTTAAAAAATATAGTGAATGATGTCATCATTAAATCAGGTCATCATGAGCATCACTCTTGTTGTCTCAGTGTTATAAACCCGTTCATATGAGATACATCCTTGATGCATTGTGTCATTTGTTTCTTGTTTCTTCATTGAACTCATTTGATGTTATAACATACTGATACTTAACCAATTTAGGTTAGGATTAATAAGTGATACATTCTTTGTTTATATGATTAACCTTGTTATTGACTTTAACCTATTGCAAAAGTCTTAACTCATAATTCACCAACTTTGTAGTACAAATGGCTAATTTATTTTATAAAAGTAAACACTTTTATTGTTACCTTGATCAAAAATGAACTTGTTATAAGCCTTTGACATGTTTTTAAACTATGTTTCATGATTCAAACACTTGTTTTAAGATTTATCTATGTTCTTAACTAATGTTCAAGTAATGTTGTTGAGAATTAAAGCAATATTTATGAGAACACCATGGACCCGGTTGCACCCAACTCTCTTGAGCTCTTAATCAAAATGTCAAGTCAAGAAAATGGATTCTCGAAAGTATATGTAGTCCATAAATTAGTTCTCGGTTTGTAGGGCCCGCCATAATGTGTTCTTAATTTGTAATGAGGAGTTCTCGGTTCCAGTATTCTCCAAACAATTGGGTTCTCGACTTGGAGCTAAAAGAGGTTCTCGGCTTTTGTGATTTTCTTAACATAAGGTTTATCGAATTTCATGGGTGTAAGGAAGTGGTTCTCGATCAGTTTATCCATAAAAAAAATGGGTTCTCGATCTCAATCAAAGAAAGTGTATAGTTCTCGGCCAAACTATGAAAAAGGAAAGAGTTTTCGATCAACTTAGGTGGTTCTCGGTTGAACTCACCTTCAACCTCCCGATTCCCATATTTCTTAAAAAATTGTAGGTCACTCAAACCCCCTTTTTTCATGTTTTTTATACTCAAATGGTTCAGAAAGACTTATTTAAAAATGAAGAATTCAAGGTTTGATGAAATAAAATTGAGTTCAAAGTTCATTCATTCAGGTTTGTTAAAAAAACCCTAAAAATCCGAAAGTTTAAGCTTGATTTACCATTGTCTCAGCCAATTTCAGCCCTGATCTTCTGTACTTTCGGATTATACTAGTTGATACCTTCGTTTTGATACCAAATTCAAGTGATTTGGTCTAGAAATGAGGTTGTTTGGTCATGGTGTTCTTGAGAGCGAAAGTTACAGAGAGAGTAGAGAGAGGACGATTTTCTTGTAGAGAGAGAGAGAGGAAATTCCTGCTGAAAATGAAGGGGAAGAAGAAAGAAATGGGGTTTTATACCCAGGGTGTTTACCTGCGTGTTCGGTCTTCATCGATCCCGTTAAATCTCGTTATTTCGTTACGAAACGTTAAATTTACATCATTTAATGAAATGGTTTTTCTTTATTTATTTTTAAAATAATAATTCTTAATAAAATATTATTATATTTAATTTTCATTATTTTAAAGGTCGAGATCTTTTAATTTCTTCGTTTCGTCATAACTTACGCGTGTTTTCGTACAGAGCGCTAAATGTACTAATACGATCGTACGTTTCACTTTCTTATTTGGTTTTCTATTTTTCAGTTGTCATTCAGAACGTTAAACTCACAGATATGTTTGAGTGAATCGTTACCCACGCAAACACACTGTGTGAATGAACAATTCAAACAACTGTTCAGTATCGTTTACGAACGATGAACTGACAGATTGTTTGCTTGGGTGACGATTCACACAGACGTATATGTGGGTTTAACGTTCTGAAAAACAACTGAAAACTAGAAATCTAAATCAGAAAGTGAAACGTACGATCGCATTAATACAGTTAGCGCTCTGTACGAAAAACGCACGTAAGTTACGTTTTCTAACGAAAAAATGAAATTAAATGAATACGATCTTTTAAATAATCGAAATTTAATAAAAATAAAATTTACTAGGAATAACCACCTAAAAAAGAAAATTGAATAAACTATTTTTACAAAAATATGTGTAAATAACATAACGTGACGAAACAACGTAATTTAAAGAAACCGATCGAAACCGACCACGTGCGTAAACAACCAGAGTATAAAACCCCATTTTTCCTCCTTTTCCCTCATATTTCAGCTTCCCTTTCTCTCTCAAGAAAGGTGATGAGCAAAACACCACCAAATCTTGGGTTTTTGGTATCTAAACGACCCTGTCAACGGGTAGATTACAGAAGTACAAAAGATCTAACGCAAAACAAGCTCAAACAGATGATTTTCACCAATTTTAGTGGTATGAGTTCAAAACCGCAATCTTCTCTTTTAAATGGGTTTTTCTGCATTATTTAATCATGAAATAACTTAAAGTAAGTGGTTTTTAAGTAACCTGCAACGTTACGAAAGTTTGGAAATCGGGAGGTTGAAGATGAAGAAGTCGAGAACACTCTTTTCAAGCCGAGAACCCTTAGTTAGAATCGAGAACCATTTTTCTTCCTTAAGTCGAGAATGCATGTGTTAGTAGACAACAAAAAGTCGAGAACCATTTAATTTTAACCGAGAACCATCTAACTTAGACAATAAAAGTCGAGAACATGTTGTGGGAAAACCTTTAAAATTCGAGAACATATGTAGCATTCGAGAACCTTTCCTTTGAAGACCCTTGGTTGAGAACCACCTCCTTTCGAACCAATAAATTCAAGAGCTACTTATTCTAGTCGAGAAACTCACCATTTTGTTGAACCACTCTAGAACCCCTACTTTTCTTTAATAAGCTAACCAAGAACCCCTTCACTCCTGAATATTACAAATCGAGAACAATATATAAGGGGAATTCATGGTCCACATGTATTTGAGCACTTTTGCATTTTATATGCATTGGCCGAGAACTCCCAAGAACTATATAATAATATTACATGCTGAAAAAAATGAGAATTCCATGTGTAGTGGAAGACAAACTTTCGAGAACCTATGATTGGAGCCGAATAAACCATAAAACTGAGGCACAAAATTTCAAGATTATTTGATCCAAAATTACTCAAACTTAATTAAGTTGGGTGCAATTGGGTAGATACCTTAATCAATATTACTTGAACATTATCTAGAAACAATTAGATAACCCTTAAAACAAGTGTTTGAATCATGAAACATAGTTTAAAAAATGTCAAAGGGTTATAATAAGTTCATGTTTGATATAAATAACAAAAGGTTATACTTTTAAAGTAAATCATTCAACTTTACTACAAAGTTGATGAAATATTTTTAAGTAAACATAAAATCATTTAAACTCCATTGTAAAATACAAAATGATTAAGTCTTTATAACATACTAGGTTAGTTCCCATGTATTACACGGATTAAATAAAAAATATAACAAATAATTATCAATGAAAATTTAAAAAATATAAGATGATTTTTAATATAAAATAGGATTCCAATTTCGTAATATTTAATATTTTAAGTATTTTAATATTATTATTATTTCTTTAAACAACTTTTTTTATAGTTCGTTTTTCCTTAAACATTGTGTTCAAATAATTGTTTTTAAAAATTTTATAATTTATAATAACTTTTTTTTTAAAACTGTGTTTTTTATATTAATATATTTTCATGTATTAAAAAACCTTTTTTATTTTAAAAATGCATAAAAAGTATATTTAATATTTAGTATTATTATTTAATGTTAGATGTATTTAATAGGAGAAAGAAGCGGGAAAATGAATGTTGAGATGCTCTAAAATCATGCCATGTGGCACCAAAAACATTTATTTATTAGTATAGGTAGATTATTTGTATTAACACAATTAATTGATGATAACCATCTTAGGTTAACATAAGGATAATAAACCAAGTGTTAACCTAAAGACCTAAGTTGTACTTAGGAAAATATTATGATATCCACGATTTTACAATATGTTAAAATCAAAGATGAGAATAATCATATAAACAAAGAACTCATTACGTACTAATGTTAATCTAAATTGGTTAAGTATTAGTATGTTATACCATCAAATGAGTTCAAGAGAAAAATCAAGATACAAAGACTTATAAAAGTTAACCAAACTCTAGGGTTAAATCACAAATCAATAACTTATACTTTTAAGTTACAAACCACTTTGAATCGAACACAGCATCATGAATACAGCATCAGTACAACAAGTGAGCGCGTGCATTCTTTGAATACTTAGTCAACCACTACAATTACAAGGTGAGTTCATTGTCTCTTTTCTAAACTCTTTTGTTTTATACCATGGGGTTGAGAAGACTGCATACATTTTATTATTTTATAAATGCTTAGCATGTTTTCTTAATATTCTATTATGATATCATATTGAGTGTGTATGGGAGTTCAGAAACAAATATGCCAAGTATCCAGGAACACTTAGTTTATCCTAACAGTTCGTACACTGGATTATTACTATCAATCTAGAATCACTTTGGGACATCTAGTGTGTGGTGGGCTGGCGGCTTCATTTGTGATACGTATGCGCTATATATAAGCATGCTTAGCTGGATGAGATACTATCTATAGGTGTAACTATGGAGAGGACATTGCTGGGGGATAAGGTCATATAAATCATTTTGAGACAAATTCGTAAATTTACATTTTATTGAGTAAACTAGAGTTATATGCCTAACTCTGGTAATTAGTTATAATACTTTGTGAGAACTATAACAATCAGTTGGGTGTAAACTATATTTTGTGACGTGTATAAACTTTTGTGAATTATCAACGATGTCTGATTGAATAAATGTTTTCATAAGACATTTTCAAATCAAATAAACAAATGAACTCACCAACCTAGTGTTGACCCGTTTTGGCATGATTCTTCTCAGGTGACGGACATGTTTAGTCACCAGGTTCGAGGATTTAGCTAGACGGCCTAATAGAAGGACCTAGCATATTTTGTGCATTTTCGTAGGATTCACATATGGTCAAGAACATTGTGTAGTTCAAGACAAATTTATATAATATGTCTTTTGTTGATATTGCAGGGTTAAATTATGGAACATAAACTGATGCAATTTAACTCTATAATTTTCAATGCATGTGTGTTTAGTTTTTCTCATTTCATATATCATGTGCTATACAAACAATTTGATCAACTAGATTATCACACGATATCTCGCCCCGGGAACCTTCCGCCCAACGGGAAAGTCGATCCAGCCCGCCGACTCGGGGTGTGACAGTACATGTCAACATAGGGTACGTTGACAAGTTAGTGCATACATACATGCCAATATATTTGATCATGTTAACACTGTTAATAAATACCAGCATAAGTACATGCCAACATAAGTTCAATCTTAGTCTAATCATGTGTGACAACTAGTACCAGATCGTCCAGCAATTCGTACGGTATGCGTATTTGCACCGTCTACTATGTGTAAGTACTATGTGTTAAACAGTTGTGTGACAACAGGGCTATGAAAACATTTAACAATTGTATATATTTCAATGAAAATTTGGAATACAGATATACAACAATACATGTGAAATAATAGTGAGAAACCAAATGACAAATACAAATCGGCTGCGATCTGATATCCAAAAATAACAGGAATCAGATGGTCGAAAATTCAACGAGGAAACAGTGTGAAATCATACATAACAATGTGAAAATAGTTCAGTTTAGTTGAGTCGTTTGTTAGAATGTCTAATTCAAAACAGTAATCCAGTATTGTTTCGTAATATCAAACGGACAATGTGTTTGCATGGATGACGATTCACACAAACATATATGTGGGTTTAATGTTCAGAATGATAACTAAAAAGTAGAAAAGAAAATCAGAAAGTAAAGCCATCGTCATGTTCGTTCGGGTGACGATTCGAACGAATACGCGCGAAGGTGATACGATCTGACGAAACAGATAAAACAAATATTTTCGAAACAGTAAAATAAGAAAAATAATTATAAAAAATTTACTATCAATAACAACCTTAAATTGAATTAAAGAAAACTATTTATTTAACTTTCATAGAAATCGCGTTACGATTCGTAAACGTAACGTAAACGAAAAAGCGAGTCAACAAATGAACCGAACGAAACCGAAATGAAAATGGTTATATAAACACTAAAACACATTTAATATCCACATTTAATATCCCACCAACCCTTTCTCTCTCTACAATCCCGGATCCCCACTCTTTCACTAGAATTTCTTCACAAAAACTCACCTAGATTCTTCATTTCTTCAACAAATTGTGAAAATTTTGTATCAAATAGAAGCTAACAACATTCCCCACATGAAAGTACAAAGGATCAGGCTTGGAATCAACACAATCGAAGGTAATGTGAGCTTGAACGAACAGTTTTTTCTAGGTTTTTAACAAACCCGACTAGCTGGACATATAAACCGGTTTTTATACTTTAAAACATGTTAGATTCACACCAAAACAAGTTTGCCATATTTTGATTTCATCAGAATAAAGATATTAAACAATTTGGGTTAGTATCGATGCAAAATCCATCAATATCGATTGATGAACATAAGATGGGATAGTATCGACTCATCGAAGATACTAATATTGACAGCCTTAGAATCGACCAACCTCTAGTCGATATTGATTATATCGATCGGTCAAAGTGAACTGAAACCCAAATCCATCGATATTGTTGTCGAACTTCTTGAGATCATCGAACTTAAACCCCATGTCAATAATGCTAGTATCGACAGGGTGCTGCCCAGCTTGTCCATCGATAATAAAAAGTTCGATGCCCCTTGTCCAGCCCCAAATCCATCGATACTAGTCCATAGATGTGATCCAAGTAATCCAGAACAAGAATTAAACAATATGCCTTGGCAATAAAGTTGTAGTGTTGATAGGAACATCATAGTGTCCATGGAGGGTCATTAGGGTTTTGGTGGTAACCGATTGATGCTCATCGATACTACTTGATTTGGTGCCATTGATACTATCAAAGTATTTACTTAGAACCTATATACACTATAAAAATCAAGTGTTTTATAACAAAACATGGTTTAGAACACATCAAAGAATGGTAATAACTAAGTCACAAGTTTCAATAACATCATTAGGGTTTTCAAAAAGTGTTAATTAATTTTCCTAAACAAGTTGATAAAATCTTTTCTAAACCCTTTGTTTCATGTCAAATGGTTAAGTTTTATAACATATCTAATGGTTAAGGGTAATATTCAAAGTTGTAACTAATAAACTTAAGTTTATACTTAGAAAACTTTATGATTTCAAAATCTATGATATTTTTTTTAAAGTTAAGTTCAAAACATTTAAACAAGAAATATTATGATATCCTAAGCTTAACCAAATTAGCTAAGTGTTAGTATATTTTAAGACAAAGTGAACTAAGTATAATTACACAACAAGGACCTATAACGGTTAACCAACTTTAGGGTTAACATACGAGATATAACTTATACTTATAAGTTGCAAACAACATTGAATCCAACACAGGGTTTGAATGCCACATTTTTACAACAACAACAAGTGAGTGCGTGCATTCTTGATTACTTAGTCAACCACTCCAACTACAAGGTGAGTTCATATGCCCCTTTTCTAATCTTTTGATTTTAATTACGGGGCTAAGAAACATGCTAACTCTTTTATTTAATTAAAAGTTTTAGTACATTATTTCAATTGTTTAAATTATCATGTGATTTGGATTATAAAGATTCTATATTTATTATTATACTTTCATTATATCAATGTGTATGCCTGTGTGTGAAATGACAATTATGACAAAGCAAGGATGATTTATGATAACATCACTTCATGAAATCATCAAATCCTTAAATAACATAAGTGTATTAAGATGAAATTTTATAACACTTTGTTATTAACTTTGAGATGTGTGACAACACGCGAATCAGGTTTATATTAAAACTTTAAATTTCGATGCATTTTGTTAATATGTTTAGATAAACACACTTCTTAGAAACATTAAGTAGAGAAATTATGTCATTAGTTGAGAACAATAGAACGCCCATGCCATAAAAATTTAGAAACAAGAATTCTCCTACGAAACATAATATATCCTTGTGACACAACGAGTGAAAATAATGTGAAACAATGATTTCACATATCCATATATGTATGTATTTATTTTTTTAGCTTGTTTAAAAATATGATAATTATAATGTCTAATGTTAAAATAATTCTAATAAATGATTATCATATTAAAAACTTATATGTATGTCACGACATACACACATAGTAGCATATATGTTCACATTTTGTTTATACATACATACATGCATAGGTGATTTAAATAAATAAAGCACAACTCTTTATAGTATCTACACATAACATCATGTTATGTATATAGAATAATTGTCCCTACATGCATGGGTATATCATGACTCACATACCTACATATATTCGGTATATATATATATATACACACACACGGTTACATTTCATATATATATAAAATATATATATATACATACGTTAGACACACATATAACAAACAAAAACCTTACACCACCTTTTCTATTACCCAATCCCTTCCCCATGCATTAACATCAAATCAAAACATATATATATACACTATCCTTATACTTTTACCTCTTGACACATATACAAATATATACATATACACGATGCATATATATTAATATGTATGCATACATATATACGTATGATACATATACACTTATATATTTCTCTCCTTATTCTCGACACACACACATTCTTATACATATATGTATATTCGACTCATATACACACACCCTACAAACACTAGAAAACAAAACCCCACATATTCCCATCCTTTCACCTCTTCTACACCCAATCCACTTCTCCCCTCTACCCCAAAACCGACCCCCAATCCCTCTCCTCTCTTTTTCTTACACCCTTGACCAAGCACTCCCTCTCTCTCTCTCTCCTTTCCTTTAATCGGCATCACACACACACAATTCATTCTACCACTTCACATTTTAACTACTCAAGATTCACCTCCAATTCACTCTCTAGTGGTCGACGGTTTTCATCCCTCACTCTCTCTCAAGTCTCTCGACGGTTTAGAAGCCACAACAAGACACCATACGAGTTCAAGGTTTACATTGACACAAAGGTTAGTTGGTTAGTCTCAAACTCTCGAAAATCTTGTGCTATCTACTTCTCTACTCGTCGCCATTCTTAACAGCCCCTAAACATCTATTCTCATCCTTTTTAAACCATAAAAATGGAAGTGTTATGAGGTTAGATCGCAAAAACACACATGCATGTACATGCATGTGTGCAAACTTGACTTTTTCCTAACAAAAACTATGATTTTCGTTACAAGAATCTTTGCACATTCATAAAATCAATTTTATTCCCATCTAAAACACCCAAAACCATGAGGGATGAGTACCTAGAACGATCCATACACATGCAAGTCTTGCATGTGTGATATCATGATCTTGGAAATCCATAACTTCCATTCTCGTATGTAGCATGAACTCTAAATCCATTCTATGTTTTCTACAATTCTTAACAGCCCACAAACCCCTTGGAAAGGTTGTCTACAAGTGTTAAGCACAAAGTGTAAGAACCACACTCCTTAACAAATAGTTATATATGCATGCATGTATGTAAAAATGAAAATCTACAACTTAAAATGTTAATATATATACATCGAAATTTTTATCAGGTTTAGATATGATTTTATTACTGGAAATATTTTATAAAAGATTGGGTTTTGATGATAGGAATATTATATTGTAATTTTTGCCCCAAAAACCCAATTTTTAAGACTTATAAGTGTTTAAAATATCAAAAAGCATGTTATTAGTTTTCTGGACAGAATGTATAGTTAAAATGAACTTATAATAATGATGGTATAACACTCAAAAAGTTTGAGTATTTATTTTTATGTCTAGAATAAGTAATGAATTTATTAAGATTCTTATAAATCTTGATAAAATCATAAAAAATAGCTCCTGCGTACTAAAAATGCTAAGTATAATTTATTACTGTATGAATATAGTTAGGAGATCTGGGAAAAATATTGAAACTAAAAATTTATAGTTTAAACTATTTATTTTCTATTTAAAATGTTTGTAAAGGCTAAAATTCTAATAAAATATGTTACTGCTCAAAATATGATATAAATATTTTTCCCAGTATTCTAATAATACTGGGAAGTCTCAGTAAAAATATGGTAAATTTTAGTAACTGTTAGGTATTTATTTGATATTTAATATAATAAATAGGTTAAAAATCATTTTATATAGTAAATGACCTCCTAAAATTCTGAAATTTGACCAGTGACCTTAGAACGTGATTTGGTTACTGTATAAAAAGTTCTGTAATTTTTACATATCGGGAAATATTTATTATAATATTAATGAGATTTAAAATGATAAAACTGTTTAAAATAGTAAACGAGCTTTAAAAATTCTGAAAATTTTACAGGAGTTAAATAACATGATTATGAGACTGTACGAATATTTTCGGAATTTTTAGTTAACAGAATCATTTTCTGGGAATTCTTGAGGATTTTAAGCATACAAAATCAAATTTTGATACAAGTAATTGATATAAAAATAATAGGGAATGTGTAAATAAAAAATTTACCCAGACCCTTTACTGATAAAAATGTAATGGGTAAAAACATATAAATATGTAAACTTATATTCTCATGTAATTTTGAATACTTGAAAATAAAGTTAAATGGGAAACAATATCACATCAATGTTTATGGCATGAATATTTACTAAAATCTAAACATACATTAGGCAAGTGAACCAATCAAGATTTACCATCAATCCCTTCATTCGACAGATAACCAAACATCAGTAACAGGTGAGTTCATGTGATCCCTTTTCTTTTACTGTTTTGGGATACTGAAAGCATGCTCCATAAACTGTTTATAAAATGTTATTTATGTGATAATGAACGTCCGTTTCAATAAAATTGCTTCCCCTAGACATTAAACGTAATTTACAACCATTAACTCATGGTAGAGCCGGTGAGTATATGGGTAGTACTACTTGGGGAATCCCCCACGCACAGTGGCCCGAAAGGGTGGGCCTTATAAAAGTAAGGTTGAAACCCCACTGAGGTTATGGCAACCGTTGTGGCATATATTCTTATGATACATAAATGACCGAGGGCAGGAACGGGTCTCGGAATGGGAAGTAGATTTAGTGGACCATGTTGCGGGCTAGCATTATAAGAGGCAAACGCTCGGCATGGTGCAGGGTTGGTTGTATTGTTATTGAATTATCACATGTTATATTATTATTGATTGTGTCATATTATTAAACTCATGTTCTCACCAACTTTTAGTTGACGTATTTTAGCATGTCTTTCAGGTTGAATTGGTAAGAGTAGGGGAACCGGATGAGCTCTTAGAGGAATAGTGATGGCTTTAGAATGGAGTTGACTTTAAAAACAATTTTATGATTATTGAATTATGTTTAATGTGGGCCCTGCGTGGCAATTTAGACAATATGTGATGTGTTGGATATTTTATTGGCTTTAGTTTGCTTTGGGCTATGGATTATTTAAACTATGCTTCCGCAAAGTTAGTTAAATGATTTAAATCAATCGTCACGCCCTAATCCCCTCGGGTTGGGGTGTGACAGGTTGGTATCAGAGCCCAAGGTTATAGGGAATGAGGTGCCTTAGTATACCTAAGACTATAACCGAGAGAATTGGGACAAATAGGTAGGAAAAATAAGGAACTTAGGAATTAGGAAATATTGCTTTAGGAAATCTAGGACAAGTTAAATTATCAAATATTCTAATTAATTTATTGCAGGAAAATGGATTCAAAGGGTAAGGGAATCAACAAGAGCGGACCATCAAGCCGACCACGAGTCTTCGCAAGGAGAGATTTCCCACCAGCGGTTCGCGAGGAGTTACATCGACAGTTTCCGCAACACTATAGTCCGCTGCCAGAGGATGCATACTTCTCTTCATCAGAGTCGGAGCCAATGGAGTATAATGATGCTGCATCTACTACGCCCAGTAGATCTCGCACTAGATCTATGTCTCCTCCCTTACCCCGTATTGAACCTAGTGACGGACCTGTTAGGAGACCCACACCTGTTATGGGAGCGAGGCTGGGAGCCTCCATGTCTTTTTGTGTGCCCAGGAGTGGACCTCTTTATCCTACCATGGGAGAACCTGATCTGGTTCAGCCCGCGCGTCATAGCGTGCACTTAGGGCATTCTGCTCGCCATGGGATGGATATGGCGGGTCCGAGTAGGAGCAGAGCTGTAGATGTCAACCCGCAGAGAGAAGAAAACTACATGCTGTGGTCTGCTATGTTCGAGCAGGAAAAGAAGGCAACCCAACTAGCGGAACAATTCCAAAGGCATATAGGAGCAGTCACACTGCAACTGGAAATGACACGCAAAGAACTGAAGGAGACCCGTGAGGCTCGACAGGCAACAAAGAAGAAGGGATTCTTTGCAACTGTGTGGGATTCACTACGTGGGAAGAAGACTTAGGGACTGATTTTTTTTATTTTTCATTATGAATTATGTCATTTGATGTACTATGAGACAATATGGGATTGCATGCCCAAATCTTGATGTATTATGAAACAATTGGGATTGATAGGGATATTTTCCCTGATGGTGCATTGGAAACATGATGGTGAAACATTTTGAATTATGTAATGAATGGGTTGAAACATTGAGAAATTTGGTTTCTATGAATTATTATTGGTTGTCATGATGAATGAATGTGATAATATGATACATCATGAGATATTTTGGATGTATGATTTTAAATGTATGGATTTGAATTGGTTGCCTAAATATATTTTTTTTGTTTTCTCTTTAACAATTGTTATCTATGAATATGACACAATAGTGAAACTAAATTAATTGCTCAATAATGACTAATAACAATAATTTTCTCTACGTGTGAAACTCATGATATAGAATGCCTCCCCGACGTAGCCAACGACTAAACCGTGGTCAACTCAATGCGGGAGCAAATCCAAATCCGCGAGCTGGACGAAGAAGGAATCCACCACCACCTCCCCCGGAAAACTCAGTGAATCACGTTGAAAATGAAGAAAACCCCTTGGAGGGCAACCCAAATGCAGGAGGAAATGAAGGAGACCGGAACAGGGAAGACAGAATGACTGATCTTATCACTAGACATATCCAAAACGCGATACCTACCATCGCCGCGCAAATCAGGGCTGATATGAATATAGAAAATCAAAACGAAAATGCCCACGGAGCTGGAGGGCCAGAAATCGAACAAGTAGAAACAGAAGAACGTAAGGGATGTTCATACAAGACCTTTATGGCCTGCAAACCCAAAGATTTTGAAGGAAAGGACGGTGCAGTAGGAGCAATAAGGTGGTTGGAAGACATGGAGTCAGTGTTAGATATCAGCGACTGCAAGGAAGAAAACAAGGTGAAATATGCGACTCACTCACTTAAGGGATCTGCGTTAACCTGGTGGAACACCATTGTCAAGACAAGGGGACGAAATGCCATTAAGACCATGAAATGGAAGGATTTTAGGGATATTGTTACTGAAAAATTCTGCCCGATTAATGAACTGGAAAGAATCGAAGCAGAATTTCTAGCCCATGAAATGGTTGGATTGGACCACACCAAATACATCAATCGATTCAATGAGATGGCGTTACTCGTACCACACTTAGTTACCCCTGAGACTAAAAGGATTGGAAGATACATTTGGGGTTTAGCACCACAAATTAGGGGATATGTCAGGACGGCAAGGCCAGCTACTTTTCAGTCTGCAGTAGAGCTGGGAGGAACGCTTACTGATGAAATTGTGAGATGTGGGAAGATAAACCAAGAAAAAGTGGGAGATAAGCGGAAGGGGCAGGATAACAGGAATGATAGGAAAGGAGATCACAAGTTTAGGAGGTTTGAAGGAAGGAAAAATGATTTTGGCAAGGTAAGGGATTCGACTGTACCCAGGCCCGGGAGAAAGCTATACCTAGGAACAAATCCTTGGTGTGACAAATGCAAGATACATCACCAAGGAGAATGCAATCCAAAGTATTGCTTTAAGTGCAAGAAAGCAGGACATCTCCTTAAGGATTGTAGGGCCAAGGATATAGCTAGGTGTTATGAATGCGGAGACCCTGGGCATTTGAGGAATGTGTGCCCGAAATTGAAGAAAGAGAAGCAGCAGAAAGCAACCGGAAGAGCATTCGTACTTACCGCAACAGAAGCGCAGAAAGATCCGGAAATGATAACGGGTACGTTCCTTTTAAACAATCATGTTGCTAATGTATTGATTGATACGGGTGCCACATTTAGCTTTATATCCACAAAATTCCGATCCTTACTCAATAAGCAACCTACTAGATTGAAAGATATATGTGAAGTAGAGATAGCCACTGGAAAAGTGATAAGTATAAAAGAAATGTTGAAAGAATGTGAATTAGTTATGGAAGGACAAAAGTTTAAGATTGATTTACTGCCTATAGAATTAGGAGGCTTTGATGTAGTTATTGGAATGGATTGGCTAACCCTGAATAAGGTAGAGCTTAACTGTGAACATAAGACTATGATAATTCCTTTAGTCAACAATAAGAAGGTAATCGTGATTGGACATAAGGTGAAAGAATTTCCACAAATCATTTCGTATGCAAAGACGAAGAAGTATTCAAGGAAGGGAAATATGATTTACTTGGCCTATGTAGTCATCAAGAAGGAAGAAACAGTACCTAAGGAAATACCAATCGTATCTGAATATATGGATGTATTCCCTGAAGAGCTGCCAGGAATGCCGGCACCAAGACAGGTGGAATTCCGTATTGATTTGATACCAGGAGCAGCACCCGTAGCTAAAGCACCATATCGCTTAGCGCCATCCGAAATGCAAGAAATGGTGACTCAAATACAAGAGCTGATGGATAAAGGCTTTATAAGACCGAGCTTTTCTCCATGGGGAGCCCCAGTGTTATTCGTGAAGAAGAAAGACGGAACGTTGAGAATGTGCATCGACTACCGAGAGCTAAACAAAGTTACTATAAAGAATCGTTATCCACTCCCCAGAATCGATGATTTGTTTGATCAACTTCAAGGGGCAAGCTATTTTTCAAAGATAGATTTAAGATCGGGATATCATCAATTGAGAGTTAGGGATGAGGATGTTCCTAAAACCGCGTTCAGAACTCGTTACGGACATTACGAGTTTATGGTAATGCCTTTTGGGCTTACAAACACACCTGCTGTGTTTATGGATCTCATGAACCGGGTGTGTAAACCATACCTGGATAAATTCGTGATAGTATTCATTGATGATATACTAATATACTCGAAGAATGCGAAGGATCATGAAGAGCACCTACGAAAGACGCTAGAACTCTTAAGGAAGGAAAAGTTATTTGCTAAGCTGAGCAAATGTGAATTTTGGATGAGAGAAGTACAATTCTTGGGGCACATTATAAACGAAGAAGGAATACAAGTAGACCCTTCAAAGATAGAGGCAATTAAGGAATGGGAGACACCCAGAACTCCTACCGAGATAAGGCAATTTTTAGGATTGGCCGGTTATTACCGAAGATTTATTGAGAATTTCTCGAAAATAGCACTACCGTTAACTACGTTAACTCAGAAGAAAGTGACTTTTGAATGGGGAGAAAAAAAACAAGAAGCATTCGACACTCTTAAGCAAAGGTTATGTAGTGCACCCATATTGTCCTTACCAGAAGGGAATGAAGATTTCGTGGTGTACTGTGATGCTTCTAGAATGGGATTAGGTTGTGTGTTAATGCAAAGGAAGAAAGTAATTGCTTACGCATCACGACAATTGAAAACACATGAGAAAAACTACACCACCCATGACTTAGAATTAGGAGCTGTAGTGTTTGCCCTAAAGATTTGGAGGCACTACCTATATGGAACGAATTGTGTAATCTACACTGACCATAAGAGCTTGCAACATATACTTGATCAGAAAATACTGAATATGAGGCAAAGAAGATGGGTAGAATTATTAAGTGATTACGACTGTGAAATCCGGTATCATCCGGGAAAGGCAAATGTAGTAGCAGACGCCTTGAGTCGAAAAGAAAGAGAGGTTCCACTAAGAGTAAAAGCCCTAAAAATGACAGTAGCGATTGACCTAAAAGAAAACATACTTAAAGTGCAACAGGAAGCCTTAACCAAGGAAAACTCAAGGGAAGAATCACTGACAAAAAGTGAGAAGCAATTTGATGAAGAAGATCAAGGTGGGTTAAAGGCATATAAAGGGAGGATATGGATACCACTGCATGGGGGTATGAGAGAAATAATTTTAGGAGAAGCCCATAAGTCCAGATACTCAGTGCACCCCGGTGGTGACAAAATGTACCAGGAGTTAAAAGAAAAATTCTGGTGGCCGGGATTAAAAAGATCAATAGCAGAATAAACCTGTCACACCCCAACCCGAGGGGATTAGGGCGTGACGATTGATTTAAATCATTTAACTAACTTTGCGGAAGCATAGTTTAAATAATCCATAGCCCAAAGCAAACTAAAGCCAATAAAATATCCAACACATCACATATTGTCTAAATTGCCACGCAGGGCCCACATTAAACATAATTCAATAATCATAAAATTGTTTTTAAAGTCAACTCCATTCTAAAGCCATCACTATTCCTCTAAGAGCTCATCCGGTTCCCCTACTCTTACCAATTCAACCTGAAAGACATGCTAAAATACGTCAACTAAAAGTTGGTGAGAACATGAGTTTAATAATATGACACAATCAATAATAATATAACATGTGATAATTCAATAACAATACAACCAACCCTGCACCATGCCGAGCGTTTGCCTCTTATAATGCTAGCCCGCAACATGGTCCACTAAATCTACTTCCCATTCCGAGACCCGTTCCTGCCCTCGGTCATTTATGTATCATAAGAATATATGCCACAACGGTTGCCATAACCTCAGTGGGGTTTCAACCTTACTTTTATAAGGCCCACCCTTTCGGGCCACTGTGCGTGGGGGATTCCCCAAGTAGTACTACCCATATACTCACCGGCTCTACCATGAGTTAATGGTTGTAAATTACGTTTAATGTCTAGGGGAAGCAATTTTATTGAAACGGACGTTCATTATCACATAAATAACATTTTATAAACAGTTTATGGAGCATGCTTTCAGTATCCCAAAACAGTAAAAGAAAAGGGATCACATGAACTCACCTGTTACTGATGTTTGGTTATCTGTCGAATGAAGGGATTGATGGTAAATCTTGATTGGTTCACTTGCCTAATGTATGTTTAGATTTTAGTAAATATTCATGCCATAAACATTGATGTGATATTGTTTCCCATTTAACTTTATTTTCAAGTATTCAAAATTACATGAGAATATAAGTTTACATATTTATATGTTTTTACCCATTACATTTTTATCAGTAAAGGGTCTGGGTAAATTTTTTATTTACACATTCCCTATTATTTTTATATCAATTACTTGTATCAAAATTTGATTTTGTATGCTTAAAATCCTCAAGAATTCCCAGAAAATGATTCTGTTAACTAAAAATTCCGAAAATATTCGTACAGTCTCATAATCATGTTATTTAACTCCTGTAAAATTTTCAGAATTTTTAAAGCTCGTTTACTATTTTAAACAGTTTTATCATTTTAAATCTCATTAATATTATAATAAATATTTCCCGATATGTAAAAATTACAGAACTTTTTATACAGTAACCAAATCACGTTCTAAGGTCACTGGTGAAATTTCAGAATTTTAGGAGGTCATTTACTATATAAAATGATTTTTAACCTATTTATTATATTAAATATCAAATAAATACCTAACAGTTACTAAAATTTACCATATTTTTACTGAGACTTCCCAGTATTATTAGAATACTGGGAAAAATATTTATATCATATTTTGAGCAGTAACATATTTTATTAGAATTTTAGCCTTTACAAACATTTTAAATAGAAAATAAATAGTTTAAACTATAAATTTTTAGTTTCAATATTTTTCCCAGATCTCCTAACTATATTCATACAGGAATAAATTATACTTAGCATTTTTAGTACGCAGGAGCTATTTTTGATGATTTTATCAAGATTTATAAGAATCTTAATAAATTCATTACTTATTCTAGACATAAAAATAAATACTCAAACTTTTTGAGTGTTATACCATCATTATTATAAGTTCATTTTAACTATACATTCTGTCCAGAAAACTAATAACATGCTTTTTGATATTTTAAACACTTATAAGTCTTAAAAATTGGGTTTTTGGGGCAAAAATTACAATATAATATTCCTATCATCAAAACCCAATCTTTTATAAAATATTTCCAGTAATAAAATCATATCTAAACCTGATAAAAATTTCGATGTATATATATTAACATTTTAAGTTGTAGATTTTCATTTTTACATACATGCATGCATATATAACTATTTGTTAAGGAGTGTGGTTCTTACACTTTGTGCTTAACACTTGTAGACAACCTTTCCAAGGGGTTTGTGGGCTGTTAAGAATTGTAGAAAACATAGAATGGATTTAGAGTTCATGCTACATACGAGAATGGAAGTTATGGATTTCCAAGATCATGATATCACACATGCAAGACTTGCATGTGTATGGATCGTTCTAGGTACTCATCCCTCATGGTTTTGGGTGTTTTAGATGGGAATAAAATTGATTTTATGAATGTGCAAAGATTCTTGTAACGAAAATCATAGTTTTTGTTAGGAAAAAGTCAAGTTTGCACACATGCATGTACATGCATGTGTGTTTTTGCGATCTAACCTCATAACACTTCCATTTTTATGGTTTAAAAAGGATGAGAATAGATGTTTAGGGGCTGTTAAGAATGGCGACGAGTAGAGAAGTAGATAGCACAAGATTTTCGAGAGTTTGAGACTAACCAACTAACCTTTGTGTCAATGTAAACCTTGAACTCGTATGGTGTCTTGTTGTGGCTTCTAAACCGTCGAGAGACTTGAGAGAGAGTGAGGGATGAAAACCGTCGACCACTAGAGAGTGAATTGGAGGTGAATCTTGAGTAGTTAAAATGTGAAGTGGTAGAATGAATTGTGTGTGTGTGATGCCGATTAAAGGAAAGGAGAGAGAGAGAGAGGGAGTGCTTGGTCAAGGGTGTAAGAAAAAGAGAGGAGAGGGATTGGGGGTCGGTTTTGGGGTAGAGGGGAGAAGTGGATTGGGTGTAGAAGAGGTGAAAGGATGGGAATATGTGGGGTTTTGTTTTCTAGTGTTTGTAGGGTGTGTGTATATGAGTCGAATATACATATATGTATAAGAATGTGTGTGTGTCGAGAATAAGGAGAGAAATATATAAGTGTATATGTATCATACGTATATATGTATGCATACATATTAATATATATGCATCGTGTATATGTATATATTTGTATATGTGTCAAGAGGTAAAAGTATAAGGATAGTGTATATATATATGTTTTGATTTGATGTTAATGCATGGGGAAGGGATTGGGTAATAGAAAAGGTGGTGTAAGGTTTTTGTTTGTTATATGTGTGTCTAACGTATGTATATATATATATTTTTATATATATATGAAATGTAACCGTGTGTGTGTATATATATATATATACCGAATATATGTAGGTATGTGAGTCATGATATACCCATGCATGTAGGGACAATTATTCTATATACATAACATGATGTTATGTGTAGATACTATAAAGAGTTGTGCTTTATTTATTTAAATCACCTATGCATGTATGTATGTATAAACAAAATGTGAACATATATGCTACTATGTGTGTATGTCGTGACATACATATAAGTTTTTAATATGATAATCATTTATTAGAATTATTTTAACATTAGACATTATAATTATCATATTTTTAAACAAGCTAAAAAAATAAATACATACATATATGGATATGTGAAATCATTGTTTCACATTATTTTCACTCGTTGTGTCACAAGGATATATTATGTTTCGTAGGAGAATTCTTGTTTCTAAATTTTTATGGCATGGGCGTTCTATTGTTCTCAACTAATGACATAATTTCTCTACTTAATGTTTCTAAGAAGTGTGTTTATCTAAACATATTAACAAAATGCATCGAAATTTAAAGTTTTAATATAAACCTGATTCGCGTGTTGTCACAGTCTCCCCTACTTGTAGAAATTTCGTCCTCGAAATTTGCTTTGTCATAGTCAACTTGTAGTTTGAAATAGTTGAGGGTACTTCTTACGTATCTCCGATTCTTTTTCCCAAGTAAACTCAGGCCCTCGTTTGGAATCCCAACGTACTTTTACAATTGGTATCTTACTACGCCTCAACTTCTTGATCTGCTTGTCCATGATTTCTACAGGTTCCTCCATGAATTGCAATTGTTTATTGACCTTTGCTTCTTTGTAAGGTATGATCAAACTTTCGTCCACTAAACATTTCTTGAGGTTTGACACATGAAACACATCATGTATTCCTTCTAATTCCAATGGAAGTTCTAGCTGATAAGCTACAAGTCCCACTCTTGCTAAAATTTTAAAGGGTCCAATATACCGGGGGTTCAACTTCCCATGTTTACCAAAGCGTACCGTACCCTTCCATGGTGATACCTTTAGCATGACTTTATCTCCTATACTGAACTCCAACGGCTTTCGTCTCTTATCTGCATAACTCTTTTGTCGGTCTTGAGCTGCTTTCATCCTCTCCTTGATTTTATGGATCTTGTCAGTAGTTTCTTGCACGATCTCAGGCCCTGTTAATTTGTTCTCACCTATTTCATTCCAACATAGGGGTGATCTACACTTTCTCCCATATAATGCTTCAAACGGAGCGGCTTGAATACTAGTATGGTAGCTGTTATTATAGGAGAATTCAACTAATGGCAAGTGGGTGTCCCAACTTCCTCCAAAATCTATTACGCACGCTCTCAACATGTCTTCCAATGTCTGAATAGTTCTTTCACTTTGCCCATCCGTTTGAGGATGGTAAGCCGTACTTAGTTTTAATTTGGTTCCCAGAGCTTCTTGAAGTGTTTGCCAAAATCTTGAGGTGAAGCGACTATCTCTATCTGAGATTATTGATGTTGGCACTCCGTGTCTCGACACGATTTCATTCATGTAAATCTTCGCTAACTTATCCATTTTGTAGTCTTCCCTTATAGGTAAAAAGTGTGCCGTCTTTGTTAATCTATCAACGACTACCCATATTGAGTCATGACCACTGGTGGTCCGAGGTAGCTTGGTTACAAAATCCATAGTAACTTGTTCCCATTTCCATGCAGGTATTTCGGGTTGTTGTAACAATCCAGATGGCTTTTGATGCTCTGCTTTTACTCTTGCACAAGTCAGGCATTTGCTGATGTATTCTGCTATTGATCTTTTTAATCCCGGCCACCAGAATTTTTCTTTTAACTCCTGGTACATTTTGTCACCACCGGGGTGCACTGAGTATCTGGACTTATGGGCTTCTCCTAAAATTATTTCTCTCATACCCCCATGCAGTGGTATCCATATCCTCCCTTTATATGCCTTTAACCCACCTTGATCTTCTTCATCAAATTGCTTCTCACTTTTTGTCAGTGATTCTTCCCTTGAGTTTTCCTTGGTTAAGGCTTCCTGTTGCACTTTAAGTATGTTTTCTTTTAGGTCAATCGCTACTGTCATTTTTAGGGCTTTTACTCTTAGTGGAACCTCTCTTTCTTTTCGACTCAAGGCGTCTGCTACTACATTTGCCTTTCCCGGATGATACCGGATTTCACAGTCGTAATCACTTAATAATTCTACCCATCTTCTTTGCCTCATATTCAGTATTTTCTGATCAAGTATATGTTGCAAGCTCTTATGGTCAGTGTAGATTACACAATTCGTTCCATATAGGTAGTGCCTCCAAATCTTTAGGGCAAACACTACAGCTCCTAATTCTAAGTCATGGGTGGTGTAGTTTTTCTCATGTGTTTTCAATTGTCGTGATGCGTAAGCAATTACTTTCTTCCTTTGCATTAACACACAACCTAATCCCATTCTAGAAGCATCACAGTACACCACGAAATCTTCATTCCCTTCTGGTAAGGACAATATGGGTGCACTACATAACCTTTGCTTAAGAGTGTCGAATGCTTCTTGTTTTTTTTCTCCCCATTCAAAAGTCACTTTCTTCTGAGTTAACGTAGTTAACGGTAGTGCTATTTTCGAGAAATTCTCAATAAATCTTCGGTAATAACCGGCCAATCCTAAAAATTGCCTTATCTCGGTAGGAGTTCTGGGTGTCTCCCATTCCTTAATTGCCTCTATCTTTGAAGGGTCTACTTGTATTCCTTCTTCGTTTATAATGTGCCCCAAGAATTGTACTTCTCTCATCCAAAATTCACATTTGCTCAGCTTAGCAAATAACTTTTCCTTCCTTAAGAGTTCTAGCGTCTTTCGTAGGTGCTCTTCATGATCCTTCGCATTCTTCGAGTATATTAGTATATCATCAATGAATACTATCACGAATTTATCCAGGTATGGTTTACACACCCGGTTCATGAGATCCATAAACACAGCAGGTGCGTTTGTAAGCCCAAAAGGCATTACCATAAACTCGTAATGTCCGTAACGAGTTCTGAACGCGGTTTTAGGAACATCCTCATCCCTAACTCTCAATTGATGATATCCCGATCTTAAATCTATCTTTGAAAAATAGCTTGCCCCTTGAAGTTGATCAAACAAATCATCGATTCTGGGGAGTGGATAACGATTCTTTATAGTAACTTTGTTTAGCTCTCGGTAGTCGATGCACATTCTCAACGTTCCGTCTTTCTTCTTCACGAATAACACTGGGGCTCCCCATGGAGAAAAGCTCGGTCTTATAAAGCCTTTATCCATCAGCTCTTGTATTTGAGTCACCATTTCTTGCATTTCGGATGGCGCTAAGCGATATGGTGCTTTAGCTACGGGTGCTGCTCCTGGTATCAAATCAATACGGAATTCCACCTGTCTTGGTGCCGGCATTCCTGGCAGCTCTTCAGGGAATACATCCATATATTCAGATACGATTGGTATTTCCTTAGGTACTGTTTCTTCCTTCTTGATGACTACATAGGCCAAGTAAATCATATTTCCCTTCCTTGAATACTTCTTCGTCTTTGCATACGAAATGATTTGTGGAAATTCTTTCACCTTATGTCCAATCACGATTACCTTCTTATTGTTGACTAAAGGAATTATCATAGTCTTATGTTCACAGTTAAGCTCTACCTTATTCAGGGTTAGCCAATCCATTCCAATAACTACATCAAAGCCTCCTAATTCTATAGGCAGTAAATCAATCTTAAACTTTTGTCCTTCCATAACTAATTCACATTCTTTCAACATTTCTTTTATACTTATCACTTTTCCAGTGGCTATCTCTACTTCACATATATCTTTCAATCTAGTAGGTTGCTTATTGAGTAAGGATCGGAATTTTGTGGATATAAAGCTAAATGTGGCACCCGTATCAATCAATACATTAGCAACATGATTGTTTAAAAGGAACGTACCCGTTATCATTTCCGGATCTTTCTGCGCTTCTGTTGCGGTAAGTACGAATGCTCTTCCGGTTGCTTTCTGCTGCTTCTCTTTCTTCAATTTCGGGCACACATTCCTCAAATGCCCAGGGTCTCCGCATTCATAACACCTAGCTATATCCTTGGCCCTACAATCCTTAAGGAGATGTCCTGCTTTCTTGCACTTAAAGCAATACTTTGGATTGCATTCTCCTTGGTGATGTATCTTGCATTTGTCACACCAAGGATTTGTTCCTAGGTATAGCTTTCTCCCGGGCCTGGGTACAGTCGAATCCCTTACCTTGCCAAAATCATTTTTCCTTCCTTCAAACCTCCTAAACTTGTGATCTCCTTTCCTATCATTCCTGTTATCCTGCCCCTTCCGCTTATCTCCCACTTTTTCTTGGTTTATCTTCCCACATCTCACAATTTCATCAGTAAGCGTTCCTCCCAGCTCTACTGCAGACTGAAAAGTAGCTGGCCTTGCCGTCCTGACATATCCCCTAATTTGTGGTGCTAAACCCCAAATGTATCTTCCAATCCTTTTAGTCTCAGGGGTAACTAAGTGTGGTACGAGTAACGCCATCTCATTGAATCGATTGATGTATTTGGTGTGGTCCAATCCAACCATTTCATGGGCTAGAAATTCTGCTTCGATTCTTTCCAGTTCATTAATCGGGCAGAATTTTTCAGTAACAATATCCCTAAAATCCTTCCATTTCATGGTCTTAATGGCATTTCGTCCCCTTGTCTTGACAATGGTGTTCCACCAGGTTAACGCAGATCCCTTAAGTGAGTGAGTCGCATATTTCACCTTGTTTTCTTCCTTGCAGTCGCTGATATCTAACACTGACTCCATGTCTTCCAACCACCTTATTGCTCCTACTGCACCGTCCTTTCCTTCAAAATCTTTGGGTTTGCAGGCCATAAAGGTCTTGTATGAACATCCCTTACGTTCTTCTGTTTCTACTTGTTCGATTTCTGGCCCTCCAGCTCCGTGGGCATTTTCGTTTTGATTTTCTATATTCATATCAGCCCTGATTTGCGCGGCGATGGTAGGTATCGCGTTTTGGATATGTCTAGTGATAAGATCAGTCATTCTGTCTTCCCTGTTCCGGTCTCCTTCATTTCCTCCTGCATTTGGGTTGCCCTCCAAGGGGTTTTCTTCATTTTCAACGTGATTCACTGAGTTTTCCGGGGGAGGTGGTGGTGGATTCCTTCTTCGTCCAGCTCGCGGATTTGGATTTGCTCCCGCATTGAGTTGACCACGGTTTAGTCGTTGGCTACGTCGGGGAGGCATTCTATATCATGAGTTTCACACGTAGAGAAAATTATTGTTATTAGTCATTATTGAGCAATTAATTTAGTTTCACTATTGTGTCATATTCATAGATAACAATTGTTAAAGAGAAAACAAAAAAAATATATTTAGGCAACCAATTCAAATCCATACATTTAAAATCATACATCCAAAATATCTCATGATGTATCATATTATCACATTCATTCATCATGACAACCAATAATAATTCATAGAAACCAAATTTCTCAATGTTTCAACCCATTCATTACATAATTCAAAATGTTTCACCATCATGTTTCCAATGCACCATCAGGGAAAATATCCCTATCAATCCCAATTGTTTCATAATACATCAAGATTTGGGCATGCAATCCCATATTGTCTCATAGTACATCAAATGACATAATTCATAATGAAAAATAAAAAAAATCAGTCCCTAAGTCTTCTTCCCACGTAGTGAATCCCACACAGTTGCAAAGAATCCCTTCTTCTTTGTTGCCTGTCGAGCCTCACGGGTCTCCTTCAGTTCTTTGCGTGTCATTTCCAGTTGCAGTGTGACTGCTCCTATATGCCTTTGGAATTGTTCCGCTAGTTGGGTTGCCTTCTTTTCCTGCTCGAACATAGCAGACCACAGCATGTAGTTTTCTTCTCTCTGCGGGTTGACATCTACAGCTCTGCTCCTACTCGGACCCGCCATATCCATCCCATGGCGAGCAGAATGCCCTAAGTGCACGCTATGACGCGCGGGCTGAACCAGATCAGGTTCTCCCATGGTAGGATAAAGAGGTCCACTCCTGGGCACACGAAAAGACATGGAGGCTCCCGGCCTCGCTCCCATAACAGGTGTGGGTCTCCTAACAGGTCCGTCACTAGGTTCAATACGGGGTAAGGGAGGAGACATAGATCTAGTGCGAGATCTACTGGGCGTAGTAGATGCAGCATCATTATACTCCATTGGCTCCGACTCTGATGAAGAGAAGTATGCATCCTCTGGCAGCGGACTATAGTGTTGCGGAAACTGTCGATGTAACTCCTCGCGAACCGCTGGTGGGAAATCTCTCCTTGCGAAGACTCGTGGTCGGCTTGATGGTCCGCTCTTGTTGATTCCCTTACCCTTTGAATCCATTTTCCTGCAATAAATTAATTAGAATATTTGATAATTTAACTTGTCCTAGATTTCCTAAAGCAATATTTCCTAATTCCTAAGTTCCTTATTTTTCCTACCTATTTGTCCCAATTCTCTCGGTTATAGTCTTAGGTATACTAAGGCACCTCATTCCCTATAACCTTGGGCTCTGATACCAACCTGTCACACCCCAACCCGAGGGGATTAGGGCGTGACGATTGATTTAAATCATTTAACTAACTTTGCGGAAGCATAGTTTAAATAATCCATAGCCCAAAGCAAACTAAAGCCAATAAAATATCCAACACATCACATATTGTCTAAATTGCCACGCAGGGCCCACATTAAACATAATTCAATAATCATAAAATTGTTTTTAAAGTCAACTCCATTCTAAAGCCATCACTATTCCTCTAAGAGCTCATCCGGTTCCCCTACTCTTACCAATTCAACCTGAAAGACATGCTAAAATACGTCAACTAAAAGTTGGTGAGAACATGAGTTTAATAATATGACACAATCAATAATAATATAACATGTGATAATTCAATAACAATACAACCAACCCTGCACCATGCCGAGCGTTTGCCTCTTATAATGCTAGCCCGCAACATGGTCCACTAAATCTACTTCCCATTCCGAGACCCGTTCCTGCCCTCGGTCATTTATGTATCATAAGAATATATGCCACAACGGTTGCCATAACCTCAGTGGGGTTTCAACCTTACTTTTATAAGGCCCACCCTTTCGGGCCACTGTGCGTGGGGGATTCCCCAAGTAGTACTACCCATATACTCACCGGCTCTACCATGAGTTAATGGTTGTAAATTACGTTTAATGTCTAGGGGAAGCAATTTTATTGAAACGGACGTTCATTATCACATAAATAACATTTTATAAACAGTTTATGGAGCATGCTTTCAGTATCCCAAAACAGTAAAAGAAAAGGGATCACATGAACTCACCTGTTACTGATGTTTGGTTATCTGTCGAATGAAGGGATTGATGGTAAATCTTGATTGGTTCACTTGCCTAATGTATGTTTAGATTTTAGTAAATATTCATGCCATAAACATTGATGTGATATTGTTTCCCATTTAACTTTATTTTCAAGTATTCAAAATTACATGAGAATATAAGTTTACATATTTATATGTTTTTACCCATTACATTTTTATCAGTAAAGGGTCTGGGTAAATTTTTTATTTACACATTCCCTATTATTTTTATATCAATTACTTGTATCAAAATTTGATTTTGTATGCTTAAAATCCTCAAGAATTCCCAGAAAATGATTCTGTTAACTAAAAATTCCGAAAATATTCGTACAGTCTCATAATCATGTTATTTAACTCCTGTAAAATTTTCAGAATTTTTAAAGCTCGTTTACTATTTTAAACAGTTTTATCATTTTAAATCTCATTAATATTATAATAAATATTTCCCGATATGTAAAAATTACAGAACTTTTTATACAGTAACCAAATCACGTTCTAAGGTCACTGGTGAAATTTCAGAATTTTAGGAGGTCATTTACTATATAAAATGATTTTTAACCTATTTATTATATTAAATATCAAATAAATACCTAACAGTTACTAAAATTTACCATATTTTTACTGAGACTTCCCAGTATTATTAGAATACTGGGAAAAATATTTATATCATATTTTGAGCAGTAACATATTTTATTAGAATTTTATCCTTTACAAACATTTTAAATAGAAAATAAATAGTTTAAACTATAAATTTTTAGTTTCAATATTTTTCCCAGATCTCCTAACTATATTCATACAGGAATAAATTATACTTAGCATTTTTAGTACGCAGGAGCTATTTTTGATGATTTTATCAAGATTTATAAGAATCTTAATAAATTCATTACTTATTCTAGACATAAAAATAAATACTCAAACTTTTTGAGTGTTATACCATCATTATTATAAGTTCATTTTAACTATACATTCTGTCCAGAAAACTAATAACATGCTTTTTGATATTTTAAACACTTATAAGTCTTAAAAATTGGGTTTTTGGGGCAAAAATTACAATATAATATTCCTATCATCAAAACCCAATCTTTTATAAAATATTTCCAGTAATAAAATCATATCTAAACCTGATAAAAATTTCGATGTATATATATTAACATTTTAAGTTGTAGATTTTCATTTTTACATACATGCATGCATATATAACTATTTGTTAAGGAGTGTGGTTCTTACACTTTGTGCTTAACACTTGTAGACAACCTTTCCAAGGGGTTTGTGGGCTGTTAAGAATTGTAGAAAACATAGAATGGATTTAGAGTTCATGCTACATACGAGAATGGAAGTTATGGATTTCCAAGATCATGATATCACACATGCAAGACTTGCATGTGTATGGATCGTTCTAGGTACTCATCCCTCATGGTTTTGGGTGTTTTAGATGGGAATAAAATTGATTTTATGAATGTGCAAAGATTCTTGTAACGAAAATCATAGTTTTTGTTAGGAAAAAGTCAAGTTTGCACACATGCATGTACATGCATGTGTGTTTTTGCGATCTAACCTCATAACACTTCCATTTTTATGGTTTAAAAAGGATGAGAATAGATGTTTAGGGGCTGTTAAGAATGGCGACGAGTAGAGAAGTAGATAGCACAAGATTTTCGAGAGTTTGAGACTAACCAACTAACCTTTGTGTCAATGTAAACCTTGAACTCGTATGGTGTCTTGTTGTGGCTTCTAAACCGTCGAGAGACTTGAGAGAGAGTGAGGGATGAAAACCGTCGACCACTAGAGAGTGAATTGGAGGTGAATCTTGAGTAGTTAAAATGTGAAGTGGTAGAATGAATTGTGTGTGTGTGATGCCGATTAAAGGAAAGGAGAGAGAGAGAGAGGGAGTGCTTGGTCAAGGGTGTAAGAAAAAGAGAGGAGAGGGATTGGGGGTCGGTTTTGGGGTAGAGGGGAGAAGTGGATTGGGTGTAGAAGAGGTGAAAGGATGGGAATATGTGGGGTTTTGTTTTCTAGTGTTTGTAGGGTGTGTGTATATGAGTCGAATATACATATATGTGTAAGAATGTGTGTGTGTCGAGAATAAGGAGAGAAATATATAAGTGTATATGTATCATACGTATATATGTATGCATACATATTAATATATATGCATCGTGTATATGTATATATTTGTATATGTGTCAAGAGGTAAAAGTATAAGGATAGTGTATATATATATGTTTTGATTTGATGTTAATGCATGGGGAAGGGATTGGGTAATAGAAAAGGTGGTGTAAGGTTTTTGTTTGTTATATGTGTGTCTAACGTATGTATATATATATATTTTTATATATATATGAAATGTAACCGTGTGTGTGTGTATATATATATATACCGAATATATGTAGGTATGTGAGTCATGATATACCCATGCATGTAGGGACAATTATTCTATATACATAACATGATGTTATGTGTAGATACTATAAAGAGTTGTGCTTTATTTATTTAAATCACCTATGCATGTATGTATGTATAAACAAAATGTGAACATATATGCTACTATGTGTGTATGTCGTGACATACATATAAGTTTTTAATATGATAATCATTTATTAGAATTATTTTAACATTAGACATTATAATTATCATATTTTTAAACAAGCTAAAAAAATAAATACATACATATATGGATATGTGAAATCATTGTTTCACATTATTTTCACTCGTTGTGTCACAAGGATATATTATGTTTCGTAGGAGAATTCTTGTTTCTAAATTTTTATGGCATGGGCGTTCTATTGTTCTCAACTAATGACATAATTTCTCTACTTAATGTTTCTAAGAAGTGTGTTTATCTAAACATATTAACAAAATGCATCGAAATTTAAAGTTTTAATATAAACCTGATTCGCGTGTTGTCACAGACTTGTGCAAGAGTAAAAGCAGAGCATCAAAAGCCATCTGGATTGTTACAACAACCCGAAATACCTGCATGGAAATGGGAACAAGTTACTATGGATTTTGTAACCAAGCTACCTCGGACCACCAGTGGTCATGACTCAATATGGGTAGTCGTTGATAGATTAACAAAGACGGCACACTTTTTACCTATAAGGGAAGACTACAAAATGGATAAGTTAGCGAAGATTTACATGAATGAAATCGTGTCGAGACACGGAGTCCCAACATCAATAATCTCAGATAGAGATAGTCGCTTCACCTCAAGATTTTGGCAAACACTTCAAGAAGCTCTGGGAACCAAATTAAAACTAAGTACGGCTTACCATCCTCAAACGGATGGGCAAAGTGAAAGAACTATTCAGACATTGGAAGACATGTTGAGAGCGTGCGTAATAGATTTTGGAGGAAGTTGGGACACCCACTTGCCATTAGTTGAATTCTCCTATAATAACAGCTACCATACTAGTATTCAAGCCGCTCCGTTTGAAGCATTATATGGGAGAAAGTGTAGATCACCCCTATGTTGGAATGAAATAGGTGAGAACAAATTAACAGGGCCTGAGATCGTGCAAGAAACTACTGACAAGATCCATAAAATCAAGGAGAGGATGAAAGCAGCTCAAGACCGACAAAAGAGTTATGCAGATAAGAGACGAAAGCCGTTGGAGTTCAGTATAGGAGATAAAGTCATGCTAAAGGTATCACCATGGAAGGGTACGGTACGCTTTGGTAAACATGGGAAGTTGAACCCCCGGTATATTGGACCCTTTAAAATTTTAGCAAGAGTGGGACTTGTAGCTTATCAGCTAGAACTTCCATTGGAATTAGAAGGAATACATGATGTGTTTCATGTGTCAAACCTCAAGAAATGTTTAGTGGACGAAAGTTTGATCATACCTTACAAAGAAGCAAAGGTCAATAAACAATTGCAATTCATGGAGGAACCTGTAGAAATCATGGACAAGCAGATCAAGAAGTTGAGGCGTAGTAAGATACCAATTGTAAAAGTACGTTGGGATTCCAAACGAGGGCCTGAGTTTACTTGGGAAAAAGAATCGGAGATACGTAAGAAGTACCCTCAACTATTTCAAACTACAAGTTGACTATGACAAAGCAAATTTCGAGGACGAAATTTCTACAAGTAGGGGAGACTGTGACAACACGTGAATCAGGTTTATATTAAAACTTTAAATTTCGATGCATTTTGTTAATATGTTTAGATAAACACACTTCTTAGAAACATTAAGTAGAGAAATTATGTCATTAGTTGAGAACAATAGAACGCCCATGCCATAAAAATTTAGAAACAAGAATTCTCCTACGAAACATAATATATCCTTGTGACACAACGAGTGAAAATAATGTGAAACAATGATTTCACATATCCATATATGTATGTATTTATTTTTTTAGCTTGTTTAAAAATATGATAATTATAATGTCTAATGTTAAAATAATTCTAATAAATGATTATCATATTAAAAACTTATATGTATGTCACGACATACACACATAGTAGCATATATGTTCACATTTTGTTTATACATACATACATGCATAGGTGATTTAAATAAATAAAGCACAACTCTTTATAGTATCTACACATAACATCATGTTATGTATATAGAATAATTGTCCCTACATGCATGGGTATATCATGACTCACATACCTACATATATTCGGTATATATATATATATACACACACACGGTTACATTTCATATATATATAAAAATATATATATATACATACGTTAGACACACATATAACAAACAAAAACCTTACACCACCTTTTCTATTACCCAATCCCTTCCCCATGCATTAACATCAAATCAAAACATATATATATACACTATCCTTATACTTTTACCTCTTGACACATATACAAATATATACATATACACGATGCATATATATTAATATGTATGCATACATATATACGTATGATACATATACACTTATATATTTCTCTCCTTATTCTCGACACACACACATTCTTATACATATATGTATATTCGACTCATATACACACACCCTACAAACACTAGAAAACAAAACCCCACATATTCCCATCCTTTCACCTCTTCTACACCCAATCCACTTCTCCCCTCTACCCCAAAACCGACCCCCAATCCCTCTCCTCTCTTTTTCTTACACCCTTGACCAAGCACTCCCTCTCTCTCTCTCTCCTTTCCTTTAATCGGCATCACACACACACAATTCATTCTACCACTTCACATTTTAACTACTCAAGATTCACCTCCAATTCACTCTCTAGTGGTCGACGGTTTTCATCCCTCACTCTCTCTCAAGTCTCTCGACGGTTTAGAAGCCACAACAAGACACCATACGAGTTCAAGGTTTACATTGACACAAAGGTTAGTTGGTTAGTCTCAAACTCTCGAAAATCTTGTGCTATCTACTTCTCTACTCGTCGCCATTCTTAACAGCCCCTAAACATCTATTCTCATCCTTTTTAAACCATAAAAATGGAAGTGTTATGAGGTTAGATCGCAAAAACACACATGCATGTACATGCATGTGTGCAAACTTGACTTTTTCCTAACAAAAACTATGATTTTCGTTACAAGAATCTTTGCACATTCATAAAATCAATTTTATTCCCATCTAAAACACCCAAAACCATGAGGGATGAGTACCTAGAACGATCCATACACATGCAAGTCTTGCATGTGTGATATCATGATCTTGGAAATCCATAACTTCCATTCTCGTATGTAGCATGAACTCTAAATCCATTCTATGTTTTCTACAATTCTTAACAGCCCACAAACCCCTTGGAAAGGTTGTCTACAAGTGTTAAGCACAAAGTGTAAGAACCACACTCCTTAACAAATAGTTATATATGCATGCATGTATGTAAAAATGAAAATCTACAACTTAAAATGTTAATATATATACATCGAAATTTTTATCAGGTTTAGATATGATTTTATTACTGGAAATATTTTATAAAAGATTGGGTTTTGATGATAGGAATATTATATTGTAATTTTTGCCCCAAAAACCCAATTTTTAAGACTTATAAGTGTTTAAAATATCAAAAAGCATGTTATTAGTTTTCTGGACAGAATGTATAGTTAAAATGAACTTATAATAATGATGGTATAACACTCAAAAAGTTTGAGTATTTATTTTTATGTCTAGAATAAGTAATGAATTTATTAAGATTCTTATAAATCTTGATAAAATCATCAAAAATAGCTCCTGCGTACTAAAAATGCTAAGTATAATTTATTCCTGTATGAATATAGTTAGGAGATCTGGGAAAAATATTGAAACTAAAAATTTATAGTTTAAACTATTTATTTTCTATTTAAAATGTTTGTAAAGGCTAAAATTCTAATAAAATATGTTACTGCTCAAAATATGATATAAATATTTTTCCCAGTATTCTAATAATACTGGGAAGTCTCAGTAAAAATATGGTAAATTTTAGTAACTGTTAGGTATTTATTTGATATTTAATATAATAAATAGGTTAAAAATCATTTTATATAGTAAATGACCTCCTAAAATTCTGAAATTTCACCAGTGACCTTAGAACGTGATTTGGTTACTGTATAAAAAGTTCTGTAATTTTTACATATCGGGAAATATTTATTATAATATTAATGAGATTTAAAATGATAAAACTGTTTAAAATAGTAAACGAGCTTTAAAAATTCTGAAAATTTTACAGGAGTTAAATAACATGATTATGAGACTGTACGAATATTTTCGGAATTTTTAGTTAACAGAATCATTTTCTGGGAATTCTTGAGGATTTTAAGCATACAAAATCAAATTTTGATACAAGTAATTGATATAAAAATAATAGGGAATGTGTAAATAAAAAATTTACCCAGACCCTTTACTGATAAAAATGTAATGGGTAAAAACATATAAATATGTAAACTTATATTCTCATGTAATTTTGAATACTTGAAAATAAAGTTAAATGGGAAACAATATCACATCAATGTTTATGGCATGAATATTTACTAAAATCTAAACATACATTAGGCAAGTGAACCAATCAAGATTTACCATCAATCCCTTCATTCGACAGATAACCAAACATCAGTAACAGGTGAGTTCATGTGATCCCTTTTCTTTTACTGTTTTGGGATACTGAAAGCATGCTCCATAAACTGTTTATAAAATGTTATTTATGTGATAATGAACGTCCGTTTCAATAAAATTGCTTCCCCTAGACATTAAACGTAATTTACAACCATTAACTCATGGTAGAGCCGGTGAGTATATGGGTAGTACTACTTGGGGAATCCCCCACGCACAGTGGCCCGAAAGGGTGGGCCTTATAAAAGTAAGGTTGAAACCCCACTGAGGTTATGGCAACCGTTGTGGCATATATTCTTATGATACATAAATGACCGAGGGCAGGAACGGGTCTCGGAATGGGAAGTAGATTTAGTGGACCATGTTGCGGGCTAGCATTATAAGAGGCAAACGCTCGGCATGGTGCAGGGTTGGTTGTATTGTTATTGAATTATCACATGTTATATTATTATTGATTGTGTCATATTATTAAACTCATGTTCTCACCAACTTTTAGTTGACGTATTTTAGCATGTCTTTCAGGTTGAATTGGTAAGAGTAGGGGAACCGGATGAGCTCTTAGAGGAATAGTGATGGCTTTAGAATGGAGTTGACTTTAAAAACAATTTTATGATTATTGAATTATGTTTAATGTGGGCCCTGCGTGGCAATTTAGACAATATGTGATGTGTTGGATATTTTATTGGCTTTAGTTTGCTTTGGGCTATGGATTATTTAAACTATGCTTCCGCAAAGTTAGTTAAATGATTTAAATCAATCGTCACGCCCTAATCCCCTCGGGTTGGGGTGTGACAAGATGACAATAAGATAACACCGAGACAATAACAAGTGATAGGAAGAATGATAATCATGACAATATAAGTTACGATGACATTATCATTAATCAGATTTACTAACACTGTTTAATACGACTAGTTCTTATAACACTTTGTTAGAGGCATTGCTAACACATAACAAAAATTGATTACTATTAAGACTATTTGTATTATATCACAACAATCATGTGTTCATGAGTTCATGTCCAGTCGTAAGTCCCTTACAAGTAAATCATTTACCATTCATTTAGTAGAGGCTAAACTGACGATAACGTAGTGGTACCATAGGATTGAAAAACCGCTGGCGAGTGAGGTCGGTACGTTATTCATAACATTGTCATTGGCCGGTATCGTATGACCCCTAACAGGGCTGCATCATGTCAGGTTTTGCAAACGACAAATGATGATATAAATCTTCATACACTGATTGTAATTATTTTCACTTCGTTTGTATTGACTGGTAGACTGAATAATTGATTTTCTCTCATGTCATATTGCTAGTACTAGATTCGTTGTAAAGGCACTGATTCTATAAGACAACAAGTGGATAGGGGTAAATTGGAGGCGTTGTGGTCTGATTACGTGAGGACCACAATGGGTCCCATTTATGCTTTATACATTCAAGCTGTGAATGTCACACCCCGGGCCGGCAGGCCAGATCAGAGACCTGTTCGGCGGAATAGTCCCGAGGCATGATTGTAATCGGAGTGATTAGATTGTTACATTGTACATGATAGTATGAGAAATACTAAAATACATTAAATGAATAAAATTATATTACAACTGATTCATAATTTAGTTTTATTACAACTTGACTTGGGCATCTGGAATGTGGACCGGATGTCTCAGAAGGGTTGCTTGCACAGGTGCAAGTCTTGAATCTTGTGTCCGGGCTAACTAGAGAGATTCTACGCAGGAGTTATAGGTTCCTCTAAGGGACCCTATCTTTCTCTCTCTAAAAGTCATCCTGTTTTCACATGTTCTTCACCTGAGAACATCTAAAATCAATCAACACTAGGTTGGTGAGTCACATTCGTTTTGAAGATGTTAGGTTTTGTAAATGGTTTAGTGCAAATCTTTTCATTCACATTGGTTTTGAATGTGATGAGCGAATGGTATTGAAAACAAGAATAAACTATACAAGTGCGTCAGTCTGACCATCATTACTGACACCATCCTAAATCACCGAAGGTAGTTTATGTATAGGGTATACGTAGGGTCAGGCTTACTGCCAGCCCAGCCACCAGCCCACCACCCCTTCGATAATCCACGAGGGTGTCCTTAATGGAAATCAGACCTTGTAACTTGTGTATCCACACTCTACTCGACATGACAGATGATTGTAAAATGAAATTTTGAGAAAGAAGCATATGCTCTGTCTCCTAGTATAGGAGACAAGTTTTTTTTTGTCTAGAAAATCACACAAGGGACGCTTCTTTCTTCTAGTAAAACATTGTTTGCTGTGTACTCGTTTGAAACTCGTTCAAGACCAGGTCTTGAACATTTATTTGATTTGAAAACTCTTGTTTTGTTGGGTGGTCTGTCTGTAATATCACCCTTGTGATCATTTACCAACCCTAACTGATATGATTGTGTGATTAGTTCCCCTAGAACTAATCTGAGTTGTTGTTGCACGTGAGTATGCATGTAACGTACCAACCTCGGCGCTGGAGGTTTGTTAAACCTATGGTACCATCTACGTTACCGTGTGTTGACCTGCGTCAATGAATGGTAAATGACTCTGATGTGTGTTGTTCGAGAATTCCTTAGTGAATTCCTGATATGATATTGTGTGGAGGCATGTCCTAGTGAATTACTCTAGACAAATACCATGAAAATATGTTGTTATTGACGGGGGATTCCCATGAAAATAATGGTATTCAATTGTGCACTACACAATTCCACGATTCGCGTCCATTCGTCTCTTGGTTGGGCACAAAGCCTCGAGCATGTTGCTGTCAACGGACATCTTCTTGCTGATTTGTGTTTTGAACCCTTGAAACTGGTTTGTTGTTATTGTTTGACGAAAAGTTAAATGGAGCAACGAACGCTCAGTAAAAGTTTATACGTATAAAATTCGTATAAGAGGTTGAGAATTGATCCTATTATTGAAATTATTTGAAAATAACTCTTATTCGTTGATCACTCGAATAAGTGGTTTCAACTTCTCAGCCCTAAATGATTTTGAAGCAAGAAAATTGAAAACAAGGGGTCTGTGAACTCACCTAAGGTCTTAAGTCTTCGATGCACTCACCTGGTATGTTCTCTTGGTTTAAAACCTGTGTTAAATATTAGTTAGCTAGGTGTTAGGTGATTATGCGCTCTGTTTCTTGATGTGATTTTGGAAAATGTGTTTTCATTGGTTTTAATTTAATTAGAATTAAGATCGGGTCTAACGTTCGGTTCTATCGATACAAATGGTGTAAGGTAGAATTTTCAGCACTTAGCCGTTTTGGGATGTTCTTGGTGCGAGCGGGTGGTTCGTGCGAATGGTCGTCCTTCACATGAACGGAGTAATGCGAATGCATATTCTCCTTCTTGTTATCCGTTCGTGCGAATGGGTCTTCATTTGTATGATTTTTCCACACGAATGAACCCATGTCGGTCGTGTGACAGTTCCTTCGTTTGGCAACTCGTTCACATGACTCTTCTTCACGAACGAGGCTTCTCGTTCGCACGAATGAGCCCTTCGCATGGCTCATTCGCCTAAAAGTTTACCAAGAACGCCATTTTAGAAATCGGTGGTTGTTTTTCGTGTTTTTATTGTCGACATTGATGGTAAAACGTTTTGGAGTGTTTTGGTGTCAAGGATCGGGGTTAATACTTTGGTGAAGCTCGTATTTGACCGAAAAGAGATGGAAAAGGTTGAAATATTGAAATGGAAGTGTTAAGGTTGAAATACACACGATTTGGACGGTGGAATGGTCCGATTTCGCGCGGAAATGGTAAAAAATCGAGTGACCGAGTTTGGGGTTTGGTTGAGAGAGTTGCTGAAAAATGGGTTTGAAAAACGTAAGTGTTGCTTTTATAGCTGCACTGTTACACGAATCAGCAGTTCGTACGAATGGCTCCTATTCGTGCAAACAAACTGTGGCTATAAAGCTTCACGAACTAGACCGGTTCATACGAATGATATTCCATTCCTACAAACGGTTGTTTGTTTTAAAATTTTGATTGTTTATTAAATTGTTTTTGGTGGGGTTTTATCTAAAATTGTTTTTATTTACGTCAAAGTTAAAGTCTCACGCGTACATTTGTATGAATCTTCACCCATATAAATGTCGCATTGTCTTTTAACTGCTGACACTGTTTGATACTGTAAAGATTTCATTTGGCGTATTTAAATCTTACAACATATCCACATGGATCGGCACCCATGTGGATATCTCTTTGGATCGACACTTCAAATGTTAACTATTCAGGTTTTGTTCATTGGTTTCCCTCACAGGTTGCTTTTCTTTTCTTCTGATTCATGTTCATGTAATTAAGTGGATTCCCTAACTGTTTTAGGAGAACCCGTGTACTTTTATTTTCGTTGATTATTGTTGTCTTCACTCTCGTAACACTATGTGTTACACTGTGATTGTGTACACCCTTGGATTTCTGACTCATGGTTGCCCGGATGCTGATTGTCACAGTCTTCCCCTGTTGAAGGAATTTCATCCCGAAATTGGAAATGTGTTCTTGGGCCCTCATTTTCCCTTTGAATGTTTTGGGAGTCGACCAGTCATGAATGTGAGTCTCCATATTCTCCATGTTGTACTTAGGCGTACATGGGAAAAATGTTTTCACAGTCTGATACCCATTTGTGTGTACTTCGCTCGAGTCCTATGAGTTTGCCATCGACAGTTGTTGGTTGATATTTTGGTTCGAGATGTGTAGAAAGTATGCGCGGTATTCCACGGTTCTCGAGAACATAATGTGGTCAACTCGGTTTCACACAGGTGATAGGTGCACAAATGATGTTACGATACCATCTGTGTCTGTATGTCCTTTACTGACCGAGTTGATTGTTGTGATTTGGTAGAAGCAGATGCATAACTTGGATCGGTTATTCTTGATGCTTCGCAATTGGAATAGGCTTGCGAAATTGGTTCGTATAGATTTTCGGGTTTGCTTAGTGAGTTAGTCTAGTCTGTTTAGACTTTTCATTGAAGCCGTGTTTCCACTTTGCGTTTACAAGAACGTCTACTTCCTCAATTTACTCACTGTTGGCAATGCAATGTGTTCAACCATTTCTTTTGAGTCGTGTGGTTTTCTTGCATTGTTCCTAAGGTGGATACGTATGGTCTCTTCTCTTCACATTCCCAAGTTCACGGTTTGCCCTTGGAATTGTATGGATGTCCACGCGCCTTACAGCCGTCACTATCCTAGGACTCAGCTTGTTAATTTGCTTGAGGACGACAAATCATGGATTGTCCTCGGCTATGTTTTGGGAGGTTCTACCCAGTGGAGGTTGACTTCTCTCGCCTCTTAGTCGACGATCAGAGGCATATAGGTCAATTGTGGCATTTCACAATCTGACAGCATAGCTCTCTCGTAACCATCCTGGATTGTTTCTCTGCCAATCCCATCGAGCTCATGGAGAAATTTCTCCCTTCGTTCGTTCGCGATGTTCCTTCATCAGTGGTTGAGTTGGACGCCGCATATAGAGTATGCTTTCTGATGTTGGGTTGTTGAAAGTGATACTCATTTGGGAGGTGAAGATTATTGATGTTCCTAAAAGTGGTCTAAGAAATAACCAAAAATACTAACCTATACTTAACTTAATTACAACGAGTTAAAACCGAAAATCCTAAACTAAACCACTACGATAGGCAAGTGTACCTATCAATTGTAGAATAGCTAATGAAAGTCCGGATATCGAACCCACGAGACACTGACTTAACGAAACAAGATTAGGGGTTTTGAATAAAAATGACAAGTACTAAATTAATTAAACTAATTATCCTAATTAAATTAGAAAAATTAAATTCAACTAATATTAAACCCTAAAATCAGATTAACAACTTTAATTAAAAGAAATAATTTACAATTTTAGAAAAACCTAAACAATTGGGAAAAGCTCTACTTAGGTAAAATTCCTGTTTGTGATTATTGACACTTTTGACTTTGTTTGATATGATGGAACTACGATCTTAAACAGCAAAATATAGGTAACCTAATGGATTCTGGATCAATTACCAGATGTAACCAACTAAGAAAAACTAATCTTGCACTAAACACACTAGTTAGTTGAATCACCTTCCGGATTTTTCCAATAACACTTTTGTACTCAAATGAACAAGTCACATTCCTGATTTTCTCATTCCAATACACCAAAGATGCAAGGAGTAATCTTAAAATGTCTAATTTGACATGAAATGACAATAACACTAAGTCTTTCAAATAATCATTCCTCCCGGGTAATTATTATGAAAACCCTAATGCTAAAGATCACCCGACAAGTCTATCACCTTCCGGATTTCTAAACTTAGATACACATAGAACCCTAAGAAGATCAATTATATCTTTTCCTATGGCTAGTGATATCAAACAAGTCATAAACTAGTCATAACACCAAGTCAATGACCTAATACATGTCTAACACCAAAAGACATTCAATAAACACGTATGGAACATGATATAAACTGATATAATCAAGATTAAATACACAAAACTCATCCAAATGACAAACTAAGATCTGTTACAAAAGTATTTTCCATCATAAGTCAAAACCATAGTCAATAGTCATCAATAATCATTCAAACATTCATTCTAACCTAAGTAGAATCAAAGAACTAGCCAATATACATCATCATCAGTCAATAATAATTAAAAACAGTAAGATGAAATGTTATAAGCTACAGAAAATTAATAACAAGTAAGAACAACAAGTGACCAAGATGAATTCACATGTACACCAAGTCTTCTAGCCCTCCAATGCTTCCCAAATGCTTCCCAAAGCTCCTGGAATGCTCTCCTGCTTCAAAAATGGTCGAGAATGATTATCCAAACGGCTTGGGAGCGTCTCCTCTTTATTCTCGCATTAATCTTGACTTTTTTCAAATTTTAAAACACGTCGCGTACCGCGGAGACCAATTCAAAACATAATCGCGTACCGCTACAGACAAAATAAGCGGGCAAGTCCCGAAATCCTTCGCGTACCGTGAAGGTTTTGTTCTTCCTCTTTGCGTACCGCGAAGCTCCCCAAATGATTAAAACTTGTCTTTTTCTCTTGATATCAACCGGGGCTCGATTCCTTCGGGTTTCGAACTCGATTTCCACTAATTTCATTCGACAAGCCTGTAAAAACCACAAACATGTAAAAAGAATCTAAAAATAAACAAAAACGATATATTTACAACTTAAAATCGACTAAAAATCATTTAAAAACCGGATGTATTTTACAACACATCAAAAATACCCACACTTAAACATTTTTCGTCCTCGAAAAAGATTTGCAATGGAATCACAACCAGAAATTTAGTTTTAAACTCAAAATTTTAAACACATACACATTAACCACGATTGTTAGTATTTGTATCCATTTAAACCAACAACTGATATCCAGGTTCCCTAATCTTGATTCATTATGTTCAAATGATTCAATCAACTATAGGTATTACACTCAAGTCATATACATCAACCTAATCCTGATAAAAGCTTTCAAATTACCATTACATTCGAACAACCTAAATGAATTTAAAAATCAAACCTTATATGGAATGGATGAAGATATGGGCATTTTGCTTCTAAATTAATGAGCCTAACTTAGTGGTGTTTCACTCGGTTGCCATCCGGGGTATGACACATAAGTTGCAGCTCTTATTTTATTTTGTTTTATTTTTTTCTGCAAGCTCAGCCCATTTAGTGGATTGATGGATGATGTTTCTTTTAATCAGGAGCCATAAGTCTCAAATTTATTTTCATAAAAAGAGAATATATGTGCCAGGTTTAATTTTAAAAACATTAAGTCGTTTGTTTGTAAAAGTTCCTTTAATCACAATTAAACAGTTTCAGAATCCCCATATTTCTCAATGCAAAACCCATTAGCATCATGAAGATTAAGTAAATTATATCAATACTAGAGAACTTTTCTATTAGTTAAGCCTACTAACATATCCCAAATTAGATGCGTATGTTTAAACTTTTAAGAAATCACAAAATTCGCAATTATACTATCATATTCCATTTTAATGCAAAACCTAATTCAAAGACTTTTTACAAAATTATATACAATATTTACACAATCTAACCTAGAAAATTTAAAATCAGACTCAATTTACAATTAAATAACTACAAACCTAAATAAAAATGAAAAAGAACAAAATAAAGGAAAAGAAAAGAAAAATTTGGAAAAGACTTAGCTGGTTTTATGTAACAGCCGTGCATGTCAAATCCAGAATAACACGATCGTATAGCATTCCATTCGCGATCGAGTTATTGTAATCCTGTTGGTTGCCATTCTAATACAAATTATGTAAGTTATCACTACCCAACTGATAAGGGTAATTCAAACCAAACTGCAAATGAAGATCTAAACAATCCAACAAAGATTAACTATAAAAGAAAAATTAAAATAAAAGACTCAAAACTAACTAAAACTGACTTGATTAATTACAAATGACTCAAATTTAAAAAGGAAAATCTTTTTGTATTTATTGATTATTTTCCAATTTTAACTAAAAATTATCAACTTATTTACTAAAATTTTCAAAAATTTACAATTTTACACAAATCTCATACCCAAAGTTAAAATCACACATTGTCCTCAATGTGGAATACGAAACAATGAATAAATCAACAAAAATATACAATTTACAATATTTACAACTTCCCTGATATGTGACAATTTCCTCGTCAGTCTTATCAACCGCCATCAAATCGAATCGCAATCAAAAATAAATCATAACTCGCATTCTGAACATTCACGATGAATTTGGCAATCCACTAACACTCACAACAAACCATCAACATATACATGGATAATATAAACAATCATAAGATAATAAACATTAACAACCACAAAATATATACAATCAACTAGTCTATATACAACTGAGTTCAACACAAAATTTAATCCAAATATATACAGACCATGATAATAAAAACAGAAATAAAGAAAAAATACAAAAGAAACAACTACAACTACTGAGATGTTGGAATCTACTCATGAGGCTCATCACCCTGTCCTCCTGGCTGCTGAGGTGGATCTGGAGCCCTGAACCACTCAAGAATCTCTATCCCTAAATGTGCAAAAAGAATGCGCAGCATCTGACCTTGCCTCTGCTGCTCCTCCCAAAGAATGTCTAAAGTAATACGTGGAGGGCGAGGCTGACGTAGGGGAAATGTCTGCTGAGGTCTCTCCACCCTATGTAATATCCTCTGTCGCTCCGGTGGCACACCTCTCTGCGGGACCTCGACATCTAGGGTCCCTCTGGTGCAGGCCTAGCTGGCTCCCATCTGGCTGGATCACCCATGGGGCACATGCCAGCTAGCCGCATGTCATCCAAACTATATCGTCCAGTCTCGGGACCCTCAGTCAAAAATCGGCGTGGGAATCTGTTAAAAACTCTCAGCCTACTCGCTATCCTCCCAATGTAGGGCCCCAGATCTAGCCTAGCCGTCGTCCCCCACGGCGAACCCTCGCAAATGATGACAGTAAAATACAGGCGAGGTTAGCCGGGTGACGGTTAATCATACTATACATGCAGGACAGGTCTAGTTGGTTGCATTTCTCTGCACCGGCCCTGCGACCGATGAGACTGCAACTAACCATCCTGTGAATATATCTAATAAGTGGATCGCGAATCGAAGACTCGACAATCGTACTCGTGAATGCTCCATCTGCAATGGACATCCAGAACTCCTCTAGCTGACGCTCTGTAATGCCCAGATCACTGGGCTCTTTGAGCACTGCCCTCAGGGTCTGAGCAAACCCATGCTCTCTCACCTGCTCTGCTGTGTAAAATCCAGTCGCAATCGCGAACTGTGGGATGCTCATCGAGAATGTGCGCCTACCTAACGCAAAAGACACAGCAGGAGGATCATCGAATGAGCCTGACATCTGACGAAAAGTCGAATGGAACTCGACTGTCAGCTCCATGTACTGAGGCCACCTACAATCTAGAGCAGTCCTCCACTCATCTCTAACAATGGCATCGAACTCCTCTAGGCGTCCTAGCCTCTCCAAAAGCTCTCGATCGAATGTACGATGGTGGTAGTGCTCCATCGTCACAAACCTCTCACATCGTGTCGCCTCCTCTGTCCCGTGCTCAAACTGTAGGACAGTGTGGTCTCTAAGCACACGATCGTCAATAGAAACCGCCTCGTCCTCATCAATCGGGAGGATCTTAGGAGATGAATAGTGGATCTCTCGAGCCCTCCGCCTCGACGAACTCGAACCTCTGGCCCTCTTGGCCCCTGCACCTGAACTCTCAGCAACTCCAGACATCCTACAATAGCAATTTACAAAAATACAAAATACAGAACAAAATTTAACATTAAACTACTTTAAACTATGTAAAAACCTAAGTTTAATTTTATTTACAATTTTTTTTACAAAAAGTTATATTTAAAAATGAAAAGCTATTTACAAAAATTAAAAATGTTATAATTTATTTTACACTATTACTAAAATATTTTACAAAAATTTATTTACAAATTACAAAATTTACAATGCTAAAATCTAAATTCTTATTTATGTTACACATTTATTTACAAAGTTAATAGACAAAAATTTATTTACAAAAATTTTTACAAAAATTTATACACAAATATTACAATTTAAAATAAAACATTTTTATTTACAAAATTTATTATAAACATTTTCTGTATTACAGCAAAGGGAAGAATTGGGTTCCGGAAATCTCCGCGTACCGCTAAGGGCTACCGACGCGGTACGCAGCCCCTTTCCAAAACCAGATGATTAGCCGGCCATCAATGGCGATTATCCGAACCAAATTCGTTCCAAATTCAACACAAATCAATCCTAACTACATATAATCTACAAAAATTACAAACTACCCTAAATCTAGAAATGAAAATCGAAAAAGAAAACGAGAAACTATACCTATTCGCGATGTTAATCGGTGATGATGGAGGGATGAACCGGAGATGGTGGTGCTATGAACCGAAGAAGATGATGAAATGATGGTGATGGCGACGCACAGTAATGGTGGTCACAGCAGCGGTGGCGAGTGGTGGTGGGTGGCGGCACACACAGAAGATGATGGCAGGAGGAAGACGTTGGTGGTGGTGGGTGTAGGAAACGTGGGCATAAACATGCATGGAGTTCACATATACAATGCATGGGGATTTAGTGTGAATGTGTGTGCATGGAACTCATTAGGGTTTTATTCTAATCATGCAATTTACTAAAGATGGGTGTTAACATTTACTTCTTAACTCTAATATATCAGGAATCCTTTGTAAAGACATATGGATCAAAATGATAATATGAGTTTTCAAGTGTTGATTAACTTATTAACATCTAAACCCTACGGGAATTTCCTAAGAACTTGTAATCGAATTAAGATGAATTACTCAAATTAACTATGAAGATCATACAAGTTAAAGACTAGTGATGGGCTCAATGGAGGCCCAATGGGTTTAATATATAAGCCCATCATGTTTTATTTCATTTTCTTAAAGTAATTATGTTTTAATAAAAGGAATGACTTATAAACCTTATTCAATTAAGTTAAATGATTTCCTGAAATAATATATTCAATATGTTAACATTTTAATGTAAAGAATTTGTGATAATGAGTTAAGGGATTTGGGTTATTAATGGGTAATAAGGCTAGTTTAGTTAGAGGAAATCATAGAAACGCATTAGTAAATCTAGGACACTTAGTTGCACACCGAGACCAAGCCCTAGTTACAACGTCTATTATATATATACTTATCGTATGCGAATTCGTTTAAAACAACTCAGGAACCGAAGACACATAAGCTACAACAACGAGCGTGCATTTTGTGGTAATTCTATACAAAGCAACACAGGTGAGTTCATTGCCCCTTTTCTAAACATTTTTGTTTTAAACGCGGGGCTGAGAAGCATGCGTAAACTGTTTTATTTAAAACTGTTTATGTAAATGCTTTTATTTATTATATGTTTTTACATATATATGTTGTTGATACTCCTGGACTCCTGTCTAGGAAATTATTGAACAGATCAAGTTATCAAATAAATTTAAGTACTCTTATGAGAATACCTTAAATTTAAATCCTAATTCAACCCTTAGTCCATCAAGTTCAAATTCAAGAACCTAAACTCAAAGTGAAATCAAATGAACAAAATCAATAAATCATATTCAAGGGAATCATAACTCAGTGTGTGATCTGAGGCCCAAGAATCATAATCAAATCAATTATCATTGAAATCATGGGAATTCAAAGAATCAAGGATCAAGAGACTCAGGAGATCAGAAATCATAAATGTGTGTGACTCATTGAAATAATGAAATCATTATGATTTAATGAACTCATTAATACTCATGTTAAGGTGGATGTCAGTTGTATATGGAATCAAGATCACGTGTAACACACATATAAAGTCCCACGCAGATGCAGAAGACCTTCGGGTCAGGCTGTAACGGGCAATAACATGAACGATCAAATGAAATCATTATCCAAGTTAAAATCAGGAGAATCAAGAGATCAAGAATCACAGAATATCCTTAAAGTCCCCGCTTGTACAGAAGACCTTTGGGTCAAGCTGTAAGGGCAAAACAATAAAGTCCCCGCTTGTACAGAAGACCTTTGGGTCAAGCTGTAAGGGCAAAACATTAAAATCCCGCTCAGTCAGGTGTACTCCTTGTGAGTTATGCCTGACATGGGTCACGTGTGAGAGGTTACAACTTGGACAACCACCAACAACTAAGTCTAACTGATTGAGTAAAATCATACTCAATCATCATGTCTTAGTTGTATTTAAATGTTTTATTTAATTAATAAATTAAATATTTGACATTTTACTACTATCACTGTCTTTTTGGGAAATCATATATCTATGAGGAACCCAATAAATCGAAGGCATATCAGATTTCAATTTCATGATCTAAATCAGAGGTGTTGGGTAAAAATGCTTAATTATCATTAACAACAGTGTCATATACATATTAGTATGTGGTGGGATAGCGTCTGGGCTTGACCCTTTCGTGATTCCCTATATATAAGCATACCGATGTGGATATTACATGTGGAGTTAATGAGGTTAGGGTCTTTACCAAAAGAGGTTTTCAAATCATTATCAAGTCATTTTCAAATCATTATCATACCATTTCCAAATCATTTTCAAATACTAAACTATATGAACTCACCAACCATGTGTTGACTTGATCTTTTTGCATGACTTCTCAGGTGACGAACAGGTCGAGTTATTCCTTTCGTACTAGGACTTCAGATAGAAGGCTTAGCTTTTGGACCTGCATTATTTTTGAAGACATCATTATGCAAATTATTTTGTATATCTTGTGTAAATACAAGATAGAAATACATGATGTTAATGGTAGATTTACATTGTTAAATTATAAACAATACTGATGTAATTTAACTTTGTAATTCTATTATGTTTAGCATTTCTCATTTGTATCATGTGCAATGTAAACAATCTGATCATCACGATTATCACTCACGATATCGCGCCCCGGGAACTTTCCGCCCGACGGGACAACCGATCCTATCCCGCCGGCTCGGGGTGTGACAGATTGGTATCAGAGCCATGGTTATAGAGAAATATAGGTCATTTATTTAAACGGTTTGGCCTAGACTATAACCTAGGGACCCTGCATGTAGAGAATCTAAGATTTAAGACTTTGTTGCATTATGTCTTCTGCATTCGATCATTGCACTAACCAATATTATTTTGGTTAGGATCAGAATGCCGCCGCGAAGACAGACTCCCTCGTTACCACCTCTAGACTTGGCTCCACATTCTTCGACACCATCTCCAGCCGATTCACCACCGCCACCTCCTCCACCGCCTCCACCTCCTCCTCCACTGATCACCGAGGCATCAGGTTCAGGAACAACACCTATGCTGGATCCTACTACTATAGCGTTGGTGACTCTACTGAGCAGTCAGATGACCAGCCAAATGAAGGAAGCGATACCGGAGATGTTCAACCTTCTCCGTAATGAGATGAACAACACTGGCAACTCATCTGGAGAAGCCAGTGGGAATACTGGTAGTACCTCACACTACTCCTACAAGTCATTCGTAGGATGTAAGCCGCCTAGCTTTAGCGGATCTGAAGGAGCCGTTGGATTAATCCAATGGATTGAAAAGATTGAGGCTACTTTGGACCTCTGCAGCTGTCCAGAGCATCATAGAGTACGCTACTCTGCTGGAACATTCAACAAGCGGGCTCTGACCTGGTGGAATGGTCAGATCAACGTCCGAGGAAGAGAAGAAGCCATGGCCATGCCATGGGAAGATTTTAAGACTCTGCTAAGGACCGAATTCTGCCCAAAGAATGAACTGCAAAAGCTGGAGGTTGAACTGTCCAACCATGTGATGAAAGGGGCAGATCATATGGGGTATACTACTCGTTACCACGAGTTAGTTGCTTTGGTGCCCGACATGGTACCTACTTTGGAGAAAAGGATTGATAGATATGTAGGTGGACTTCCCGCCTGCATTCAAGGAATGGTTGTTTCAGCCAACCCTACCACTGTTGAATCTGCAGTGAGACTGTCTGGAAAACTTACTGACTTGATGGTTGCCTCTGGAGTTCTGAAGAAAGAGGCAGACACCGGCAAGAGAAAGGAAGAGACTTCAAAGAAGCCACAACATCAGCAACACCCAAAGAAGAAGCAGAAGTTCATAAAGAATTACACTGTGGCTACTCCTCTAAATCAAGTAGCAGTGACACAACAAAATGTGCCCAAGAAACAGTATACTGGCCCCCATCCTCTGTGTACTAAATGCCAGTATCACCATGTTGCAAACAACCAGTGCCGTCAATGCACGGGTTGTGGAAGAAAAAGGCACTGGGTTCAGCAGTGCAGACTGACACCAAATCCAGCAGTCAACAATGCTGCACTAGCTCTCCCTCCACCAGCCAATCAGAACAATGGTGGATGCTTCAACTGTGGCGAACAAGGCCACTTTGCAAAGAACTGCCCAAAGAAAGCTCAACAGGCAGTTCAAGCTCCTCGTGGAAGAGCTTTTGTTATTGGAGCACCAGCTGCACGCCAGGACCCAAATGTGGTCACTGGTACGTTTCTCTTACATGACTTTTATGCATCTGTTCTATTTGACACTGGTGCGGATCAGAGTTTTATCTCTGCCGATTTTGCATGCCAACTAGATTCTATAGAGGAACAGTTAGACTCCCCCTACATTATAGAAGTAGCTAACGGAAAACAGATTACAGTTAGTACAGTATACAGGAATTGCCCGTTGACACTTAACGGTCATACATTCTCTATCGACTTGATACCGATGGAGTTGGGTAGTTTCGACATCATTGTTGGAATGGATTGGCTTTCCTCTAACCGAGTGGAAGTTGTCTGTTCCGAGAAGCTGCTTCGAGTTCCATTACCAGATGATCTTGTATTGGAAGTCAGAGGGGATCAAGCAAAACGAAGTGTTAAAATCATTTCTTGCATAAAGGCGCGTAAGTGTTTACAGAAGCAGTGTGTAGCTTTCCTAGCTCACGTAGTGGACAGGGAGAAAGACAAGAAGAAGATACAAGACGTGCCAATAGTGAAAGAATATCAAGAAGTATTTCCTGAAGACCTACCAGGTTTGCCTCCTGTGCGACCGGTAGAGTTCCGAATCGACTTAGTTCCTGGAGCAACTCCTGTTGCTAAATCTCCTTATCGGTTAGCACCTTCGGAGATGCAGGAATTGTCGAACCAGTTGCAGGAATTATTGGATAAAGGATTCATTAGACCGAGCTACTCACCTTGGGGAGCTCCGGTCTTGTTCGTGAAGAAGAAAGACGGATCGTTTAGAATGTGTATCGACTATCGAGAACTGAACAAGTTGACTATCAAGAATCGGTACCCATTGCCGAGGATTGATGACTTGTTTGATCAGTTACAAGGAGCTCAGTATTTCTCGAAGATTGATCTACGGTCCGGATATCATCAACTTAGAGTTCAAGGCGAAGACATACCGAAGACGGCCTTCCGAACCAGATACGGGCATTACGAATTCCTGGTGATGCCTTTCGGATTGACGAATGCACCAGCGGTTTTTATGGATCTCATGAACCGAGTGTGCAAGCCGTATTTAGATCAGTTTGTCATTGTCTTTATTGATGACATACTGATTTATTCCAAGACCAAAGCAGAACACGAGGAACATCTCAGGAAGATCTTGGAGCTGTTGAAGGAAAAGAAAATTTATGCCAAATTCTCAAAGTGTGAATTTTGGTTAAGGGAAGTTCAGTTTCTTGGTCACGTAGTCAACAGTGAGGGAATACACGTAGATCCCGCCAAGATTGAAGCAATAAAGAACTGGGACACCCCGAAGACACCAACGGAGATACGGTCTTTTCTGGGATTGGCAGGTTATTATAGAAGGTTCATCTCGAACTTTTCTAAGATAGCTTTGCCACTCACTAAGTTAACTCAGAAAAGTGAACCGTTTGTCTGGGAACAGAAACAAGAAGATGCTTTCAGACACTGAAGCAGAAGTTATGTAATGCTCCAATTCTATCACTCCCGGAAGGATGTGATGACTTTGTTGTTTATTGTGATGCATCCCATCAGGGACTTGGGTGCGTACTGATGCAACGAGACAAAGTTATCGCTTATGCATCGAGACAGTTAAAAGTTCATGAGAAGAATTACACTACTCATGATCTTGAACTGGGAGCAGTGATTTTTGCACTGAAGATCTGGAGACATTATTTATATGGCACCAAGTGTACCATATTTACTGATCACAAGAGTCTGCAGCATATCTTTGATCAGAAGGAGCTCAACATGCGACAACGCCGTTGGGTTGAACTTCTGAATGATTATGATTGTGTGATCAAGTACCATCCGGGAAAGGCGAATGTTGTAGCTTATGCCTTGAGCCGGAAGGAACGGGTCAAACCCTTACGCGTTAGGGCTATGGGTATGACTGTGCAGACCAGCTTACAAGACAAGATCATTCAAGCACAGCAGGAGTCAGTTGACAGAGGAAACTTGAAGAAAGAACTTGACTGCGGAGCAGAGAAACATTTAGAGACCAAATCTGATGGAATGATATACTATCAGGATCGAATATGGATCCCCGCGGTAGATGAATTGAGAAGACTTATCTGCGATGAGGCACACAAGACTAAATATTCGGTTCATCCAGGCGCCGATAAAATGTACCAAGACTTGCGTGGATTTTATTGGTGGCGGGGAATGAAGAAAGACATAGCCGAATATGTCGGTCAATGTCTAACGTGTGCGAAGGTAAAGGCGGAACACCAGAGACCGTCTGGTCTATTGGAACAGCCTGAGATTCCGCTCTGGAAGTGGGAACAAATAGCTATGGACTTCATTACCAAGCTGCCCCGCACTTCCAGTGGTCATGATACGATATGGGTGATCATTGATCGATTAACAAAATCTGCTCATTTCTTGCCAATGCGTGAGACTTTCACAATGGACAGACTGGCGAGATTGTACATCAACGAGATAGTGGTACGACACGGTGTGCCATTGTCAATTATTTCTGACAGAGACAGCAGATTTACATCAAGGTTCTGGCAATCATTACAGAAATATCTAGGGACACAGTTAAACCTGAGTACGGCTTACCATCCACAAACGGACGGTCAAAGCGAACGTACAATTCAGACCCTAGAGGATATGTTAAGAACCTGTATTTTGGATTTTGGTGGGAATTGGGATTCTCATTTGCCACTGATAGAGTTCTCCTACAACAACAGTTACCACAGCAGTATCGGATGTGCACCATTCGAGGCTCTCTATGGCCGGAAATGCCGATCACCGATCTGTTGGACTGAAGTTGGAGATAATCGTATAACTGGGCCAGAACTTATTCAAGAAACCACTGACCAGATTGCGCAGATTCAAAGAAGACTACAAGCTACCAGAAGCAGACAGAAAAACTATGCCGACAAACGGCGTAAGCCATTGGAATTTCAAGTGGGAGACCGTGTCATGTTGAAGGTTTCTCCTTGGAGAGGTGTAGTACGCTTTGGAACAAAAGGCAAATTAGCACCACGATACGTAGGACCGTTCGAGATCATCGAACGTATTGGTCCCGTAGCTTATCGACTGAGATTACCAGATGAACTCAGTGGTGTGCATGACGTGTTTCACGTCTCGAACTTAAAGAAATGCCTTGCTGACGAATCACTCGTCATTCCACTCGAAGAAATTCAAGTCGATGATCAGTTACATTTCATAGAAGAACCTTTAGAGATTATGGATCGCAAAGTCAAGCAACTGAGGCGAAGCCGTATTCCGATTGTAAAGGTTCGATGGAATTCAAGACGGTGACCCGAGTTTACTTGGGAACGTGAAGATCACATGAAGTTAAAGTATCCCCAACTGTTTGAAGGGGAAGCTGTACCCGATAACAATTCTTAAATTTCGGGTCGAAATTTCTTTAACAAGGGGAGACTGTAACATCAGTGCCGGAACCGTCACCGGAACAGTGATCGTAACAGTGCGTGAACAGTAATCAGGTACAATTTTCATGTAATTCAGTGCATTTCATGTTCATATCAAGCCTCAGTAATCATTTCATATTATCGAAACAGTGAATTCACAGTCATTTCAGAGAAATCAATTCAGAACAATGGTTCTTGAGTCAGATAATTATCTGACAACCCAGAATCATCATGTGATTTATTTGTTAGGATCTTATTATGTATAACCGTATGTGAGGCCTTACAGGACAAAACAACACGAATATCGTTAAGTGAATGCTAAACCGACAGATTATTCGTATAGGTGACGATCTGTACGAATAAATCTAAAAGTTTAACGTTCTGAATGATATTCGATAATTAGAAAACAATATTGAAAAGTGTAGTTATCGTCGTATTTGATTCGAACAAATACGCGCGATGACCGCGCGGTTCGATTTAAACGTTAAATAAATATTTTGTAAATGAAATAATTAAAAGATATTTAGTTAATTTATTAGGAATCACAACCTAAAATAATTTTCTAAATTCTATTTTAAAACCGAGTCGTTTCGTAACGAAAATGACGCGAAAACGACGTTTCTACGCGAAACCACGCGAAACCGAACGAACCCGAACGAACCCGGGTTAATTTGAAACAATAAATGGGCATTTATACCCATTTAATACACTCAACTACCATCTTCAACCTCTCACCACCGTCACTTTCTCTCTCTAAGAACACCTCACTCTCTCTCTAAGTTTTCTCACTCGATTCTTCACGAAATCGATCAATTTTGGTGTCCAAACGACCATCATAACTTGTAGATCACTAAAGTACAAAGGATCTGAGTTTTCATCCAGCCAAATCGAGGTAAAATCGAGTTCTTAGTTACGGTTTTAGGGTTTTCTAGCCCTAGTTCGAACCCCATCCTAAAACCCGGTTTCAAGCTATAATAATTTAGGGAAAACCCTCACAAAATCTTTAGAACGTGTTAGGAACAGGCTCCAGCTTAAACATTGGTCATTTGCCTTGGAAACCATGGCCATATATGGTTGCTCTCGACCGGCCGAATGACCCAAGAAACCAGCTCGTCGAATGAGCTTTGATCCCCATTCGCCGAATGTCTCACAGCCGAAACAATCCTCATTCGCCGAATGGCTTAGAGCCGAATCAGTCCTCATTCGATCGGAGTTGATGCCATTCGACCACCCCTCTTTCGTTCGACACTCATGCGGCCAACTCTCTTTCGCGGAACCAAGAACCATTCGACCATGGACATTCGGGCTCCCTCATTCGACTGAACCCATTCGGTCAACACCATTAGCTGGATCAAATGCCATTCGATCATAAGGATTGTAAGGAATGGAATGAGGTGTGTTAATGTGTAGGAAACGTGGGCATAAACATGCATGGAGTTCACGTATACAATGCATGGGGATTTAGTGTGAATGTGTGTGCATGGAACTCATTAGGGTTTTATTCTAATCATGCAATTTACTAAAGATGGGTGTTAACATTTACTTCTTAACTCTAATATATCAGGAATCCTTTGTAAAGACATATGGATCAAAATGATAATAAGAGTTTTCAAGTGTTGATTAACTTATTAACATCTAAACCCTACGGGAATTTCCTAAGAACTTGTAATCGAATTAAGATGAATTACTCAAATTAACTATGAAGATCATACAAGTTAAAGACTAGTGATGGGCTCAATGGAGGCCCAATGGGTTTAATATATAAGCCCATCATGTTTTATTTCATTTTCTTAAAGTAATTATGTTTTAATAAAAGGAATGACTTATAAACCTTATTCAATTAAGTTAAATGATTTCCTGAAATAATATATTCAATATGTTAACATTTTAATGTAAAGAATTTGTGATAATGAGTTAAGGGATTTGGGTTATTAATGGGTAATAAGGCTAGTTTAGTTAGAGGAAATCATAGAAACGCATTAGTAAATCTAGGACACTTAGTTGCACACCGAGACCAAGCCCTAGTTACAACGTCTATTATATATATACTTATCGTATGCGAATTCGTTTAAAACAACTCAGGAACCGAAGACACATAAGCTACAACAACGAGCGTGCATTTTGTGGTAATTCTATACAAAGCAACACAGGTGAGTTCATTGCCCCTTTTCTAAACATTTTTGTTTTAAACACGGGGCTGAGAAGCATGCGTAAACTGTTTTATTTAAAACTGTTTATTTAAATGCTTTTATTTATTATATGTTTTTACATATATATGTTGTTGATACTCCTGGACTCCTGTCTAGGAAATTATTGAACAGATCAAGTTATCAAATAAATTTAAGTACTCTTATGAGAATACCTTAAATTTAAATCCTAATTCAACCCTTAGTCCATCAAGTTCAAATTCAAGAACCTAAACTCAAAGTGAAATCAAATGAACAAAATCAATAAATCATATTCAAGGGAATCATAACTCAGTGTGTGATCTGAGGCCCAAGAATCATAATCAAATCAATTATCATTGAAATCATGGGAATTCAAAGAATCAAGGATCAAAAGACTCAGGAGATCAGAAATCATAAATGTGTGTGACTCATTGAAATAATGAAATCATTATGATTTAATGAACTCATTAATACTCATGTTAAGGTGGATGTCAGTTGTATATGGAATCAAGATCACGTGTAACACACATATAAAGTCCCACGCAGATGCAGAAGACCTTCGGGTCAGGCTGTAAAGGGCAATAACATGAACGATCAAATGAAATCATTATCAAAGTTAAAATCAGGAGAATCAAGAGATCAAGAATCACAGGATATCCTTAAAGTCCCCGCTTGTACAGAAGACATTTGGGTCAAGCTGTAAGGGCAAAACAATAAAGTCCCCGCTTGTACAGAAGACCTTTGGGTCAAGCTGTAAGGGCAAAACATTAAAATCCCGCTCAGTCAGGTGTACTCCTTGTGAGTTATGCCTGACATGGGTCACGTGTGAGAGGTTACAACTTGAACAACCACCAACAACTAAGTCTAACTGATTGAGTAAAATCATACTCAATCATCATGTCTTAGTTGTATTTAAATGTTTTATTTAATTAATAAATTAAATATTTGACATTTACTACTATCACTGTCTTTTTGGGAAATCATATATCTATGAGGAACCCAATAAATCGAAGGCATATCAGATTTCAATATCATGATCTAAATCAGAGGTGTTGGGTAAAAATGCTTAATTATCATTAACAACAGTGTCATATACATATTAGTATGTGGTGGGATAGCGTCTGGGCTTGACCCTTTCGTGATTCCCTATATATAAGCATACCGATGTGGATATTACATGTGGAGTTAATGAGGTTAGGGTCTTTACCAAAAGAGGTTTTCAAATCATTATCAAGTCATTTTCAAATCATTATCATACCATTTCCAAATCATTTTCAAATACTAAACTATATGAACTCACCAACCATGTGTTGACTTGATCTTTTTGCATGACTTCTCAGGTGACGAACAGGTCGAGTTATTCCTTTCGTACTAGGACTTCAGATAGAAGGCTTAGCTTTTGGACCTGCATTATTTTTGAAGACATCATTATGCAAATTATTTTGTATATCTTGTGTAAATACAAGATAGAAATACATGATGTTAATGGTAGATTTACATTGTTAAATTATAAACAATACTGATGTAATTTAACTTTGTAATTCTATTATGTTTAGCATTTCTCATTTGTATCATGTGCAATGTAAACAATCTGATCATCACGATTATCACTCACGATATCGCGCCCCGGGAACTTTCCGCCCGACGGGACAACCGATCCTATCCCGCCGGCTCGGGGTGTGACAGCGGTGTGATGGTAATATGGTGGTAACCTGTGGTAGAGAGGGTGATGAACAGTGGTGAAGAGGTGGTGGTAGGTGGTGTGCGGTGTAGTGGTACGCGAAGGTGCCTTGTTATTTATTTATTTTTTATTTCCCGAAATCCTTCGCGTACCGCGACGCTATTCGGTGTTTTTGAATTTTTGCATTTTTTTTACTAAAATAAAATTGAATTAATTAAAAAAATAAAATAAAATAAAATGAAATAAAATTAATTAAAATCAAAACCTACCTAATAAAGATTCTAATTAAGTTATAAAACTAAAAATTTAAATAAAATAAAATAAAATTAACTAAACTAAATTAAATAAAATAAAAACTACCTAATAAAAATAAAAATTATATTCTAACTAAATTACAAAACTAAAAATTTATTACCTAAACACACTAACTAAATCTAATCGAGTTACGATGCAACTAAAGGTTCGGGTTTAAGATGTGGGAATGACTATATGGAAAATCGATCGTACCGAATACCCACACTTAAACCTGAAATAGTCCTATCGTTTAAGACTCGTGAAACCCTACAACACCTTACACAAAAACAAAAACAAAGACACGAAAAACACGCTAATCTATAAGTAAACTAAAAATACACAAAATAACCAGAAATCATGCGACATATTTTACAAACTCTACAAATTAGGCGTAGCTATCCTCACCTACGCAACTCAAGGAGTGCTACCTCCTTCTCAGTAGCGATCGGTCCTCCGATGTATAGCTTCAAACGATGTCCGTTAACCTTCCATGTCCGACCTTCTGATTCAAGCTCAACTTCTCCATGTGGAAAGACCTCATGCATAACAAACAGTCCTTTCCATTTGGACTTCAACTTACCTGGGAATAACCTGAGCCTCGAATCATAAACTAGCACCTGATCACCCTTCCTAAACTCCTTCACTCCTCTCAACTTACAATCGTGCAACGCCTTCGTACACTCTTTATAACTCCACGATCGTGCGTACGCCTCATCACGCAACTCCTCTAACTCATGCAACTGCAGAAACCGATTTTTCACAGCACTCGGCAAATCAAGATTCACACTCTTCAACGCCCAAAACGCCTTATACTCTAACTCCACTTGCAGATGACACGCTTTACCATAAACCATCCGAAAAGGCGTGGTCCCAAACGGATTCTTAAAAGCTGTCCTAAACGCCCATAACACCTCGTCTAGCCTATCTGCCCAATCCTTACGGTTTCTCCCTATCGTCTTCTCAAGAATCCTCTTCACACCCCTATTGGCATTCTCAACCTGGCCACTAGTCTGTGGATGATAGGCAGTTGACACTCGATGGGTCACCCCGTATCGTGCCAACACCTTCTCCAACTGTGCATTACAAAAATGTGTGCCTCTATCACTTATCAATGCCTTAGGGTTCCAAACCTACAAAAAAACCTCTTCAAAAATCCCACAACTCCTCGTGCATCATTTTTGGATAAAGCTTGAGCCTCTACCCACTTCGAAACATAATCAACAGCCACGAGGATGTACCGTTTCCCTCGGGATGAAGGGAACGGTCCCATGAAGTCAATACCCCAAATATCAAAGACCTCAACCCCCTGGATGGGGTTCTGGGGCATCTTATTCCTGCGTGAGATGTTTCCAGTCCTCTGACAGGCGTCACAACTCCTCACAAACTCATGTGCATCCTTAAACACTGTCGGCCAATAAAATCCACAATCAAACACCTTCTTCGCAGTGTACGATGTCCATGGTGTCCTCCAGTCAAGCCCTCATGACAATGTCTTAGGATGTCCAATCCTTCCTCCCGACTCACACATCTCCTCAAAATCCCGTCTGCTCCCTCGCGAAACAAATATGGAGCATCCCATATATAATGGTTTGCTTCAGTAAAGAACCTCTTTCGCTGCTGTGAAGTCAGACCCTTCAACATGTAACCTTCAGACAAGTAATTCGCAATGTCTGAGAACCATGGCAATCCCTGCTCACCTGCACTCACCAAACCCACTATCTCTGTGTCTAGAGAAATCAAAGTCTCACATGGGAATGTATCTCCAATCATCTCTTCATTCATCTTCTCCCGAGCAGGATCCTCAAGCCGCGACAAATGGTCGGCTGGAACATTCTCAGCTCCTTTCTTATCCTTAATCTCTATGTCAAACTCAGAAAGGATGAGAATCCACCAAATCAAACGAGGTTTTGCGTCCTTTTTCGCGAATAAGTATCGCAAGGCCGCATGATCGGTGTAAACAATGGTCTTGGAAAGAACAAGATAAGACCTAAACTTATCGAACGCATACACGACCGCTAACAACTCCTTCTCCTAGTCGTGTAATTCTCCTGAGCATCATCTAAGGTCTAACTTGCGTAGTAAATCGGATGAAAGTGCGTATCCTTCCGCTGACCAAGCACAGCCCCAACTGCAAAATCACTAGCATCGCACATCAACTCGAAAGGAAGGCTCCAATCGGGGGCTATTAGAATAGGAGAACTCACCAACTTCTTCTTCAGAAAATCAAACGCTCTCATGCACTCCTCACTAAACTCAAACTCCACATCTTTCTCCAAAATTCGGGTCATCGGTCGGGTAATCTTAGAGAAGTCCTTAATGAAACGCCTATAAAACCCCGCATGACCAAGAAAACTACGAACCGCTCTCACGTTCGTCGGTGATGGGAGTTTACTAAAGGTCTCGATCTTAGCTCTATCTACCTCAATGTCATCTCGTGAAATCTTGTGCCCTAGCACAATACCCTCGGTCACCATGAAATGGCACTTCTCCCAGTTTAGCATCAGATTAGTCTCCACACATCCAGCAAGCATCCTATCCAAGTTCTGTAAACAATGATCGAAAGAACTTCCAAAAACTGAAAAATCATCCATGAAAACTTCCATGGAAGTCTCGATCATATCCTTAAATATAGCCACCATGCATCTCTGAAATGTGGCTGGAGCATTACATAACCCAAACGGCATACGGCGATACGCAAAGGTACCGTATGGGCATGTAAACATGGTTTTCTCCTGATCCTCTGGTGCTATAGGGATCTGGAAATAACCTGAGAAACCATCAAGAAAACAGTAAAACTGTTGTCCTGACAACCGCTCCAACATCTGATCAATGAAAGGCAATGGGAAATGATCTTTCTTGGTGGCATCATTCAGTCTTCTATAATCGACGCATACTCTCCAACCAGTGACTGTCCTAGACGGAATCAACTCCTTCTTCTCATTCACAATGACAGTCATGCCTCCCTTCTTAGGAACAACCTGTACCGGACTGACCCAAGCAGAATCTGAAATGGGATAGATCAATCCGGCATCTCAGAGCTTAAGAACTTCCTTCTTCACAACTTTAGACATGTTAGGATTAAGCCGTCGCTATGGTTGGACCACCGACTTGTAATCCTCCTCCATCAAAATGCGATGCGTACAAAATGAAGGGTGTATGCCCTTTATGTCCATCAACTTACACGCAATCGCCTGCTTATTCGCCTTAAGCACCTCAATCAATCTCGACTTCTCCTCCTCCGTCAATGAAAATGAAATAATGCCAGGCAAATCAGAATCACCATCCAGAAATGCATACTCCAAGTGAGATGGCAACTCCTTAAGATCTAGGGATGGTGGTGCCTCGACAGATGGTTTCTCAACCGGATCTGTACTCTCAAAAACTTCAAAAGCAGTCGGGTACTCAGGAGGCTTGCTAGCCAAACTGCTCGGAATATGCTCAGAAGAAACGTCAATCTCAACAGCCTGGTTCTCCTCACCCAGGTCTTGATCTTTAAATAAATCTAATCCAAAAATGTAATCTAGACACCGATCTATGTAAGGAATGGAAGAATCAAGAAAATACACAAAATCATCCTGACCGTTCGAATGCTTCATTGACTTCCTCACGTCGAATGTAACATTCTCCTCACCCACACGCAATGTAATCTTAGCTTCAAACACATCTATCATTGCCTTAGTAGTGCGTAGGAAAGGACGTCCCATAATGAGTGGGACTCTGTCATCGGCCTCCATGTCTAGAATGACAAAATCCGCGGGGAATACAAACTTATCAACCTTCACCAAAACATTCTCCACAATTCCCCGTGGATATTTGACCGATCGATCAGCCAAAGTGATGCTCATGCGCGTCGGCAATGGGTCTCCAAGATCTAGCTTCTGATAAGTCGAATATGGCATCAAATTAATGCTAGCACCCAAGTCAGCCAACGCGTGGTTCACAGAAGAACTGCCAAATATAAAAGGGATAGTGAAAACCCCTGGATCGTCAAGCTTCTCGAGCAGTTTGTTCTGGACCAACGCAGAACATCGAGCTCCTAATGTGACTGTAGACAGCGACTCCAGCTTCTTCTTGTTAGACATAAGATCTTTCAAGAATTTAGCATATTTGGGCATATGCTGGAGTGCTTCTACAAACGGGAGGTTAATCTTAAGCTGCTTGAACATCTCTAAGAAATGTCCTTATTCCTGTGCATACTTCTGCTGCAATGCACGTGCTGGATATGGAAGCCTGCTTATGTCAACCTCGGGAGTCCTCTTCTCTTCCATCTTCTTCTTCTCTGCCTCAACTCCCTTCTTCTCAACTGAAGACTTTCCTTCTGGTGCTGTACTTGCTGGGCCTAGCCTCTGGTGCACCCTATCAGGAGTCTCCATCTCTATCTCCTCGTCAACCGGTTCCTCTACATCGACATTCGGTGACTTCTCCGCCTCATTCTCACCTCCACGACCACTCCTAGTCGTCACAGCCTTCACATGACCTATCGGGTTTGCCTCAGTATTCCCCGAGAAGGATCCACCCTACCTCTCATCCAACCTCTTCGCAATGTCACCTACCGATCGCTGTAGGTCCAGAAATGCTGACTGTTGATTCCTCAGCAATGTATCATGCTCCTGAAGCTTCACCTTTGTGTGTTGATCCTTGGCAATCAACTGCTATAGCATCTGCATCTGCTGCTTGAGCATGTCCTTCACTTCTTGGTCACCACTGCTGCTCGGACCCGCTCCTGAATTCTCATTCACTGCCTGATTCTGACGTGGTTGATAGGAGTTGTTACCACGCCAGTTGTTGTTTCAGTTTCGCCAATTTGAGTTAGGATTCAAATTAGGATTGGGATTGGAATTGAAGTAGGAAGTGAAAGGCTTGTTCCAACCAGAATTAATGGAATCTAACTGCTCCTGATCAGTAATGGGGCACTCGGCAGTCGCATGTCCTCCTCGACATATCTCACACTTCTTCAGCTGTGTCTTCAGTTCCTTCATATCTCTCGCTAGAGACTCAATGGTAGCAGCAAGGCTAGTGTCGGGAGTGACCTGATAAACACCTCGAGCAACGGATGAGGTGTTTGTAGCCTTAGTGGTGGAGGATCTAGCGAATGGCTTCTGCTGCTGCTCGGCTCTAGCAAAACTCTCAAACATGTCAATACACTCATCTGTATCCTTCATCTCCATGATATGCCCTCCTACATCTGTATTGAACATGATTTGCTTCTCAAGTGTCAATCCATTGTAGAATTTCTCTACAAGTGCCCATTTAGAAAGTCCATGTTGTGGACATTTGCTAAGCAAAGTGTGGAATCTCTCCCAAGCTGCAGAGTAAGACTCATCGGGCTCCATATGAAAGGAATGGATTTGGTCCCTAAGACGAGCAGCTTTGGAAGGTGGAAAATATTTCTTCAGAAATTTCTTTCGATGATCATCCCACGTGGTGATGGAGTTCTCAGGGAGGCTGTCGATACAGGTGGATGCACGACTAGCAAGAGAGAATGGGAAAAGCTGCAAGCAGATGTTATCCTCAGAAACTCCATGTAGATTGAAGGTGTTGCAGATCCTAGAAAAACGGGACAGATGTCCGGGAGCATCCTCATCATCAAGACCATTAAACTGAATGGAATTGGTGATAGCAGTCATGATGTAAGAAGGGAATTTCCAAGTAGCATCATTGGCAAACACGGGACAAGTGACCGGGTTGCGAACTCCGGTGAATCCATCGCAAGCTCGGTCGTGAACGGTACGTCTACGCGGTGGTAGCTCCTCGGCCATGTCGAAGAAAACAGGTGAGATCGAGAAAGGTGAAGTGGATGTGTGTGAAGGTGAACTAGGTGTAGAACTACAAGGAGAAAACAAAATCCGGGCAAGAACACGTACCTGGGAAAGGCGACTCCTAAGGTTCGTGTGAAACTCTTGCTCCGGTTCTTCAAAAGCTAAAACTGGCAGTGGTCCTTGTGATCGAGTATGTGGCATGCACTGTAAACGATTACAAGTAAAGGGTTTTAACAAACAAAACAGATAAAAAGCTAAAAGCTAAAAGACAAAAAACAATTAAGGCACATAAGAAAGAAAAGAAAAGACTCAAAACCTAAAATACTAAAAAAACAAAAATTAGACCTACTAATTCTTAAAATCACAATCTAAGCTAATTTCGCTATTGCCAAGTATCCCCGGCAACGGCGCCAAAAACTTGATGTTCCTAAAAGTGGTCTAAGAAATAACCAAAAACACTAACCTAGACTTAACTTAATTACAACGAGTTAAAACCGAAAATCCTAAACTAAACCACTACGACAGGCAAGTGTACCTATCAATTGTAGAATAGCTAATGAAAGTCCGGATATCGAACCCACGAGACACTGACTTAACGAAACAAGATTAGAAAATGATTTAAAACAAAGAGGGGGGGTTTCGAATAAAAATGACAAGTACTAAATTAATTAAACTAATTATCCTAATTAAATTAGAAAAATTAAATTCAACTAATATTAAACCCTAAAATCAGATTAACAACTTTCATTGAAAGAAATAATTTACAATTTTAGAAAAACCTAAACAATTGGGAAAAGCTCTACTTAGGTAGAATTCCTGTTTGTGATTATTGACACTATTGACTTTGTTTGATATGATGGAACTACGATCTTAAACAGCAAAATATAGGTAACCTAATGGATTCTGGATCAATTACCAGATATAACCAACTAAGAAAACCTAATCTTGCACTAAACACACTAGTTAGTTGAATCACCACCTGGATTTTTCCAATAACACTATTGTACTCAAATGAACAAGTCACATTCCTGATTTTCTCATTCCAATACACCAAAGATGCAAGGAGTAATCTTAAATTGTCTAATTTGACACGAAATGACAATAACACTAACTCTTTCAAATAATCATTCCTCCCGGGTAATTATTATGAAAACCCTAATGTTAAAGATCACCCGACAAGTCTATCACCTTCCGGATTTCTAAAATTAGATACACATAGAACCCTAAGAACATCAATTATATCTTTTCCTATGGCTAGTGATATCAAACAAGCCATAAACTAGTCATAACACCAAGTCAATGACCTAATACATGTCTAACACCGAAAGACATTCAATAAACACGTATGGAACATCATATAAACTCATATAATCAAGATTAAATATACAAAACTCATTAAAATGACAAACTAAGATCCGTTACAAAAGTATTTTCCATCATAAGTCAAAATCATAGTCAATAGTCATCAATAATCATTCAAACATTCATTCTAACCTAAGTAGAATCAAAGAACTAGCCAATATACATCATCATCAGTCAATAATAATCAGAAACAGTAAGATGAATTGTTATAAACTACTGAAAATTAATAACAAGTAAGAACAAGAAGTGACCAAGATGAATTCACATGTAAACCAAGTCTTCTAGCCCTCAAATGCTTCCCAAATGCTTTCAAAAGCTCCTGGAATGCTCTCCTGCTTCAAAAATGGTCGAGAATGATTATCCAAACGGCTTGGGAGCTTCTCCTCTTTATTCTCGCATTAATCTTGACTTTTTTCAAATTTTAAAACACGTCGCGTACCGCGGAGACCAATTCAAAACATAATCGCGTACCGCTACAGACAAAATAAGCGGGCAAGTCCCGAAATCTTTCGCGTACCGCGAAGCTCCCCAAATGATTAAAACTTGTCTTTTTCTCTTGATATCAACCGGGGCTCGATTCCTTCGGGTTTCGAACTAGATTTCCACTCATTTCATTCGACAAGCCTGTAAAAACCACAAACATGTAAAAAGAATCTAAAAATAAACAAAAACGATATATTTACAACTTAAAATCGACTCAAAATCATTTAAAAACCGGATGTGTTTTACAACCCATCAATTATCATTTCTTGACATCTTTGTTTGTTCCTTCGCCGTTCGCGATCTTAGTGTGTTGAATTGAGACAGTCAATGACCGTCTCTTCACATTCATCCTTAGAATCAACTTCTTCACCGTCCTGTGAAACTATTGATACCGCATACACTGAGTGCATTTCCCTCAGTGGGAACTTTGCGTCCCTTGCTTGGAAGGATGTCTTGAGTCGTTCTCACAACATGTAAGCCTTCCCTGTTGAGTTTCAGCTCCATTGCAGTCATGTTGGTCTGGGAGACGTGAGCAGGCTGTAACTCATTCCAGGAATGATGATTCACAAGAAAATGGCAGAGGATGCCTTGTTTTCCAGCTGCTGATGGTGTGCAGCTTCCGCCTCCACCATGACATCACATTGTAGGCGTATCAAGGCCTATGCCTTTTTCCTTGACGCGCTGTAATCTTAGCACTACCTCCTCTGAAGGACTAAAGTCCTTGTGTTTTGGAGTGAGGTAATTACTATCTCTTCTCACTAATTTAAAACCATTTGGAATTTGTTTCTCTCCAGTTCCTTCAATCTATGCCTACTCTGTAGATCATAGTGCATTGTGGTAGAGGAGTGGTCATGGCCCTATGTAGTCAACACCTTTTTACACTTTTAAATCCCAAAATTAATGGTCAGGTCTCATCAGCACGAAGGCGTGCAGTCGACGAGCGATCTTGGAAAGTGTAGGAAATGACTATTCAAAATTGGGGCCGAAGTTGTCAAAAGTCCCTCATTTAACCAGCTTGACAGCCCAATTATTGAACATCCCTCTTGTCATTTCCTTCGTTTGTGTTGCTGTGTTCAGCATTCATCGAATTAGGCTTCGTTGGCTCCCCCGAATAGGACCTGTAGATTTCAGGATTAGAGAACTAATTTGAAGGGATATCAGGCTCGCATGAGTTCTCTTGATTCCTGAAACAACTCCTGCTCTCTCAGGAGTATTGGTTTCCTTGTAGTTGCAAGATGATCAGGGTCGGGCTTTGGAGTCGCATCGGCTCGACATTACACAAGATGGCTTTTACGGACCCTCTGATTGCTATAGTGACTTACCGTCTTCTTTCTCCTTGTGTCCCTCATTAGCTAGTGGTGACTGAGGTTGTCCTTGTACTTGTTCCCCTAGTCCTAGCCCAAACCCTAAGATGTGTCTCACTCGTCGATCCCTTAGGGTACCGGGTTATTAAATGATTGGAATTGGGTAGACACAGGGGTAATGCATATATTTAAATTATGCACACTACGTCTATGAGGGATATAGAAGAAGGTACCTGTGTTAGTGTTGTGTTGGCAATGTATGGGGCGCATGGGCGCAGTCAACGACGTGCTGTAGTCATATGTGGTGATTCACACTCTCCTGAGGCACTTCTTAGCTATGTGACCCGATTCACCACATGTGTAGCAGTGCTTGACGTTGCTAGGCGGAAGAGAGGTTGGATCGGAGTCCGATAGTTCTGGCTTTCGTGGCCCATCATTCCGCACGTCTTACATTGTCTACACAGTTGGCCCACGGCATGATGGTGTTTGCAGCGGGCACACTTAGGAGAGGTGCCAGCGTACCTATTACAAGCTGGGCCCATTGTTGAGTTGTAGTGTTGGGCACAATGACCTGACTTCCCACAATTGGAGCATAGCTTGCACCCTCTGTCGTCAGGGTGGTGATACTGACATTTGGTGCAAAGGGGAAATGCTCAGGCATAGGATATGCGAGATTTGCCTTGGTTGCTGGGACCCGTTTTGTCAGCGTCGTCGGTTCTTCATCTCTTGGGGAGAGGGCAGCTGGATTTGCCCGTCGATTCCCTTTGACTCTCTTTGTCTTCTGTCTTCCACGCCATGGGAGCATTCCCAGGTTGAAGCGTGACATGGTTGATTTAACTCAAGATATCAGGAATGGCAGTGATGAGTGTGCCTAGGGCTTCGGTCTTTGGGTTGACGCGTGGCTTTTCCTTTAGAGGCATTCTGATTACCCCCGAAGTGGAAACGATTAGTACTTGTGAATAAACACAAGTAATATACGCAGTTGTTCCTATCCTAATATCTCTAAATGAGGTCCCTAGATTTTAGTCTAGGCCAAACCGTGTAATTAAATGACCTAATTCTCTAAAACCATGGCTCTAATACCAATCTGTCATAGCCTGGGCCGGTGGGCCGGATCAGAGACCCGTCGGGCGAAATAGTCCGGAGGCGTGACCGTAATCGGAGTGATCAGATTGTTACATTGCACATGATAATATGAGAAATACTAAAATACATTAAATGAATAAAATTAAATTACAATTGATTCATAATTTAATTCTATTACAAATTGACTTGGACATCTGGAATGTGGACCAGATGTCTCATAAGGGTTGCTTGCACAGGTGCAAGTCTTAAATCTTGTGTTCGGGCTAACCAGAGAGATTTTACGCAAGTGTTCTAGGTTCCTCTAAGGGACCCTATCTTTCTCTCTCTAAAAGTCATCCTGCTTTCACCTGTTCTTCACCAGAGAACATGTAAAATCTGTCAACACTAGGTTGGCGAGTCACATTTGTTTTGAAAATGTTAGGTTTTGTAAAAGGTTTAGTGCAAGTCTTTCCGTTCGCATTGGTTTGAAAGTGATGTGCGAATGGTGTTGAAAACACGAATGAACTACACAAGCGCGTCGGTCTGACCATCATTATTGACACCATTCTAAATCACTGAAGGTAGTTTATGTATAGGGCATACATAGGGTCAGGCTAGCCGCCAGCCCACCACCCCTTCATTAATCCACGAGGGTATCCTTAACGGAAATCAGACCATGTGACTTGTGTATCTCCACTCTACTCGACACGACAGATGATTCTAAAATGAAATTTTGAGAAAGAAGTGTATGCTCTGTCTCCTGGTATAGGAGACAGGTTTTGTTTGTTTAGAAAATAACACAAGTGACACTCCTTTCTTCTAGTAAAAAATTGTTTACTGTGTACTCCTTTGAAACTCGTTCAAGACCAGGTCTTGAACATTTATTTAATTTGAAAACTCTTGATTTGGTGTGTGGTCTGTCTTTAATATCACCCTTGTGATCATTTACCAACCCTAACTGATATGATTGTGTGATTAGTACCCCTAGAACTAATGTGAGTTGTTGCACGTGTGTATGCGTTGAACGTACCAGCCTCAGCACTGGAGGTTTGTTAAACCTATGGTACCATCTTCGTTACCGTCGGTTGACCCGTGTCAACTAATGGTAAATGACTCTGATGTGTGTTGTTCGAGAATTCCTCAGCGAATTCCTGATGTGATGTTGTGTGGAGGCATGTCCTAGTGAATTACTCTAGACAGATACCATGAAAATATGTTGTTGTTGATGGGGGATTCCCATGAAAATGATGGCATTCGATTGTGCACTACACAATTCAACGATTCACGCCCGTTCACCACTTGGTTGGGCACAAAGCCTCGAACATATTGCGGTCAACGGACATCTCCTTGATGATTTGTGTTTTGAACCCTCGAAACTGATTTGTTGTTATTGTTTGACAAAAAGTTTAATGGAGTGACGAACGCTCAGTAAAATTAATTGAAAAGACTCTTATACGTATAATATTCGTATAAGAGGTTGAGAGTTGATCCTTTTTTGAAATTATTTTCAAAATAACTCTTATTCGTTGATCACTTGAATAAGAGGTTTCATGTTCTCAACCCAAAATGGTTTGGAAGCAATAAAATTGAAAACAAGGGGTCTGTGAACTCACATGAGGTCTTGGGTCGTCTATGCACTCACCCGGTATGTTCTCCCGATTTGAATCCTATGTTAAATATTAGTTAGCTAGGTGTTAGGTGATTATGTGCTTTGTTTCTTGATGTGATTTTGGAGAAGGTGTTTTCATTAGTTTTAGTTTGATTAGAAGTAAGATCGGGTCTAAGGTTCAGTTCTATCGATACAAATGGTGTAAGGTAGGACTTTCAACACTTAGTCGTTTTGGGATGTTCTTGATGCGAACGGGTGGTTCCTGCGAATGGCCCTCATTCACACAAATAGAGTGATGTGAATGAATACTCTCCTTCTTGCTATTCGTTCGTGCGAATGGGTCTTCATTCGTATGGTTGTTCCACACGAATGAACCCATGTCGTTCGTGTGATAGTTCCTTCGTTTGGCAGCTCGTTCGCATGACTCTTCGTCACAAATGAGGCTTCTCGTTCACACGAATGAGCCCTTCGTACGGCTCATTCACCTGCAAGTTTACCAACAACACCATTTTTGAAATCGGTGGTTGTTTTCGGTGTTTTTGTGGTAGACATTGATGGTTAAACGTTTTGGAGTGTTTTTGTGTCAAGGATCGGTGCTAATACTTACTGTGGAGCGCATATTTGACAGAAATGAGATGGAAATGGTTGAAATCATGAAATGGAAGTGTTGGGGTTGAAATACACACTATTTGGATGGTGGAATGGTCCGATTTCGCGTGGAAATGGTCGAAAAATCGAGTGACCGAGTATGGGGTTTGGTTGAGAGAGTTGGCTGAAAAATGGGTTTGAAAAATGTAAGTGTTGCTTTTATAGCTGTGCTGTTACACGAATCAACCGTTCGTACGAAGGGCTCCCATTCGTGCGAACGGCTCCCATTCGTGCGAAAGGCTCCCATTCGTGCGAACGGCTCCCATTCGTGCGAACGGCTCCCATTCGTGCGAACGAACTGTGGCTATAAAGCTTCATGAATTAGACCGGTTCGTACGAATGAGAATCCATTCGTACGAATGGTTGTGTGTTTCAAAATTTTGATCGTTTATTAAATTGTTTTGGCGGGGTTTTATTTGAAATTGTTATTATTTATGTCAATGTTAAAGTCTCACGCGTACATTTGTGTGAATCGTCACCCATATAAATGTTGCATTGTCTTTAACTGCTGACATTTTTTGATACTTTAAAGATTTCCTTTAGGGTATTCAAATCTAACAACATATCCACATGGATCGTCACCCATGTTGATAACTCCTTGGATCAACACTCCAAATGTTATCTATTCAGGTTTTGTTCATTGTTTTCCCTCTTAGGTTCTGCTTCTTTTCTTTTGATTCATGTTCATGTAATTAAGTGGATTCCCTTAACTGTTTTAGGAGAACTCGTGTGCCATTGATTATTGTTGTCTTCACTCTTGTAACACTATGTCTTACTCTGTGATTGTGTACATCCTTGGATTTCCGACTCATGGTTGCTCGGAAGCCGGTTGTCACAGTGAACAATACCAAAGAGTTTACTGTTACTTCTATTATTAAAAGTGAGTTATAGTTAACCCTTCAATTGAGAGAATAATAATAAGGATAAGATTTAATTAATCTATTATCCTTAAATTAATATGGGATTCCCATTATCCAGGTCATGGTAACTTATTCCCTTCAACCTCTTTTATTCTATACTTATATCATTGTGGGAGGTAAACATATCTAATGGGATCAATATCAATTGGACAAATGCATGTGAGTTGGAAATGGGTATCCATAGTTGAATTACAAGTGGTGTTGAATTCAGACAAGTATTTGGTGGGCTGGCCGCTTCATTCGTGATACGTATGCCTTATACATAAGTTGTCTTCAACATATCGGGAAAGTGTCAGTGTGTAGGTTTGGTGGAGTATATCATGAAACTTGTACATAAGATCAGGACATACAACTATATGAGAAGCATACTAATAAGTTCATTACTTATATGTGTGCTTGCTCATTGTTACAATTGAATGATAGTACTGGTAGTATGAGAATATTACTAAATTATCTTATAATTCAATCGTATAACTTCTCGATACTAACACGCTTGAGGCTTTCTCTTCGTAGAATGCCTCCTCGACGTAACACCAACGGTGAGGGTTCGACAAGCGGCAATGATGACGAGATCAACAAGATTGCTTGGCTGATCACCTTACATATGAAGGAGGTTATACCGGGAATGGTCACTAACTTCACCAACCTACGGGGAAGTGGTGGTGAATCGGCGACAAACAACTCAAACACTGGAACTGCAAATTTCACCTTCAAGCAGGTCGATGATGCTAAGACCCCGAAGTACTCTGGTACGGAGGGATCTACTAGCCAACTACAGTGGCTCGAAAGCATTGAGGATATACTCGACTACACGGGTTGTCCTGACAACTTGAAAGTCAAGATGGCGACAAACGCCTTTCATAGGGGTGCACTAACTTGGTGGAATGCTGAAAGGAAAACAAGGGGTCATGAAGTAGCTTCATCCCTACCTTGGGATGATTATAAAAGCTGCTGGTGGAACAATTCTGCTCATGTCATAAGCTGAAGAAGCTCGAAGCTGAAATGTGGGGCCTCGCACAAGACAACGGGGAAAATACCAAGCACACGGCTCGGTTTCATGAGCTATGTTTGCAAGTACCACATCTGGTTACTCCTCTATCACATCCAAATGAGTTGCATATGTAAACATAGTATCTATTTAGATACACTCAAATGACCCCTTCTAGCCACTCTTTGAGACAGTGCCCAGATCGTTACGCCTTTCGTGCGGGTCGTAACTTCTTCAGAAAAATATTTCTTTAAGATAGAGAAGCACATTGAAGGCTTACCCTTGGTGATCAGGGGTTCTAGGAAGCAACCTGCTACATTGGAGGCTGCGATTCATCTGAGTGCTACCTTGACTGAAGAATATGTCAAAGCAGGCCTACTCCATAGAAAGGGGTACAAAGGGGCTAAGGATGATGACACGAAGAAGCCTGAACAATAGTACAAGAAAAAGAAACAAAAAACTGTCAATCATTATGCTGCAAAGATTGCAAATGCTCCAATTCAAGCCACTCCAATCACCGCCATGCCGCAACCTGCAGTAGCCAGGAATGCTTACACTAGACAGTATCACAATCTCCCTACCCTTCCATGCCGACAATGTACTAAGTGTGAAAGGTACGAGCACTTAGTGGTAGTGTGTCGTGCCGCAAATCCTGCTGCCACTACGACCGCAGTGGTTCTTGCTATTACAAGCAGGAGAACATGATACAACTGCGGGGCAGAAGCGTACTTCAAGAACCAATACCCTCGTCTTGACAATACTGCTGCCACTGCTCGTGTTTCTTCATCAGAGCTACAGAAGCACGCGAAGAGACGATAGTCATTAAAGGTACATTTCTTGTTAATAACAATTATGTTTCAATATTATTTGATACAAGTGCGGACAAAAGTTTTGTCTTTGCTGCTATTGCATCATTGTTTGATATACAACCATGAGTACTTAATACCCCTTATACGATAGAAGTAGCTGATGGAAAGAACATTCTTGTAAACGCGGTACTTCGTGGTTGTAAGCTTACGTTAAACGAACAATCGTTTATTGTCGATCTCATTCCAATGACACTCGGTAGCTTTGAGGTCGTCATTGGAATGGATTGGTTGTAAAAGTACAATGTTGAAGTCCTTTGTTCGGAGAAACTACTACGGATTCCTCTACAGTCTGGTGAAACAATGCAGGTGTACGACGAGAAGCCTTGTCTAGATCTGAAGATTGTGTCATGCATTAAGGCAGAAAAGTACTTGAGGAATAAATAATGCGCCTTCTTGGCACATGTAGTGGAGAAGAAACCGAAAAACAAGACAGTGAAAGACAGTGAAAGATGTGCCGGTCATCAGAGACTACCCAGAGGTGTTTCCAGAAAATTTGCTTGGACTACCACCGGTCCGAAAAGTGGTGTTTCGTATAGATCTTGTCCTTGGAGAACTGTCTCACGACGTTCTAAACCTAGCTCACGTACCGCTTTACCCAACCCTTGGAACATACTACAGCCCCTGGTGGCGAAGTGCCAACATCAAGGTGCCAAACCTGCCCGTCGATGTGAACCAGTGGCAAAATCTCCTTATCGATTAGCACAGTCCTGTAACATTTGTAATTTTCATAAAAAAATTCTAAATACAATTGTGTCTTGAATAAATTAAACTAAAATTCAAGGGATTTTGAATCTTATAATTAAGAAAATTCCTAATAATATTTTAGTTATTTTAACAACACAAATATACAAAAGATATTATGACACACATACGTACACACACATACATACATATATATATATATATATATATATATATATATATATATATATATATATATAAAGAATTGACTTATGTTATCAAAACAATAAAGTAACAAGTTTAATTATAATAAAAAAAATAATAAAAAAATTCATATAATCAAATACAATATAAAATTTGATTTTATAATATGATTATGTTCTCATAATTAGCTTTAATAATAAGGTGTATTAAAATTATGTAAATTGTTTTTATAAACTTTTTATACAGGTTATAAAATAAAAGTAATTATACATAAAATGTTATAGTAATATGGGAATTATGGTCAAAAGGTAAAAACACATTAAACACAAGGTAGTAAAACTATAAAGTTGATTCATCTTCTGCAATTAAAATCCCAGCCACGTTATCATCCCCTTCGACTGAATTCATGGACTTCAAAGCAAGCTAAACGTCATTTTAAATTCAATTGATAATCTATATGCGTTTACTACAAGTTCCATATCGTAACCGAACAATTTATTTGAGAAATTAATCTCGTTTAATACCATAAGACATAACCGAACTAAGCAGTAAAAACGAGACAACAAAATCGATTAAAACAAGCTTAAAACATCAAATTGAAGTTACAGCCACATAGGGGCCCTCTTTCTGAATCTAACGACACTAATAACTCTTTCTGATTCGCTCTCAAACTCCCAATTGAGTTCGTGTACCATCAAGAACAAAGTCCTATTCGAAATCAATCAATTCGGAAGCAAATCAAGTAAGTAAGATACTTATCCTACTCGGTTTTACATGGGGAACAATAGCCCTATGGTTTAAACAACAAATAATCAAAGAATCGATTGATTTGATTTTCTAGGGTTCATATGAATTGAACAAGAAACTGGGTTGTTGATAAGTATAACCAAAACGGCTTCAAGTAAAATAAATCCTGCTAGTCTAGCGGTAAACTGCATGGGTGATGAGGTTTGGGTCGGGTGTTTGAATCCGGTCTCAACCTGGTTTTGGTGATATTTTTCCCTCTATTTTATTTATTTTAACCATCAAATTAACTCTAAAAAAATTCTAAAAAAAATTCTAAAATAATGTTTTTAACATTCTGTAAAAATTTGGAAATTTTTCAGAATTTAATTATATTATTTTAGTATTTAAATATTATCGAAAGTGTTTTAATTATAGAAAATATACTAAAACATTTCTAAAAATTCTGGAAAAATTCCAGAAATTATTTTTCATCTATATTAATATTCTGGAATCTTTAAATAATTTATTTGAATATTATTTTTACAAATTTTCTATTTTATAGTTTAAATAAACTTTAAAACTATAAGTATTATTTATAAAATAGATTTAAAAATTCAGAAAATTGTTTTTATATTCTGAGCTTAATATTATAACAATAAGTTTTCAAAAACTTTTATATAAATATTTTTTTAAGATGTTATTTCTCTAACCATAAAACTATTTATTCATTTTTTACATTTATTTTAATATTCATCTAAAAATCTTATTCATAGTTTATTAAACATCCATAAATATTTATAAAACTATTTCATTCCTTTTAGACTTTATGTATTTTAAACATTTCTAATTATATATTCTAAAGGTTGATTTCTATAAAATCAATTATCAACATTTAACTATTATTTTCATATTGATAAATTCATACTCTAATCTTTTACTTACAAAAGCAATAGTTCCCATGGATATATAAAAACATATACATTAAGTTATAATTTCTTTATACTTAGGTTGATTCTTGATTCATTCATTCATAAACATAATCAAGCTTTGTTGGGAATTCTAACTCATGAACATGTGAGTTTTCTTATACTCCCTTTTTACATTTTTGTAATCTTTGGGATGTTGCACATGTCATATCAAACAATGTTATTCTAGAGTCATAAACAAATACTATGATGCAAATTCTATAGTTTAAGTTAGAAATAGATTTGAATGTTATGTGTTACCTATTTGTTTGTATATCTAAGTGTTATTATTATTGAATTATCATATACAATACATTAGTACTAGTAGCCTTTATTTAACATGACTTATGTCATTGTTTAATATTAAAGGTGAAATTGCCAAAAACTATTTAGTATTACTAGTAGCCTTTCTTTAGTGACTTTGTGTCATTATGATAGAAAGGTGAAATTGCCAAATTCAATTTATCAAACATTGTGGAACATATACATATTTAGATCAAATTCTTATTAGACTATTGTTGCATCTTATTTCTATTATACATATATCAAACTGTATGAGAATCTCACCAACTATGCAAATAGTTGATCAAAACTCTATTTTACATGTGTAACAGGTTAGTTGCTTGGATGAAGACACTTAAGCTATTTTGGACCTAGTTAATAAAATAAACAATGTTATGTACTTTGGTTATGGATTGTAATGTTGGATTATGTTTTGTTTTGTTTTGTTTTGAATAATGTGGATGTTGATTTATTTTATGTTATGAATGAAATTGGATTATTAACTATTGAAACTTACAAAGTAGCACCATGAGTTATGAACAATCTCAATTGCGCCCCGACGTGTTCCGCCGTCGGTCGGGGTGTGACAAGTCCAAGATGCAAGAACTGTCTAGTCAATTTCAATAACTTCTAGACAAAGGGTTCATTAGACTGAGCTACTCACCATGGGGAGCTCCGGTTCTCTTTGTCAAAAAGAAAGACGGTTCGTTCCGCAAGTGCATCGATTATCGGGAGTGGAACAAATTAACGATTAAGAACAAATATCCTCTACCAAGGATCGATGACTTGCTTGATCAGTACACGAAGCGACTTGCTTCTCTAAGATTTATTTGTGATCCGGGTATCATCAGTTGAGAGTGAATGATGAGGATATACCTAAGACGGCGTTTAGGACTCGATATGGACACTACGAGTTTGTAATCATGCCTTTTGGGCTGACCAACACTCCGGTAGTTTTCATGGGCTTGATGAATCGAGTTTGCAGGACTTACTTGGATCAGTTTGTTATCGTCTTCATTGATGATATATTGATATATTCCAATATTGAACAGGAACATGAGAGTCACTTGAGGAAAATCTTAGAACTACTAAGAACTGAACAACTTTATGCCAAATTCTGTAAATCTGAATTCTGGTTAAAGGAAGTTCATTTCTTAGGTCATGAGATCAATAGGGAAGGGATACATGTATTTCCAGCGAAGATTGAAGCGATTAAGAACTGGACTACCCCGTCTACTCCAACCGAAATCCATTCATTTCTGGGTCAGGCAGGGTATTATCGCAGATTTGTCGTGAACTTTTTGAAGATTGCCTTGCCAATCATGACTTTGACCCAGAAAAGTCAATTTTTTATATGGGGACAAAATCAAGAAGATGCATTTTAACTTCTCAAGCAGAAGTTATGCGAATCCCCTATTCTCAATCTACAAGAAGGCAATGACGATTTTATGGTCAACTGTGATGCTTCAAACCTCAGTCTCGGTTGTGTACTTATGCAAAGAGACAAGGTCATTGCGAATGCTTTAGGATGACTTAAAGTTCACGAGAAGAACTATACTACTCATGACCTTAAGTAAGGGGTTGTGGTCTTTGCGTTGAAGATATGGAGACACTACCTTTACGGTACTAAATGTGTCATTTACACGGACCACAAGAGCTTCTAGCACATTGTCAACTAGAAGGAGCTCAACATGAGGCAGAGGCGCTGGGTTGATTTGCTAATGTATTACGACTATGAGATTCATTTCCACCCTGGTAAAGCCAACGTGGTGGCATTACCCTCTTAGTTGCAAGGAACCAGTCAAGTAAATACGTGTGAGAGCCATGGAGATCAACACTCAACCGAACTTGAAGCATTTGATTCGTATTTCACAGCAACAAGTGGTTATCAATAATCCACTGAATATGGGGTTAGATTGAGGGGTTGAAGGTAAACTAAAACCTCAATCAGATGGGGTTCAGTACTTCAACGGTCGCATATGGATTCCAAAGTCAAAGGAATTGCGCACCCTCATTTGTGATGAGGCACAAGTCGCGATATTTGTTTCATCCGGGAGCTGATAAGATGTATCAAGACTTGAAAACTTCTTACCGATAGCCTGGGATGAAGAAAGACATAGCCCTATGCGTAGGGAAATGCCTGAGATGTTCGAAAGTCAAAGTATAACATCAGAAACCTTCGGGTCTTTTGCAGCAACCTGAAATTCCTCAATGGAAGTGGGAACAAATTTCCATGGATTTCTTAACTAAGTTGCCGCGAACGCCGAGAGATTACGATTCGATTTGGGTGATCATTGACCGACTCACCAAATCTGCTCATTTTCTCCCTATCCGAGAGGATTACAAAATGGAGAAACTATCCACTTTGTACATCAACGAGATCATCATGCATCACGGGACACTAACGTCAATTATATCCGATTGCGATATTCGTATCACTTCTCGCTTTTGGAAATCATTGCAAAAGGCTTTGGGAACCTGTGTTTGTTGGAATATAAGGACTGATGAGCAAAACCACTGAAGCCAGACACCTGAATAAAACTGCGGAAAGAGAAGCCACGGATGCTCCTCTTCCGATTGAAGAACTGATTCAACATCGGAAGATTCTCAGTGGAATCTTCGCCGAAAAGAAGTATCACTGAACTTGTTTCCCTCAGAAGACATTAGCTGATCTTTATATCATCGGAAGACAACCTCTTCATTGGAAGAAGTCAAATGACTCGGAAGACAATCTTCCCTTCCCAATTAACTGATTACTTAATCAGCTTTTGATGAATAAACTTCCGAAGGAATAAACACTGAACTTCAGCACATCTACATCAACATCGGAAGACCTGAAGATTCTTGTTTTCGTTATTGTTGACTTTGTGTTTGTACTAGTCTGGTTGTATCAGTGTCTGTAATAATCTCAGCTGCTTGTCTTACTATTTCTTGTCTTGTATTGCAGAATGTTTGGGTATTTAAGTCCCAACATTCTCTGAATAATTAAGGATTAATTCCCTCATATTTCCTTGTGCTTTCTGTCTCTCATTTTCTCTCTTCTCTAGGCAAGAAAGCAAAAACAACGAAAATAACTTGTGCAAAACTTTAGAGGGAGCTGAAACCCAAGCTTTGAGTAAGTTTTTAAAGCATTGTTCTTGGTTAAAACAGCTACTACTCGAGGTTCTTGTAGTTCAACAATTGGTATCAGAGCCTTGTCCTTAGTCTTGGTTTGACCATCAAGACTAAAACTCAAAGCTCAAATTGATATCTTGTTGTTTTAGTTTTCTGCACTCTATTTCTTATGTCTTTCTTGTTTTCTTTAAATCTGTAGGAGTTTGATTTTTGACTAATATGTGTTCAAAAGTCATTCTAACAAATCACCTTGAGTTCTCATCACTAGTTGATTTGCTCATAATTATTTCTGAACCAATGGCAGAGAAATTCTCTATCGATCCCCATAACACCGGTTCTGCCACAAAGCTGCCAATTTTGGTCAGGCATCTGTATAACATTTGGCAGAGGCAGATGTTACACTTCCTGTCTAATAATCATACAGGATGCTGGAAATATTTCATGTTCGGACCGCCCAAACTAACGGTCCTGGACACGGCAACTAGAAATAATGTCCCAAAAAATACTCGGAACTACACCGAAGAGGATTACCATAATTTGGAGCTTGATGCAAAGGCACATGCTCAGTTGGCGATGGCTCTTCCCAACGAAATATACTCTGGTCTTCTTCACCATGAGTCTGCTAAAGACTTGTGGGATGCTCTAAAAGAGCAATTCGGTGGTACCGAAGACGTTGTGGCTAATACCAGGGATATATTAGCTCAACAATACGAGACATTCTCCCAACTAAATAATTAGTCACTGGCTCAGAAGTTTGAACAGTTCACTTCCCTCTTAAGTGAATTAAAACTTGCTAGTCAAGAGTACACCCATGTCTCGGTTTTAAACCGCTTCTTGAGATCTCTACCTGACAAATGGGAGACCTATTCCATTGTCATGAGATCCTCTCCAGACTTTGGCAAGCTCTCGCTCACTCAACTTCATGGTAAGTTGCTCGTATTTGAGCGAGAGATTGAACAGAAGAGACAACTCATTAAGTCTGGTAAATCAACGGAAGAGTATGTGCAAGGGAACACAACTCTTTTGAGTCATAACTCTGAATCAAATGATCAGGGTTATGATGAATATATTGACATAACCACTGGCATCACTTCTTCTTCTTCCTGTGATGACCAGTCTCTGTTCTCTGATAATCTGTATTTTATCATGGATGATCTCCATCAAGTTCCAAGCGATGACTTGGAAGAGATGGATATTCTACACCAACTAGCCCTCTTAAGCATTAGAACGAATAAGTTCTATAAGGGGACCGGAAGGAAATTCCCTGGTATTCAAGGGAAAACCAGGTTTAGCCTAAATGAGGCTAAGGTCCAATGCTACAGATGCCATGGCACTAGACACTTCGCAAGGGAGTGCAAAAATGCTCCCCACTCAAATTCTTCTCTGTATGTGACCTTTCCCAACTCACAATCACATACTTCTTCTGCACCTTTTTCTTCTTCTTCTTCTTCCTTCAGATGGCACAACAATCCCAGGAGTCAGCACATATTGTACAAACCCCCTCTTCTACTAATGTAAAATATGTACAAGCTGCCAATGATAACATGTATCAATTGACTCCTGCTCCTCTTCAAATTGTTGCACCATCTTCTTCTCAAATAAACATACCAAGCCCTGCTGCTCAATCTTCTTTTTCCGGTCAAAAAGCTCTGTTTACCCAAGAGTATGTCGACTGGAGCAGCTTACCTGAAGATGTAGGCTATGCCCTCATCGCCTCTGAACCAACAGATTTCGCTCTTATGGCTGTTGGTGATGATTCTTCTCCTTCTGAACAACCTGCTGCAGACATTCCTGATGCACATGTATCTTCCTCTACTTTAGAAAAACTATTTACCGAGGAGCGCATAGAGGTTTTTTCAAAAATAAAGAAAGCCAATGTGTTGCTTCAACAACAAAATCAGGAGTTGGAGCAACAGCTTGACGATAAAAATTATGAAATGGAAAAACTATTAAAGAATAAAGACAGTCAAATATATGTCCTAATGACTGAAAAGTCCAACCAACAAGCTCTATTTGATTTGCAAAATGAAAAATATGCAGCATGTAGAGATGAATTGTATGTGACCAAGGTTAGCTGTGACAAGTGGGTCGAATCCTGCAAAGGGTTCAAAATGCTTTTAAGTAAGAAAGTTCACAGCACAGCCGAGTTTGGAATCGGGTTTAATCATACTAGTCCCCCTGAGGACTACACCCCGATTGACAATAAAATTAATGAGACTAATTCAGAGCCCATTTCCCCCACCTTTCTTCCGGATGAAATTCCATCCATCACAATCACACCTCCAAGAGTGTACCAACCTCCACATTTTCCCACGTTTTTTTATCCCACTGAAACTAACGTTGAGAGACAGGAGGATACACCCTTAGAAAGTGATAGAAATAAAAGTGCTTCTGAACAAACTGAGACTGCTCCTACCATGAGCTCTACTCAAAGTTTGGAAGATACAAGTCTTCATAAGACTTCTGATAGTCATGCAGCCCGCCTTGACAAAGGAAAGAGGCCCATGTTTGACATCAGATTTCCTCCTTCTCCTCCTCATCCCCGCTATCCAATAATGAAGGCAAATAAGCCTTTCATCCCAAACTACTTTGCTTTGTCTCCTACTTGTCTAAAATGTTTTGT